>OZ010628.1:297500-943327 GCA_963932425.1 Athalia cordata | reverse complement strand
TCTCGACGGAACAACTTCGACGAGCCTGCTGAAGGCCGAACGTTTACAATTCGTTGATAACGTCGAGTGTTCTAAGAGTTATCAGAATAGTCAGGCGCAAATTCCTAACGGATTAGACAACGGAATGATATGCGTTGGTGATCCCAACAGCACAAGAAGAGCAGATACCTGTTGGGGTGACAGTGGAGGACCTCTTCTCATTAATGATGTACAACATTTTCCTCGAGTCGCAGGCGTAACTTCGTTCGGACAAGCGTGTGGTGGGAAAACTCCTGGTGTCTACGCTTCAGTTTATGAATATTTAGAATGGATCGAAGATCAAGTTTGGTCCAACGTTATTTAAATTTCTTCTTGGATTTCCCTTTGGTCTGAAAAATGACTCGTTACATTGAATATCATTTTGTAAAGCAAAAAAGAAATTAAAGAAATCGGAAATCTGACGTCGATGAATAATAACCAACCTTGTTTGTCTCTTAAATCCAACCCAGTTCCACTTCCAGTCTACGCATGTTATAAATAGTCTATAATTAGGTATGCATGTAGTCTTCACGAACGTTGAGACAGGTTTGCTACCGTTTACCTCCAGCTCAACGCCTTGGGACATGCGGATATACTTTTCTTATTATTCTATTTGGCGGTTTTGATTTTTAAAATTAGGCCCGCTGCCGTATCGATACGTCAACAATCGATACATGGTTTGAAATCGTCGCGCCAGTATCGCTTACGTAAAGCGCATATCAGACGCATATGGGGGTTATTTTTTATTTCTTAAATGCGTATGATGGGTTATTCAGGAAATAATCATTTTGACACAAATAAAAGTTTTCATTTAATCGTAGTTACCGATCCATAAGGTGAGATAATTCGAAGGGTGTCGAAGGTAAATATTTTGTGATTGACAATGAGCCAAGCAAAAAAAAGCAAGGTTAACCTACCTGAGGATTGGATCGTCGTGGGTTCTAAGAGTCACCCTGACAGAGTTTATTATTTTAATGTACGTACTGGAAAATCATCCTGGAAAGAACCACGTCATGACGCGAATATGGTACGTTACAAAGTCAGTAATTTCTACCAACATCCAACCTCACAGATTTCATGTAAATATTCATTTTGATCTACATGTCAGCCTTCGAATAATATTGTTATGCTTTTTGTCAGACTGGTCCTGTAAAATCAACTGCAAAACGAAAATTGTCAGCTGACATTGATCAGGACGAGATTCCTATGCAGAAATCACCCACCACCGAACCATCCTCACGTCGAGTATTGTCTGCTAGAAGGCATACACAAGTTACCGTGTCACCAGATACACCACAAATGCAAATGATGAGGCAGAAGATGTCTGCTAAAAAGCATACACAAGTTACCGTGTCATCAGATACACCACAAATGCAAATGATGAGGCAGAAGATGTCTGCTAAAAAGCATACACAAGTTACCGTGTCATCAGATACACCACAAATGCAAATGATGAGGCAGAACATGCAGAAAAAGTATAGATGTGTGCTGAACGAGAAAGCTAAATTAACTAAAGCTCCATTAAATAAAAACAATAACACGGTATCTACATCTGCCAAAAGTCAAGAAAAAAGCAATGACAACATTCAGCAACCACAGTATAAAGAATCTGCAGTTGTGGACGCTGCAAAAGCAGGTAGCCCTCACTTTTATCCCTGTATTTGTTACCTGTCTAAAAACTCTCTTGAAACCTCGTCGCATTCCAGCTGTTCATCTTTGTCTTCTACTTTTTCCACTGCAGTGACATCTAGTACCACGCATCGTTTACGCAGCCAGGCAAGTCGGGATAGGCAGACTAGTGATGTTCCAAAGTCTCGCGTCTCCAGAGATACTGTTCTGAAAAAAAATATAGCCAGCAAAAGATTAGATGGCTTGAAAAAAAAGTTGAACGATTCGCGCAAGAAAATAGAACCCGCCATCTCTGCCCTGGTCGCGCAGAAGCTGCTGGCGCAAAGCAACAGTCTGGCAAAAAGTGGTCAGTCAGTCATTTATTCAGCATTTTTACACTCATTGATTTATATTATCTTTCAGAAATGGTAAATAATAACAAAAGCAAATTGCGATGCGAGATGCTAAAAGCAAGAATGACAAGTTCTGAGCCCTCTAATGCATATGTAGATGGAAGCCCACTGGATGACCTTGTGACGAAGATTCCGTTCAAACCTAAAATCCGCAAGAAAAGAAAAATTGCAACTGTAGAAAATGCTGCGAGTGAGTCTGCTGCCGTTCCTCAACAGCCTATTCAGCAATCCAGAGAAGAACAGAATGCTTTTTGGGAGGAAATGGATTGGGAACCAATCGAGGAAGAAAAATTAGTAGTTCAAGTAAGAAATGTCTTTTGTCTTTTAATCTCACATCGGTTGCGCGATACTCGAGAGCGTTTTGATATTTCTTTTTTTTTCCCAGATTCAAGAAGTTCGGATGCAGCTTCACTCTAATCAAGACGTCATGCGTAAGGAGCTCCCCGATTACACCCCAAGTGGCCTAAATCTTTCACACGTTTCTGAAAATAAGGACAAGGAGATCACCTACGTCGTTGTAGACACGAACGTTTTTTTGTCAAATCTGAAAACTGTTGTAGAGTTATTGGAGACTCCCGGCCAACCTAGAGTCGTAGTGGTGCCTTGGACGGTACTGCAGGTACGTGATCATGGATTAAATACAAAAAAAAAAATCCTTAGGAAACTAAACTCGAAACTCCGGTTCATTTTCTCATTTTTGCTTTGACAGGAGTTAGATTATATAAAGGACAATAAATCGAAAAACAAAACGGCTCATCTGCAGCAGAACGCAAGACTCGCGGTGAATTTATTATTTCAATATTTCTCCAGTAAACACCCTCGAGTCAAGGGTCAATCCGCGGAAGATTCAGCGGAGGTCAAAAGAAAGTTTAAACTCGAGTGTCCGGACGACGAGATATTGCAAAGTTGTCTGCAAATTCGTGAGCGTGGAGGCACAGTGGTAAGTTAACGGCCATCTTTAATGGAGGAGAATTTAGTTAAGTAATCATTGATTTCAGGTATTATTATCCAACGATAAAAACCTGTGCAACAAGGCCATGGTACATGACATACCTACCTATGGCCGACATCAACCTATCCAGGAAATGCTCGCGACAAATACAAGGGACCCCAAATCAAATTCGGATCTAAAAAGCTTTACTACTAACTACAACGAATTGGTTTCTATAAATGAGGTGGAAATTTCCGATGAAATTTATTGCGAAGCTAAAGCGATCGTCAAGAATTTTTTGTCAACGGTACGTACAACTATATTGATTTCTTGAATCTTTGATCATCCGTAACCTGACCTACTATTTCAACAGATAGTTTCAACCGAGATGGAAAATTTGTACGGACGAAACTGGGAGAAATACACGATTGTTAAGCCTCCCTGGTCTGTGATGGACGTTCTCAAGTGTACGACAAAGCATTGGATTGCTGCTGTTGGCGACGCGTTTATGAAACCAGCTCAATCTCAAGTCGCGAAACTGTTACAGATGTTCAAGGACGCTCCAAGTACGGCGAACACCTTTGCACTATCTCAGTATTTTGCATCTTGATAATTGCAGTTCATAATTTTTAAGCGGTTTTTTCTTTCGTTACAGAATACGGCCAGAGTCTCAAGTACGTTGACGAAGTCCTGGATGTGTGCCAAAATCTTGTGCAATTGGTGGATACGAATAAATATGCACAATTGGCGAATAAAACATTCGCCCAAATTCGAGTAAATATTTTCGGTCGTGTCCTCGGCGATTTTGTATTTAATTCGGAGTCGCTGTTTTACGATAACTCGATAATTTTCAGGAGCTCATCAAAGTTTGCCAATTAAAACAGAAAGAACTTGAGGACGAAAAAAACGCTGCTCATCTCAGCAGAGAAAAAAATCTATCAAATTACAAGGAAAAAGCTGACAAGGCTTTCAGTCGTTTCGAGCACATTTGGAATTTCACAAATAATTTATGGTAAGAAACGTGTGCTGCTTATCAGGAAAAAATTGCTTCATTCGTTGTAAAATAATATTTCCAGTGGAATGGCTAGCGATCTGATAGAAATGCCTCATAATCTAATTTACAAAAGGTTCGATCAAGAGTTGACAGCTGAGGTTATGGGTAAAATGCAGCCGGCAATAGCATCCAGTCTGAGCAGACTAATACATGCCTTACAAACGTAAGTCTTGCCTTTTTATCTATGCGAAAAAATAATTCTCTAGATTTGTGTCACTTACAATGATCGTTGAATTATTTTTTAGAGTACTAAGCAATGACATGAATTTGTCTCTATCGCATCCCGTATTGCTAGAACTATACAACAGCCTTATAAACTACTTTCCAAATTCTGGAGAGCTGAACGATCCGTGTTCACTTGAACTCGAGGATGTTTTTTACTGCGTTCAACTAAGAAAAGACGCTTTAAAATCTGGTCTTATGCAGTTGCAAGAATTGAGCTGTCAGTTCTGTCGTATGGCACAATACCGACTGAAATAGATCGTCGTTTGCTATTGAACTATTTTATAAAAAAAAAAAAAATAACATGTAGCGGTCTTGAAAAAATCTTCCTGCCAGGCGTTTCGCAATGATTTCCGCGTTTCTGGCTCCTATATTTTTGTATTCTATATCTTAAGGTGGCGGCGGACGCCTTTGAGAAACGCAGATTATTCATTTATCAAGACACTGTCGATATTTTATTTTATTTCACATACGGGTTACATCAACGTTGTTATTGGGGTCGTCAGCATACTTTATTTTTTCTTTATTTTTCATTTTTTTGTTTTTGTTTTCAAAGGCTGTGAATTACCTTAGATTTTAGTCCAACATGAATACTTACAATATAGTACAGTATGCGCCTGAGAGGAACTTAAGATTCAGGAGGTACGTATGAAAATATGTAACTATGAAGATACCAAAATAGATATAAAAGATAATATTTATTCAAGATTTTTGTACAAATGTAAAGCATAATATAAGAGAAGAAAAATATATTCTTTGAAAATTACAATCAAATACGAATTATACATCTCATAAACCTCGTTGAATTGACAGGTCCCCTCTGTTTGATTTATTTTTTGTTCACTCACCAAAAAATTGTTCCAACTTAATTGGGGTGTTTTCACTAACGAGACATCACGGCGAACTTCGATTGTAATTAGCGGTAAGGTAGGTTCACACCATACCCACTGTTCTCCATGTGATCCACTGATATATATACATATATATATATATATATCAGTGATCCGATCTGTCAGCTTCAGGCTTGGCGGTTTGCTTGACAAGCATTAGGACGCGGAGGTTATGTTTGTTGATACACAATATCGATGTATACGCACCGTATATTTTGAAGTTTGAATGCGTTTTTTCAACATCAAGTCTTAGCGAGTACTTGTTGGCAAGATGGTTTACCTGCACTTCCCATCGAATTTAACTGAAGAGGAATTGATGCTACAGGCTAAGTACAACAAACTCAAACGAAAGGTATATGTTTCATTTCTCTCGACATTTTGGGTCAAAATTTGAATGACTTCAAATGAGTTACTTTACAAGTACTCTAAAATCTTGCAATCTGAGAGTTTTCGTTCTATTAGTAACTGTGTATTCTCTTACTGAGTATAGAAAAAAGCCCTGCAAGCGCTGAAGACGCCAAAGCCAGAGCCAGAGCGTACTCTGCAGATCCCCAAAAGACCTACCGAAGCCAGAGATGCCCGTGAGATTGCTAAAAAATTGATAAAGTCTGGGGTCATCACCGCTATTACCAAGACACCCAAGCGTCCGGAGCAATCGTTCAAGCGACCGAGAGGTTTGGAACGGAAGCTTAATAGTACAGAAAAAGCTGTTAGTTCCTATCAACCTTTCTCAGCAACTCAACCTGAAGAAGATGATACCGACGCTGCTAGACCGAGAGTAAAGGACTTGTACGACAGTTTCGTCAGCGCTCGAGATCAGGAAGATCGAGGGCAGCCGGAAAAACAGATTCCGGTCAAGGTAGAGACGAAACCTCGGACGGGAAACACTATATTTGTTTGCGGGCATAAGATTTCTGAAGATTTCTTGAGAAAACACTTCTCAACTTTTGGATCGATAATGAATGTGTCGATGGAAACCGAAAAAAAGTGAGTATCGCGTGTATCTGCAGAGATTAGCAACGAGAGTAATGTTATTTCATTTGTCTGCAGCCGGGGATTTGTCACTTTTGACAAAGCTGAGGCGGCCGAAAGGTCCATCAGTGAAATGGATGGCAGTATGGTATCTTCGGTACAGCTCAAAGTGTCTTTAGCAAGAAGACAGCCGGTTATAGACCCGATTAATAACGCTACCTCCAGTATGATGTGGTCGACGGTTGCCGCCAGCTACTCGCAAAAAAGTGCTTACAAGGATAGGAGAGTTCTTAAGGTTTATGACGAGGATATTTTCCAATGAACGGAAGAAGATTCGAATGCCAAACATTTATAGATTAAGTTGAAAATTTTCGTTGTGATTTTCTGGCCACAAAATCAGTGGTGCGATGACTGGTATCGTTATCTATCTCGAATTTAGTTGAACGGAAAAACAGAGATAGAGTAATGGTCATTTTGACAGTCATGCTTTTCAGTGGGCATAACGGAAAGTAAGTTGTTAAGTTTGCCTAAAGTGTAAATAATTTACATTTTATTAAAACGTAACCATCAACAATATAATAATAATTACGAAAACTAATTTGGTATATCAAACTAGTACGAAGCTGTACTAGTTTTCTCTTATCATTATTTAAACAAATAGAGTTAATTTATACCGATAGAGGCGATATAAATAAACAGAGTTAATTTATACCGACAGAAGCGATATAAATATAACGCCATTTTGTTTTATTCCCCCCCTGGGCAAATATCCGCCCGGCTTTCTTTGCTCTCTCTTCTTCCTGCTCTGTATCACTGTGGAGGATTAAAATAGTCCCAATGATGATGATGTGTTACGGTCCGTGGCGATCCAAAGCACAAAATTAGCAGGCCGGCTATTAATAAAAGCAATGCGCATAGCGCAAGTTCAATTTCTTTCGTCTTTTCACCACGATCTTCGACGCTGACTCTTGAAGAGACGTAACCGACAAAATGTCTCATAGCTCTGGTGCCAGCGATTCTCATAGCCCTTAGCAATTGCTGCGTCGTTTCACCAATGGTTGGTTCAGGCTCGAGTCTGTTGCTGACCGGTGAGGCAAGGGAGAAGAAATTTGCCGGAATTTGAGAAGTTGGAAACGCCACAAATTGCGTAGCCCCAACTGTAGGTCGCTGGAGGACTTCCTCTTCTCTATTTTGTACATAGGATACCGTGGCTCTTTGAGGCAAAACTTGGACTTCTGGTACCGGGCAAGGAACTGGATCAGGCCTATCAGGAGTTACGGATATCAAAGGGGGTAACGAACGGACGGGTGAAGCCGTCTGCCTCACAGGCCTCTTTCCATCTGTTGCTGGCGACGACGATCTTGATCTTGAAGATTTTCGTTTGTCATTTTTCTCCTCGTCCTTGCCGAAGGGTCGATTTTCGGTCACGTATTCGTTACCGTCAGCCTTTAAAATCGGGTGGATGGGCGGAGCAGAAAGACTGGGCATTGTTTGAGGGACGGGTATTTCTTGGGGTGAAGATGAGGGTAATACAGTATCAGGAATTTGGGATTTTTCTGGAAACATCGTATTGTGCGTTACGTTTAGTTCAGATTCTTTAGTAGAAGGTAAGAGCGTCTGACTCGTAGCGTCGTTATTCACCGATGGAGGAACTTCGCTCTGATCTATCGCTTCAGTTTTCGGTTTCTCAATATTATCTTTGCTCCCCTCTTCTGATCGAGTTTCTTTATTGACAGAGTTCTCGATCCTGCTTACTTCTTGAACGGATTCAACCGACTCGGGTGATTTACCTTCCGCTTCCGTCAGGGTCAAAGTCGGACCGTCGACCGTCTCGCTGGTCTCCATAGATTCAGATTCCCCCTGTCTTCGATCAGACTGCTCCAGTTCCGCTATCAATTGATCAACTGCGGAAAAAGGCTCGTTTTTGCTTTTGTCCGCTAATCGTCCTTGCGTGACATCAGGAGTCTGCTCTCTGAACCGTCGACTTGACGCGACTTGTTCCAGGTGATTTCTAATCGCGATTAACTCTTTCAGTAACGAAGGATGAATCGCGGTCTCCTCGTTACTCGAACTGTTTGATATTTCCGTAGCAGAGACCATCACAGCGTCTACTTCGGAGGCAGATATTTTATGGGCTTCCAGCTGGTTGACGTTGAGTCTTTCCACCCTGAGATCTGCAACTTCGAGACTCGCGATTCTCAATCTCTCCTCCCCAAGAGGGAGTGTAGACGTAAGGGTCACTGGAGTTACGGTTCTGATCGGCGTCACGGCTCTATCCTGAGGAATATTTTCCGTTCGACATTCCTCGACTTCCACTTCTTCGTTGTTACTTTCGTAAGCCACGGGGTCTGCAAATTCTTCCGAGGCGATTAGGGATGTCATTTGTAGTCTGTCGTTAAGAACGGATTGCGGTAGAGGAGGAACTGCTGGTGAACTTCTTCCGAATGTCGGTGTGGTGATCCGCTCAGAAGAAACGAGGATTTGCGATCCCGATCTTGACGGAGTCATGACGAGCCTTGCCCTCGTGATTTCTTCCTCTATAACGACGTCGTCGGGTAAAGGATCCGTTTGGGTTGCTGCAGCAACTTCCACGACGCCATTGGGGATTAGATTACTCTGGTCCGTAATCTCGCGCCGTGCCCTTGGCGGTCGGGGGGGTGCGGGAAGGGGACGCCCCTGAATTTTGTTCAAAGCATTTCCATTTTGCATATCATTTGAATCGGGGTCATCGGAATCAAGTTCCGTGTACGGTGTGACGTCCATCTGGTTCACCGATTTTTCCTCCGGTGAGGCCGACCGCTTCCTGGAGGGTCCCAAAGTGCTGTAAGCACGCTGAGGTCTTACAGGAACCACGGGGGCCGTGGGTTTTGGAACGGTCGCGAATTTATCGCGTCGTCTTCTTGGTGGCGGGGGCCTCGGCGGTTTCTCTCGTTTATCGACCACCGCGTAGCCTGGAAGGGACTCTGTGTCTCGAGGGGCATTCGCGTCTTCGTCTTCGTCTTCCTCGAGATAGCTGACTTCCGGCAGAGATTCTGCTCCTCGCGAAGTTCTATCGTCGTCGGCAACGGACGTACCCCTGGATCTCGATCTCCGCTTTGGAGCGATCGGTGCCGGTTCGATGTACTCGTGATCGAGCCGGTCAACGAGACTCTGCAATTGTTGTTCCGGGTTCAGGTTTTCAAGGTCTTCGTGAACCTGGAAAACCGAAGACATTGAAATAAAATAGTCAATAGAATGAGGGAAAACTTTGGGAATTAGAATGATCAATTAGAAAGCAAGAAATTTTTATTGATTTACCTCAGGGGGAAATTCAATTCCTTCGGACCAATCAGTTGCTTTTGGATGACCGTTGCAGATCGCCTGATTTGATCCGTGCCGGTTAACGAACCCTCCACCATTGGTTTCAATGTTGCGTAGCCGCCCGCGTTTTCGGCGTCGCGGTGCCACCGGAGGCGTCGGGGGCGTTGGAAGAGGCTGAAGAACGCCTGAACCTGAATCTGATTGGCTTCTAGCTACGGATCTGGATTTCCTGCGGGCTGGTTTGACCACCACAATATCGTCGAGAGGTTCCACAGCTCGGGAAATCCCTTCGGTTTGATAAATCACGCGATGTCTGGATCCAGATATGCTACCGGTTTTATCGGGTAGATAAGTTTCGTACTCATCGACCTGAGCCGAGTCCTCGCTATGACGTCTGTCCCTCTTAGGTCTCACGGGTGGCTTTTCCTTCAAAGATTCGATCTCCTTTTCGTGATCCCTACGTTTCCTGAGGGATCGCGTGCGAATTGGTCGCGTTGGAGGGATGCGATCGAGTTCCTGATCCGCCAGAGCGTTTCCCGTCGGTCTAAACGCATCGCGGATTTCAGTGGCCAGAAATCTTCCCATGTTCATATCGTCCTGGCTGATTCCTTTCGCTCTGAGGAAAAATTCGTCAGAATCTATCTCCTCAAGGACCCCACGCCTCCGACGATCACCGGAACTCCCGCTCGATTGTTGCTCACGGTCGGATCTTGCGCTATTTTCATCCGGTGTCGATTCTCGCGTTACGTACTTCCTGGGGGGATCGATCGGCATAAAATTTCTCCCATAGCCATCCTCTTCGACCATTTCTACCGAGTCTTCGTTGGGTCCGTAACGATTCTGTCCAACCTCGGCAATGTCCTCGTTCTCATCGACCTCGTTATACTCTTGTCTCCATTTTTCTCCCGGCTCTTGTTGCATTCCGATCACTTCGAAAGAGTCCTCCAGCCCACGAGGATAGAGTCTCGGGTCGGGACTATCCTCCGGTAGGTGAATTCCGAAATCTTCTTCAGGATTTGTCAGGAAGCCTCGCCCTAGAGGTAACTCTACAATTATCCTTCGATTTTCTATCTCCACTGAGTCCTCATTTCGCTCGATTTCTTCCACATCTTCTTGCGGCACCGCTTCCGGTGATTCTTCTAGCGCTTCTTCATCCTCAAATTCCGTGCGATCGTCCGGCGATCTTTCTTCGAATTCCGCTTGGGATCGTCCGGCCGAAAAATCATCCGATTCCTCCCAGGGCAATCGTTCTGGGGCCTTGATTGTTTCATGGTGATAAGAGATCTGTGGTTCCTCGTTAGATGGACGTCGCCATGGCTTAGAGCGTTCGACCGCATTGTCAGGTTCATCGTCGGCGTATTTTATGTCGGAGAAACGTTGCACCCACCTTGCTCCAATCGGAGCCTTTTTCTTTACTCGAGGAACCGTCGCTGATTCAGGCGACTGGGCACGCGAAGCTTTTGGAGACGAGGTAGCATATTCGCCGCGGCTCTTCGATCTCTTGTCGAAGAGTCTGGGGTACGTTGAGATATCGAATATGTTGCGTTTCGAACCAGAATTCGATTCACTCGAGTGCTGTCGTTCTTTGAGTGGCTTTTTGACACGTCCCAAACTGGGTAAGTTTATATTCGGTCGTTTTATGTTCAACTTAGGCCTTTCGGGCATTGAGAATTTCGGCCGATCCGGAAAGTTGAACTTTGGACGATCCGGAAGTGAGAATCTCGACTTGTCCGGGAATGAGAAGCGCGGTTTGTCAGATTTCGTAGTTTTAGATACTTTCGGTTTATTATCAGCTTTCGTCGTCTTCGTCTTATCCGTTTTCTGTCGATCTGGCAACGAAAATGACGGTCGTTGGATACTCCGGAGACGCGAACGCAACTTCCCTGCCTGAGATCGAAGACGCTGGGGAAATCCCCGAGCACCACGACGGAGTGGAAGCTCCTCCAGGGCTGATGAATCCACCTGAAAGCCACAAAGATTAGCCCCAATTGTACACTCCTCAAAAATTCGCGGACCAGAATCCAACGAGAAAATTAATTATTTCAAAGCTTTATGCGAATCCATTTCTGCCTACTCTGACTATTTCGAAACATTGCACTGGAACCATCGGTTTTAGTCGTGGGCGCGGCCTATTTTCAAGCGTGGTGCTAATATTACCCGCTTCTTGAATAAGTTGGATAACAGCCGCTCCGGTAAGGCAGGACGGCAGGGGCGCCCAGTATTTTTTGAGTCAAAGTTTTCGATAACAAATTTTTGGAGCAAAATTTAACAACGCGTCAAATCGAACTTGAAAATGATCCGAATGACCCATGACTCGTTGATCAAAGTTCGTAGCAGGTACATGGCCGTTCAATGATTCACTTTCACACGTCACGAATGTATATCACAAGCCCATCGTTGACTGGGCAGAAAAGCAAACAGTCGTTGACGTTAAATCGGGGACTGTTTTAGAATCTTTTTGCGTCACCGCCTCGTTAAATCACCGCACAGGTGCCTAAAGTGGCGGCTTGAGAAGAACTAGGTTTGGGTACAAGTGTACCCTGTATAGATCCGATCGATTTGACGCTGTAATTTAAGTTTTCGTAGAAACTTATTATCGAACTCCGTAAAAGTAAGAACGATCCGTACGGTTTGCCACGGGCAAAATAAGTTTAGCTATACATTAAAAGGCTATTAAAAATTTTCAACTTCACGTGAATACCTGATTCGCCCGCGGCGTATATCAGAGTTTCGAAATATCATCCGCATTGCCCGGCGTTACCTTTTCTTTTTTTCATTCCCTCGTCAATCATTAAGTCGCATGAATAGATAAGACTGATCTAACAATAAGTCCAGATCGCGGACGAGGCTTCTTCTTGTCCTGCATATTCGGTTCCGCATTCCCTTCAAGTTTTTCCAAGGTATATACCGGCGATGTTTTCATATTCGACGAGTGAGATTGCGTACGAAACGGAGAGAGAAAAGAGAAGAGGAGGCGAGGGATGGGAGATGCGTTACCTGACTGGTATTGATCTCAGCGTCCGTTCTGGACTCGGTGCAGGGTGTTGCTGCGTTAAGGAATCTTTCCTCGAGACGGTCCTGCAGCTGTTGCGCTGTTTCTTGGTCTTCGGAAGTGTCCCCATTTTCCCCAAGTTCTCGTGCCTGCATGGCGTTGTCCTCGATTTTGCCATCGAGGGGCACGATGACATCTCCATCGAGGACGAGGTTCGAATTATATCGTCTTTCCTGGACGTCGATGTTCTCGTCACTGTCAGCGACGCGTGCGACGTCAGTCTCGTAAATTCGAACGACGGGGGCGCTTTGGGTACCCTGGACTCCCAAAATCCCCGAAATTTGTCTCGAGGCACCTATGGGCTCGTACTCGTGCTCGCTGAGGGCATACGACATGGTGAACTTTACAGACTATCGCTATTCACTCACAATATATGTGATTTCTTTATCGGGAAGTCGAATCCCGAAGCTTGGCAGGATGCCAGTACAAAAACCGGTGCAAGAGATGTACGATCGGTTGAATAAGCACGCGATTATGTTACACGAATTTTTTTATTGTAAGCAAACTCTAGGCTCGATTCCCGAGTAGATCGTACGAAGGAATTTTGATTTTTATTGAAAAGCTCCCGATCAAAGTAATCGAAAAATCGTTCTATTTTTTTTCCTCCCTTCACTGCCGAGCCTCCGGTTATCCGGCTGAAATTTTAGCTGCGTCGAAGCGATAGAGATTCTTCCCAAAACACCCGGCAACGATTCACGCCTGCGGCTGATTTTTCCAGCCCCATTTTTTCATATTGCGTTCGCGAATTTCACGTATAGCAGCGGACGAAGGTGAAAGACGGAGATGCCTCGTCGCCGCTGGACGAGCTACTGCGAGCTGACCGATGATTCTATCTATAGCCAGCCGGGCGGACCCTAAATAGCTCGGTCGGATGAACTGACGGGTGGTCGAGTGGACGTAGATCGCTACGGTGATGGTGTTCGCGATGACGAAACCGCAGGGACCTCGCGGTTTTCAAGATTCCGTCTATCCCCGTTAGACGTTAACAGCAAAACGCTATGCATCGGTGGATTACCCCGTGGGGGGCGTTATGTGGATATGCACAGGCGTTGTACGCTATACTTACCATAGTGCAGGTGATTCCTGTTTCATCGGAGGTGGCGGCGGCGGCGTCTGCATCGCATTTCTTGACGATGGACGACCGACGAGAGCCTTTCTTTCCGGTAGTAAAGAATCGCTCTGATAAAACTGGCAACCACAACGTACTTCTCTACCCAAACTCGAGGTCGATGACGCCCTCGATGCTCGTCCTTTCTCCTTATCCTTTTCGCCGGTAGTAGCGGAAGAGTCGGCCATGTTTTGCTTTACTTTTTCCTCCATTCAACCAACTTCCCCAACCCCCACATCGGCGAGGTTGGAAGCCGACGGGGTTAAACTTTGTCCAAGCGAATGGCTACCATTGTGCAGATTTTCTAGTGCTGCAGCAGCAGCAGCAGCAACTTTGTACGTCGAGCAACGCGAAGACCCGCTCACTGTCGAGTCTCTTACACCTCTGTGTCGTAGATTATACTCTGCCAAGATACGGCGGTGTCTCTTATACTCTTCCCCTTATTTATAGCCTTTCGGCTTTTCTGCTCTATTCTCTTCTATTCTATATATTCTATTATTTGGCTAGGTACAAACAAAGAGTATAGAAAAACCCAGCACATGAAGTAACGTAAAGTAACCGGGTACCATCACTTTCGCTTGTTACTCCCCGTTAATAAAATTCACGACCTAGGAAAATCCGAATAACCGACCCTCGGAGAGCTTCCCACGCTATCTTTATTACCCGCTCTATAAACCGCTCGTTATTCATCGCCGAAAAACACCGCCGCGGAAATAAATCGACGAAGAAGTTAAATAAATAGAAACTATGCATATTCTAACTCACTCGGTGACGTCATTTCAACGCGCTACCAAATGTGCGTCTGGACTGGCGATTTCGAAGCAGCTTAAGAAAACACCACCGCGATTCTCGACCTCTCTGCTCTATTGTTCTTTTTCTCCTTCTCTTTGCTTATATTTACGTTTAGCTATTTCCTTATTATCATTGGTACAGAAAATTTCTTCGCACGTACTCAAGTCGACTTATTTTCTTCCAAAGTCGGCCAAGTACGCATCGTATGTATATCGTAATGCATAATAATAATGATAATAATAATAATAATAATATAAGTACGTGGCACACTGAAGAGACACACAAGTCCTAGACGCGTTTTAATGAGGTCTCAATGTAACGATTTTATTGTAATTGTAATTGTAATTGTAATTGCAATAGTTATAATGATCGTGGCAGGGAGGCGAGGAATCGGCTGTGTCGATGGCCGGGTAGGAGGTACGCCGGGGTCAGGCGAGGTCGCTGGTATCTGGGAAGTGGTCGCGAGCGTCGATGCACTGCGCCAGGTCTAATACCAAGTGATGAAGTGTCGGATGTTCGAGAATTTCAGCTTCAGGCAACGGCGGATGACATCGTGGCCGTTGTTGTCGCGTCCGAAATGACCTGTGCAGGTTCAATACAACGTCGCAAAACACGTAGCGGACCAACAGTAGCCTCAGAAAATCGTCACCGAAGAATTGTAAGACGCTCGTTTCTGGAAATGCAAGAATACAATCGATTAAAATCTAGAGACGTCGGGTACTCGGTGAATTTTCATGTGCTTGGAAAGACGATTAATTTTTATTCACTAGCTATATAATGCAGAGTTCTCCCCCTTCTACCGATGACAAGGACAAAATACGCAGAAAAAGTTGGATCCATATCAGAACTTGGCAGTTGGTCAAGTTCTGGAAATAGGTCGAATTGGACATCCCTATCCCCAGTCCCGGCAAAAAAAGGGTATACGCGGTTAAATAATTCATATGGTTAATAGCGGAGCTGCAAATCTCACCGCATCGCGAACGCGTAACCAGGCGACTAGCCTCGACTAGAAAGCGTTCTACGTAGGTCTGGCATCGGTCCCAGTGGTGGATGGGGAGGCTCCCAACGTTGCAGATAAGGCAGAATGCGGCGAGAGGCGCGTGGAGAAAAAGGGTGAAGAGGCTTCCTCCGTGGCGGAGATCCCTCAGGGTAGGGGGTGTGTCTTGCGGTGACATAAGGACCATCAGCGGCTGTCCAAAGTAGCGAGGTATTTGTTGGAACACGAAGCTGTTGTCCGAGTCTACGACGACGAAAAGGGGCTTCCTCGTAAAGGGGTAAAGATCTCCCGGGTACAGGCAGTGCGGCTCTTTACCCCCCGTCGGCCTTTTTCCGTGTTCCGGGTCGCGTTTACTGCTCGTAGAAACACCACCCAGGTCGTACCCCACTGCAAACGAAAAGGGAACAAAGTTTATTAGGCTTAAACACGGGGGAAATTATTCGAGTCCAACTTTCCTCGATTTATAATATAAACGTGACTAACGAGAGTGCGAGCGAATGGGTGGTGGGGATACGTAGAAAATCAGATCAGATGTAAACGATGCGACGGTAAAAAATATCAAGGTCAATTTGCCAGGCAAGGGGGTGGAAGGATCATCTACGAGCGGAATAAAAACGCAAACATCGATCGACGACTCGTACAACTGTGCAACAAATAATTACGAGCATATCGATCAAAAAGGCACGTGACCTCTGCGCCGCATGAAGCGAATGTGCATGTGCATGTGCATGTACATGTGCATGTGCATGTGCTCGAGGTGAGCTATAAAATCAACATGCTGCTAAAGTATGTCAAGTACACTCGGAGGAAGGAGCCCTCTGTAGTGCGGTCTGTTGATTTCAACTAGTCGTGCGCTCGCAAATAGATAAACAATTAAATGAAACTTAAGTTGCGTTAAAATGAAGAATCGAAGCTAATAGCAACTTACTCTCTTCGGGTTGTTTGACGGTGGAGAAACATCCGTCCGCGGAAAGGTAAAGAAGCAGCGCCCCGTTGGCTGGTAACTCCTTGAACCCGCTGGCGAGAAAGACCTGAACCTGACTGTAGGTGGGTTTATAGAGCAGGTATTTGTGGGGATTGTCTCGACGAGGCGCCCCGTTTTCAGAGGGGTAAGGACCTGGTCTGAAAGGCAGCCTTCCAGCGGGCGACGCGTCGTGCAGGTGGGTAGGATCCTCTCTAGGTTCCCTCTCGAGGGTCTGCAGCATCCTGAACATGTCCATCGAGAGTTCGCTGAACTTAACTTGATCGGAACAATTTCCGACGATCAGGATCTCTTGCAGAGATAGGCACATGGGTGGTGAACGTTCTACGGGTGGCGAGGTCAGGGCCCCCAGTCTGTGGGTCAAAACGACGGGATTCGCGTCAGCGTGAAGAACCCCAACCGCCGCTTCCGCCTTTACGAAGGCTTTTATCTCGTCGAGAACCAAATTCCACTCGACCTGATCCTCGGGCTCGTAGGTGCTGGTGTAATCCGCTATTTGGGAATCCAATTCCCCGACTAATTCGCGCACAAGCTTCATCTTGTTCAGCAACAAACACACTACTATGAACCTCGCGTAGTAACGCAGTTTTTTAACCATCAGATCGGATCGGTCTTCCTTTGCCGCACGACTGTAGTAAGCGCGGCCCCTGATGGCCGCGTAAAAGGAGTAAGCCTCGTGGAGATAACTCGTCTCGCTCGTACGGAGGTAGTAGTGGTAATAAAGCTGTCCAATCTTGCTAGCGATCTCCCCGATCTGCCAACGCTTGAGTCCGTACTTGGTGTCAAGGATTATCCTGAAATTGAACGAGGATTAGATTAAACGTTGACCCGTAGGGTGATGTCACATGGTCACGATGACCCACATGGTGCGAACGAACGAGGAACGGGGGTGGAAAATATGCGTGGAGCTTGGTACCGTTTCCGAACGAATGGAGCTTAATATTTTCCAGGAACTTAGCAACACTCGCGGCGAAGAAAGCTTTCGTTTTATCAAAGAATTCGAATGGGTGTTCCACTAACCTGTGCTGCTGTTGGAACTTCCATAGTTTCGTGTAGATGTCGAAGGTGCGCCCGAAGTAGGCCTGCCATTGCTTGTGACCGTATTGAGGCAGGTCGCGGAGTCCGTTGAATAGCTGTTTACTTTTCTCGAGGAGATGACAGAACTCGACGACGACTTTCCGCTCGTGATCTTCCATTCCAGCCATCATGACCATCTTTTCGGAATTCGCGAAAACCGACGGGTTACGTGGGCCCTGACGCGGTGGCCCGCGGGATGGCGCCTGACTCCCCGCTGCCCCTAATCAATACCGGGGCTCTCCCCCGCATCGGGGGGCGCCGCAAAGCGTCGCGACGCCACCCCGAACCGTGCAGTCGTTTTCAACGCCCTGGTCAGAATTTATCCGCCGGCAACTACGTGCGATCGATGAAGGGCTGCGAGGATAAGTCACCCCTCTGTATGAAAAGAGCTTCTCATCAACCCTCACCGAATTCTGCTACCCCCATTTCACGATCCCCGGCAGATGGACGCACTGCACGTTCCGAAACATTTATTCCCTGCACCCAATTTTGCCCGGGAATTCGCTCCTCGTTCTCCAATTTTTCATACCTATATACCTATTACAGCTCAAGAACCAACAACGATTTGGAAGGGATGAAAAAAATTAATCCAAAATTCGTATAATAATCGCCAGCCATCTTGTCGAGTGAATTGTTTTTGGTTGTTCAACGTTACAAAGAATGGTGCTGGAGAATCTATTTTATTGCGAACCTGAAAATCCGCGTAAGAACTCGCGGCGGGTGTTGAATTTACGATACAAGTCACGAAACGAAAACGGAACTAGTCCCATAAATATAACGCCGGTATAATAAATGTAAGAATTGTTTAACCAGAACGTTTCGAATCCCTGCGTATACCGTTAGCCACCCCATGACAGAGACTTTCAACCATGCGCGGTGAAAAACAACAAGGGAAAAGCCAAATGCTATGAATACAGGACAGACTGTATACGTGCACATAGGTGTACGTATACATCTATATTATTTGCATCCCTATTACGTCACGGTTTCTCGTGATGTAGACGCGATTTGAGTTACGAGTTGAAATTATAACTATTCTTTCTTTTATTCAGTGATTTATTTGTTCTTTTTTCACGTGGATCGCACCCATCATGTTCCTTTCAACCCCTCTTTGCTATTTCATAATCATGATTTCAATCAAATGATAATTTTTGCAAAATCATTACAGACGAGAAAGAGAGAAGAAAAGAACAAAATGCGTGGGTATAAATTTGGTATCGCAATTACAAATCATCGATATATATACAAGTAATTAAAATTTTTAGTTGTCGACCGCCTCGGGGGGACCGTGAAAAGCTCCACTGCCCCCGTATATATATACGTATGTATAGGTATATAAAGTTGCCAGCCGTTGTCCCTCATTACGTGGATTGTGCAGCCCCTTTTTCCTCACCCCTCTTCGTCCCTCCGTTCTCGCGTCTTTCTCTCCATGCTATATATATACGTA
Source organism: Athalia cordata (assembly GCA_963932425.1). Classification (NCBI taxonomy): domain Eukaryota; kingdom Metazoa; phylum Arthropoda; class Insecta; order Hymenoptera; family Athaliidae; genus Athalia; species Athalia cordata. Next base: position 924,464 of record OZ010628.1, on the reverse strand, counting down.
GGTTGCTCGGCACTCGGCAGCCGCCGCCGGCGAAGATTAATTAACTAGATTACGGGTGGTAATACAGCGGTAGCCGGAGACGCACTATACATAAGTATATATATAGGTATACGAGCACCTATCTATACGATATGTATATACGTATGGCCTACAATGTCGCGGGGGTGGTTATGGGCCAGGATAACCAGGACCACCCCTCCCGGTTGTATCGACGGTCGCCTCTCGCCTCATCTACAAGTCAATCAGGTTCGCGTGTTGGGAGACCGTCAGGTTCGCCGGGGTCTGCAGCTCTTTTGCCCCGTCGTCGGTCGTTCTGTAGCTGAATTCACAGTGTGTACAAAATCTACACGTACACGAACACGTAGCGAAATATTAGTGTATCGCATTATCTGGATTACCAAGTACAGAGTTCTAGGTACCGTATAGGGGTGGATATAGCCGCAATATCGGTAAAGGATATCGACATGGATTGTCGTAGGATGCACCGTCGAGATATACTTATATACTACATGCTAGTGAATATCTTGGTACGCGAGTAGATGTATTTTTGATTATGGAAATCTTCGTGCTGCAATAAATAGTAGAGCGATCGACTAGAGATATAAATAAAAAATACCGGTCACCCCAGGCTTATCGCGAGTTGACTTAAATCGATCCCCCTGGGATTTAAAATCGATCATATATTACAGGTGAGTTTTTTGCGAGCGTTGTTCTTCAGGGGTTGCTATGTCCCGATCAATTAATTTGTTCTTTTTGTCCTCAATTTTTGGCGGCTGAATAAAAGGGGGTTGAAAAAAGGGGTGCATAGAGCGTATGCTCGTAGATGTGATCGGTGGGATCGGCCATTTGAGAAAATTATCGACATCGCGTGATTTAATTTGTTACAATTAAGGCAAAGGTTGGTTGTACACGGGGCGTTTGACCGAGGGGCGAGGGTTTCGTACCGCGCCCTGCTATTAATATCAGTTAACTAGCTGATATGATCGCATCGCTTATTCGTCCACCACTCTCGCTATACTATATGCTTTCGCTTTATTCTCTACTAGAAATGGATCGACCCCTCAAACTATGCTCGAGCTGCTCAACCGCCACCCGCCAACTTTAACGCCGCGCCGAGCTGAGTCACGCCAAAGTTCTTACCCCTGCAGAGTCAGGCGAATCTTTATTCAACGATCGGATCATTTTCAGACAGACACAACACTTTGTCTCCACATTATTTTAGCGAGCTCGGGAAATTTTGGAAATTCGCAATATGGACGCTCATGCAGTGGAAATAACTACGTCGAAGTTAAACGCTCACAATCAGTTTTTAACATTTAGTGCTTTCGAATATTACTATGTAACTTCTTACGAGGCTTTTTCACTTTATATACTACAGTGTTGGATGAAATCGTATAATGTAACCTGTTGAGCTCGTCGCGTTTCGTGACAACTGGTAATTATTATGTAATATGTTTTTTTTTCATTTTTTCTCGCTCTTCTTTCTTTGCTCATTCGTTCTCTTTCTCCGCAATTTATATTTCATTCCGAAAACTCTATCCAACCACCGTGCGGCGTGTGCATTGTGTTTACATGGTTTCACGTGTTTACACGCCGAGCTCATTCGTTCTTGTTGATGTGGTTGTTTCTGCTGTTTACTTTACATTTTATATCTATCATACTTCTCGTCTACCTTTACGATATTTCGCTATGCATTTAAACTCCCTTTCCCGGACTAATTTTTGAAGGTCAAGCTCTAAGACTCGACGACGTTTCAATGGCAATGAGCAAAAGTAATAAAAATCTTAGCTAACGAAAAGGGTATCGGAGATTGACGGCGTAGTCCATAATCCAGCGATACAATTAACCGTATAGTTTACAAGGTTTTTGATTCCCGCGAAACATTCGGCTTTCAAATATCAATTTCCCCTCTCGTAACGGGTGCTAACCGAGCGGGTAGGACTTTTGGCCGGGCACCACAGCGGCCGATGGTGGCGGGATGCGCGCACGCGAGGAAGAGCTCAGGAAGTTCTAACTCACGAGGTGCGGGGGATTCCACCACCCGATACCCGGCACCCCGCCTCTTCCATCAACATTAAACGTGCCGAACGTACGGGGTGTTTTTCACGAAAGTTCGAGCCGGGTTATCCATGCTCAATAAAGTTATCCGTGGACTACGGAGGTGGAGAGGGACGGGCTTAATTATATCCGACAACCTGGCAGCTGTAATCCCCCAGCGGATGTCGCTCGACGAGTCTCTGTTAGTAGGGATATAAGAAACTCTACCAATCTTGATGTACTTGATGATGTATCAAGAAGGGTTAGAAGGGTAAGGATTTTAATGGGCCACCCGTTACGTAGCTCGTGGCTGTGTAGCAGTCCGCTGCAGGAGGTTTCGGGAATCTGGATACCTCCGCGTTCTCCTCTGGAGGGTTTCTGTTTACGGGGTGGTAGGGGTCGCGGGTATACGCGGGGGGTGCAGTTCATCCTCGACGTTCCTCGCGGGGGATGATCCCGCCTCTTAGGTAAGAAATCTGCTTGGGGAGAGCGACAACAGCAGCCACCGCAACGACTAGCTCGGGGATCGTCTGGGCGCAGACTCCACGATACAGCCAATCGTTGGTCCCGAAGTGATAACGCTGCCAAATGTGCGTCCGTTACAACCGGCACCGAGTACGAGAAGTCACCAGCAGCGGTGCCGCTCTCGTGGTCCCCGTTCCTCCCCCGCCATCGCCGTACGTCGCCATCGCCGCGTCTACTCTGCACCCTGTAAAACGGAATAAACGGAGTACGTGTTTTCCGTCCGTCGAGCATCGCCGCGGTTTCTACCTTTATAACGTCTGCGTGATTGTCAACGGTGATCTGACACCGCCCGTCGTTCCCTTCGACTTATTCACGTACGTAACAAGTGAACTATGACGTGCTATATGACGTCGATACCTGAGCAAATGTGAACCCCCGACCTCTTCCCACACCACCCAATCGAACGTACCCCTCGTTTACCGCGACGTGTATAAGCGCGAATTACACAAACCAGATCTATCGACTTATGTCGTAACGGAAAAGTCTACCAATAACATGTTCGCGAGTGTCTCTTCTTACGATTACCCCTGTGCGCGCTTTATTACGGAAAACGATAAAACTGATAAATAAAAAAAAGATTTACATTCCTTAAAACGAAGCAGGGAAACTTTCAACCCACGAGACGACGTCCAGTCTGGTTCCCCGCTGAGACGGTAAGTACCCAGGCATCACACTTTCGATCTTTGTTCACCTTCGGATTTTCTCCTTTCCAAAAATCATTCACTCCTTTTCTTCTTCTCGTCACTCGTCGTTGTCGGAAATCCGCCTTGATTTTTAGGCAAAAACATTGTCGCGTGCTGCGTGATGCTTTCGTTTCTTCTATGAGAACGTCAAAGGAGAGGAACAATTTGGCGAACCTGAAGAGGAGTCTGGATGGTGGATTTTGAGTTAATCAGTGTCGAAAAGGGAGAGAGGGTAGTGGAGAAAAGCAACTGAAGGACTGTAACTACCGTTTCTTTTTTACACGTGATTCTGCGCGGTTTCGCATCCGCGTGCCCACATGTGGACGCGTGTGGGTGCCTGCGACACACGCAGTGGTCGGCCGTGCGGGAATCGGGGGGTTTCCGGCGAGCGTTAACGGAGTAACAGAGTGATGTAATGAGGCCCGGAAGCAGTCAATTTGCTAGCCGTGCGGCGAGCGCAGTTGTAAGAGTACCGCAACCTGGGCGGAACGCGCGATCGAGTGTCCTTCTCCAGGTGAATCTCCGATGAAATTCGTTAGATCCGTAAAAAACCAACCGCGCAAAGTCACTATCAGCCGCAGGTGCTTCTTAATTTGTTTTTCTCAAGGTTTCCTCATCGCGAAATCAGTTCCCATTTCTCCTCGGTGTAATTCTTCGCAATGATTTCGCAGCTTTTACCGCCCTCTACATTATAGGTATACATTGTTTTTACATTCGTTGAATGAATTTTCAAACCGTTTATCAATTTTTCCAAAATCATTGCAATCAGTGGAAAGAATTTCTTTCAAAAATCACAGACGAGACGATCGCACGAAGTGGACGGAAACTTTTCATCGTTTATACGCAACAGTGTTACAAATTTCTTCGACTTTGTGCGCGCTGGGATGCTGATTAAAATGCAACTGATCGTGACTGCAGCATTTGTGAAAAGTTGGTAAAAGATCAAGTGGATTTTTGCAATAATACTGAGGAGTAAGATCATTTTTTGTTTCATGCACTTCCAACCGTTGCGATCGTTTATGCGGCTGTACACTGTTTTTAATAAATCTTGATTATCGTTGGCTGCAGCAGCAGCATGCTGATAAAAATAACTTCAATAAGGATACCGCTCACCGGAAGCTTTAATGCCGTAATAGACATCTTTAATTTTATTCGTCACTGCCCTGATGTGCGACCACTAACGGTTATTGCATCATAACAGGCCAGTGATAACACGCCGTCGGTTTTTGTGCACCGCAAGTATATATAAACGAATTAAAACGTTCAAGGCAAACAACATAACTAAAAAAAAATGGTATAATAATCCATTACGATCCATACACCACGTTATACTAGGTAGGATTTATATTCATCGCGATTCTCGAAACGTAAAAACAAATTCGTGGGTTAAAAAAGCAATGAGCTACGTTATCAGATCTTGAATTTTTCGAATTTTTACTATACCTGCAATACAAGTGCAAGAAACGGAAAGTGCAAAACGCAACGACGACGCGACGGAATGATATGGCTATATGGATGTGCAGCCGACGGTGATTTGCGACAATCCTGATGGGATGATTCAACAAAATTTTTAAAATGGGGTGAACAGTGTTTAAATAGTTCATCACAAAGTGGTAACGATAAATAACATCGAAAATTCCGAAGGTCCGATTATTATGACTAATGATCTAACGTCGAACAGCTGCACAATGTCAGAAAAAAGTGATTAGTGTTGAAGATGATGTCTTTCAAACATTTGGATTGAATTTAAATTCATGTGATTATGGTTTAAAATGAAAAATATCAACGGGAATAAATTCGCGGTGCTTTTTCAGTCGGTGGGTGTACAGAAATTCCTGTGCACTTTGTGAGTTGACGTCGAAATTAAGACTGACTTATTACCTGTAGGATAAAAGACACGTTGTTAACGGCTATATATATCCAACGCGAAGAGGTCACGCAACGACCCGATGCCAGTGTGGATTTTCAACAGCGTCAGGATTTCATGCAACTCCGATAAAATCTGTGCGTTCCATCGGATGCAGAATAAACGAAATTTCAAGGACGCTTTAAAATTCAATCAAATAAGTAATCGTTGATCAACGACCTGTACCGAAGACGCCCTCATGTTTTTGCCTTAATTGGTCTCTCGTATCCTATACTTTAGCAAAATATTTTCGCAAACCAATTTTAAAACTACGGTGAATGCAGCCAAAAACAAAATGGTGGATCTGAAATAGCAATTCCTCTTCCATTCCCTGCAGCTCGTTATTGCGCGGGGAGGATTGACCGATTGCGAGATAGTTTGACCTCTGGAAGGGCATCTTTTGATTTACGTTCGAGTTCGAAGAGGTCCACAGAGCATCCGTTGACCTTTCCTTGACTGTATCATAAAATATATTCACATCTTGGTTTCAGGGGCGCTGTGGTGATGTACGACAGCACAAGCTGTTCGTACGCAGGGGCGCTAGATTTGAAGGGAGCTGGATCTGGAACTGCTGTTGCCACCGCTGGGTCAGGGGTCAAGCAAGAAAACTGGCCGTATCGTGGCCTTGCATGTGGAAGTACCTTTCAGCAGCTCAAACAGAGCGTTGAGAAGGCAAAACAAGCCCTCGCCGACCGCGGTGGTTATTTAGCCGGCGCTTTTTCACCGCCTCCAAGAGCGAATCCTTCGGCGATTTCACCGACTGCATCCATCGCCGGTGAGATATCATAAAGTTATAATAAAAACGTATTTCCTTAATTCACGATAAGGTTGATTCGCATTGACTATGAATCGAGCTCATAGCGATCGCGTGCTCATAGTCGTTTATTTTATTTCAATTCCATCTCGTATTATACAATTCTTTTTTCTTTTCGTTCGTCTTTGCTTCGAAAGAAACAACTCGTATATAATATAATAAAATGTTCAAACAATGGAGTTGGTGGCTGCAGGGAGTGCGAGCTCGTGCAATCTGCGTTGGATAAGTTTAGAAAGATTTTTATTTTTTTTACATTAGTTTTTGTGTTTTTTTGGCGTATAATGGTTTCGGCAAGATGGTGGGTCGATTATGGCGGCGTCGGCGTCGACGTCGACGGCCGGGGTGTATATATACCGAGGCTGTGAATGTCGGCGACGAAACGTGGGGTGTGGTTTGGGGTTAGCTGTCCCGGTATCCATGGCAACCGACCGCCCTTCGACCCTCCGGTTGCGAAAACCACCCTGAGCTCCTATAGCTTGGGAGGCCGGATGCTGCCTTGAGCATCTCGCCCGAGTATATCTCCGCTGCACGACTATATCTACAATCCCAGGACCAGCTAGCGTCCCTCTTTGAAAATGAAAATTACGCACACAGTTGCCATGGAAAAAATTTTATGGCACACCCTCAGTATTATTCGTGCGAACCGCCACCGAACAACAAATAAATAAATGCATCATAAAGTATATAAACGAATCCTCTGTGTATCAAATTCATATGTATCGGGGGGTGCTGAAGGTAAAACCATAAAATTCGTCTATTAATACATCGCGGTTTTGTCGGGCTGGACAGATAAACCGCACCGGGTGCGTAATGTAACGTAGATTAAGACTTGTTTGCATTGGTAATTGATGTTTGACAAGAACGTTGTGCCTTCCTTCATTCCTGTTTACAGTTCGTGGGTAACGACACGTGCCCTTGTCGGCATACCGACACCATGAACTACACAAATTTTTCACCCCAAAAGACACACGCATCTGTATTACTTAATTCTTCGTACGTTTTTTTTCCCTCTCTCTTTCCTTTTTTTTTTGGTTGAAGGACGGTAACTGCAACACCTTGAGAAAAAAATTAATAATATACCCGTACAGTTGATTCTTTTTTCCGCATACACAAGATATGTGAAACAAAAAAATGGTTTTATCTTCATCGCGGGCGAATCGGTGTAGCTTTTTTGGGCTTCTACGTAAAGTTTGCGATAAATTTTATTTTTCACTCGTACGAAAGAAGACACACTGCTATAGTCATCCGCCCCTTTAGCCCTTCGTGAAACAGTTTATACCGTTAGCAACCGCCTCGTTGATTCCGTTGTTCGAAAATACAACCAAACCGGCAACCCGAGGTGGGCGAAACACATTTCTTTTGAATTAAAAACAACCCACTATGACTGGTTCTATGAAAAAACAAAGAAAGAAAGTAAAAGTTCTGAATATATAACGGCGGTTATTCTCAAAATATGTCGCTGCCAGCTATCTCGTATAATAATGTAATTCTACAACGATCGATGCAAATTATCAATTTTCTGAACTTCTTTAAACACTATGAGCTTGTTCAAACAAAGTAGTTACTGGAAATGCTCGAATTAGGATTATTATTTGATTCCAGATGTGGTTTCATGGTTTCATCCCCCGAATATTAAATCTACAACCTTGTCAGTTGTTGGCGCGATAGGGTTAATTTAAGGTATATATTCATGAATCATGATACCCAGAGATTAAGGGATGACGTAGGTAGTTGTTCGGACTGGATGAATCTTTGTTCAACGACGTATGAATGCAAATAGCTAGCTAGCATCTTATTCGAGAATTTTCTCCCCCACTCGTTTTCCATTCTCTCGGTCTTTCTCACATCTTTGTAGATTTTTGTGAGGGCGTATATAGGGACCTCATCGCAGGGTCGTTCGGAGTGACCCAGGGCACCGAATAGGGTGGCTCCGACGCGTTGATAATTGCCGGTATCGGTTAACCCTGCCTCCCTCGGAACCCGCAACCCCTCGCCCTTTCACTTCTGCAATCTTTTGCGCGCCCCTTCGCTTCCGCAACGACCGCGCGGCGATCGCTGGGGACGTGAAATTCAACCCCCCGCACGATGCACCCCCAGCGCATGCAAATCGCCCCGCCTGGGTCCAGCAGAGCTGCTAAAAATAATTCCAGAATTAAGGAAATTCCATTTCTGCACCGTACCAAAGCCTTTTTCGTGAAAATTCGCCTCGATAAATTACAAGGTCAATAAAATCCTTGGAAAAAGAACATCCTATGGTATAGTGCGTGATTTGGTACGATGTACGATATCAATAGTTGCATATAATACTGTTTGATCGGCAAGCCGCGCGGCTGCATGAGGCGAACGCATGCAGGGCGGTCCGTGACTAATCATGATAGTTCCGCTCAGGAACGGCCGGGACACACGACTCTCCAGGTTCCGGTTCCGGCGCGTGCCGCGTGCGTCGTGGGTCGTTTCCCCTTCGACCCCACCGTGAACCCCCGCTGGCCCTCGAAACGCACTCCCAAGCAATTATTACGCGATGCACAAAGCGGCGAGGTACCGTAACGAAACACAACCGCTTATAATATGCCTATATCTATAGTACTGTGTGTAAGATCACAGGTCGCGGGCAACGAAGAACCGAGCAAAATATGCGAACGAAAGAACCCTGCGAAGCTCCTGCGAACTGCAGTGCCCTGCACACGTGCGTATAACCGTATAGCATAATCTATGGTTATACAACTTTATAGTCCCCTTCACGACGTCCACGCGGACATTCATCTCACGCATATATGCGATTGTTATAACTACCAACTGCGATCGCGGGACTATCTCCCGTTGATCTAACACCCCTGCAGCTCGTTTATATACGCCGAGTTTGGGAGCCGAATTTCTACCGGCGAGGCGATCATTATTCACCCGCCGTTTGCCGTTCGCCAACCAGACGCCTATCCTCGATTTAACGTACGTATACTCCTCACTCTGCTCGGAACTTCGAACAAGAAAGAAAAAAAACTAAAGGATAGACGTGAAGGGAGTGCAAATCGTTGCAACGCGATCTCATGTGAGATCGAGGGCTCGTGAAGAAACTAGTTTCTTTCGATGATCATGTATTTATTTCACTTTCTTCTAACTTGATCTTAAAAATATATCGTCTCTGGATCCGATTCGATTTTCGCTAGATTTTTTCGAGCCCTGGGAGAAAATTGACTACGTAGGGATCTGTCGTCGCAGTTTGGTGACGTTGCAAAGTTTTAACCCTCGCGTAAACATAATTTAGCAGACGCTGATTTTGGAGACAATGACGTGACCGACAGCCACCCCAAGCTCGGATTTCTTCCCTTATATTTCGAGTAGGGTATCAGTATTGTAGTTTTCATCGCGTCCTGGGGGTTGAATCAATAATTTTACGTGGTTGAGGGACAAAAATTTGATGAATGTTCCTTCGGTAGCTAGTAGATGGCGATCCGCAACTTTCAACCCCTAATTTAGTTGCCAATCAATCCGACAGAGGGTTGAACGTCGCGCGAATTCGAAAGCTCGCATATTTCAAGTGAACCGGAGCTCCTCGTACAATATAGATACTCGATTTAACCGCAGTTATTACACTGCTTACGATCAGTTCAATTCGCTAGCATTAAGAATCTTACAGGATTACGGTATTAAATGTAAAATGAGAAGAAAATTCGTTGGACTGAGCTTCGAAGCCAAGCTTCTCCCAATCTCGGAGTTTGGAAAGACTCACCCTGTACATACATGTATCCTCGATATTTTCAATTATTACATTTTCCAAAAGTGTAGTTTTTTTCTTTTCTTTTTCATACAATATTTGTCGATCTTCCATCAGGAACATGGTACATATGCCCCCGTACCTGATGTCCCCTCTTCACCCCTATCCCTCCGACCTCTCAGGGTCCTAAAGTGCCACATCCGGACATCGAGGTGGCACAACACAGGTTTGGTTCGTATTCGATGTCCGTCCTGTCGATGACTCTGCAAGATTTTTCCCTCGGCTTGCCGTCCATACATTTCTTATACTATAAATGGATAATCCGTTGCGAACGTATATCTATAGTCATAGTTACTACCTATAGATTTGTGTTACAGGACGTTCGAGTACGTTTTGATAATCGATGATTTGTCGGCGTGCGCATGGGGAGGGGGCCCGAAAGCAGAAAGTCATTAGCTAGTTAATCATGCGTTATCGCGTGTGCCTAATGTTGCGTCAATGAGGGAGGAGTGAGCGCGCTTGAGTTCTTTTTCCTTATACTTTTTCGGCATCACGAGATGAAGTTGGAGGGATAAAGGGATGGGAATTTGGGGCGGGTTGTCGAGGAGCCTTCGGGAGACGAGGCGGAGGATGAAACTCAGATATATACGTATACGTATCCAACTTACCCTTGGAAAGCTTCTTGACGCGCAGTCAATATTGTTGGCGTTCAACGCAGCGTGAACAGTCGAGCAACAGATCACAGGCCGTTACAACTCCTCCCCGGGAGACTCAGAATTAACGCGATCACGATCGCGATCAGCTGTACAGTTTCTGCCCCCCATGCCCCCCGCAGATTTACTCGGAGATGTCCGAGTTTTTCGTCACAAAATTCATGAGCTGGTGCACGCAACGGGTTTATCCCGCGTACGCCGCGAATTACAATTGTTTATCAGATTTCGCGGGTATTTTCACCGGACCGGTTGCATAAATTTTTTGAGAGTGTGTGTGGGAGGGCGAGGAGGGGGTCGGTGTTCCGAAGGGGTTTGTTGGAAAGCTCGGGTTGGTGAGGAGTAAAGGGGAGTTAAAGCAGTCTTGAGAGGGAGGTAAAACGAATGAAAAGTGCACGCAGCGGGGGCAGCGGGGGCGAGGAGCACACCAGGGGAGAAAAGGACCCGCACGACGGCGACCGGTGTTTGCGGCGTCCGCTGCCACCCCGGTTGCCGACAAAAAGGCGAGAGAATTTCCTGAAATCCTTTCTGAGGGGCTGATTGCCATCATTACCGTGGAGTGGGCGGGAGCCGGTAGAGCTCAGGGAGCAGTTGGGGCGCCGGTGAGTGGCGGACAATCAGCGGTATTCAGCGTCGACGACGCTGCAGGCCGAAGTCTCCTCGACGCGGTTATGTAGGGAGGGTAAAAGAGAAAAGAGGGAAGAGGAAGGAGGATAGAGGAAGACGGAAACCCAGGGGGTAACAGGGTGGAAGCGAGAGAGGGAGAATCGATCTACCCACTGCCACTGTACTATAGACCCGAAGGACCACCGCGGCGTAAGTCAACGTCTTCGTCGGCACTCGTGATATTTCTCACAAGGAATTTCCCTCTCTTGTTTTTCATATACGTACTGCACGTACTGGCATGTAAAGGTCCCGCGTTCCTGTTTACGTCCGATAATCGTCCTGCAGGACTTGAAAATTGCGAAATCAATCACACAAATCCAAGTTTCGCTCATCTGATAACGACCAAACGAGTCTCGATGATCCTGATCATCGTTGAATCAGCAGGTATAGGATCTTCGAATACTGTGGGATACAATGCGGTGGAGAATTTCGGAGAACCGAGATGTGGCGACGATGCGGCCGGTTCTCCTCGTCGTGCGGCGGCCGACCTGGGTAACGTGCGGTAGCTGATCGATGTGTCGCCATGACGACGCTTCCGCCGGCAGTCGGGCAGCCACCGAGCTGCGCCAACCCCTCGCGGCCGATGCTTAGCTGCCTGACGCCTCGCCACGCGACTCGCTTCACGGTCGTCAGTCACTCTTTTCTCTATTATTCTAGGTATAGGTCTGTTGGCATGGTCCGACTAAGCTGCGAACATGACCACGATAGCTTATAAGAACTCGCTAAAGGAGATTTCGAAAGAGAAAGTGGCACAGTGTATACGAAAACAGTAATAATAATAATCTGGAACAAGTAATCGATCGAAATTCGCAATCGAACAAGCTATACTATATGTGTTACTCGCGATGCGTGGAATTTTCTTGCGTTTTCTTTCGATTGCGTTGGTTTTTCGGTAAGCCGGAAATATTCGATACCTGATCTCTTCACGGTTCGTAGGAGAAGGAGGGTTTGCGAGGTGCGAAACCCCGGGGTGAATATGCCCAACTGATCTCAGCAGGGGTGGTGATGAAGAAGAAATATTTCTCGGATAAGATACTCTCTAGTTCCGCATTTATCGTCATCCCGCTGCACATATGTACAGTAGGGGTGTACATAAGATATGACCATGAAATATATATGAGCGTTACGATCATTATACGTTATAACGATGTTAACTTATGGAGATGATATTTAAGTTCATGATAACTAAACATCCCCTTGAATTAACATTAATAAGCGATTATGACGTGGAACTGCAGTACGAGAAATGATAATTAGAGGTATATCCATCGTGTAGGGATTTGCGCGGTACCGAGAAGGGTGTCCTAGTGGGCGGGGGGAGTAGGAGGTGGTCGGTTCTCTCGTGACGTAAATAATCATTTATTGATTAACTGTTTGGCTGCGCAAGTCGAGTTAACTATGGCTAATCTCTGATTTGCAACGCCTCTCTTTCTCTCTCTCCCTCTCTCGTTGTATACATATATATTCACCGTTAGGTGCAGGGGGATGGAAACGTTGGGATGGTACGGGGATGGGAATAGCAGCCCTCCGCGTAGTTTTCACCCCAGCACCCTTCCACGGCGCTAACACGGAATTAATATCTCGCGAGTTAGCGGCCCCACCACCCCCAACCCCCTTACGGCTGCCGCTCGACGGCCCCAAAACGGAAATGAGCGCGCGGATGCCTCCGCAGCCTCTCGGCTGTCCTTGTCCTCGACGTCGTCCTCATTCTCTTTCTCCACCCGATTCTCTACTATCCTTTCGCCTTTCGTCCTCACACTACCGTACATCTGCAGAGTTCCACTCAAATCATCGGCAGAGACTGATCAAATTAATTTCGCTGTATGGAAAAAAGAAGCAGAATCGGATCGATGAAAAAACAAAACGATATAAAATTATAGCTAATCAAACGAACTGACCTCTATGTAGTTTGGCAACGAACACGTGAGGAGTATGTACAGTAAAGTATAAGTTGAGAGATTCATAACGGAGGAAAAGGATGAGGGAATTGGAGTGAAATCCCTCTCGGTGTATCCGAACAAAGGAACAAAAGGCTGTGAAAGACAAGAATAAAACGTAGGGGATACAAACGAGTATGCAAATTTTTGATAATTAGCGCTGTTATATGAAGCGTGGGCGATACGATGCGACTATACTACACGGTATGTATACCCGACGTGTACGTACACTTTACACATCCACACCCGCATATTATTGTACATGTCATATACTTCAGGGTTGAAGTGGGCGCAATGGGAAGAAGCGGAGTAGAGTAGAAACGCGCAAAGTCGCCTTTGTTTGAGACGACTGCGTTCTTCCGTGACGTAATTAATGGCTTTCAGTCCTTTTGGATTATGCCGCCCGCGAAAAGCACGAGCGGACGAAAGAGGGCTATCCCCCGAATCGTTGCGCTATCCCTGAATACTGCCCTCCGTTGGTCCGCTGAAACTTTTCCGCTGCGATGTTCCTTCTCACGCACCTTATACCGTACGTGACTAGCCTCGTCATCGCGACCTATACCTCCCAGAATCAAAGTCCTTCACTATACCAAGGGCGTGTTTCAACACCCTCCAAATAATCCCCTGAGAAACAGTTCTTGAATCAGAGGTTTTTCCTTAATTATTTCTTTCGACACCTTTAACCCCATTCGACACGAGATCGACGCGACGGGGTCAAAGTATCAAACCGTGACTCCTATTCCCGAAGGACCAGTTGCCGAACCTAATACGAATCCCCTCTTGGGGATTAAGTCCCCTCGGTTTATATTAGCCTTGAAGCCCCAGATATTTCAGTCGTCACCTGCGGATCATTTGTTAAGTATACCATATTGCTCGATAATCAAATCAGTTTTCATTACCTACATTTTTTAATCGGGAATATAAATTTACTCGGAGGATCCGAATCGATTTGAATTTTCTTATTTGTTAAAAAGTATAGAGTGGAAAGGGGTGGACGGCGAGTGGCTGCTCGAAATTTATATTGTCAAAATAACCTGTACCCTCAATTACATTATATCGCTGTCATACGCACTTGGACAAACACGTGACACTGATGTGTTGCCAAACCTTTACTTTACAGTGAGCTGAACAAACAGGGTATCTATATAAAAGACCAACGACGCCCCACTTTTAGCGTACGATATGCAAAGACCCGAGCGAAGATTCAAATCTTTTGCTGTATCTTTCACTCATAGAACAAAAAAAACTATGAGATCGACCAACGCGATCGGTAAATTTAGCTGTTTCTTCCAGCCCCTGAAACTATTCAAAAACAACATTTAAAATAACAGAATCCTCCAGGACTCCCACGGATATAACAGACCCTCTGAGATTCCTACACCGAAAAAACAAGAAGTACATAAATCAATGACGAAAACAGAATCAAAAGAACAAAAAAGAGAACCGTTTGAAGGAGTTCATGATGAAAGCCGAGTTATCCCGCAATATGAGCCGCAGTTAGTAGCTGATTGTGGTGCTTGAAGACGATCAAAGTAGGTGGTTACAACCAATCTTGGTATATTTGACTGTACGAAACATATTAACGATTCGTCGAATGAAAATAGGTAGGGAGTAGAGATCGAGTAGAAAATTTTCCATGTGAAATAAAAAAGAAAATTCTTATCTCTCTCTCTCTCCTCCTGCTATCTATTTTACCAGTCAATCACCGCACGCTGTAACTGCATAAATGGAACATCTAGTTTATTATCTGAGGGATCCTCTTTCGGGCGTGTAAGGCGACGCATTGTAGGGAAGGACTACACAAGTAACACGGCGTGATTCTGGATTAAGCATATTGTACAAATTGAATACACCAAATAATCTACTACTGGGACTCGCGATTCGTATCGTCGTACACTTAACCGTCCCCCCTATATACGTTATAACAAAGTGGTTATACGCTGCCCCCCTTGCGTACCGCCGAGCTTATCGCTCAACAAACGCCCTACGCCCGTACGCTGCGCCGTCTCTCAACAATGCCAGGAATATATACCCGGAGCCACCCCCGACCTGACCCACCCCCCAACCCCCAGATTCCTAACCGGGATATGGACAATGCTGCTACTCCAGCCCCGCGCTGCTACTTCTGCTGCTGCTGCTGCTACTTCGCCAATATCTTGTAACATGATATTTAATTCACGTGCATATCGAGATAACGCGCGAATGATTACGACGCCGACGACAGCGAGCGATACCCCCAGCGTCAGCTCCCCAAGGAGCAGAACGATTTTAAACGAAAAACGGTGACATATATGCATAGATGTGTTGGGGGGATGATGGAAATCAAGAGATCGATGTCAGTAGTGTTATTCTTCATACATGTCTTCAAACGATTTCAAGACGTGACACAATATCGTCACGGTATCCTTCAACACCCCTCGTTATAATAACTGATGTTCTCAATGATTCGTCCTGCAATCTCAGGTACAGGGGGCAGGCGAACGCCAGGTTATACAAAAATTACCGGAGAGCGAGCAGGAAAGTTTGCGAATTACCCAGAGCAATCTGGGGGGTTGGGGCACGTAAGGGTCCTACAGTGTAGCAGGGGAAGTTGAAACTGAGAAGAGGAAAGAGGAAAGTGTTGACGAGGGGGCGAGCGGATCTACGTGAAAAGTCCTCGTGTGCCCCTTTCGCTGGACGAATAGACCATGAGGCGACGCGACGGGCCAGCAGCAAGGCACTCGAGACCGATCGCGCGTTAAATGCGACGATGGGCATCGCAGAACGACGTCGGTCGCGTGGCTGGCGCGTGTCTTTTTATCTAGGGGATACCCCGTGTTATAACTACTACGGATACGAACAGGAATAGGAATAGGAATAGGACTGAGAATAGAAATATGGGAGCAGAAAAGTAGCGTAGCTGAATCGCACGACATTATACCTACCCCCAAGTTCTATATCCGTGAGGATGACGAGGGCAGCCGCAGGATTCGATTCACTTCTCCTTTTTGCCCGTTCACCTTTCCTCGGATTCGAACATTAGCCGGGCGGCTGCAACGGTGTTTCGTATACGGAACCTAGTTGCGGTACTTTGAGCTCCCCCGGAGGCATGTGAATCACAGGTTAAAGGTATATCGTATAGGCTATACGAGGGCCACTTTGCAGCCACCAGGAGCTGGTAGCCGACGCCGACGGCGGACAGCCTGAGTCACCCCTAACTTCCGGAAGCATTATTTTTCATTCGAAATAATAATAAATCTAACAGTTGCCTCGCGCTGGTGACCGGCTTATAGTATAGGTAGAGCCTGATTCTATAGTTCTGGTTGATATAGTTGCATTTACTCCTGCGGCACATGCATTATGCATATTATGCACGACCTGTACCACGTGGACGAATTATATACGTAATAATAATAGCTGGTGTAGGTACTGCGTAAACTGCAGTTGTTTCAACGCCCCGTGCAGATTCTAGATTTTTTGATCTAGTTATTCTTATTTAATTTGATTCATTTCTCTTTTTTTCCTTTTTTTTTTTTTTGGTTAGCGTACACGCGTTTAACACGAGGTCCTCGATGTGTGGAAATACGAGTCTCTGCAGAAACAATGCGAAAACAATTACGGTGATTTTCAAGCAAATTGAAACTCGCTTTAAATTGGTCGCGCGGAATTCATTACCGAATCAAATTCGGGACTGTACCTACCCGCGACCTAGAAGAATACAGAAATCGAAATCGAACGCCTCGTTGCACTCCAAGCTTCTATGCTCTTCGTGCATGTAGAATATGTAACGTACATTATATGCAATATTGCGCCATTCATTGTCGATCAGAGTGCGATAATTTTTTAGAAAAATTATTACCGATGAAAATGATGCAATGACAAGAACACCGCGAGATTTTTTTCATTCTTACCGATAGCTTCTGATCTTCTTTCTTCGCAAATAAATAATATCTTTGCGGGAATTCCTTCTTTTTCCCGATGTTTTCCTTATTTCGGTATTTTCTACTGAGACGTATCAAGGCCGCGATATGTTGATAGGTCGCTATGGTACCCATAAGGACTCCTCCCTGTGTCCCAGGGGTCGTTGAAGCTGTCTTCCTCTGTTGGGGGTTGATTAGGAAGTCGTTGGGATGCGCGCGGCCACGTCGGGTGTGAAACCCCGCCTACGTATGTTTTGGAACGACGTCGACCAGCGTCGCGACGTCGAGGGGCGGGCCAGACTCTCGTGGCGCCGGGCAACCACGGGGTTAACTTCCAGTGTCATTCAGAGCGGGAAGCCACAATGTTCTCCCCAAGTTCTCAAACACGTTTAAACGACTGTAAATGAGGTGGTGCACGTGAATTATTTTTATAACCCATACCCAAAATCATCGAAACACTCGTCGTTGTTGTTGTTGTTATTATTATTTATCGAGAAATTACCCATCGGTTTATTGGTGGTGCTACGAATAAAAAAAAACGAGGGGAGAGGGCTACCCTTACCCTCAGATCTTCCGGTCATCGCGACCGCGATGCTGGACCTCAAAAGCAGCGGTACCACTGCCGCGGAATTGCCTAGGACTACAGCATTCACGAATCTATCGATGTTGTTCGCAGGTGAGATTTTCACAATCCCTTCAACCTCGGAACTATAGCCAAAGATTAACCGTTTTCTGAAATCGGATACGCTCGAAATTGGATAAAAATCTGGAGACGAAGTCCTGGAGAAGGTCACCAAATCTTTTGGTTAACAGATCGTGTAACGCCTTGACTTTTTGCTCAGACTTAACGATCGATTTTTATAGATCTTGACGATTGAACTTGACACGGGGCAACTTAATGCGGATGGCTGTATGAGCGATATGATTTACATCGACGCTAATTCATCAAATCTTCAATTACCGAGTTAACCTTTTCTACGGGGTTCACACGGATCGATGACTTTTCACACTGAACCAATTTATGACTTTCCGGATGACGTAGGCAATATAATAACCCGGCAGTCGTCTGAAAACGGACCCTGCATGCCTCGGAACTTCGTGGATTATTGCACCGGCCCGCACCGGTCCCCCCATATGCGCTACGTTCCCATCAATTTGATCGTTAGCTCCCGTTTCATTGGCTCATTGCTGCGTATGATCTGCTATGACCTTAATGTTAAGATTCAAGGATGTGACATTCCCTCGGGCTTAATATACTCTCGATATTTTCCTATCCGAACGGTCATAGAACAGTCGCTGCGCCGTCGGAATCAAAATTTTGTAGGGATGAATCTCTGGATTGTGTAGCACAAAGCAATGCAGGCCCAACATGGAGTATTTTTATACGTGACCCTGAAATAAATCTTGCGAGTCGATCGGTCCCTTGTTTGGATTGTGTGTCGAATCGGAAAATGCAAATGCCATATTTGAGGAGGTCAAACATCAGTTAGACGAGCATCTTGTTAGAGGACGAAGTAAATGCACATGAGTATTCAGAGTTGCGAACCAAAAAAAATTCGTGACTGATGTATTTTCTTCATGCCTGAAACACGCAGCTCAGTCAGATTTATATTACAATTTGATAGATCGATCGATCACGATCATCCATTGTCTGGATTCATTAGCTACTTAGAAACGTCTTTTGATCCGATCGTTTGACAAAACGCACTTGAAGAAACGGGAAGCTAAGAAAGCCGGAAAGATTATCTCGTTTTCTGGTATTCCCCATAAGCTTATGTAAGTGATAGGTGCTTATGTATATGCTGCTGGACTCCGTGCAGACGAGTGTCGGTTAGTCTTGTGCAGAGCAACGTCACCCCGCCCTTATGGACGAACAGTAGCGTTCGCAACACGTGAAATTCGAGGCTCTATTAATGGACCAAAGCCAGTAGGAGATGCGGAGAAGGTGCGGCGGGGTGATCCGGACAATGTTTGCTCTGGAGATTGGAGGTCACCCTGGACGGACTCTCTCTGTCGCCGGCGAAACACTCGCAGTGGCCGTTCTAGCACGGCGTATGTACACAGGAAAGTAGTAGGGGAACCCCCTGCACGCCAATATCTGCCAAATGAAAATATATCTGTCGGTAAACAGACCCCGGGGCTGACGAGAGAACGTTGGGAAAATTCATAGCGAACTTCAAGGTAGTCGTTTATTGTTCCGCCTATACGAACAAGTCTCGATAAAACAATTCTCGTGCCATCGTATTTTATTATATTTCTTACGCAGTCTTCTGCCATTCGTACATGTATTCTGACGAAGGTCTCTGCTTTTTATTTCATTTGATTATAGTTATTTATTTCTTTTTCCAGATGCCAGCAGTTCGTACAAAGGTGGCTGGAGCCACGCCGCATCACCAGCCCCAGGCCAGGGTGAGTCTCAAGATTTACGTATATACAGTTTTTTATTACCTCGATTCGAAAATTAAAAAATATAGGAATGTACTCAACCGACCACGCGATTTTTTTGCGGCAGATGCCATTTGCCAACTTTTTAATCAAGACAACTGCAGATATTCTTCTACCCGTTTTTCCTATGGAGCTCAGAGTAGTTAGCTGAAGAAATTCCTAGCATCGATCATTTGGATCATTCGAAAAGTGCCTTCGCAATTCACTTGCATGTATAGAATCTTGTATTTAAAGATCCAAAATAGCCTCTCTTCTTCATGCGCGCTTTTGTCTCCAGGTCGTAGTTTAGGTCATGCAGGTCGTATGGAGAATATGTGAGGAGAAGGGGCGGAAATAGGAGAGGAATTCGCACGTCGTGACGCCAGTAGCGGTGTAATATGTACATATATATATGTACCAGGTTTCTCTCTAAGGGCATGGGCGTCGCGACGCTTTGTGGCGCGTTCAACCGCGACCTCTTTGTCGTCAAGTGGCCCGAGGCTGCTCGGTGCCTCGTATGGAAGGCACAACTCGCAATCACGCCAGAGATCAGAGCTACAAGCCGCAGGGCAGTTTGTTATAAACAGCTTCCACACCTCCCTCTTGTCTCTCCCTAGTTCCTTTACCCCACGTTTCACCACCATCTCATTCCATTTCCACCCCCTCGCACAAAGCTCTAGCTCTGGAGGTAGCGCGACACATACACGTTGGCAACGTGACTGCAGGATAAACGGACAAGGCGCGAGCTACTGGAGCGTGAGGAAAATTGGTGAGCAAAGGATTTGATTCGGTTCTTCTGTTCTACTCGTTGTCTCCGGGCGGGTTTACAACGCGATAGAATATATACCAGATATCACGCGCACCCCCATCGCGGTCACTGAGCTTATGAAATTAGACTTCGTAGCGCGGTGACGCTCTGCACACGGTTTTGAACACCCTGGGGCGTTTCTGCAGCCGCGTGCACCAAAGTAAACCTGTACCCAGCCACGGGAAGGTTGGTTCAATCGAGAAAAACAATCGCCGCAGACAAACAATTACGTTCTCTCCGAATGACGTCCTCTTCATAAAAGCTCCGCACCTATTTGTACACTTTCAGCTAGTAAAATGATATTTGCACTGCTCGAACTACCGTAACAAAACGCCCGCAGGGATCTTCATAGCTGTCGCTGACGACGCTAAAATATCTCAAATCCAACGAACATCATGTGCGCACTAGTCTAGTGTTTCAAATCATAATAACATCGATTAATTTTAAATTTTGGACATAGCAGAAGGAGGACATTTTGAATATTCATATTACACGGAAAAACAGCTGAGCCAGGTGTTCCGCCGTTACAATACCTGGGTAGATATCGAATAAGGGTAAAGGTCACGATGAAGTCAGTTGCGCGGAAAGCTCAGTGTTCTCCGTGTAATAAAAATAGCTGAGAGTGCCTGCCTCCCTCTGGACAGAGTATAAAGGTGCTGGGGTCAAATGCAAGGAGAAATTGAACGTTAGTAGCGTGACTTCTCGACCCGTTCGACCCCGGAGTAGCTCAGGAGTTCGCTGTTCGAGGATAATTATACGCCCCAAGTCGGCGCGTGCCTCCGCGCGCTGACGGCTTACGCGCCTCATCGCGTATCGCGTGACTATCTCATTCGAAACCCCCCTATGAGTCCCGCAGGGTAACGATCGTCGGCACCACTCTCTATACTCTCAGGTATACCGCACTAGGGAACGAAGAACTGAAAATGTATAGAATCTAGTAGGTAATCACGCTTTTCGATTTCTTGACTAACACTTTGTCCTAATAACGTACGGGGTTTCCACTTATGACGTGGCTCGTATTATGTGCTTTGTGCAAAGGAGTGTATGAAGGGGCAAACCCATTCCTTGCTCTCTTACCACCTGCACAACCCCCAGGTGCACGCGTCGCACCTTAATAATCGTATTAAAACTGGGATAGTAACGAAATTATTTTCATTCACAACGTGGCAAAGAATGCCACGCATGTTCAAGAACATTCGCCGATCTTTTCACTCCGGTTTGAAACAGACGAAAGAGGGAAGTAGGATCATATTTGGGAACGGTTGATGGGGTCCCTCAGGAACCACTGCTCTGAGGAATGTAAAGAAAAAAGGAGAGGCTTTGATACACCAAATCTTTGCGTAACTCTGGTCGGTAGCTGCCGTAGTCAGTGAGTCCAACGTATCGGTAGGAGGGTTGGAACACAACCGACGATGCGTGAACGTGTCACGCATTGGCACGTGACCACCGCGCCGCCTGTGTGATGGTGAAGACGTAATATAGTCTGTTCCACCCCTCAACCCCCACATATGCTGTACACGCATCGGAGCCGTTCGAATCAACGTCGAAGTCTCTATAAATGTGGGCGAAGAGATCAGGGGGCCGCTACCCAGACGACATTTCCTCGTAAGCGTCGTACACGTATAAAATGTGAATCCCCCCATCGGACGTATGTACGTATAGGTATACGGAGCACGTATGTATATATGTATATCTATATCCGTACGCTTACTCCACGCACCGTTTCCCACTGACTTGTTGCCCGATTCCTGTTCCCCGACTCCCTCAGGATCGCGTCAGAGCCCGGCAGTTCGGAGCCCGTACTTCCTGCCGAAAGGGACGGCGAGCCCCCGATCGCGAAGGGTGCGTCGCGTGCATCTACGTGTACTACGAACTTATATATCGGGATCTACGTCGCGTGCGTGTCTCATAGTTATACTCACTTGGCTATATACATACTTATTACATATGTATATACTAACTGCCGTTGAATTCGGCCGAACTAAATCGACGTTGTGATTTTTACCCCCGGTGCCGGGGCTTTTGGAAAGGGAAAGCGGAATTATAAGTGAGCTGCGGAAGGGGGCGAAAGGCGAAACGATTGTCTATGACTTTACATACGCGGTGTCCAGAGGTCAAAGATCACCCCTTCCGCCCTTGTGACCTTTTTTCTTTTTTTCTTGTTTCAAATCGCACCACCGTATAGCGACGTCGTCGTTGCATAAGGGAATTAAAACTCCGCGTATTTCACTTCTCCACCCTTAAAAACGTCGCGCTTAGAGTTTTTGCGAGACAATCGTGCTCGTTAACCTCGTCCCCGCGTATACTGCGACAATTTCTTTTTCTACTACTTCATTTTCGGAATTTTTCATTCAAAGGGTCTCAACCCTCGCTTGTAAAATGGTGTTGATGACAAGTATATTTTATGTAAAATTTAACCCCCGACCAAAAAAATTTAAGCGACGTTGATAGTTTCTTTTTTTCTTTCTTTATTCGCACGTTCTTTTAACGCATCTTAAAAATCACACCCCTCTGAAGTCCTACCAATTTTTCGAATATATTTGTTTTTCGGAAATTCTATTTCACGCTCGTTTTTCTGAAACCCAAAGTTACCTGGTGCAGTTCCTGTGGGCTACCTGTTCCCATAGTTCAGAAGGTTGGTTCTAAACCTCTGAAAATGTTGAGCTTTTATTTATCTTTTTTTATTCATTCTTTTTTCTTCCATTTTTCAGGATGTATAACGCGAACGTTTTCACAGCATTGTTCAGCGGCACAAGTACCTACTTATTATACACTAGAGCGTCACGATTCGTAGCGTGGGCAGCGAGTTGTGGAAAGTACAGCATAGGCGTGGGGAGGGTCAAAGTTGGAAGGTCTCTAACTGTAAAAGCACGAGGGTTCGCTAGTCTGGAGGTCGGAGGTCATAACTCGATCGTTTTCCCCGCGCGCAGTAGCTCTGAAAAACTCTTGCTTTTTAACTTACTTTATCTTTTTCCATTTTTTACCCATATACGCGTATTACGAGGTATTCCACGCCAACTCGACGACCCTTGCTATTCTTTTTTCTACTCATATTTTCTTTCCAGATTGGCCTGACCCAGGAGGGTTATCTTTGTCACAAATTATGTGCATAATCGTGTAAAAAATCGGCAAAAATGATACCCATGCAGATCGAATAGGTCTGAAAAAATTCCTCGATATTTCACGATATGGTTTTTTGATATTTTTTGTTTCTTTCTTTCATTTATTATGTTTTTTTTTTTCTACTTCTTTCAAAAGGGGGTGGCCTGCGCAACTCACTTATACTATATATCGTGTATTCGTCACTATAGGTATAGTTCAAAGCCCCTTTGACTCACGGAACAAAGATTTCAAGTCGTCACAATAGCATGCGTAAAACGGAATCGAGACTCGCGTTTCTAAAGGGGTGCTCGTTCTGGGAGTGAATCCCCACCCCCGTCCCACTACTCACTTCGCGGTCCTCAGCCTCAAGCCCAACAGCCCGAACGATTTTCAACCGAAATTTCAAACCCCTGCGTGCACTCATACCCTCATAACAAATTGAAGTATAGTAACTAACTTTTAATAGCTGCTTTTCACCCAATTTCGACCAACGTTGTACTTCAGATCTTGCGCCAAAGCTCGATTGATACATCAACCTCCGGTTCGGCCGCACATCAAAAGTTCTTCGAGATTTTAAAGATTCTTTAACAGAGCACGATAGAAAGGGTGAACCCCTTTCGTCCCTTGGCTTGTTCATACGCGACGGAATTTCAGGGGGAAAAATCTAAATATCGAGGACTAAGTACCAAAAGGACGTAGCCCAGAAAAACCTATAGATGCTGGCGTGAATAATCATCATCAAAATTGCGGTTGTTCGAATGAAATATGTTGCGTGCATAGAAGAAAATTTTGGATACAGAACATATACGCATGTATGGCCAATGAATGTATAACGGGATTTAGGAAGAAAAAAAAAAGGAGAAGATTATAGGGTGAAAAAAAGGAATCAATGGATATAAGTGGGAATAGGGAAAGTAAGTGTGGAGGAATGCGTATCTTTTTTTGTGTAACACTTGACTTCGCGTAGGTGGCCGGGCGAAGATGGCCTCCTACCGCGTGTGAGAGAGTCCCGCAGGGAATCAAACGAGCTAGTTATCCCGGGGAACCAGGGGGCAGAGGGAGAAAAAGGGAGGAGGAAGGAGGGAGTTCTCGCATTGTCGGTGTGCTTTTCCTCTCGCTCGCGTATCTCCAAAGCTAGGCGGTTTTTCCGAAGGGGCGGCAGTCGCGCGGAACGACGAGGTCCTTTGATCCTTTACGTGGCACGAAAAAACGTACACGAGACGAAAGGACGAGAAGCGAGGCGAGCCGAAGGAGAGATAGAAATAGCAAAACAGAGAACGACGAGGGAGAGAAAGGAGGAAAAGAAAAAAGAAAAGATCAACCCCGAGTCCTAGACGCGTAACCGGATTACTCCACCCCGTGTAATTGCTCGTGAATGCAGACGCGGATCCAAAGGACAATGGGAATGTTTGAGGCGCGCGTCCCACGCGACCCGTCTGCGAGTTCCTGCATGGAACAGAAGCCGCCGCTTATACCGCTTCGGGGTATACACGATCCCGTCTGACACTACAACCCTGGTGGTGCAGCAAGTCCTGCAGGATACGATGCTGCAGAACTTACGCGGAGGGGTTAGAAGAAGCCCCGCGGCTGCTCTGATTGCGGCCGACCCCTCGCACTCCGGTGGACTAAGGAGGAACGACCAACCCACCCCCACACCCCCGGCCCCTAAACACCCTCGATTCCCAATCACACCCGAAATCAAATTGTTTAACATAGCGGACACCAACTGCTACTTAACCCTGACATCTGCCCGTTCAAATTTTTTCCATCAATATATACTCGCAGAATTGGGTTTCACGAGGTCCTTTTTCCATACACGAATTCGAGGAGGCTTGAAACCTGCACGGTTGACGTTTCGTTTTCTCTTCTAATTTGAAAAAAAGAAAATACTTGATACTTTCGGTCGAAAGACACCCCGCCTCGATTGGTCGTATATTTTCAAGGACGAATTAGGGTTTGTATCGGACAATAAAGGTCATTCCACGTTACGGTCAAGAGTCCGACGATCTCAAGGTATATCGTAATTTGATTTGCCTCGTTTTCCGAACCTTTGGGGTTTGATTTTTCTCCCTCCGCGTATACGTGAATGATACGAGTTCGAGAGCCTAGTTCGTCGATCTATACAGATATAGGGAAGGTACCCATGTACGAATAAAAGCGAGAGAGTGAAGTTAGCGTTGATAAGACTGCAGGAGTAGCAGCTCGGGGAGAAACTGGAAAGCGATATCGGATGAAAATAGAAAGAGAGAGAGAGGGATCATGGGGCCTCCCCAAAGTATCCGTCTGCCAGGACGAGGGAGTTCCCGATGAACGGTAGAAAACAGAAATCCAAGAAGCGCGAGGAGCGCGAGGAGAATAGCACTCAATCGGTGTTTGCCTACACGGAAATCCTCTCCGCCAAATTCTGCTGCGCTCGAGTAGGTCATCTATCTCTTCGTCTCGGTCTCTGCAGCCCACGAGTTCCGTGACTTTATTATATATCACCTCTAAATTTATATACTCGTGCGACTATACCGATCAAAAAATAATTGCACCCCTGCCTCCCTCTCCCCAACACCCCACACATTTTTCCTACCTTCTCGCGAAGTTACCGAAGACACATGGTATGTTATAGTGATTGGATAGAAAAAAAGTGAAAAATAAATCGTACCGTACGGTCCGAATAATTATAGTGAAATTCGTCCAGTTTGTTGGTTAATTTCCTTGCAGTTTTGGTGGCTAGATTGTGAGCATACGTCTACACTATACCATGTAGTCTGTAAAGTTGGTTCGTGTAATATGTAACGTAATCAGCGATGGACGCAGGCAAAACCGGAAGTCACAGTTTAAACTAAATCTGAGCAAGGATTATGTTGACCAAAGTTATCTCGGTGGAAAGCATATCGCGAATTTGATGTATATCAGAGGTGTGCCCCCGTTGTGGTAGAAAGCTCGAGGCTCTTCAAGGATATTAGTGTAAAAAAATGAACGTTTAAAGGAAAAGTACTGAAAATTAATTTTGTATTTTCTTTTATTTTTTGCAGGATATGGCAGTAGTCTTTCAAAATCTGCGCTCGACACGCATTCGCACCTCAGGCAACCCGGTGAGTACCGATTTTTTGTCAAGTATGTTCAGATATGTATAAATTTAGGTGTATAATTGTTCCATGTAAATACATATTGTACCTAATAAGACGTGGTATAGTATAGAAATTTGGGAGGTCAATTCTAAGACGTTGGAGAAATGGATCTTGGACGAGAGAAAAAAACGAAACAGAACAAAAGTACACAAAAACACAAATCAAAGCGTAAGAGCAACGTGAGCGACGTAAGGTAATAAAATCGCCCGACACAAAGGTGAACTCCTCCCGCTAAAAACGCCTACGAACTATACCATACATGTGTACTACGTATACTGTAGCGTGTCTGCAGTTGTACATACATATAGGGACTAGATAGCAATGCCTAATGTAAACTTACAAGAGCGTGTATATATATTTGTTCTGCGTGTATATAACCAACCCCTATGCAGTATCGGATAGCGTTGCAGAACCACTACATGGAATAGCTCGCTGATGGGTGGGTATTGGAATCGATATATTTCACGGCTATTGCTCGGGCTCTACAGACGCCTAAATGCAGCGGTGATGGTGTTGGTGGAAAGCCTATGGCTGGTGTTCGGGGCGATCCATCCCCATCCCCCTGACGTTCCTATATCTACTCCCGTGTACAGTCCCTCGTCGAGCAGATAAATGGGAATGCCACCCCGCCCGAACCACCCCTATAGACCCGCTCTTTTCCCCCCATGTCCATTATTAACTTGTAAGTGAATTACCGTTCGATCAAAAGGCGATCAAAAGGCGATCACTGCGCACATTGACGGAACTCGACACAACCTCCAACCGCCCGCACCCTCACCCCCTTTCAATGTAGTTATGGAACTATAGCGATTTTTTTTTTCGCGGTCGCGCCGAGGATCCGTCTTGTACATATGATTTTGATTACATATCGGAACGAAATACGATATTTTTACGTTGGACTACGTCAGTATCACATCTACTCGTTGTTAGATTTTCGACGTGTCCAGGCCGATTTGAATTTTTAAGGATGCTAATTCCGATCATCCGGAAAGGGGTCTTCGGCGTGTCCTCATCGTTTGTACAGATCTTTCCGCTAACGGCCATAAGATATTCGAGAGATATTTTTCCCGTCTTCTTATACGAATTGAGATTATTACGAGCCAAATCAAGTCCATTCTATTGTAGGGCTGCTATTATATCCTTTGTGTACAGGTTCTAGGGTGCTCCACGCCCGTCGACGCTACACTGCAGCAGCATCGTTGATGACGCATTGTAAAGCTTTTAAGGGCGATAGCCACCGTAGCCGTCGCTACACTGCAGGGCCGAGGCTTTCCCTAAAGTTTCGAACGATAGAAATCTCAGAAATATGTCGCGTCGTTACGCCAGAAGGAAAATAATGCAATAATAAGGCCCCGGGTGATTTTTTTTATTGCGCAAAGGCAATTCCAATCATCCTTCAGTTATTTTATAATTGAGGAAGGTTGAATGGATATACATTTTTTACGAACGAACATCGTTTGACCCTGACGATTTCAGATCCCTACCAAATGTTTGGAGCCACCAGTAGTCGACTCGCAAGTTCTGGTTCCGGTCAAATTCAGCTGTGGCAATTTCTCCTCGAGTTATTGTCCGACTCGGGCAATGCTGCGTGCATCACGTGGGAGGGTACGAACGGAGAATTCAAACTAACGGACCCAGATGAAGTCGCCAGACGATGGGGCGAACGGAAATCCAAGCCCAACATGAATTACGACAAACTCTCGAGGGCTTTGAGGTGAGTCGATTATGTTGCGATTCGAACTAGTCGTTTTTTATCAAATAATTTTCAAGCGGAAAGCTTCCCTGGCATGAAAATATTGAAAATCCTGAGCACCGTCCTTCCGTCAATCTCGCACAACGAACTGCACGTGTTATATATGATGTGGGCAGAAACGAGGGAGGAATTGCGTTAATAGAAAAAGAGAAAAAGTATATGGTGTCGATCGGAGAATGTCGTGCACAGCAAAAATGGGAATTTCAATTACAAACCGAATCCAGCAGATAAATTGATCGATTTGACTGATTCAACTGCAGTTTACTTACATGCTTTCATAGTACCCAATCCTCACGTGCCCGCGCTTAAATTAGAAGAAGATGGAATGTAACGTGATGAAACGAAATAACAAATAAGTATGCTGTTACATGACATATGGAACTTGGATTTTCGAATTACAAGGGACATGTGGAAACGCTTCTGATTATTTTTTTCTTACACTTGCGCAGAAAGTTTAATTTTTGAGCGCCTTGTAGCTTTCCCTATGTACGCTTGGCAAGTTTGATTCTGATAATCTTGACCATATTCCTGTCCATAAATAGTGTTGATTCTAACAGGTTGAATCAAAATCCATGTCCACCGATTGACAGAGAAGAAAATGCGATCGGTAGTAGACGCCATATCGCATAAATTGAGGAATGACATAAGTTTGTACGATCGTTACTCGATGTTTTTTTTTATCTTTTTCAGGTACTACTACGACAAGAACATAATGACGAAGGTACACGGAAAAAGGTACGCGTACAAATTCGACTTCCAGGGATTAGCGGCGGCTACCCAACCAGCGGCGGCAGATCCAGCGGCCTACAAATACCAGAGTGAACTTTTCATGTCTGGATACGGTCACGCCAAGCTTAATCTGATGCCACCACCGGCAGCTTCCGTTTCCGTATCCGTTCCTGGTGGTCTCTTCCAGTCGGCGTCAACCTACTGGTCAAGTCCCGGTGCAAATCTTTACGCCGGTCACCACACCGCCAGTGGACACGTACCGCCGCACCTGGGCACTTACCCTCATTACACATGACCCACCGCCGAGCATTGGGGTGCCCTGGGAGCCCCGCGTTGAATTTTATACTCGAATATATCGCGGCCCGCACGCGTTTTTGTGTACCCTGTGCTGTGCCATACCGTGCCATTGCCATGATAACCAAATTCCCCTGCCCCCCCTCGAATTTTGAATTTCGAATTCCGCTCGAATTTCGAATTCATGACCTGCCCAACACCCTGACCTATTCGCCCATCTCCAGATGAAAACTTTTACAGCCGAACGTGACCAAAAAAAACCTATGAAAGAATCGTGTTAAGAAATTACATACGCATATAATGGTAATTTGGAAGTGGACTTTATACTCTCATTGCGGTGATCGATTCATTGATGATCTAAACACAAGGTACACGTATAATGTTGGAGACACTGGTGCAGGAACACGATATAATTGTAAATAAACACTAAAAAAGAAAAAAGAACAAACCAAAACCAAAACCAAGTAAAAATTAACCTTGAGCGCGACGACTGTCCGACGGTAATCGGTGCCGGCGGATATGAGAAACGCGCTTCGAAGGATACAAACAACTCGTCGAAACGAGGGACGTTGCTAGTCGTATAAGTTATAAATATTGCGTGTATTATAAAGTCTTTTAATTTATTCGTTAAAAAAAAAAAGGGAGAGAGCAAGAAAGAAAAAAAGTTTTAACTATATACGGCAAAACGTGTGGTGTTACGCTTTCGAAAGGGTGCATAAAAAATGGCAGCTGAAAGTTTATATAATCTGTGAATATAATATCCGTAAAAAATTAAGGGCAACACATCCGGAATGACGAAAACAACTGAGGCAGTCCTAACCCACGCATATCATCGATTTTCAAATTGAAACAACGGGAGGGTATAATAATATTATATATTATAGAACGGTTTATGGAAAACACGATTAAAATTTATCGATGAAACAATTTTTTCTCGGGTAAGATTATAATCCTGCAGCTTCCATTTTCTTTTTTCACCTCGTCACGATCGTGGAGCGTTTTGCCATTTTCGAAAAGATCTGAAAAAGAAAAAAAAAAACGAAGAAGGTATCAAGGAAAGAAAAAAAAATTAGTAGCAATTGAAAAAAACAAAAGGACTATAATGGATTGATTAAAATTGTACCTATTTGTCAAAAAACCGTGTAGCTCATTAAGACGTACATTGTACCATAATACTCTGATGTAAAATGTAAGCATTCACGTAGCCATAATTATCCTATACATATAATATACGTATAAATAAATATTTTAACGCGTTCGATGATTCCCCCGCGCCCGACTGTAAATTATATATCTCAATTTTAACCGACATAGCTGGGATAAATATACATATGTATGTATACGTATTATTAAATTATTCTATACATGTATATTCATCGCCAATTGTTACGCAATCGGGCCCGGGGGATTCCCCGTGCGACGCCGATGTAGATAGGGTGTTTTCATGTGTAGCGTATAAAAAGACAAAAAAAGAAAAAAACAAATACAAAAAATACCAAATAGGCGCATAGCGATCCTAGTCGAATGCGTATGGGTGCGGATCTTGTGTGTTTATGATTAACTGCAGCGCGGTGTGTTTGAGTTGACCCTTTTACCCTACATCCAATGTGATGTGCGAATGACCCAAATCATCCGAACATTCAAATATTATGTCCAAAGAAAATAACCAGGTGACTAAATGAAAAGGCAATACATATATATAGTTTTAGTAATATTATTACTATGTATAGATCACAATCTTTCAATCCTATTTTGCAATATTATTATCATTACGATTATTATTATTATTCTTATTATCACCATCATCATGACGTCGTCATTTTTATTATTATCAAACTCAGGACCGTACGATACGTGTGGAATTTTTCTTCATCGCCATTATTACTATTATTATTATTGCTGTTATCATTATTGAAGTATTATTATTATCATCCTCGTCATCATTGTCATCGTGATCAGCATATTACTGATATTGTTATTGATTTTAATTTGTTTCTGTTGTGCGCCGGATGTATGAGTTTTAAGCGTAGGATACGATACGTTAGGTAGATACGCAACCCCCCCGAAGCGGAATCTCTGAAGGAAAGGATTTTGAATTATAACGCAAGGATTACTTGCGGGACTATAAGAAACTGGAAAGAATGAATCCGAGCTGTAATATGTGGAGGAAATTGAGAATCAGGATTTTGCTCGGGTGGGCTAGCCGTTGTTGTTCTTGTTGTCGTGCGCTTGTATTAAAGTCGCCATGTTCTAATTAAATGAGCCGATGGGGTTGTATCAGTCATCGGCGAAATCAATCAATATATGCGCTATAATGTACATAGTATATAATCGTATATATATATAAATAACATATATATTATACTAGGTATATGTGTGATGTATAATATACGTGTACAGAATCTGTACGCAGAAATTTATCCAGACCTACGCGGTATGAACGTATCCAAAAAAAAAATTCTGCAGATGTGCCGCGTGACCAGGCAAAGGATTCGGCTGGGGTTCTTCCTGCCACCGCCGGCCGTTGCGATTTCAATCCCATGGTAAAGAATACGACCAAATAAAGGTAAAATTGAATTCCAACATGGAGGATATCGTGCAGCGAATTCGGCGATACAAACAATAGGTATGTAGGCGTTCATCTATTTATAATACAGCGCGGTTATCAACAAGAGAAAAATGCTCCTTCATCTTCCATAACTGCAGGAAGATATGGGTATATATGTACGTGAAAGAGAAAGTCTACCTGAATTTCAGGTATAGGTAGAGAAAGAAAAGGGGTTTGCATTTTCTTCAAGTGCACCTGCAGGAGATCGTGAGGGTGTGTTTTTCGAAAGCTCGGGACTCCGCGTTGGGTGTACCAGATGAAGAGGGAAAAGGGAGATATATAGGAGAGAAAGAGATGTATAGTGCAGGCGAAGGAGGCGCGTGCTGGGGTTTAATGAGGGTTGCTATGGGAAACTCGATGGCGTGGGAGGGCCGGAGAACGGAGGGTTGAAGGCGGGACCAACAGGAAACCTTCAGCCGGGAAATTCGCGGCGTCGCCGAAACTCTGGCGGTAGCACAGGGGTGCCTCAACGGCGGCTAATCGATTCCGCTGCCAATCAGAACCTCGCTACTCCACCCGACCGTTCTTTCCATATTCCTACCTCGGATTTTCCCTCTCCTTCACCTCCACGACCGCGCTTGCCTCTTCTATTTCTACGTCATTCGAACTATCATACCTATACCTCATATTCGTCTACACCGTATAATCTCCATCCATCTCTCCTTATCTGTCCTCTCTTATCACCCCCTCCTCCCGCCTTGCCCTCAAGGATTCGCGTCCTATCGTCCATCTTTGTCTCTACCCTTCGCCTCTTGTTTTCATCCCGCAAACACCAACTTGCTGTTTGTTTTTAGTGCTGCAATAACTTGGGCGAGGCTTTAACTGTATATACCTATAGTCCTGTTTTATGTGTTCGGTCCTTACGACTGGACAATGCCAAGAATTGCTTTGCGAAAAGTGAAAATTCTGCTACACGTATCAGAGATGTGTATAATTTCTTTTGATCTTCGAAAAGATCAGATATTCTAAGGAGGACGGTAAAAATGGCGCATCCCTGTTTCTTTGTGTGGTCCCATTTTCTTTTCTGCGTTCTTTGCCATTCAAGACTTTGCGTCTTTCAGACTATCGATCCATCACCTGCAACGCGGAGGTCTCTGTCTGCGGTTAAAGTCAGACAATGTTACTGCATTTTTACGATTCAATGAAATCAGGAGGCGCAGAGTAAGGTAAATTATTCGCATAATTAATTCGCATATAGCGATTGTGGAAAATTATATCATTAAAATGGCATCAATCATCGTACGACAATGATCTACGGGTTGGGAGTAGTAACAATTTAATTCGCGCCCTCGTCACACCCTAAATAGCGCGACAGACAACTGCAGTAGAAAAATCACGGGCTGGTCAGACGCCTGGAGTTACCTGCAGAGTAGTGAGAAGTAGAAAATTCTTTTGTGGCAAGACATTCGTGGGTACCAGGATTCTCCCGTCTGATCTGCACCCCGTATTTTATAGGGTTTCCTATAGTATTCTTACGTATTTTGAGCCCAGGAATCCGAATCCGCAAGTCAAATTGATCTATCTATAAAATTGATCGAGTTGTTGCCAAATTATTGCTTCGAAAAGTGAAAAAATGAAGATATCTCGATGGGATATTTTTCCAGCTCAATTTAGTCGACGGATTCGTGTTCCTGAGGTCAAAATACGTTGAAAAAGCGTCATACCATTGATTTTAAAAATACTTCATTTTTGGCCCAAAAATTGAAAAAATCCAAAGGGGTATACCTTAGATTTTTGTCGATTTTGGGGTCAAAAATCAACATTTTTTTAAATCGATCGTAGGACACTTTTCTTACGTATTTTGATCCCAGGAACACGAATCTGAAAGTCAAATTAATCTATCTATAAAATTGATCGAGTTATCGCCAATTTATCGATCTGAAAAGTGAAAAATCAAGGATATCTCGATGGGATTAATTCGTTGCTTAATTTACTCGACGGATTCGTGTTTCTGAGGTCAAAATACGTCAGAAAAGCGTCATACGATCGATTTTAAAAATACTTCATTTTTGGCCCAAAAATCGAGAAAATTCAAAGGGGTATACCTTAGATTTTTTTCGATTTTGGGGTCAAAATTGAAGTATTTTTAAAATCGTTCGTAGGACACTTTTCTTACGTATTTTGACCTCAGGAACACGAATCTGCAAGTCAAATTAATTTATCTAATAAATTGAGCAAGTTATCGCCAATTTATCGATCTGAAAAGTGATAAATCAAGCATACCTCGATGGGATTTGATTCTAGATTAATTTCATCGACGTATTCGTGTTCCCTGCGCAAAAATACGTAGGATAAGCATAGTGCAATTGATTTTGCAAATACTTCGATTTTTACCCCAAAAAAACACCAAGCCTATAGCCTTAGTTTTTTCTCAATATCTGGAAGAGAAGGCTACATTTTTTTTCAAAGAGTTCCCTATGCCATTCTTATGTATTTTGACCTCAGGAACACGAATCTGCAAGCCAAATTAATTTATCTATTAAATTGAGCAAGTTATTGCCAATTTATCGATCTGAAAAGTGATAAATCGAGGGTATCTCGATGGGATTTGATTCTAGATTAATTTCATCGACGTATTCGTGTTCCTTGCGCAAAAATACGTAGGATAAGCATAGTGCAATTGATCTTCTAAGTACTTCGATTTTGACCCCAAAAAAACAGTAAGCCTATAGCCTTAGTGTTTTCTCAAAATCTGGAAGAGAAGTCTACAATTTTTTTCAAAGAGTTTTCTATGGTATTCTTATGTATTTTGACCTCAGGAATCCGAATCTGCAAGCCAAATTGAATTACCTATTAAATTGATCAAGTTATCGCCAATTTATCGATCTGAAAAGTGATAAATCAAGGATATCTCGATGGAATTTATTCCTAGCTTGATTCACTTGACGGAATCGTGTTAAATTCTTGAGGTCGGAACGAGAACATTGAAATAGCTCGGACTGAATACAATTAGAGGATTGGGAGAGTATTCTACTATATTGTTTACCGCATTTATTTAATTGTTAGTTTATTTCGGCTGCATAAATTTTACATAAAATCCGTATTAAATGCCGCCAATTTTTTGCGGCTAAAGTGGTGTTTGCAATTATCTCAAGAGGGCACTACTTCCAGGACGCTTCGAATCCTGGCTCGATTCACTGTAATTCAAATTGTTGGCTGACGTTTGACACCGTGGTTGTGCTATAAAGTGAAAATACAGGACTGATCGTTTACTAATTATTCGTAAATGCGGAAAATATCAACGAATATGAGCACTGCACATCTGGACAGTGGTGAGTTGACTTTGAGTGATATACGAGAACGATTTATATACTATAGTAATCGTGCGAGTTAACCACAACACATTCCGAATTGAATTTTTTGAATGCTTAGAAAATCGATTAAGAAAATGTAGTTTATTCACCAGTCTATACATCGTGTGAGTAATTAAAATAGAGATAAGGGTTTCAGCTTCCGAAGTTCGGGTTCAAAAGTCCGAACAACCTGGCAGTGGTAGCGATAAATTTTGGTTAAAATATATAGCATGCTCATCGTCCATTCGGTACCTTTTCTGGAATTAACATATCATAGAACAAAGCGAATTATGTTCTATGCATAGTTTATACTCGTAATAGCAATCGATCTCCAATTTCATACCACTAAATATCGACACTCATGTAACTTATTCATGACACAGAATAGATCTAGGTAACTTTACTTGAGAGCTTTAAATTATTTATACATGTATAAAAGTACTAAAATACGGTGAATGCTTAAAGAATGTTCATTGGTTCATTGTATATTTCATGACACTCTTCTTCTTGTGGTGGGTTTTCTCAGTTGAACGTTCATATGCCACCAAATATCAGGGAATATAATCCAAAAAGTAGGAAGCAGGCAAATACTAGACTCGCAGTCATCATGAATGACCGGGTATTCTCGTGCCTCAGATCCTTGAGTGCTTTTTGATTGACGGCAAGCACGTTTTTAACCTCTTCCAACTCCGTTTCTAGTCTATTCCGGTTTTCTATGGTCAGTAACTTCGTTCTCAGTTTCCGATCAATCATTTCAACCTTTTGCAGAGAAGCCTGCAAGGTTTCCTCAACCATCTGCATCTGAAAGGTTAATCATGTATGCAACTATTGAGGAATTCATTACAGTATCGAAGGTCTAAAAAAATGTAAAATTTACAAAGCGTACCTCACTTATGATCGACTTTTGCTGCGACATTTATTCGTTTTTATTACTCCAAAAAAATGGGCTGATGATCCGGTAGACAGCCGGTATCAACAATTGACTCTGTCACAACACCATGTGGAATTCCACCATATTCATTCCATGGTGACGTGCTGCCCCCTGACATTAGAGAAGGTCGATACAATATGTACCTATATACCAAACCAAAAAAACACATTTCATCACACTGTTCTTCAGTCAACGCACTATTCAACAGCTACCGCGGGTACGGGAGTTATTTACTATTCAAAATGTCACGTGGAGCTGCAGTAATCAAACAACTGATCGAATCTTTAGCTCATGCTAAAGGTTACTCTCGATTTACGAAAAATGTAAGTGAAAACAAGCGAGCAAATCCAATCCATAGGTATTCATAGTTGTATTCGGGGTTAGCCCATTTTCTGAGTAGATTGATCATTCATTGTACGAGTTCTATATTGAATTTAATTAGGGAGCATTACGTAATGATCGAAGTTCACATCGAAATGAACCTGATAATTTACAGATGACTGTGATCTCTGCTGGAGACGGTAAATGTAAGGTAGAATTCCCTGTGGAAGAGGATCATTTGAATGAATTTGGAACTCTACATGGAGGTTGTACAGCAACAATAATCGATGACGTTTCTACGTATGCGTTAATGACTACCGGAGCTGCTCCAGGAGTTTCAGTCGATTTAAATGTCTCGTAAGATTTCCAGATCACATTCGCATCATCTCTTTCGAGTTAGTCACCTCCATAGTTATTTTTCCACAAATTTTAAGATACTTGAAGGCAGCACATCCTGGAGAAGTGATCGTAGTGGATGCAAAGACCTGTAAGGCTGGTAAAACGTTGGCTTTTCTTGATGTTGAGCTTTCAAAAAAGGAGACCGGGGAATTGGTTGCACGAGGACAACACACGAAGTTTATCAAGCAATAGATTCAACAATTCACGATGGCAATCCATGTAGGTAGTTTTTTGATAGTTGATCACGTAATAAAATTGCTGTT
Source organism: Athalia cordata (assembly GCA_963932425.1). Taxonomy (NCBI): domain Eukaryota; kingdom Metazoa; phylum Arthropoda; class Insecta; order Hymenoptera; family Athaliidae; genus Athalia; species Athalia cordata. The sequence continues at coordinate 887,531 of OZ010628.1, read as the reverse complement.
ACAGCGAGAATTAGACTTAAGATTTGAGGATTTGCGCCTCATCTCCTGTGGTGCGAATTGGAAATGAGAAACGTGATTTCAATCAATCAAGTTCTAGATAGAAATTTTATAATTTATAAATATACATACCTTATAAAGAGGCTGGGAAATCAGGTATTACTATCGATGCAGCTTATTCCTATTACCTTGAAGCAACTAGAAATCATGGATTCCAGTAAGAAATGAGATGAATGATTCGAATGTTGGCAAAGAATAGATGTGAGTCGTTAGGGTCAACCCGTTTAGGTAACAAGATTTATTTCATACAAAATACAAAATTCCAAGTTTCTTTTTTTATGTACAACACTTACCTATACGCACAGTTGTAGATCACGTTAATATACACAATACGTAAAGTTATTATATTATTTAAGAAGCGAACGGTAAAAACATGAGTAGTAAAATGCGGCGTAGTTCCGAATTTCAGTAACGAACTGACTCTTCACATAATTTTTTTTAACACAAAACGAAATCGGTAGCGCAGACAAAACGAATAAAAAAATCTCACGGATTTTGGCTACTCAGTCGTTTTAACTCCTGACTCAATTCCTTGAGCTCGTGTTTCATGTGCTTGATTCGATCCTCCAGTTTCTTAATCTTGTCTCTGTAATTATTCTCCTCGTGTTTTTCCCTCGCAATTTTCTGCCGGCCACCAACCCCGGCATTTTTTCTTTCCGAATATTTTTCGGCATTCCTCCTAAAGCGCGTTATTCCGTTATCCTCGGTTTCACAATCGTCGCAGCACTCGGCCCACATGCGAAGATCCACACGTGGTATTTCGTCGCAAGATACGTAGCCGCTCGGGTTATCAGGAAGGAGAAAAACGTTCGGTTGAATACGCGTGATGTTATCACCGTTGTCGCAAAGTATGCGAGCTAAACTAGTTTGTTTTATTTGGGTCAGCTGCTCCGGGCGAAGAGAAGAGGGATTTTCGTACCAGAATCGATCTCCGTCTCTCATGCGCTTAAACTGTTCCAATAAAAGGCATTTGAACAACGGTCCGACCTTCGCGTTTGGCAATTGGTCTTCTAAAATTCCTCCGACCCAGACGTCGATATTTCCGGGATGTCCATAGAGTTTTCGGAGCTTTTCCCTTACATTTCGGCTGCTTATTTCGTTAGCAAGGTCATCGAAGGTCTCGGGGTCGGACATATTGCAGAATTTTCTCCACTCCGTGTATCCCGGTATCGCGTGATCCCTCGATCGCTGCACATTCATCGCAGCCAAATCGAGAGCAACGGCGTGTGCGGTTCTGAATAATTGCTCGGTCAATTCAAGGTTCAAATTTTGTTCCGGTAGCTTCAACTTTGCGGGGGTGGCAAACATCCCTCTCATCAAGGGATCCACACCACCTTCGTCCACGAGTCTCCACGGCGAGAAAAACGCGTCTCTGAGGGGCAGCGCGCCCTGAGGAATCGGTTTAAATTCCCAATCTAGTCGTTCCAATTGGGGCTGAATTAACGAGTGCCCGAACCTGAGGGCCGCCGTTGCAAAAACGTTGGAAATCGTTGACTGAACCGAAGGATCGTACCCCTCGTATTTTCCTATGAGTTCCTCGTGCGACGCTCCAAAAATCCTCGGTAGCCAATGATTGAAAGTAATGTGCTGCATTTGAGCCCCTACAATCCGTCTTGCTTCCTGGTAAATGGTCTCCCCATCCCATTGGGGATTCAGCTTAAAGAGTTCCCTCGCTATGCGGTTGTGCTCCCTGAGAAATATCGTGTGAATCGCGAGAAGTCCTACCTGTTCATTTGCCCTGATATCTCCCGCGACGAAACAGTTTATCGAACTTTCAACCGGGTTCCTTCTGCAATCGACAAACTCTCCGTTCGCGTAAGGAAGCAGCGCCTTCCACTCTGGGATCGCAGGTCCTTCGCGAAGAAGTCCTCGGTCATTGGTCAGGTCTCTTAGATAAGCGCCGATGGTATCGTCGAATCCGTAGACCTGCGAGGCGTCTAGGAAGCTGGTCAATTGATTAAGTTGTTCTCTGGGCATGAGGCCACCCCAGAGAGGACTGGTTTCCCCGGAGCCGCAGACCGCGCTCGTCCTTATAAAATCGATGCATCGCCTGTTCGTAACTCTAGGATCTCCTGGTGGCACGGACATCGGAAAACAGGGCGCAGCGTTGTCGCATGATTTTTTGCAATCGATTCCGTCCCAAGATTCGCTGGTTACCGAAGGCAGAGCGTGGTCCAAGTCGTGGTCCAGAAATTGACCCCACTGCATAACCATGTGGGTGAGTTTGTCGTCGTTGGTGATCTCGTGGGTGGCTATGAGCGTGGTGGAAACGAGGCGTGCCGCCGGTTTTGGAAACCCGTAATAAAGACGCCCATCCTCCCAGCCTACGGGCGAAGAAAAACCGTTTTCGTAAATCGGTTGCAGGATCCTCCTGAAACCCGTGTACGATGATCCCCAAGTCGGATGCTGAAGATTGTTGCAGCTGCCGTCCATACTGCGGTAACGAGAATGGTAGCACATGTCCGTGCAGTTGTTGGTCCTCCGGTGTGCCGTGCATCCGGAGAGCCGTTCGATTTCCAGTACTTGAGCCTGCGTCAGAATCTCCTCGTACTTGAATTGACCCGTGGCATTTGCGGCGACCCCGGAGTTGACGAGACGTCGGATATTTTCCAACGTACGTTCGAAGAGCTCCGCTGGTCGAGCGGCCGCGCGACCGACCGCGTCCGGGTACCTCGTAAGCCTGAAGGGATCGACTCTTTGAGTTCCTTTGGTGCTCAGCAGCGAATTTACGGTTTTGCTTATAGCCTCATCGACGGATCGAGTCGCGTCGTTGAAAGCGCGAATTATAAGGGCGTCCGTAGCTCCCGGTCTTCGGATTCTGACGAGAGCTTGCGCGGTGGCTCGTCCTTGGTCATTTATCGCCGTGCACTCGTACCTCCCCGTATCTTCGACGGTGACATTGTAGAGGTAAAGACTTCCAGCTCGTGAAACTCGAGTCCTGTTACCCGCGACTCCACTTCCGTCCTTCTTCCATTGAATGTAGGGCTTCGGATCGCCATCCGCGCGGCAAGGGACTTCGACGGTTGCTCCAGGTTCCGCCTCCATGTCCTCGGGTCGAAAAGTTAATCTCGGAGGATTTCTGTTACGAGTTATGACCCTGAGATCCGCGCTAGTTTCCACGAAACCCTTCGAGTTTCTGGCCTGGCATATGTACCGAGCAATGTCCGTTTCTTTGGCGGCCAGAATAGCGAGCCGCGAACCGTTTTCCTCTATCGCAATTCGTCCGGACGTCCTGAGTTGCAGTCCGTTTCTCCACCATGTAATTCTCGGGCTCGGGTTGCCCTCGGCTCTGCAATCGAAGAAGACGTCGCCCCCAGATTTGATCTCCTGGCTCTGCGGGGTCGTTGTAAACCTCAGGGGAACCGCTGCCGTGATGATAGCCCTGGCCTTTCGCGATCTCGTTCTTCCCATTTCGCTTTCGGCCACGCACTCGTACTCCCCATCATCATTCTCAGTCACCTCGGATATCTGTAGACTACCGTCTTCGCGAAGAACGTATCGTTCGTCCCGCATGTCTATCTCGTTGGAATTTCGCATCCATTTTATTTCTGGTAACGGGTCTCCGGTTACTCTACAGGTGAATATGGCGTCGTCGCCAACCTTTACCTCCACGTCCTTGGGGCCTTCCATTATTCGAGGTTGATCTGTTTGGAACGAAAACAAATTAGAAGTAATTCGATAAGAATCGCGGTTTTTTTTTCTATCGTAATATAAAACTCAACCGCAATGAAATTCGCTGGGAGACATCCCGGTGAGAGATCGGCCCTTCATATTTTCCGGCGCCTGGCAAACGGCCGCCATTTCTCCGGTTCTTTCTTGTATTCGTTTGACGAGCCAGATAAGATCACAATCGCATACCAAAGCGTTGCTATCAAGTCGTAATCGTGTCATAGGGCCAACGTTACGAAATGCATCCGCAGGTAAATGTTCGAGCTTATTATTCTGTAAGAAGAGCCTCTCCAGTGCGGAGAGATCGCTGAAAGTCCCATCTTCTATCTCCGTCAAATGATTATGATGGAGGTACAATTGCTCGAGTTTAACCAGCCCCTCGAACGCCCCTGGAATTATCCTTTTTATCCGATTTTGATACAGGTATAAAATACGCAGATTCGGTAGACCCGCGAACGTATTTGCGTGCAAATATTTTATCTGATTATCGTTCAAAAGAAGAGTATGCAGCTGATTCAATCCAGCGAACGTTCCCACAGGAATTTCTTCTATGTTGTTGAACCGCAAATCCCTGAAAATTCAAAATTAGAAGCGTTTACACCCAAGCAATTAATTTACCTCTTTATTTTTGCTATCATTTTTTCTAATCTTAATTATTAAATTATGCTCAGGATATTAATCCTGAGTAATCGATATCCGAACCTTTTTTTTCTTTTTTATTCAAACTGGCCGATTATTGAACCAATTAAAATAAATCGAGCGCGTGCGGTCTCGAATTTGATTCCATGACACATAAATTCACCGAACTATCATCAATGTATCGCGGATATATTTCTACACTACGTAATGTCGTTGAACAAAGCTAGCATTACATCGTGCGAGTTGGCGCCAGGTAAACGCGACATGACTTACGCAACTTCAAGTGAGATTCAGATCTCTCATCTCTCATTAAATGCAAGTAACGCGACGTACAAACGAACGTGGATATCAACGAATTCCAGAAACGTGCATACGTGTGCAGTTTTTTCTTCTCATTGTTAGTTAAGGCCCCACGTAAGTTTGTAAAATGATTTTTTCTCACCCTACATACATACGTACAGCGGTATCTCTTCATTCGTCCGCAAATAAATTCTATATACCTCATATTCCCATTTTTTTGAATGCATACTTTATATAACCCGGTGTGTCGCAACTCGTAAGTCTCCCGATATTTATATAAACAGGGTTCGATTCTTGGTAAAATAAATTGCGCACAGCTCTATAAGCGAAACACGTATCATCACCTATTCTCATCGGGTTCCACGCTGCCTGTCGTACGTACGTTCGTGTAGAGAATAAAATGAAACGAAAAAGAATTAAAGAAATAAAAGAGAGGATCAATTATGCGATTGCAAATCTTATTACAAATTGCTATATCTTATTTACGGAGCTGAGTCAATTTCATCGTGGAAATTATAGAGATGAATATTGTAGTGTTCCATCAAACCGAATCCTGTAGATCCTGATTTCGTTTTTTTCCCTATTCTTTTTTCTCTTCGTCCAGGTAGACGAATCCTTCCCACTTTTTTTTGGATTTGTAAAGAGTCGAGGTGTGAACTTATAGAGGAAAAAAAAACAGGAAAGAACGAATAACTTTTTTCACTCACAGAACAACGGTGGTCGAGGGTACGTTCGGTATTTGCTTTAACTTTTGAAACATGCATCGTACGGTGTTGGCGTAGCACATGCACTTTGCTGGGCAATCCTTGTTGTCATCCTTGCGAGAATCTTTGGCGTCCCCGATCCAGGCGTTAATAACGAGGATAAGGAAAAACAGTTTCAACATATCGTTAAAGCATGCCAGGATGCCGTTCCGTTTCATAATGTATGGATGACGATATTTCGTCCAGCAGATCCTTTCTAGTTTGGCTACACCGATGACCTGATGCAGATCCTTAAATCAGGTCGCGGTGAATATTCGAAAATTTCGAATCACACGTTCGATATTACGCACGTTTACTGCCTCTATCTGTACGTGCATATATTTTTTCGTTGGTAAAATTTCGAGGGAAGGGAAGAAAGAAGAAAGAGACAAAAAAGGAACTACTTAAAAATGGTTTACTCGAATTGTTCCAGCACTTATTATCGATATGTTTCTATCTGCCCACCGACGTGCATCGGAGCTACTTATCCGAAATATCCGTTGCCCGCTCCTCAACTCGCAGCACGAGCTCGTCGCAGCTACTGCCAGAGATACTTGAACTGCTAGGCTGGTTGAGCCGGCATCGAGGGAGTTGTTATAGTATCTCAAGTATCGCTATGTGCGTTGCTCTCCTCCGCCTCTACACATTCAGGAGGACATTACGTGCGTACATACGATACCCAGATCTACGTGTAGGTATAAGTATATGAAAGGTTCCGTCTGATCTGAGTTCTTGAGCCACACAGCAGGAATCGACTACACACGGAGTGGGAGCCTCGCTTCGTTGCCCTCCTACCTATGTATGCACATTTCCCCAGCTGCTTCTGGTGCGCGTGTAGTCGTCGTCGTCTTCACAAAGGGTTCACCACATTTCTTTCCATTTCACTCCGCACGAGTCGTCCACACGATTACCAAGCTCACTCTACTAATCAGGCAGGATACGATTGAATTAATTGATTGATATTCCTCGAATTCATCGAATTATTCCTAATTACCGATTTGTTACTTACAAGATTACAACCACCGTAGACGCTCTTCTATTCTGTTCGGAGGAATAATCGTTATACCTTTATCGCTGGTACAGTATTTATTTCTATATCATTCAATTAAAATGCTAGTGAAGGAAAGAGGAGGGTAGGCGACTGTATTCGTTTTTCTTTTCGTTTGGGGTCGTTTTTTTGTGAGCGTGTGTAGAAATTCATATAGTGTGTCTTCCCACTTTCTTGCAGACCGCCCTCTCGCTCATAAGCGCGACGATGTTAGCAATAAGATGGGATGATTATTGTAATATATATTATCTGGGCATTCGTGAGGTTGTAGAGATTACAGAGATGATGAGCAATTCTTCTTATTACGCGCTGCAATGTTTCATTTGATACGTGCAGATGACGTTATGACTGCGCAACGGAATTGGTGATCATGAGAACACGAGATACAGTAGTATGCGTGAATTTGAAGTAATGAATCGCTGCAGTTATGCGATTGTTGTTTCATTGTTACCGATAACACGCTAATCCATGTAAACAATGAGGTCAAACAAGTTCAATTATGGTTCTTTTTTATGTACACGAAATTAGGGAGGAAAATGCGTCGACCTTTGATCTATAGCACACCAATGTCGCACCTTTTTTTATATTGTATGTATATACCTATGTATCTAGGCAGGATTCGTGCAGGTATATAAACTAAGAATAGATCGATTAACGGAATTGTAGTTCGGTCGTCACGTGTTATTGCTTTTTAACTGGAGTATTGCATAATTAAATTAACAAAGGTCGGGCAGCAGTCGGATTCACAAAGGCCCTCGTGGTTTCATCATAGGCGCTTTAAAAAGCACGTGAGCTAACAGGATGGGATGGGAATATGGGCTGGGATGTCTGACCATAATATTCTGTGGGTATTTCCCTCCTCGCTTCTCCAACTCCTCATCTTCGTTCCGATCTTTTCTCTACACTCTTACGGCTAAAAAACGCTCCGAAATTCTTTACCTTCCAATCGGAAAGGTCGCCAGCTATACAAACAACGCGATGCGCGTCTTTCGTTAAAGTAAAACTCGTCGCATCGTGCGATTAATTCAAAATTTTACCAATAAATATCCCTCGTGGTTTGATGGAATTGAAAATCTTATGCGCGTAAATCATCGTCCGAAATGTTTATAAGTTCGAAAACGTATACAAGATCTGTAGTATAAGCCGAAGAAGCACGGCCGGACCATCGCGAGCAACGAAAATAACCGTGACTCAATATTTAGTCGTATATAGGCTCATGCAGCGCGGCTCTGATCCGACTCGTTTGCTAAACACACGTTGCTAAGTTTTAGTGCCGAATGTTATTTACGAACAGTAAATAAGCCAGTCGATCTTTGAAGTTATAAAATTTTGAGAATATAATTCCGGAGGTATTTGATTATAGGATCCAAAAAATCCAAAATGAGCAGCGCTAGGGTTACAAATAAAAGCGAGCGATTAGAACTAGCGACGAAGATAACCCGGTAGCAGTCCCGATGCATGTGAAGATCGTTTCTCTTTCATATCTGCGGGAGTTTTAGATTCCGGAGGCGAGACTCTTGAGAAATAGTTTCATAAATTATCGCTCGAATAATTAATTCAAAACTCACCACAAGCGTGGTATTTAATACACGTCGAGATTATTAATTCTTATCAAATAAGATAACTCGTATAATCGAACGCCGATATACCAACACATACTAAATTTACTTTGCATTCAATGTGAATCGCGCTCGTTATATTCAAACGAATTATTTCCGACCATGCATTGATATCCCTACTAAATAACGATCGTACCATTACAATAGCAATTTCAATAAATAACGACTCTCGAGACGTTATAGTGTACAGCAGGCACAATCGACATGACGATGTTCCGAAGCTCTCGGAATTCTGATGGGAATATAAATATTCGCTCACCCTTATAAGGCGCTAAAATCTTAATCGGTGTACGTTGGGTTGCGTCAGCGCAGGGGTTCTTCGATCCCCATGTAGCTTTGAATCTCGCAAAGATCGTCGAACAAATTTGAACGAATTTTTCATGAAAAACGGCAAAAAACGTTTTGGTTTTTTCAATTTTTCCCATTCCGTCCTCAGCTGCATCGACGAATATCGTGTGGAATATTTTCACTGATTGTTTACAACAGTTTCGAAGACATTATAAATGAGCGTATTTTGTCCACACCGCGGGTCTGATAAATTAATTTAATAAACTCCAATTCAACGTACCTTATTCTTCTTTTACGTCTTGGTGACGTACTGCAGTGAATATAATTTAATGTCTTTCGTGGATCCCTGGTGAAAAAAGTTCAAGAGCATGTGTATGTATGTTAAAGTTTTTAGTTACGCAACTATCTGCGTCTAATCAAAAACACATGTCAAAAAAAAACTTACGATAAAAAACCGACCAGAGTAACGAATTTTCTTACACCACAAATGAGAGAGGAGAGAGAAAAAGAATAAGAAGATTCTCCAGAATTCCTTGTCAGTTGGAGAACATCAGATATCTCGCTAAAATAAAAAGCAAAAAAAAAACTCGGAGCCCTTCCACAAAGTTTGAAAAGCTCATTCGCTTCGTTTCTTTTATTTCCTTCTTCGTAAATTTATGATATTTTGATCATCTGCTGTGATTAGAATCTTTTCATCTTCATCCATGCTAGACTCGTACGTGATAATATTAAAAAACGACGAGGGTAGAAAGAAGTCTCGTTCCAGGAATAGTTTTGATAGAAATTTATTGAAGTTCAAAGTCAGTTTTTACGATCTTAATACAATCATGAAGTTGTAACGTTGGCGCGTCGCTGAACTTATATTATTGGTAATAAATTGTCAACTTAAGCACACAATAGATTTGCACATTTCTATTTCTGATGTATAATATGTTATACTTATTCTATATATACACCATGATGTAAGATAATATGTAATATACATATGAATCATCAACCACTCGCAGTATCACCCACATACATTTTATGTTACATACATACATAATACATATACTCGTATATATTTTCACTCAACAGTCAATTGCAGCTCGTCGAATACCATTTTTTCTATTTTTTTTACTTTTCTTCTTATTAAATAGAAAATACTTTTCCCATATTTAATACTCCGCAACTATTAATTATAAACTTTAAACTAAACTAGCGAACGTCTTTATTTACAAGTAAACACATTCTCTGCTTTTGTGTACAATTACCTCCTCTGTACTTTTTTTTTCATAGCTTTCAGCGATGAAAATAGTTCATTCCTCCCGTATAGTCTGACGAAAACTTATTTCATGTAATTATAATTAGCTCTATAACAATGTTTGTACAATTTATTAATAACCTAAGAGGAGGTGATTGTTCGCGTGTCGATTGTGTACGATATGAACGAGCATCAGGATTGCGTATGATACATTCCAACGTCTTTCAAGTATTTTTTTCTTTTTGTTCTTGTTTTTTATCATTCTGAATTAATAACTTTAAAAGTTTATTGCTAAAGTATGAAATAGAAATTATTAGGGAAATTCATCGAACGCGTTGATCTCGACAACGTGAAAAATTAATCTTTGTTTTCGTCAAAGTAATGTGTGCGGATTATAAAAATACTATAGCTTCGGTGCAGCTGGTGAATTTGTATATGAAAAATATTTGAACGAATATAGATTTCCTAATTTTCGAGACGGGAGTGTAAATCCGCGAAATTTTATTCTTCTTTTATTTTATCTGTTTGAAAAAAACCTCTTCGAAAGGGGAAAAAAATGTAAATTAAAAAATAAATGAAACGCAAATATTCGCGTAATCAGACTGTGGTTTCGGTACATAATAAATTACTATGTATTGTAATAACCTGAATATAGCTGAAATACAGGTATTTTAATTCTAATTTTAATATTAATTACCCTAATCGAACGAGTAAACTCATGCGATCTTCATGAATATCGTACGGTCCCTTATTACCCCGTGTCTCAAATCCCTGAGAGCTCTTTGCGCCTCCCCAGGTGAGCAAAATGCGACACGCGCGTCTCCGGTTGGCATCCCCTTGTCGTTGTAACGTCGTATAACGTTTTCTCGTTTCACGTCAAAGTCCCTGAAGAAGTCGATTATCTCGTCTATATCGGCCTTGAAAGGAACGTTTTCCAGGGACAGAACGCACCCTGGTTTTCCAAAACCTTCGACGTATTCCAAGGGCGCATTAGGGGGATGACGGCCGCCGAACATATGCCTGGGCATTCCCATGTTTCCCATCATTCCTGGGGGACCTCTCGGGGGGTAAGCAGCATTTCCGCCGAACCTTCCGGGATGGGGAGGCATCGATGCGGGGTATCTTCCTCTCTGATCCTGCATAGCAGGTGGGTAATGATGACTATTGAGGTACTGAGAATCCGCCATCCCCAAGGTCTCCATCATCGTATTCCTCGGAACGAGTTCGACAGTTGGGACATTTTTTCCAAGAGGGAGTCCGTTCTTCGCCGTAGCCCTGATCGCCTCCTCGGTCGTGTCAAATTCGCAGAAACATTCACCGGCAGGCTTGCCGCTCTGGTTGAGCATCATGTGGATTCTGTGCGGTACGATTCCTATGTCGGAAAAGAAATCCAGCACGTCCCTGTCGATCGTCTGGAAGGGTAAACCCCGCATTATCACGCAGTCCGATATCGCGTTTTCACTCACCGCGGCTAAATCCGCCTCTCTTTTCATCTGTAGGAATTTTTCCTCCGTTACGGTTGCGACAGTAACAGGTTTCATGCCGATTTTCAGGGGCATGGAAATGGCGGCCTTGGCCTCGTCGACCCGAGAGAATTGTACGTAGGCAACTAGCTGCGGTGTAGAAGTCTCCTTGGCCATCATCATGAAGAGATTGTTGATCTTAGAGTCGTGAAAAAGCTTCGCGATATCGATTTCCTTAGCAAATGGTGGGAGGTCGGATACCACAACGCACGTCGACGACCTGGGGTCATTCTCCTTGATCCCTGGCTCGACGTGTTGCCGACTCTTTTCGTTCTCTGGTACGTAAGAGTCGACGGCCTTGTCGAAAATTCCTTCGTCCAGAGGCAGGACTTCCACTTCGGAGCCCCTCACGTATCTGGGCATACTTAACGCGAGATCCTTTCCCTCGGCCTTACCAAACTTGATGTAGGCGATACCGACCCGATTACCGTGATTGTCGTTGATCAATTTCAGCCCATCCTTCCTTATGTAAATACCTGGAAACGCGTGCCGCACGTCTCCGTATCCGGCGTTCAAAGGCATGTTACGAATTTCAACGCAGTTTCCCGTTATGGCCGGTTTAGTTTCCGCGGTTCCGTGATACCGAGCGTTGTTGTTCGAGTTCCTGTTCATCGGCATCTGCTGTTGTCTCTCTTGACCGTGATCGTAGCCCCCGTACATGGCGGCCATCGGGTTGGTCTGAAAAGCGTGAGGATTTCGCCTGCTGTCGAGCTCCTGCATTTTGCTTAAAAACGGATTATCTCCTCCGGTCGGTCTGATCTGCCCAGCCGGGTACTGCATACCGGAATTCGGGCTCCCGCTGTTCGCGTTATTCCCGCTATTGTACATCCTGGAGTCCTGAGGGGCGTAGGGTCCTCCGCCACCCCCGCTTCTCAACGGGTAACGAACCGGGTCGCCGAGCCTGCCGTGGTCATTTTGCCCCCACATATCCCTGTTTCGGTTGTTAACATTCACCCCCATGCCTCCGACTCCGGGGCTTATACTTGGCATAGGACCGGTACCTATACTCGACGGCATGTTCCCCAACCCCATGGAATGTCCCATGACTTGAGGATGATTCTGCATCATATTTCCCACGCCGTTTAAGCCGTTCAAACCGAATTGATTCGGCGCTATGATTTGCTGTTGCCCGCTCAAAATGGGGGCAGTAAAGCCGAGGGATCTTTGGTCCGCGGAAGGCTCATTGGGCATCGCAGCCACCCCCGCGCCAAGAATGCCGGGCGCAATGATGGGCGTTTGAATTTGGGACTGCGGGGGTACTTCCCATATCCCATTTTCCACGATGTTGGTTTTCTTGGGTACCGCGATGGCCGCTGCGGCCGCCGCAGCTACGGCCGCGGCGATTTTGTCTTTGGGAAATTGTCCAACGCAAACGACGTCGCTGTTCTCCTCGTCGTTCGAATCCTTGGGCCTTCTTTCTCCGGGACCCGATCTCTTCCCTTCGCGATCTCGCGACCTCGTTCTATCGCGGGATTTCGATCTTTCTCTCCTACGTCTCCGGTCTCGTCGGTCGCGGTCCCTGTCTCTGGACCTGCTCCTGTCTCGGCGTCGTCGATCTCTTCCCCTATCCCTGTCTCGCCTGTCCCTATCCCGGTCTCTGTCTCGCGAGCGAGATCTCTCCCTAGATCTTGATCGGTCGCGTTTTTCCTTGCTCCGATCTTTGGCTGACTCTGAATCGTCCTTCTCCTTGTCCTTGTCCTTGTCCTTCTCTTTGTCTTTGTCTTTGTCTTTGTCTTTTTCCTTTTCTTTCTTTTCGGCTAGAGAATTCTCGGACTTTACCGAAACCGCTACTGGAACCGCGGCGATGGTGGCACTATTCTGCATAAACGACTGAAGAGATATCGTTTGCTGGCGAGCCGCTTCGATCACCTTCTGCATTTCCGTTCGGGAACTTAGAAGAAGTTTAATCTTCATCTCCTTGATCTTACCTCCGTCGTTCATCATCGCTTGACGAGCGTCCTCGTCGGTGCTGTAAATTATCGACGAGAAAATTGTAATCCCTGATTCATTTAGTTAGCATATATTATTTCAATTATTCTTATATCATTCTCGTTTCTATTTCATCAATCAAGTTGCATATCGTACGAATTCGTCGAGTCCAACGATGCATGATAAACTTGATTTAGAAATTCATCGGTAATTCCAAAGGAGCCACCCTGTCTACAGAAACTAAATAAAAACTTCGATGTGTACCTGAAAGCTATGAAAGCATCGCCTAATTCGCCACCGACGATATGAACACCACCCTCCGGAATGCTTAAGCCTCGGAAAAATTGGCGTATGTCCAGCGCGTTGGCGGACCATGCTAAGTTCTGTAGTCTGATTATTACGCTCATTTTTGCTTATTTTAATACCTGGAACAAAAAGAAATTTCATCATCCTATCGTACACCCATATTAATTTCATATTCAGCAACAAGACGATTCATTTTTCAATAAAATTAATTACGCCGAATTTTCATCGCCGTAGTTCTCTGGAGATTTCTAAAAAAATCGCTCAATTAGCGCTTGATCATTACCAGGAATCATTAATTTAGAATTTTATTGCATTAAATTTTATTGCACGTATAGAAATACGTCGACTCGTGTATTAGGAATTATTATTTCCGAGTGCAACGTGCGTATAGTTGTATAAGTTATGCAAAAAATAAAGCTTATCAACTACGCGATAACTGCGTATAAACTAGGCCACCATAATCCGAGGCGATCTCAGTTAAAATCTCGTACGACGAGGGCATCTTGTACCACGAGAGACCGATTATATTAAGCTCAATATTATCACTGTTAAAAAAAAACGACCATACAGAACGGTACGCTTCCTTAATTTGTTTTTAAATCAAATTTGATTAATTATCTCGGGTGTAATTTTATGCGATGACAAAAGTATAGATGAATCTAATTGCTGGTTCGCAATTTGCCTCACTGAAAAAAAAAGCTGCAAAATTTCTCAGGAAAAATTCTATGGACTTGTTCCTCGATTTAAATTTCATGTGAATTTTAAATATAGGTGTGCTACCTCCGGATCAATATCCTCCTTTTTACCCTTACTCCTTGGAATAGGTTCAAGTCCTTCTCTGTCGATTAAAATTTTTTTTTTTTCTCTTAGCAAAGTGCCAGTGGTGTAAAAATTCACATCGCGCTGCCTACCAGCCGCAGCTGAGTTCTGCTGCGCGACTGATAATTGATCCCTTTTTAATTAATTCTCAGATTTGATTAATAGATTTTCAGATTATTATCCCGATTAGGAAAAAAAAAATAAAATTAACAAGCTCCTTTTACCTCTGCGACATCAAATAAGCCAGAGCTGCTTCGTGCGCTTGATATTTCTGGTACGTCGAAGCAAATCTTATGACATAAATGAACGAGCTAATTACGACAATAGCAGCCATCTGAGTCGATAGTTAAAAGATGAGTAGTAAGTACGCTGCAGATTTTGGGAACTAACACTCGCACAGGGTGCCTACAGATTGCTGCAAAAATTGCTAAGTGGCAAAAAAATATTGAGACTGAAGGTATCGGACATAATTCCAGGACTCAGGATCTGTAGACACCCTGTAATATTCTGCAAGGTCAAGGGTTCGATTTGTTATAATTAGTGTTACATAGATCGATGTCTCGGTTCAGATAAATTCATTGACCGATAGGATGTTGCTCAAAAGTTTTTGCAGCAGCTGAAACTTGTGTCTCGAATACTAATAGGAGACCTATGACTGCTCGATAATTAGATACATAAGCGGAACGCAAGGTTCACAGGAAACCAAGTCCTTCGTAGTCTTCGTAGTCTGGCTGGCTATTGTATAAATGCGTCTAGATATCCCTAAATCAAACAAAGATATGGTCGATAAATTGAGTTTCATTGGGCTGAGTGAACTTGCTGTAGAAGCTGACTGCAATTATGTGCTGCGAAGACTTAGGATGACGTTGTCGGTTGCTCTCTCTGGCCAGGCGATATATCTCTGCCGACGATATTCAGAATGAATTCCAGAAGTAGGATATATGGCATAAATTAATAATCGACACTCGGAGAGGTCGAGGATCTACACGCAGTATCGAGCTCCGCAGTCCTGCTGACCCGGTTGCTCTATAGCAAGTAGGAAAAATTTGGTCTGATTTTCTTTTTGCCATTTGACAAAGTTACCCTAATCACAAAAGCCTAGAACTGAACATCAGGGTTCTTTCATATACGTGTGTCATCTCAGCCGTGCTCTGGATTCTTGATGATCGTCGACCCCATAACTAAATAATTTATTTCCTCAGATACATTTCGTTTCATCGTCTATTTACTATCGATCGATACCTGCTGCCGAAAGCTGTGCTTCCACAACTAAAATTATCGTAGGCACGGAAAAAGGATGCATCTGCACACCGTTAATGTTTCGAATTTACCAATAAAAAATTGTCGTTTGTATTCCAATGTAATGCGAAGCAGCATTTTTTTAGAGATTGAGAACAAATAGATCGTTATTAAACAACGTGAGTTTACTCCTCGCAACATTATTAGTCCATCTTCAGTGTTGAGTTAAGAACGGTTGACCAAATTCCAGTTTTTTCTCTGCGTCCTTAGACACGAAGTTTAGTGGTGCGCACATAATTAGTTATGGGATCCGTTTATGTGGTTATTCACTGCCGGAATTTATGAGTTCAATAATATTTCGCCATTTCATCTTTATTCCATTTCATCTTCCGGACATAATAATCGAATCATATAAGTTGTCATACGTTCATACTATAGAACTTCGAGAATAGAAAAATATTACCATACTAGAACCATTCATTACTTCCCTAGATAGTTAGCGTATTTTTCCTTTCATACTTTTTATTTCCAAGACGGACTTTTATTTTTTAATTTAACCATTTTAAATAAAATATGTACGTCAGTTCTTTTTAGTTCGACCCTAGAGCCCACACGAATACCGTACCTGAAGCAGCAAATCATTAGCAGTCAAGTACGATCAGCATTGTTTCTGGGTGGTCTAAGACTATCCCATTTGTCAGCATTTAGAGTACTAGTTTAGTCTCTTTTCTAAAAAGTTGTATTACTGTTTATGATTTCATTAATGGATTAGAATCTTTCGCTTTAGCTTTTAGATGGATTTAGTTTTTACTATTATTCGTTTAATGCATCAGTTTATTTATCGATCTCGATGAAAAATCAGTTTTCAATTATTTTAGAGTGAACTCAGCCTTCATACTTAAACAGCACGTGACTCGTTGCACCTGGATAGAGCATTGTTAATTAAATTTAGAAGGTCTTATACACTTATTAAGACTCTGAAGTCAGCACAATTTTATTTCGTTGGGTTAAAATTTTTATTTAAGAAGATATCCCTGCCTTTATTCTTTATGATTTTCTGTCGCCTCTAAGAAGTGGATAAAACGCAATAAAAACTGCCCAGCGCAAGCGCGCAGATGGCATAATTGCATGGGTTTGTTTTACGAGCAATGTTAGCTTGCTTATAGTACATAAGAAATTTTTCGAAAGTAGATCCGATCAACCTGCTGGGGTTGTAGGTCGGAAGAGAAGAGAAAAAAAAACAAATAAATTCTCATTAGGCTGTCTAAACAAGCGCCGTGGAAAAAGACAAGCGGATATTACCTTGAGGGTGTAATAAAATCTGAGGACTTTCAGAATCCTCAAAGAAAGTTGAAAACCTGTGTTACCTAAATCACTACTTAAAAGATGGGGGAATGCGGGAAACGGAAGGAAATTGAGATACGATGACAGTGCACGGGGAAAATGGGAAAAAGTCCCTTCTGGGAGTTTGGTGATTCGATAATCTCATATTCCAACTTGAGCTGTACTTTAAACTCGATTTCATTGCAAGTGATACTAATTCACTGAAATACTTAGCACCTTGCTTGTGTTGTGCATACTTACCTGATTATTATTAATTCAAAGTATCACATGTAAAACAATGTTGGACTAGGTTGAAAAAGGACCGTGATGCCAAATCTGAAGTAGATTTCATAGAGTTGACGAGAAGATCTGATGGTATATGAGAGCCAGTGTTCGATAGCGAATGGTAAATTACAAGATGCTGCTCCCTGATTAAAAACTAATTTTATTACATTACTAATGGGGTGTTACCTTCACAGAAACTTCGGTAAAATTCTTCTTTAGTCGGTGTCCTTAGCAGCTAAAAGGTATCGATGTAAGCTAAGAAGTTGAAGTGGCTGAGAACAAAGAGGACCAACCATCGAATGGCCCATCAGTGAAGAGGGCAATGAAACGTAGCAAGCAGAAAGGAAGCAGTCAATCGCTGAACCTCATTGCATGATAATCCTTTATCGACGACGTACTTGCTTCCGACCACCTAACACACACTGAACTGCCTAAGACCCTGGAACACACATCAATTTTTCCACACTGTACATCCAGCACTCATCTTAAAAGTATATTGTTAATTATAATAATATTCCAAATTCTATGTGAAATTTCTCTAATTTCAGACGCTGCTTTTACATCGAGATGAATAAAATTAAAGATAAATAGAAAGCAGGTATGACTGCTTGGATACCGAATGAAAAGCGTTGCGACAACTGATCCGAAAATTTGGTTATAAAAGGTGGATAAAATGACCGCTCCAAAATAACACTGGATAATTACGTGATTTTGATCCGTCACAATGACCACGCAACGGAATTTCGTTTCGGCTAAAAATCGCACAACGTTATTTCGAAGACATGTGAAGAATAATAAATGCGTAAGAAATTATTCGTAACTATCATATTAACATCGTATCACCGCTGATTGGTAATTATAGAGTAGCTGGTAGATCGTCGATGGCGTTCGTTGATGAATTGGAAAAGCTGGTACGCTGAATGACTCGGAGTAAACAATACCGTCCACCTTTTTAAAACTCACCGAATAATAGCAACTTACAACGCAATGACGATGTATATTCTACCGTTGAAGGCTGTTGCACACCAAGTTGTAGAGAAGTTAACGGGCGATCAATTTCTTCAATAAAACCTCAGACGACTTCTCGGATCCTCGAGCGCCAGTCGCGTAATGGCCGCGGATTAGCCCATGTTCGCGTTGATCGTTCTTCGCTCTTCCGTCTTTGCTTTCCAAAAACGATGACACGTCAACTGCTGAGTACACGTCTGCCGTCACTGTAGCAAGTTGAGGATAAAATGCATTAAAATGGCGGTCAATTTTCACCACCCGGTTCACCCATGTATCTGCCTTGGCACGACCCACCCCAAGAATCGTCTATCAAACGCGGCCCAGCAAAGCGAGCGCAAAGTAAGGTTTTGTTTAAAAATATCAGCATCATTTGGATGGAAAATATCCGTCAGATTTGAATTCTCATTTTTATTCACAAGTTCAAGCACAGCAGTGATAGTCGGACGTTCTTGGACCAACTCGGAGGAGGAGACTGCAGGCCGTTCGGAGAATATACCTTTGAGAGAAATTTTTGCCGGCTCATTTCCAACTTGGAGATTTGATTCGCAAAAATCGATGTCTATACATCTATACACCATCGCACAGGCTTACAGATTAAGACGTGGATCCACGATGAATGGAAAAAGTAAAAACCTACCAACAGACTATCAAATCTGGTGAAATACATGATTATATGATTGAGAAGGACCTCAATGGGGGATGGTAAGCTGATTTCTGGCTCTCTCGGCATCCGGAAGTTTACAAACATTAAAAAATTATTTTCTCGTTTCAGAAAGATCGGTAGAGATTCCTCGTTGACTTACGATACTGCTCGGTGACACGTTTGGGTTACGCACTCGTCTTGGAACGAATTTCGCACGCTGTAGCCATTTTGTCGCATTTCGGATCGAAGAAATCACTGATATATTATATATCTGTGGAAGAAATTGAGATATCTGGATAGCTTTAAGTCGTAGCTTAGTCGAGTCGACGGATTCGTGTTTCTGGAATCAAACTACGTAGAAATACGTTCGCTGCAAACATTTATTAAGTATTTTACGTCGAATTTGCGGAACGGCAATCCTATAAGACTATAGTCTTCCATTTCGAGACTAGAAATTACAATTAAATTATTTCCTTTTGGTTTCTCACGTATTTTGAGCCCGGAAATCCGAATCTGCTCACTGAATTGATTTATCTATCGAATTGATCGAGTAATTGCTAATCTTTTACCGTAGGGAGCGAATAAATTGAAATAGCTCCATAGCTTCGAGTCGTAGCTCACTCAATTCGACGGATTTGTGTTCCTGCGGTCAGAATACATCAAAAACATATTTCTTATTGTGCTCGTGCAATCGCAAAAATCCTACGAGACTGTAGTTCTCGCTTTTTTTCAATTTCTAGTCCGAAAATAGCATCTCATTTTCTGATTCCTGGGTCTTCCATGTATTTTGAGCTTAGGAATGCGCATATGCTGATTGAATTAATTTACCTGTAATATTATTCGAGTTATCATTGATTTTCCACCGCGAAAAACATTAATTTGCTATATATCTACATAGCTTTTAGTCGTAGTGTGATTTTGTAATCAGATTGTTGTTTCCTCAGTCGAAATACAGAAGATTGTCGCACTGTCAAGGTTCTTTATAATTCTTTTTTCGTTTTTCCTGTATTTTCTTCTATTATTTTATTTATTTTTAATTATTTAGCGCATCTTTCCTAATCTCTGATAGTGTCTAATGATACGCAGCCAAAGAGACATCAGCTTAGATCATTGAGGATTTTTTTCTGATTTTTTCCTAATGATTTGCTAATTTTTTTCTATTTTTTTCTATTTTTCAGGATTTTTAATTACTCTTTTAATTAATTACTAGATAATACCCAGCCCCTGCAAGCGGCCAATGATATCCGAGTAAAACTAGGATAACTAGGATTTATTTAAGAATTTTTCCTGATTTTTTCCGATTTTTCCTGATTTTTCCCGATTTTTTCTAATTTTTTCTAATTAATTAAATGAATTTTCACTAAGCTCCGCCCACAAAGCGCATAAGCTCCGCCCACAAAGCGCAAAAAAATGGCCCTGGTGGCGCCATCTCTCGGATTTTTTGCTGGAACTAACCCTCAGTTTTGGCTCAAAATCGCGCTCGTGGCGCCATCCCACGGAATCTTCCCGGAACTAACCCCTATTTTTTAGGCCAAAATTACCCTGGTGGCGCCATCTCTCGGATTTTTTGCTGGAACTAACCCTCAGTTTTGGCTCAAAATCGCGCTCGTGGCGCCATCCCACGGAATCTTCGCGAACTATTTTTGACAACAAGCCGCCATCTTGGATTTTTATCCGAAAAAATTACTGCTAAAAAATCCAAGATGGCGGCTTGTTTACAAAAATAGTTCGCGAAGATTCCGTGGGATGGCGCCACGAGCGCGATTTTGAGCCAAAACTGAGGGTTAGTTCCAGCAAAAAATCCGAGAGATGGCGCCACGAGGGTAATTTTGACCAAAAAAATCAGGGTTAGTTCCGGGAAAATTCCGAGAGATGGCGCCACCGCGGCGCGCTTTTTTGCGCTTTGTGGGCGGAGCTTAGTGAAAAATAATTTAATTAATTAGAAAAAATCCGAAAAAATCCGAAAAAATCAGAAAAAATCAGGAAAAATCGGAAAAAATCAGGAAAAATCGGGGAAAAATCAGAGATGTTGTTACTCAAGTCGCTAGCAGGAAAAGAATCTTTTTACTCAGCATTCCAAGCTGCAGCTACAGGGTTTTGGTCTCAACCCGAGAGAGCTGTCACTGGAGGCAAAGGGCCTCTGTTTGCATATTGAACCAGCATCAACAGGTGATACGTGGTTATTCTAATGAATATTAGCTGCCTCTTGCTTAGATTCAATAACAGCATCTTATTTTATCAGTGAAGTGTCCTGTAAAATCTCCATGTCTGTCATCGCTGTGGGTCGTTGACACGAGTACATGCCATCGGACCACTCGACTCACCAGAGAAGGGACCAGAGTATGCTGATGTTAGCTGCAAATTATGCAGTGATCAGTTGGAAGAGAGAATGTATCCCAACCATACAGAAACGAGGCTCATGCCTTCTGCTATTCCAACGTTACGACTACATGGAATATTTAACAAAGTGTGAGTACAATTTAATGATGGCATATTCGTATCATGGATACCATTGTATTCCTGTCCATATAAGAAATCCTACAATAATAATATCAATTGCAATTCAAGAGGGGTAATGGAATTGCTACACCAACAGACCTGATCCAACAAGCCTCAGGCAATTTCTTCGACTTCTCGTTCTACATCTTTTACAATACATTTCAACCTAAGAAATGCGAATCCATTGAGTGAACTAGGCAAGAAACGAGTACCAGCGGTAACTTAATCAAGTCAATTAGTCTGCGATCTTGTTTGTTCCCGATTATTAACTTCCTTTTTTCAGTTACAGGAGCAAAGTTAGCAGCCTCAAGACGAATCCGCCCTGCATCTAGGACACAAGACTCGTCAGTGCATCTGCATAATTCTTAATTATATTTGTGAACCGGATAAGATTACACATATTATTTATCATGTAGCCATAGATCATTTACTTTCTGAAATAACTGAACTGTTGATTCAATGTATAGGCTTTGTCAATTGCATTGTAACGCATTTATTATTAATCGTCGTTGTATCTGTATAAATGATGAGGCCTGCATATTCCTGCATGCATGCATGTGATGATGCATGATATCATTTACGATATGATCTATGAACTTTGCGAACAACGGATATCAATGGATGAGGTGTGCAAGGGTGTGATCAATAATAAATGAACAATTGTGTATTGGTAGAAGAAAATGTTTATTCATGAATCAGCGGTCAAAAATACATATCTATCTGACTTATTCAATAAATATAAGGACATCGAAATGACTATTATGGATTCATTCTTTCAGAAACATTCATTCTTATATGATTGTAACGAGGTACAATAGTAATTCTATTTTGCTCATCATTATAGTATTAATTGAATAGTTCTGAAGTAAGAAAACAAACAATAAGTATAAAGGACGATCTACTTGAATCATAACTTATTTATGCGAATTATCTACGCCAAACATATGATGATTGGCCTTGTAGATGCGCCAAATATAGTATTGTATTCCGGATGAGGGGCCAAACTGCTTCGTAGGGTGCCTCCAAAGGTCTCCTGAAAACAAAGATGGACCAAGGTAAGTATGCATAATAAACGTGAATTGCAGCTACGAAGACATTCAGTAATCTCGAAAGATATTACTCCTAGCTTGATTTAATCGACGTATTCATGTTCCCTGCGCAAAAATACGTAGGATGAGCGTCCTGAAATTAATTTTGCAGATACTTCGATTTTTACCCCAAAAAAACAGTAAGCCTATAGCCTTAGTGTTTTCTCAAAATCTGGAAGAGAAGCCTACATTTCTTTTTGAAGAGTTTCCCATGCTATTCTTATGTATTTCGACCTCAGGAATCCGAATCTGCAAGCCAAATTCAATTACCTATTAAATTGATCAAGTTATCGCCAATTTATCGATCTGAAAAGTGATAAATCAAGGATATTTAGATGGGATTTGATTCTAGATTAATTTCATCGACGTATTCGTGTTCCCTGCGCAAAAATACGTAGGATAAGCATAGTGCAATTGATTTTCTCAATACTTCGATTTTTACCCCAAAAAAACAGTAAGCCTATAGCCTTAGTTTTTTCTCAATATCTGGAAGAGAAGGCTACATTTTTTTTTGAAGTGTTTCCTATGCCATTCTTATGTATTTCGACCTCAGGAATCCGAATCTGCAAGCCAAATTCAATTACCTATTAAATTGATCAAGTTATCGCCAATTTATCGATCTGAAAAGTGATAAATCAAGGATATTTAGATGGGATTTGATTCTAGATTAATTTCATCGACGTATTCGTGTTCCCTGCGCAAAAATACGTAGGATAAGCATAGTGCAATTGATTTTCTCAATACTTCGATTTTTACCCCAAAAAAACAGTAAGCCTATAGCCTTAGTTTTTTCTCAATATCTGGAAGAGAAGGCTACATTTTTTTTTGAAGTGTTTCCTATGCCATTCTTATGTATTTTGACCTCAGGAATCCGAATCTGCAAGCCAAATTCAATTACCTATTAAATTGATCAAGTTATCGCCAATTTATCGATCTGAAAAGTGATAAATCAAGGATATTTAGATGGGATTTGATTCTAGATTAATTTCATCGACGTATTCGTATTCCCTGCGCAAAAATACGTAGGATAAGCATAGTGCAATTGATTTTCTAAATACTTCGATTTTTACCCCAAAAAAACAGTAAGCCTATAGCCTTAGTTTTTTCTCAATATCTGGAAGAGAAGGCTACATTTTTTTTTGAAGTGTTTCCTATGCCATTCTTATGTATTTTGACCTCAGGAATCCGAATCTGCAAGCCAAATTGAATTACCTATTAAATTGATCAAGTTATCGCCAATTTATCGATCTGAAAAGTGATAAATCAAGGATATCTCGATGGGATTTGATTCTAGAATAATTTCATCGACGTTTTCGTGTTGCTGGAGTCTCATTACGGTAAAACGATAGCAATATGAACAATCGTGAATTTCCTCACACGTTTCAATCTTTTTTTAATTCCTAATTTTGAATTTTTCACTTAATGCTGTACCTATTTTCCTCAGGTCGTTCTAGCGTCTAATTATAGGCAATCCCGCATTACACACATGTCGATACCTACGAGTTGCCCCACTTAGGCGCTCGGAAAAAATTGAGCATCAACGAAAATTAAGGGTTGTTGACCTAGTGCTGTCAAAAAGCTACAATCTTTAGTCAACGGTGCTTCATAGTGTTTTTAATATTTATTTTAGAATAAATATTGGCTAGTCCACGATACACTTTGATTTTTCTTCAAGATTGAAAGTTAAACAGATCTAGACAGGTGATTAATAATAAGTGTGCAGCTGTAGTTGAGAAAAATATGACTAGAGAACAACTTGATTATCTTATGTACTTGTAATGTTTATTGTACTTGATAGTAATCACATTCAGTGTAAGTCTGAATTCGTTGGTGCTGTGTAACACGGAGATTATGATGTAGGTTAAACACGACAGCTATAACTATATCTGGTTTCCAAGATGGTTCCCGAATACGCACGTCACCCGGTATGCGCAGAAGTGCTCTAAAGTGGATGCTCTACTCGCGATACCTTGTAAATGTATCTGCCTTGGTTTACCCCACAGTTGCATCCACTTCCACCACCCAATTTCCACCCACAAAAGTTCTGGCATGCCAGATCTTGATCATACGTTCATAGTTATAGTCCGATTACCAGTTGTCTATGACGTCTGACTCAGATGGCCGTGAGTGAAATGTCAGAAAATGGAATGGGATAGCGTTTGTGATAACCATAAATAGCTCGCGTGAAGTTCATGATTAATTTGTACCATGTAGTGCAATGGACCGATAGATATATGTACAGTAATATTTAACACACCTTTCTCTCAAGAACGATACAATGGGATCCAGATTGAGGTAAGATCCTTTATTTATTTTATTTTTACTCCACTGTTTCATAATACAATATTAACTCTAATCCAACAACACACAGTCACACGACAAAGGCTTTGTTTCCACATTTGATTATCCAGTAGGACATTTTTTATCAATGTACAATGTGTCCAACTCCAAAATATATACGTTCGAACCAGCAGTAATTCAATCTTGGATACGTTGGTAAATTCTTTTTGTACACCGTCAGAAAAAAATTATATTTAACGACACATTTATTACCTGCATTGTGAAGATTTAATCTCAAGACTTAAAATAAACTACTCGATGAAACCTCTGCCCACCAGTAACCACCTAATTTTTTCAACAGGGAAAATGTGAGACACTTGTTTGAATGTTTCTGCGAAGTCGCTGCTCCTGTTGCTGACAAAGATCCGTGGCTGCTGCAGCGGTTCCCAGAATCTTTTTCCGAACAGGAAATACTGAAATCTGTTCCTAAATTTGCATATCCTTGCAGCATAGACAAGTAAGAAAAATATCTCTAAAAATTTCGTCATACAGCTCTTGTATTATTATTATAGATATTTTATATTCGATCTATGTGCCTGATACCAAAAACTTATTATTACAGCGTTCTTGTGCAACACTTCTCATTCGTACTAACCAGTATTGATTCAAAATGGACGTTTGGATTTTGCCGGCACGACCCCAAAACAGAAACGGCTCTAGTTATTTTGAGTGCGCTACCTTGGCACGAATCTTTCTACAAGTAAGTTTGGATCGCGCGTAAAAATTGAAGTAAATCGATCAAAAATGACGATGAGAATTTTTCTGCCTAGGCTTTTGAATCACATTGCAAATTTGAATGCAAAAGGCGGAGATGGAGATCTCTGGAAGTTTCTACGAGATGTTTACAGCAGTGGTATTCCCGCTCCTGGAACATCGCTAACCATTCCTCTTCCAGATCCGAGCGTTGTGAGCATATTTAATCATAGATACATAAACTCAGTTATTCGAAAGTTACAACACCAGATAACCTTGAATATTTTACATTTCCTGTTGCAGGTTTTTGTTTGTCAGAGTCCTAAGCAATTTCAATTGCCAAGTATACCGGAAAACGTGAGTATAACAGATCGATCACCAGTCGTCGATATTATCAACGGATAACACCAGAGCGTAAAAATTTTGTTTCAGCGAAATTTGACTGAGTATTATAGTGCTGTGGATTCGCATAATATGATGATGGTGTTCGCTTCGATGTTGTATGAACGTCGCATCATATTTACGTCAAAAAAATTATCGAGGTTGAGCGCTTGCGTCCAAGCCTGCAACGCTCTTATTTATCCCATGATCTGGCAACATATATACATCCCAGTGTTGCCATTGGCTTTAATGGATTATTTACTCGCCCCGATGCCCTTCCTCATCGGGGTACCAGCGCCCATTCTTCAGGTATTGTGCAACATTTATACCAGTTACCTGAAAGATTCTGAAATATTATCACGATCCTTTGATCGGAAGCGTCGTCGTTTCCCACGATAGATAGAATCTAATATATTTATTTTCCTGCAAACAAAAAAGGAAATAAAGTTAGTAAGTATCGTAAGGTGTTACGGAATTTTATAAGTTCGTTATTCGTGGCTAAGAATACTGATATTGGGAAAACATGAAAAAAAAAAATGGCCGTCATAATTACGCTCCGCTTGAAAATGTTTTTAGAAAGTGCGACAAAGCGATTTGGGCGAAGTCGTTATTTTGGATGCCGACAACAATACTATTCAGTCTCCCTTCAATGATTTGGAATCCTTGCCTCAAGACGTGGTTAGTATTCCATCGAATCTATATCGATAAATAATCACCGAATAATTAGTATATAATTAGTGCTAATGTTCTACCTTGCTCTGCAGATAATTAATCTCAGAAGAGCTCTACGTAACAGAGCCGCGTTACTTGGAGATGGTGTATCGAGGGCATTTCTTCGAGCATTAGTCCAATTGACGGCTGGTTACAGAGAGGCACTAACTCTGCAGCAAGGAGAGTGTATTACGTTTGATGAAAAGGCGTTTGTCGATAGTAGACCGTCGTCTATGCAGCCCTTTCTTAGAAAGATGTTAGAATTACAGATCTTCCAACAAGTGGGTATTCGTATTTTGTACCTTGGTTCTCATCAGTTTTTCATCTATTTTGTAAATCAATTTTTATTTTATTTGAATTCCGTCCTTAGTTCATCGAGGAACGTTTACACATGCTCAATTCTGGACTTGGATTCTCGGATGAGTTTGAAATGGAAGCTTGCAATTATTCCGAAAAATCGGGGAGTAAATTTCGACAACAATACAGAGAATGGACTTACACAATGCGCAAAGAGGGGTCGGCGTTTTTCCGTAGTGTGAAAGATAAGGTGAGTTGAATCTCGTAACCTTTTAATTTAATCGCCTTTTTGATTTTTCACTCGGCTCTTTTTGTGGCATAATGTTTTGGGGAAAGGAGTTTTCAATCTCACACAAGCTTGTGGTTTTGGTGAAGCTTCAGTTAACGATTTCTGTCGGATTATTATTCACTATCTATCGCGAGTTAAGATCCTCTTGCAGTTTTCTGGGAAATCATCAACATCAAAAGCTTACGTGATGTATTTTGTGTCCGCTCGTTGTTCAGAGCTTTTCATTTTTTCAGGCTAATCCCGCGGTTAAATCAGCAGTTAAATCGGTAAGTTAAAACTGGTAATTATTACTGGCTTCCATTTATGTTAGCAGATGTAATTTCAGTCATGCTATTCTCGTATTAAATTTCATCGTTTTTAATCAATGTGAAATATTCCCAATCAACGCCCGCTTCCGAAAGGATATCTGAACATTTCAATAATATAATTTTAGGTCAGGGAAAAGGGAAAAGACATGAAAACCGCATACAAAGGCCTGAGATGGAAAGGTAACCTTGATAATGACAGCTTCTTTTTAATTCTGCTATAGTTATTATCACTGCTGGATTTTTTTTTAGGACGAACAAACAGACAAGAAGGTAGCATGAAATACCAGCAGCCGCGATCAGCTCCGAGCTCTCCAACCTTAGACCGAAGGCCGGTAACTTTTGATTCCCCATTAAAACCTCCTACAGGTTACACAGCTACAACAAGTTACCGTAAAGAACTTCGTTTCCGCAACAGCGCTGCCCCTGACACAAGGTGAGCTTGAAAATTTTGAGCTTTGAACTTGGTTTGTAAGAACCAAAAAAATGTTGAAAATTAAACTGTGGAATTCTTGATCGAACAGCAGGAAACAGTATTCGCCGCTGAGTCAAAGTTCTCCCGAGGAACCAGATTCGCCCGTTGAAAGGCTGGATATAGATCTGATGAATGAACTTCGTGATGTCATATATCCCAATACTCCGCCCGTGGATAGAACGGTGAGTAGAAAATCATCCCAGTCCGAAGATAAATTGCAATAATTGTCGAATAACATTATTTCCAGTAGACGAATTTCACTTTACATCTCAGGTCTTAGTTTTTACGAAAAATCGCGTTCTGTGGTCTAATTATTCTTTCATGAAACAACGATCATATTCGTTTTAGCGCTGGAGGGCTAAAACATGTAGTCGAAAGATGAATCATTCCTCTATATGTGTATGCTTTTTTTGTGCTAGTGTGCTGTTATTTTGGAGAGTGTTTATCGAACCGTTACTAGTACCAGTATAGTCCAACCAGCTTGTTTGCGCTCAGATTACTTTGAATGTTTTCTACAACCACATTTATTACTTCTCACTTAAGGCACATACGACAATTCCCGAAGCATGCACGAGAGAATATTTAGTCGATATTATCGTTATTCCCGTAATAATAGTGCTATAGATATCACTTCCATGACTATCTGACATGTCCTTAGCTCTTGAAAAATCTTGTCTCGTTCTCACGGAACGATAAGAAAAAAGAAATCAGATCATTTTATCGAATAAAATTTCTCCTGAGTTTTATTATTTTATTAATAAACATAAGAGCACTGCATATGAATGAAAGTGAGCGTGATGTGCATAAACTTTCAGTTGAAACCAGTGCGCAGTTTAGACAGCTTGAGGTCTGCATGGAGTGGGCGCTTGCGGCACGGCCCTCTTCCTTCCAATACTTCCATCTCCACAGACATTTATGATTCCTCCCAAAATTCAGACTCTTATTCCTCTAACTTAGAGATCTCTTCTACGAGCTCTAATAACCAATCCGCTAATCATAAATCAGGAGAATCTGGCGCACTGCAAACGTCGTCAACATTTGACCCTCTTTTGGATGTATCCGGATCTTCGAATAGTAGCTCTAACATAAATGGACTCGTAACGTCCAGCCCATCTTCGATCAGATCATTAATAAGCCTGAAAACTTCTGAAAACATTCCATTTTCTCATCTCGGCAGCGATGATCGTGTTTCTAATAATTCAGATTCTGACAGTTGCACCGAACAGTCTGCTCGTAACGCGCATGAGTTTGTTAATTTCTTGACTAATCCATTCGTCGATCAAAACGGATCTCGAGCTCAGCCGTTGCTTGAAATTGATAACGGACAAAATTATATAGGAGGGAATTCAAAGACTAAAAATTATACCGCGCAAGAAACGCTTAGAGAAAATAAATCTCCGGTAAAAGGCCCGTGGAAGAATAATCTATTGGATGCAAATTTGAACGTTACAGATTCTAGCTTGCAATTAATTGCGGACGATCCATTCGATACAAGCCAAATACTGAACCCTTTCCACCCACAGAACCCATTGTTTCATCCCATTAGCCCAAAGCCGAGTCCGAACAGCATTCAACCACCCCCTCCATTAAATATTCAGCATTACTCTGCACAGGCTAAGGTAAACATAATCACGTCATTATTTTATTCACCGATGTATACAATTCGATTCGCACTGTTCAGTAAAAAATAGTGTCCTTGTCACCATGTAACTAGCGGCACTTGATG
Organism: Athalia cordata; assembly: GCA_963932425.1. Classification (NCBI taxonomy): domain Eukaryota; kingdom Metazoa; phylum Arthropoda; class Insecta; order Hymenoptera; family Athaliidae; genus Athalia; species Athalia cordata. The sequence continues at coordinate 858,046 of OZ010628.1, read as the reverse complement.
TTCATAGATTTTATAATGACATTATGATTAGAATAATTTTTTGATATCACATTTATTCATCTTTATTCGTCACTGTCAGTCCAAAAAAAAATGTGAATCATCTGTGTTTGTGTCCTGAAAGCAAAAAAAAAATGTGTCGTGAAGGGAGTTTAAAGTTTTTACGCAGAAGCTTCTGGCGAGTTAGATTACTTTGTAACTTATTCGATCAGTTTTTATATTAATTAAAAAATATTTGCATGGAATTTCAGAAACCAGAAGAGCATCATGATTTAATCAGACTAGATTCAACAAATGGCGATGATGATTTTGATCCTTTATTATCAAATTCCGCTCGTACGGAGAATTCGAATCAAATGACTCAGTCGTTGCATCTTCCTCAGATGGGAGAAGGTCTGACAAATCCTTTGTATCCGTATTTCGTACCCCAGCACAAAACTAGAGAAGATTTTGATTTGCTCCAAGAATATGGTCTTGATTTCAACAAATTTAATCTCGCTAATGGCGCGTCCTCTACGAAGAATAAGCCATTCGATCACACTGTAAGAGAAGCCACTACGGCTCTCTCGAATAATTCAGCGTCTGTTAAAACGCCGAATAATTGGACCAAATTCGAGTGATTAGGATTTTTGAAAAAAAATAAAAATAAAAAGTTGTATACATATCAAGACAATAATTGTAAATACGTAAATTATATTTGTTACTATTTATATGAATACGAGATTGTGAATACATTTTGTATAAAAGGTGCAGGATTATTTAAAATCGAGATCAGTGATCGACGCGTAGATATTATTCCGATCATAGCGTCCACCCGTGATTAATTCCATGCAATCAATTGTTTAAAAATCAGGGTAAAAGGAAAGCAGATCTTTTTAATCGACTTATGTTTTATTGCAACAGTTTTAGAAAACCGCACTCGAAGTACCTATCTTGTGCGAAGTATTTAAAAATACAAAAATCTTGTTTACCTTACCCAAATCAATGCATAAAGTTATAGTTTATATTCAGTTTGAGTTTAGGTCAAATACTCATTTTCAAATACCTACGATTATTGTTATATCTCCATAATCTCCGAAGATTTTTTTGAAACTAAATCATTGTAAGCCTTGTAATAAAAAAGGCCTGTAGATAAAGGATCTAATTTTAACTGCTCAAATAGCACAAATAAATTATGATAAATTAATTTACAGCATCGTTGAATTTTTTAACGCACCCAAATCTCACCTCCAATTTCAGACTCTGATCGACTAAAGTGTATTCGTAGTGATGAAAAATTCATGAACATTTTTCAACCATTTCATCATTTATTCAATCGATATGATAATAAATACAGGTATAGAATTCTTTCGAGCCTAGGTTGTTCGACGCAGCTACTGCATCGTGCGTAAAGCTTCCATCGCTTCTATAAGTCGTTCCAACTCACCTCTGCTGCTAGATAACTTTTCCGTATTGGCTTGTTGAACATCAGCAGGTACTTTGGTAGAGTAATCGACGGCCGATGCAGCTTGGATCAGTTTGTTTATACTCGATTCAAGTACTTCCTTCTTTTTCGCAAGTTTTGCGAGTTCTTTTTCCGGCTCTACCAATCCCTAAAATACCAAATCGCGTGATTATAAATATCGAAGAACACAAAATTGCGTTTACCGATCTTACCTTAAGAGACAGATGAACTTGGATCTTGTCCGTAACAGGAATGATTATGCATCCCGGCGGGGTATTGTCCATGTAAATGACAGAATATCCGAGTGTTCCAATAAAAGAAGCGTACGCTCCAACTTTTTCTGTCAGACTTTTCTCCGTACAGGTAATAAATGCATCGGTTTTAGTTTTGTTGGGTAAATTATATGTAGACCGGGCCGATCGTATGGATTTAATGATTTTTTGAGCCAAATCAACGTCCGCTTCTATGGTTTCATCCCTCCAAATGCACTGGTAATCGGAAAAATGAAATTGTAATTGGTAATTCGATGCGAGTTGTCGAACTGAAGATATAAAGAAACTGTCGAATCACCTCGTTTTTGTCTGGATATGGAGCCACGCAAATGCTGGGATAAATCAATTTCGCATGAGGCAAACGCTGGTAAAGTTCTTCTGTAATAAACGGCATGAATGGACTCAGCAAACGCAGACCCACGTCCAAGCTTCTGAACAATACTTTTTGAGCAGTTAATTTGCTTTCCGCAGAGCCGTTTTGAAACACGGGCTTCAGATATTCCTGGAGAACGAAACACCCGATGTAACGACGAACATGTGAAATTTATTCGGCACTTGACTTAAAAACACGACTTAAAAAAGTTCTCACCAGATAAACATCGCAGAGGTCATAGAGCCAGAGATTGTAACAAGCTGTAGTCGCTGTTGTCAAATCATACTGAGCTATCGCTTCATCGCATACTTGAGCAGCGTGAGCCAGTCTCGAGAGCATCCATAAATCTACTTTTGTTTCATTTCCGGAAATCTGTAATATTTTTATCTACTGTAATAAACGGCGTTACTTTTACCACCGATCATAGCAAAGGGTAACACAGGAAACACTGACATGCTGTAATTAACAACTGGCTATCGCTATTACTACAGGTAAAATAAATAATATACGTTTTTAAAAACTGCGAGTTGAGACTCTGGGAATTCTGGATAAAAACGTAAAACAATGCTCGAGGAGACGCTAGTGTAACAGCCCACCTGAAATCCACATTTTTTGCTACTACGAACGTTAAATTTAGTCTGTTGAAAAGTATCTCCAGGGTCGACACGGAAGCTAGATCTTTCTTGCCGATCGTAACTTTCGATGTGTTTAAACCATCGGAGCAGATTTTGTCTGTGCGTAAAGTTGATGCGCAAAGACTTCAGAGCTTGGTGAGTTTTAACGTCAGCCTGAGACGGCGTGTAGCCCGTTAAGTACGGATAATCTGCCAGGAAAGTATTTAGCGCGTCTTGTACACACGTTTCATTTAGCGCATGTTCGTACCATTTACGATCACCAATGACTTCAGTCGCGTTCGAAACGTCGGAGTATTTCTAACGTGACGATAGAAAATATTTTCAAAGCCTGGTTTTCCTTCCGAAAGAAACGATGATAAAGTCCGCCTACCTTGTCATCTTCGGGATCAAATTGGAATCCATTCCCAAGATATATAAGCGCAAACTTCGTTGCGTTCCAGAGTTTATTGCAGAAGAATCTGTAGCCCTGAACACGTAAGATATCGAGATTTATGTCACGACCTTGAGTCGTGTACGCACATAGCGCAAATCTCAAGGCGTCGGTCCCACACTCCGGAATCCCCTGGGGATAGTCCTGCCTTTGTCCTTGGATAGCACGATCGAGCTCTTTCGGGTCCAAGTTCGAGTCGAGGAGTTGTTTGTTGAGGTCCTGCACAAAATTTGATTTTCAAGATATTTGCGATGTTTTAAAAAAGAGAAATCATTCTGCTATTACCTCCAAAGAAATTCCGTAGATAACATCCATTGGGTCGATGACATTGCCCAACGATTTACTCATTTTTCTTCCGTGAGCATCTCTTACCATAGCGTGCAAGTAAACCTCCCTGGTGAATAAGATTTCGAACTACAGTTTGTTCCTGAACGTTATACTAATTACGATGCTTTTTACAAGTGCATTTAAACACTCACTTGAAAGGTAACTTTCCCAAGAGTTTGCGACCGAGGAATACCATTCTTGCTACCCAGAAGAAGAGAATATCGTGTCCGGTCTCCAACAAAGATCCGGGATAGAATTCTTTTAATTCTTCCGTCTCATCCGGCCACCCAAATACGGAGAAGGGGAATAGGCCCGAGGAAAACCAAGTATCTAAGACATCTGGGTCTTGTTTGAGACTTATTTTGTCGACGGTGACCTTGAACCGTTGTGCAGCTTTTTCAATTGCCTCCGACTCCGTTCTTCCGCTCACCCAGTAGTTGTTGTCATTTTCCTGAAAAGAAACAGGATTTCTTAAGAATTATCAATTAGGAATGCCTCGAAAAAATGATAGTTGTTTTCAGCACCCACCGATCCAACTGGTACGGAAGGATCAGAGACGGAAACAAAATATGCTGGGATTCGATGACCCCACCAAAGCTGCCGAGAAATACACCAGTCTCTGATGCCTTCCAACCAATGATTCCACGTTCTTTTATGCTGCTCTGGAATAATTTTCAATTCCCCGCTTTCGACGACTTTAATAGCGTCGGCAGCCATCTCGTCGCACTTGACGTACCTTTAAATAATACGGGTATTTTAACTCGTCTTTGCTCCAAACTGATCGATGTAGAGGAATTATTGCTTACCACTGGGGTTTGATCAAAGGTTCCACCACATCTTTAGATCGACTACAAAGCGGTACAACCATCGGATTATCTTTAGTCTCTATATACAAGCCCCGCTTTGTTAATTCTGTCAAAATAGCTCTCCTAGCATCGAATCTCTTCAGCCCCTGGAATTAAGAAGGACCACTTGACCGCTCAGAGATTCATCTTCAAAAGCGGCTGTTCTATTATAATTAGTTTCAAGTAAAAAGTATCACATACCGTAAAGTTTCCATAATCTCCGATGATATTTCCGGAGTCATCGAAGATTGTTATGAATGGTAAATCATGCCTCTTTCCGACCTCATAATCGTTGGGATCGTGTGCAGGTGTGATTTTCACGGCGCCTGTTCCGAACTCCATCTCCACAAATTCGTCGGCGATAATAGGTAATTTTCTATCGCAGAATGGATGCTTGACGAATTTTCCAACCAGGTGAGAGTACCGAGGGTCCTTGGGATGCACAGCCACGGCAACGTCTCCGAGCATGGTCTCGATACGAGTTGTGGCCACTATAAGCTTTTCGTTGGAATTTTCGACCTCGTACGCGAAAGATACCAGTACGCCAAATTCAACCTTATCTTTATACCCGGGTATAGACAGAAGCGTTTTCCCAGATAACTCCATTTTGTCAACCTCAATATCTGAGATTGCACTTTTCAAAGTGCAAGACCAATTCACGAGTCGATTACTCCTATAGATATCTCCCGACTCGTGCAGGCGCACGAATGCTTCGGTTACCGCGCGACAGAGTTTTGGATCCATTGTAAAACATGCTCGCTCCCAGTCCGGTGAACCACCCAATTTGCGAAGTTGCGTGTAAATGTGATCACCTTTCCTACGAATGAAACGAGCGTCGTAATTATTTGAAGTACGAATATATTCTTTCAAATATATAATACTCACTCTTTCTTCCATTCCCAAACCTTCTCTACAAACTTCTCTCTCCCTATATCGTGTCGCGTTTTTTTCTCATCCCTCCAAATCTTTTTCTCAACTACTACTTGAGTGGCTATTCCAGCATGGTCACATCCTGGGTTCCACAGAGTAGTTCGTCCTTTCATACGATTCCTGAATGAAAAATTGAAGTATTGAATAATAAGATGTTAGCAAAGGTAACATTACATTAGTGTGACATACCATCTTGTGATTCCATCTTCGATGGCATTTGTCAACGCATGACCCAGATGTAAATATCCTGTGACATTGGGCGGTGGAATAACCATGATAAACTTCCCCTTGGGATTTTTCTCTGATATACTTTTCCGCTGGAAAGATCAATTCTTTTATTGAAACCTGTTGAACTTTTTGCCAAAAGATCATTGTTGAATTTACCCCATATTCAGGCTTGAAGAAGCCCTGCTTCTCCCACCACGAGTACCAAGCTGCCTCAACAAACCTTGGACTGTAAGCATCTGGCATCGGACAGCCAACATCCTTCTTATCCCCTACTGCTGTGTCTATTGTGTACAATACGGGTCCTTTACTATCCTGGCTCTTTCCAATTTTCTAGAAAATCAGCAGATGAAATAAAGAATGGTATCATCTTACTAAAAATTCATATTATGGATGGCAAGAGCCATTGTTTCAGAAGAAGCCATATGGAGAATGGCATAATGTGTCGTGTGAGGATATTTTTGGTAAAACAATATCAATGATAACAGACCTCAGGTTTTTCTTTGGACTTGGGCGGAGCAGCGGTTTCCTTTTTGCCTTGCTTTTCTTTAAACTTTTCTAGCTTTGCGAGCTTTTTAGCTTCCTTCTCAAGCTGTTTAGCAGTTTTCGGCTTGGCTGCCTCTCCATCAACTGCATTAGAAGGTGTTTCTACCATTTTAATTGTATCACAAATCAATTCAAAACGAAAGAACTTTCCGGCCCTAACGTGACTCGCTAACCCTTACTTAAGGGTGCTCGAAAATAATAAAAAGAAGTGTCAGATTCAGAAGACCTAACCAACGGCACTCATCTGTGTTGCGTGTTGCGCTGAGGAAGAGGAACAACGTGGGGAAAAGACATTCGAATGGATTATAATATCTGTGAAAAATGGGTCCAAAGAAGTCATCCGATTTTATCAAGAGTGGTTAAGATATTGTTTAATTAAACAAAGGTATCGACAGGGGGCGGCTCACGAATCTTCGCAAGATTTGAGCCAACGGGAAGCGAGCCCTTTCCCGGCAGCGGGGTAGCGGACCCCCGGAGGATCTTCAAGCTCGAGGGAACCGCCATATTTTCTCGTGGTTTCGTCGTGAAAGTTGATAGTGTGAGGTGTCAGTTTGATATGCGATAATCTAAATTAATCAAAGTGTTTAATAATTCACCAGTAAATGGTACGACAATGGCTAAGGGAGGCAACAGTTTGAGCAACAAACGTTCGAGGAATGCAAAACCTTACGATGCAAACAATGTGAGTTCAATATTCGTCTTCGTAGGGACCTCCCGCTACAAATCCACAACTTCCACAACGGTCCTTCGCGCGTTTCCTAAAAATAGATTATGCGTCGGTTATTAGATTTTGAATAATCGTCAAACCGATTGTCATGCAATCGTATTAGCTTCTAGACTCAATTAACTGTATAGAAATTTTCATGCACATAATACACTTTTTATATATCTAATAACCTCAAACTTGATATGCACACCCGTGGAATTTGCGGCCATGCAAAATGCTCTAACCTTGAAATGCTCGCGTTCTATTCTAGCTGTTTTTTACGCAAGTTCAGTTTTCTACATTGAACATGTATTTATCTGATCGTAATTTGTTAATTGAAGCGTCTTTTAATTCACTCTTGACTATTTTTATCGCGAGAAGTTGCCTTGAAAAATTTGATCAATTTATCCCATGAGTATTTTAGTAACAACCCATGCAATGCATCGCCTGTTTCATTGATGTAATAATTTAACCTGGTATGAAATTTCATTGATTACAGCAGCTCAATTTATTATTAATAGGGATTACCAGGTGTTCTCCTAAAATTCTCCTCGTATATTTATTTGTTTAATATTTATTCCTGAGCATAGATCATTTCATGAGACTCCACTTTTTTCGCAGTCTTTCGTGAAAAAAGTTGCAACACGAGTAACAGATTTAATACCACAGCGGTCATGGATAAGCAAATGGTTTAACTCGTCACAAGATAATGGCGAGATGTTAAATGATACCGTCAATCCAGAAGATTCGGAGAATGACGAAGAGCCGATACAACCTCCCGTTTCCAAACGGCCACGGATACGTATGGATGTGACTCATCCTCCCGGAACATTCAACATACAACCTAGAAGTAGAACTTCGGTAAACGAGGTCAATCCTTGTAACGAACAATATCTTTTCCATAATGAAACGGTAATTGCAACGAACTTTAAGATTCCGTTATTTCGTAAAAAAAACTTTCCGAAATATACTTCATGTTTCCGCGATCACATAATTGCAGACGGACGATTTCCTGGAGCCCCCAGTAGCTGGAACTAGTGGGATTCGTCGTCTGGTGGCTTCGACGCCTGCTATACAGCCGGAAATCAGAAATATTAACACTCAGAGAAGCGGAGCAGAGTTGATCTCGCTTACGTCGGCACAAAATAATGGCGCAACTAACGGAACGGATGATAACTCGGAGTCCAGCGAGAGCACTAGCGGATGTAGTTCGCTCATACCACAGATCAATAGACAAGAAGCACCTTCTAGCTTGGGATACAACAGATCCTTTGCAACCAGAAAACGATATATGGACGATAAATTGAATTTTAGTAAGTGTTCTCCGGTTCCGTAGCTCGGAACGATATCTTCCGTAGAACTAACGTTTGTACTTTGCGTTTTAGCGAACCACCTCCAATCACCACGGTCCCTATTCTTGGACAGTAATACCAGAGATTCATTGAGCAGTCGCAGACCAAGTTTCAACGCATCGGTAATGAATAATTCTTTAGAACGTGGATCTTCGATCGCCTCTCCTTTTTACAACGGCAACACCACGTTCGGCGGTGCTAACACAGCAGGCTTCCAACGTCGTGGACGTAATTTGTTCAACAGCACAAACGAGGTGAGTGTAAATACGCTTGAGAAATCGACAAAACTTGAAGATTCGCTAACAGTAGATGTAATTTAACTATCGGGGTTACAGTTGCAATTGAAGATACCAAACCGGACGAACATTCAAGTAAAGTCTCCGAACGCGGCTGGCACTGACTCATCGGGCATGAGTCAAACCGCTAAGAGAATATTGGAAGCGCTCGAGCAATTCTCCTCACCGATATTGGACGCTAAAAAAATTCCCATAAATGCAATGAACAACTCGTCTCCTTACGGCGGTAGAAAAAGGCAGAGGGATGAAAGTGGCTCACCGATGGCTCGCGTAGGTCTACGTCATTTGACGAGAGAACTAAACGTCCCTACCGTACCAGATCTACTGAAACTTAGGCGTCGACAAAGACTGCAAGACACTACGGTAGCTGCGCGTAAAATTGTATCCGCCCGCAGCGGACCTCCACCGTCTCCTCAAGAATACAAATTAAGGTAATGATTTTTCTTTGGATTATGAATTTCGCCTTTCAGAGACTCCTGGTCGGGGACTACGAGCAGCTGAAGATTATCTAACTCCTCCTTTATTTTTTACAGATCCGGCGGCAATGAAAAGTCCAAATACTCCGGCAAGGTCAAAGCTAAGGACAAAACTGAGTTCGATAAAGATAGTGCGATTGATACGGTAAATTTACCTAACATCGCATTGCCGATCAGTACGTTACCAGCTTTTGATATTATGCTACCCTTCGATACGAACAGTACCAGCAAAAATGGGACGGTAGAATTGTTCAAATTTGCTAGTCCGATAAAAGTCACAGATACATCTAGGAACCTAAAATCTATCAACAATTTCACGTTCAGCAAACCTATTAATGCCAATGAAAAGGTCTCTATGGACGAGAATTATGATCTTTCGAAGACTTTAACCGTCGAGTCGAGTAGTTCGTTGAGTAGCTTTTCGTCACCCGCATCAAATTTCATGTGGTCTAAGTCGTCTACTGCTCCAAAATTGAGGGAGAAATCCAAGCCCAAAGATGGGGCTATCGACGGAGTCAAAGTATCTAATGAATTGAAAACCGGAAGCGTGATGGATATTCTAGGAAGCAAGTCCGACCCGCTAATGGACGCTTGGAAGCCCGCGGTTGGGATGTGGGAATGCAGTCAGTGTTTAATTAGAAATGACAAGGACGTTTTACAGTGCGTGGCTTGCAAGGCATCAAAATCAGTTCCCAGAGTCGATAAACCCTCGGAAAGTTCATTGACAACATCTTCTACGGTTACCGTTTCACAATCCAAACCTCTGATTGCCGATTGCTTTGGTTCACGGTTCAAAATGAGCAGTAGCCAATGGGAATGCGGCACTTGTTTAGTCGTCAACAAATTAACCGACATCAAGTGCGTGTCTTGTACAACTCCGAGATCAGGAAGCGCGAAAGCTCCACCGAGCAATTTGCCAAGTTTTTCTTCACTGTCCGAAAAATCCGATTTGATGGAAAAGTTCAAGCCAGCCGAAGGCTCGTGGGAATGCCCAGGTTGTATGCTACGGAATCCTGCCAGCATCGAAACTTGTCCCTGTTGCAACGCTTCGAAGCCGGGCTCCATGAAGATCGCTCCGACAAAAACACCTGTCAACGGAGGATCGTCGTCTACCAATTCGAGTCCCGCTGGCAACAAACTTGCGAGTAAATCCGAATCGAACGTCGGTCTCTGGGAATGTTCGAGCTGTAAAGTGAAGAACCCCAGTTCCATCGTAACCTGCCCATGTTTGAGCGTGCCGAAATCTAATTCGTTGGCATCGTTCGGAGATAAATTCAAGAAACCCGAAGGCGCTTGGACGTGCGATGATTGCATGTTACAAAATAAAAGTGAAACTAAGGAATGTGCTGCCTGCGGAGCCGTGAAACCTGGATCGACAAAGGTTACACATACCCCAGCGGTAGTTACCAGTAGTTCAAGTTTACAATTCAAGATAGAAATGCCCGAAAATGCTGGAGGTTTTAAATTTGGAATTCCTAAAAGTGAGGAAAAAGGAGATGGCGGTAAACCGTCGACTACGACGAATGTTGGATTCACTTTTGGTACGAATTCAGTTGCGTCACCAAAGCCTGGTGGGTTCACATTTGGCGCTCCTCAGAATTCATCCGGATTCACCTTCGGCATCCCGAGTGAGAATAAAATCAAACCTGAAACAACAACAGCCGACTCGGAGAGCGTCGCAAAAAAACGTTCATTGAATACGAAGGAATCAGCAAGCACACCTGTATTCTCGTTTGGAGTACCCAAGACAGAAGCGGCTAAAGTTACACCTGAAAAACAATTGTCGTTCGGTGTACAACCGGCAGTCAGCGGTACAAGTGCTTCCTTTTCATTCGGTGGGCTCAAAGCAGCTGGATCTTCGAACAAGACCAACGATCTTTCCACCGTGACGTTTGGTATTCCACCTTCCGCGTCGCAAAAATTGATTCCCTCCGCATCGACCGGTGAGAATCTCAAGACTACCTCGGCTAATGATCAAGCTAATTCGCTGCCATCAAAATTGTCCACCGACACGAATGCCGAAGCAAAACCTATTCTAACATCTGCATTTGGTACGACAAGTACAGCAGCCACGATCGGTGGACCTTCGACTACCACGACTGCTACCAGCGTTTCAACACCCGGCCTATTCACCTTTGGAAATGCAACAATTCCGTCTCAGCCAGATGCTTCGTCCGCACCAACTTTTGTACAAAATCCACCAATGTCAATGACGTCGGCGTCCACACCGGCAACTGTGGCGGACCCATCACCTGCCTCTGCATCTTCGATGTTCTCACTTTTTGGAGCCAATAAATCAGCCGGTGCTACAACCACTGCTCCAACGGAAAAATCTGCGAATGTTCAATTCGGCACAGCAAGTACCCCAGCTTTCAATTCAGAAAACTCAGCGCCGCTGTTCGATGATAATAAAAACCAGGCGGTGCCCGCATTTGGCATGGCCAACACGAAAACTCCTTCGTTATTCGGTGGACCATCGGCCCCAGCTTTCGGAGGGAAGGGAGTTAAACTGAATCCATTTGAAAGCAGCAAAAAGACGGCGACAACTTCGTTCGCACCCGTGACTCCTGTGTTCGATGTTTCTTCGTCGTCGACAGGATTTGGATCAACGACACCCGCTTTTGGAACTGCCTCTACACCTGCCTTCGGAACTAATCCTACATCGACTTTGTTCTCGGCGTCAAAAGTGCCCGAGAACCCTCTACCACCCGCGCCAGGAATATTCACATTTGGTGGAAGCGCTGCTCAATCAGCACCTCAACCGGTCGCAACTGGTTTCAGTTTCTCCGGCACCAATCCTGCGGCACCTACTCCGACGCAACCGAGTGTACAGAAATCTTTATTCACTTTTGGAAACAGCGGCAATACTACACAGCCTGGTACCGGCTTTGGAACCGGGACCTTCAACCCTACACCAGCTACCGAAGCCACTCCATCAAGTTTCACATTCAATGCTCCTAAACCAGAAGCCCCAGCTTTTGGGCAGAGCGCGCCCAACGCTACTTCGATGTTTGGCATTCCCCAGAGCACCCCTAGCTTTGGACAAGGTCAACCGACACCGGCATTTGGCTCTACCGCACCCGCTCCAAGCGCTGGTTTTAATTTTGCCGCAGCATCCTCAGGGTTTAATTTCAGCGGATCGGTGAGTTTTCATCCAATCTATTTCTCTACGTTAGACCCTCACGAATTGTTATTAAAATTGGATATCTCGTTGCAGTTACCAGCCGCTCCACCAGCCGGAGGATTTACATTCGATGCCCCAAGTTCCAATCCATCTCTTACATTTGATCCCAACACACGACCTGCGTTCGACTTCACCGGTGGATCTCCTCTACCGTCATTCAAGTAAGTATTTTATCGACACAGCGATCTTTTTACCCTCTTTTCTTTCAATTATTACATTTCTAAATTGATAAAAATTATTGTTTCAGTGCACCACCTCAGCTGGCGCCTGCGCTGCCGCAAAGAAAGTTTAAAAAGGCAGTGCGGAGAGCACAGCCCCGGTAAATAATGAAATAGGTGCGTGATTGTGTCGGTACTGTATAATAAACTAATGAAAAATTAAAAAACAAATAAAAATAATAAATAATAATAATGATAATAAAATTATTACTTCAGTGTGGTGGAATGCCAAGCATTCGTGTAATATAATAACTTTAATAACAGAAAAATGCGCTTGAGTATGACCACTTGTGTTCCGCAGGAATAACTTTACCGTAAATTATAAATTATTTAAATCATACGATAATAGAGTCTGTGACAAAAGCTTTGCGTTTGGCGTGAAGCCAGTTTTACCAATTACAGACAAACCGTAGCAAAAGAATAATACCACGTATATCTCCAATTGATTACGCAAGTAACAACAACGACAACAACAATAATAGAAAAACACAAAAAAGAGAACCAAAAGCCAATGACGAGAAAATAATGATTATAATAACGGAGAAGTAAATTTATAATATGACAATGCAGAAACCATTTTGCTGAAACATTAACGTTCGATGTTTCTTCGCGAAGAGATATAGATAAAAGTGAAGGGTGAGCACAGGAGAATCGTATGCAATTGGAAACGAGAACAGCAGGGTAGCGGCGACCTGCTCAGGTAAGTATAAGTCGCTTACTTAACTCACGACCGAACACTGTGTGGTGATGAAAAACTAATTAGGAGCTATAAGTGAATCTTTTATGGGCGAAAACTCGGGTAATTAATATTTGGGCAGCGAGGGTCGTAGGCTTTTCGCTGCCGAAGATTTGTTTAGGAAATAATAAGTTTTTCAATCAATCGTATTCTCATTAAACTTTTCCTGTGATCGATACTATTATTGCATATATGAGGATTGGAAAGGTCGTGAGTTCTGCGAAGAGAGTATATATATAAGTGGAATAACACCATTTATGGGTATATTGATTCAGAAAATATCTGAAATTTATATTTTAGCTAGGAATCCTGCGGTCAGTTCTAAAACTATTGTAGGACTGGCCCAGGTTTAGTGTAATATACACTAAAGTGGCATTCAGATAAGTACAAAAGTAACGATTACCAAAACGTTTCCATTGCGTAGTTGAAATTGTATATTTTTTTTATAAATAATAAATTCATCCTATAGGATAATATTCTGAATGCTACTTTTTTAGGTTTAAGTATACATAAATATGTTGTGTGTTTTATCATATGGTGAATGAAGGAAAATGAAAGTGTGCGAGGTTGCGCTATTAAAGCCATGGGTCTTCTACAACCAAACAAAAAAAACAAACAAAAAAAAAAAAAGGAACAAATCTCTAATTTATTTTTTATTACCACACTTCGTTTAACTTGTACGTTACTACATTTTGTTTTCTTTACTTCGTAATGAGATAAACTCTAAAAAAAAAGACATAGTATTCTTTGAATAAAAACTCTGCCGAAGTTGATTGCGATTATTTGTGTAAAACGGATATTCTTAGGAGCCCCAAGGTGTTACGTAGTTAGCCAATGACATGGTCATTAATGAATTATTATTCAGCCATATATGTTTTATTTAAGATACGAAGAGTAGCGTTAAGTCTATATTACTTAGAGGCTTAAGATTGACAGTAGCCAGTGATAGCTCGGCACATTTAACACGACTCGGCCATGTAGCATATAGATAGGTACATACAAGGACCCTTGTTACACACATCATTCTGCTATTCATTGTTATATATTTTTTACAAATAGTTTTTAGGACACCCTCAACTTCTTACTACGACATCGTGAATAATAAACATACTTTAATATCGTACCGAACATCCACCACCCGACCCATACACCAACAAGATACCAATTTCGACGGACGGACTTGTGGCTCACAATTAATCTCTATGTTATTTCTAACGTTTTAACTGTATCGACTAGATTTTTCAAGTAGTTATCCAATCATACTCAGAACTTTCTATCACTCAGTTATAGTATTATCCTTTTCAACTTTTATCTCAATACTCTATCAACGATTAACAATTATAGAAGCATAACGTATATTGCATTCGAAAGAATAATATCCTCATTCCTCATCATAACTTCCATCTTTTCATCGTTGTCAGAATCAGACTGTGTGGATGTGATACGAATATCAATCTCCACACTTCTTAGAGTATTAATAATTATCAAAACTTCAGCGTAATAGAAATTTAGTGTGTACAGAATTTTTTTTCATAATTAACCAGACACGGACTGAAGATTAAAAATAAACTGCTACCGATATGATATAGTGATAAATGATAATTTATTAGTAAAGTGATGATGCGCCGAGGTATAACTAGCAAAACTGTTTAACACCGTGAACATTCTCTGTAAAGGCTGTGTCCCCCGTTTGTACGTATGTCACGAACAAACGGATTTCTAAATTATTTAATGTATTTACTGTTGTGCCAGAAATAGGTACCGTATTCAATTTATTATATGGCCTTAAAATTAACAAATCAACATGTAAAGTTTTTTGGGCTATTAATTAGATCATTGAATTTATTTTATTGGAATTATTTTGTACAATATTTTATACACATTGGTAAAAATTTATTCTTCTTTTTTTTTTCTTTTAAACTTGCTAATCAACTGCGCATAGGTAAGAAGATAATTACAGTAATTCAATTATTGTGACGGTACCTTAAATTTTTTGCAAAATTGATTAAAAAAAATACGAATAAAACACGATTGAATTTTTCAACACATCAGAGTTTATTACGAAATAAGTCCAATGAATAATTAAAAAAATAATGAATCAAATGTTTGAGAATGTTCACCGTACATACTGCTACAGTTATGGAAATATCCCGTAACATAGTGTAACAATAGTTAGTATTAAATAAAAAAATTTTGGTGTTTCTCAGCCGAAGAATATAAGAGCGAAAATAACAGTAATAACAATAATAATGATAATGCGATCAAAATTACAGTTTTGAATTGATACAATTTTTTAAAAGACAATGTTCAAGTTCGTTTATTAACGTGATAAAACAATCTACAATTCTTAAGCTTTGTTGGTTACTGTTAGGTCGCGTTAGATAGCTAATAAAATTTTAGTTTTTCTTTATTTAGCAATCGTCTTCCACCTGATCATATATTTCCCTGCTCTGGTACTTGGTTTAAAGAGAAAAAAAAAACAAGAAAAAAAGACCAACGCTAATGAGTGAAAATTCTTTAAACTCAGATTTATAATCATGGTAGCTCCGTAGAAAATTACTAGTCTTTTAATCAGCTGTTCTAAATACATTAAGGTAAAGGCATAGGGTTAACTAAATATATTTCTGGTAAACATAGCTCGGGGGTTGTGTGTGTAAAAAAAAAAAACACTTCATATCTTTTTAGTTTTCTCATTTACTTCTTTTTTTTTCATTCCTCTCTCTTAATTTTTGACCCGTGATCATACATATTTTTTTTGTTCAGCGAATAATGAATACGAGACACTTTATAATTAAACCATACGTGACTGAAAATAATAGGAAAAAGAAACAAACAGATATCTCTAAATTATCGTTGAGAAACACCGTAAATAGGATATATCCACATTACTGTTGTTATACTTATTCTTAATATTACCTACATCTCTTTAGCGTAAGAATTATATTACCCAATATTAGAGTCTACAAAAAATAAAAATAAAAAAACCGAAAAAAAAAACTGTTTGAGAACAACGTTATTATCGATATGAAAAAAAAAAACAACTTGGGTTTACAATTTTTACTTTGTAGGTAGGAAATTATTGATTTTAAGAAAAATGTTTAGCAAAATGAAATTAAGGTTTGAACCAAAGAATTTTGCAATTCTATTAAAACGGAATGATGCGACTATTCTTGAATATAAAGAAAATTCTTCCTCTCAGGCGTATGTGTAATTTAAATGGCACAGCTGAAAAATAAGTAAAACTAAAAACCAATCAATCCTATTAAATTCGAGCGCAATAAAAGAAAATTCTTTGGGTCATACCCCAGATGTAATATTAAAATCGAATAAATTCAGCTGTGGCTTCTGAATCTTGGTAAAAATTGTATGATTTATTTTTTTGTAATAGATTTTTTCTTTCTTTCTTTTTTTTCTTCATTTTTCGTTCATTCTATCTTGTTTCTTTTTTAATTATAAGTATCTATAATTAGACTGCCTCCTCAACAACAGAAATATATATATATATATCAAGTACGAAATGTCATTATTTTTGACTTGCTAAGCTCTGTCTTTTTTCTTCGTCAGATTTCTGAAAAAGTAATCGTATCTTCGAAACGGTGTTGATGTGCAGGGTGAAACAAAAATATAAAATAATAAAGCAGCTCGGCTGGATGTGTTGAAGAAAAAAAGAATCGGTGAGAGGAAAAATAGATGTCGGTAAGTTGCAATAATATTCACAGATTAAATGTATCTTCTTCTTCTCTAATCGTTTGTGGAACACCTTGTTGAAATGAAAGGACTAGTTTTAATTCAAGTATATACCATTTTATTTGTCAATTTTTTTTTACTTTTTAAAATGGTCACGTAGCGACTTACACGGTAAACGTAATTGTACAAAAAATGAGGCTCTTAGATTAATTTCTTTTTCCATTTTTTTTTGTTTGTTTTCTGTTTTTTTTGTTGTTTTTCTTTTTTCCTTATTTTTTTTTTACTTTGCCACAGTACCGTTGTCAATTTGGTTTTTTTTTTCTTTTGCTCGTGAACTGTTTCATTTTCTTATTTTGTTTTATTTTTTATTCTATTTTTCTTTCTTTCAAACAAGTCTGAGAATTTTAAGAACGTTCAGCTGATAATAATAATAATATGTAGGTAGGTATATGTATATCCCTTGGAGAGGATATAATTCATTTTTATTTTTTTTCAAAATTGTATACGATAATTCATCAAAAGGTCTAAAAATCAGACAAGAAAAAAAGAAACTACGAGGGACAAAAATCATCCGAAATAAATAGAATAATTAAAAAGACTTACTACTTATTTAATATGATTGCAAATGAAGGAGGAAAAGAAAAAAAAAATGAAAATAAAACAGAGACATAGATAGGTGTATATAAAATTTTTCGCATCGTTCAAAATATCTTAAACAATATAATATAGTCGAAAGAGTTCAAATTCCACAAACGAACTCGTTACATTATTATATTTTCTAAATACAATTTCTACTATTGATCCGTATTACATTAAAGAGACGGGTCTGTTTCTTTTTTCTTCTTTTCCTTTTTCTTTCTTTTTTTCTTCCCTATTCTCCGAACAGATTCCGAAACTTTGAATCGCTCGATTCTCCGCGATTGATTGAAACTTTTTTTTATATTCGTTCGTCACGATTCAGATCTACAGTAATCATTCTCCCGTCTCATTATGCCAAACTTCAACTAATTCATTGATGCAATAATTTTTTTTTGCTCTCTACGATTGTAAAACGATCGCCCAAATTAATTAAAACGTATACCTAAATGTTTCTATTCTCGCTGGGATTCAAAGCCTCGGAAAGCTCTGAGGGGGTGGGATAAAGAAAAAAGAGAAAAAGAAAAGAAAAAAGGAATAATAATGATAGAATAAAATAAATAAACAATTTTCACGTATGAAAGAATAAAAAGAGAAAAGACCAAAAAACAAAAAAGAAAAATACCAAAAAGGGAAGAAAAAAAAACCATTTTCAATAGTTCGAAATAATACAGAATTAGTAATCGATTCCAATCTTTCTCCTAATTATAATGTATATTAAATAACTCTTAAAGAGCGACATACGTAACATCAAGATACTCGTACATATGGATTTGTAATAAATTTCTTGTTTTTCATTCCTCACTCGTCTCATACTCTGATTTTTTTAGTTTCCGTAGTTAGAAATCGTTGTTATTTAAGTTTTTTTTATTTTTTTGGTTTCTTTTCTCTTCTTTTCTTTTAAATGCGCAATTGATTAGCAGCTAAAAAAAATCCATATTACTTAATAATTAACATCGGTGTGTTCTTTTAAAAACGCCGTGACATTTGTGCTAGAAATTTTGTTAATATTTTATTACGTATTAGTTCATTAGCTCGTAGACGGCAACGTTGGTTGAGTGATTGTGTTGTTCGTTTTTATTTATTTATTTATTTATTTCATTTAATTTAATTTCTTTCTCGCTTGATAATTTTCAAATTCCTCGTCCTACACGCATTATAAGCTTTTCTGAATTATTATTTCATTTACAAGAATAGTGATATTTTATTTCATTTTAATTCATTTCATTTCATTTCATTTTAAATTCATTTCATTTCATTTTAAATTCATTTCATTTATTTATTTCATTTCATTTCATTTCATTTTTAAAACATTCATAAAACTCATAACGATTCTAGTGTATATAGTTATTATTATATTGCTGAAGTAGCATACGAAACATACTAATTAATTTATTTTCAATTACCTAACACGTCTAAAAAAAAAAACAAAAAAACAAAAAAAAAAAAAATCGACGTTTTACATCAGCTCCCTCGATTTTCGGTTTGTTTCACCGTCACTTTCTTCCCCGTGCACTTTCTTTTCATTTCTCTTCTTCAATTCCTCCTCCTCCTACTAATCGAATAATTAATAATAACAACGTTTGCGTGCCTGTGAATTTTATTGATATATTGTCTTTTTGAAATAAAGAATCAAAAAAAAAAAAATAATAAAAAAACATACCTAATTCGGGGCCAGAAGAATCATTTTGATTTTAAAAAACCTTGTGGCACGAATTTTATTCCGAGATTTACAACAGGACTTCTTTCTTTCTCTTTTTTTTTTCTTGTTTTCTTGTTTTCTTTATTTTATTTAATTTCATTATTATTTAAATTCATTTTTTTTCTTTCAACTAGTTAAAATGCCGCTTATTCTTGGGATATGAATTAACATTGACACGTACAACATAGGTAAATACAAGACAGCTTGGACACAATTCGGGTGATACAATATTTCAGTACACTTTGAATTGACGATACCGAGATAAATTCATTCATTTGCTATTTAATTTAGTGGTTTTTCTTTCTTTTTTTTTTCTTTTTCTTTTTCTGCTTTTCTTTCTTTTCCTTTCTCCTCCCCGCCCCATTTTTTTGTGGTTGGGTAGGCCTCACACGCGCTCCTCAGAGAGGGTTGTATGAATAATTAATTAATTATTAATAATAATAAAAATAATAATAGTAATGATAATAATAATAATAATAATAATAATAATAATAATAAGACTCGTCAACTAACACAGACACCCAATAGCGGCTTTTCTCCTCTCTGAGCAGCCCGACTGTAAATCGATCACTATCGCATCACTCCTGTGATGATAATTATTTTATAATTTAGGTACAATCTTAATTATTCAATATTAATGAGAATATTTATAATTATGTTTTATGTTATTATTATTATTATTATTATTATTATTATTATTATTATTATTATTATTATTAATTATTATTTTGTTTAATTTTTTTTTTTTTTCGCTTCAAATAATTATAGGGGTGTAATTATTAATAGTATATTATAAAGTCCCTTACACTAAGAATCGTCAGACATGAAGGAATTTTGGGATTTTAACTCTTCCAGCGTCTGAATTTGTTGACGTAGGAATAATATCCTGGGAACAAAATAGATCCGATCAATATTTAATTCAGTGTTTCTTTTTCAAGGTTGATTATTATAAATTAATATATTTACACACCTTTGTTCCTGTAGTGTTGCCTGGATCTCTGTTAGCCTCACTATTGATCGGGCCGTTTTGAGCTCCGCGGAGACACGTGTACACTGCAGGCTGCCCATCGTGTGTGCTTCCTCGCTAAGTTTTTGCGCCTAGAGATGGTGAGGATATAAATAATTATGAGAGTATGTTTTAGAAATTCTTTAAACGATTTGGAATTGTTAGGTGAAGAAAGATTTTCCGTATTATTTTTCGTTAGAAAGTGTTTTTGTTGTTAAAGTTGTTAGGTTATGTACGTACCTGTTTTTCGAGGATGTCAGCAGGAAAAGCACGCACATGCTGCGTCAGGTCCTCTCGGTAATGATTGGCTAGCGAGGGTGTGAGGGATGGGGTAAGCGGTGGTTGCACCCTGGACAAGGCTTGCAAACCACCCCCGTTACCTAGACTACCTAACGATGATAATGTACCCAACCCTTGCAAAGAACTGAGAGCTTGTACGCCGGTATTTGTCCCACCGGGACTTGTCACTGAAGAAGAAAAATAACGGAGATAATAGTCGATCGCTCAAATCATAGACAGACTTTTTTTGGCTTTTAGAAAGAAAATTTTCTATTACACTTTCGAGCATCGATACAGTCCTGGGTTTCAGAATGAGTCGGTGTCGGTGGTCCTTCACTTGCTACGTTACCTGTTGTATCTACCTTCAGAGGCGCCATTACATCGTTGCCACCGTTTCCTCTGTCGCTACTTCCTGACTGCTGAAAAAGTTTTTAGTTTTCCGGTTAGCCAGCGAATTAAGCGATCAGTATCTGGTTTACTTACTTGACGCGACAACATGATTGCCGTTTGTATTGTTTGCAGTGCTTTTTGTGGCGTGATGTCTGGTTGTTCCTTGTTGCCAGTGATTTGGGATAAAAGTCTGGGGAGACTGGCGAGGGAAACGGGTGGTCCCGGGGCATTACTGTTTCCTTGTTGTTGGGTCGGTGAACTTAGCTTCCCAGGTGTTTGCGGTGTAGACGGTGGGTGCGAAGTCAGACGAGGTAGTGCTGGAAAAGAGGAGAAAGAAAAGTTCACTAATATCGAGAGCAACCTTTTTTGCTGTACATGTCAATCGGGTAAATGACGGAAGCGATCTCCGGTGAGGTCAATGGAGAATGGACAAAGATCTGCTCGTTGTGTCAATTGTTCTTCTTAGGGTGCAAAAGCATGTGAGTTTGAGAATTTAGTTGCTCACCAGTTGCAAGGAGTACAGGCCCTTGTGGCAGTGTATCGTGAGTACTAGAAGTTAGGGGTTCCGAGGTGGGTGTGGAGTCGCCCGGCGAGATGTCCATATCTTGTGCCTGGCGTTCCACTCCCACCTCCTCCCTGCAGGATTCTCTTTCTCTTTCACGTTCTCTTTCACGTTCTTTGTCACGTTCTCGTTCTCTAATTGAAATATCTTCCCTGCTACTACCGCCGCTACTTCCACCACATGAGCCCCAATACTCTCGTTTATCCGACTGGCGCGATGACTTGCCGTCCCGTACGTTGCTACTGCTAGTATTTGATCTTGAGTTGGAATGTTTATCGTGACCTAAAAGCAACGCATGAGAAAATCACGAAAGTTACCTAAAAGAAAATCCTATTTATGTTTTTAAAAGTATTCGTACTCTGTGTTGGTCCCTTCAGATTACGGAAAAACATAAACTATCTATCTCCTCTCCCCACAGTTTCTCTGAGTCGTTTTTATTTTCAACTTACTTGACCTAGAGGAGTAATCGTTAGATTGGCGCTGCCGAGTCTCCGTCCGGATGATCCATTCTCTGGGTTTCTCCCATTGCGAGACTTCCGTCTTGCAATTGTAGTAATACTTTTTCCCAGATGAGCTCATGTGCTCCGACCAGTCTCCGAATCGTGCAGTTCTCTCCATTACGCCACCTCGCTCATCACCCCGTTTATCCTAAACATAGTGTTCTAAAATTTCCCGAAAAAATTGAATTGCCATCCTATTTTTCCCACAGACCCTTTACAACTTCAAAAAATATTTATTACATTTAAAAAACAAAAAAGTCATATGGAAATCTACCCTGTACTACGTCAACATTTTTCTAGCAAGCCCTGATTATCCCAGATGTCGATAAATTTAATTTAACACTGACCTGACAGGAATTATGTGCTGGTTTCCGTTGAGAGGAGGAATCGCGTGATGAGTTTGATGATAACTTTAAGGGATGTAAAATCTATGAACGAAAAAAAATAACAGATACATCATACACGTCTGGCAAAGCCTAGTCTAAAGTCAGGCCCGAATTCAGAATTTCTCGAAAATTTCAACGGCCGTAGAAAATTCTTCGACGAAATAATTGTAAAAAAAATTCTTCCGAGAAGGACAAACTCACCTCTGCACCGCTCCTATCATGGTTGGTCCTGTGCTCAGAGTCCCTAGTTTCCCGGCTTCTCTTGTCTTTCGGGGATCGTGCACAATCTACACATATGCAAGTAAGCATGTTAGCGCTGAAAATGTTAAGACACAACCTCGTTTTTATACTGATAATAAAACTATTATTTCTGTCCGCTAAATTTAGGTGCAAAAATCCAGGGCTTCTGCATGCCTGGAGCGCTTATCCGTGCAGGATAATTTGTCGACTAGTACACGGCGAGTACCATCGTGATTTTTTCAAATCGAGAACCGAGTATCTTAAGATTGGATATTCTCAATTTATGGCTGTGGAAAGGAATATTCTAACAACAAGAATCAGAATATGGGAAATTTCCAGGACACCAGTAAAATTTCAGGTAATTTCCGCCATATTCAACATATTCCTATGTGAAAAAAATACTTTGTAACGAATTAGTCGAACATTTTTACCTTCGTCATT
This sequence comes from Athalia cordata, assembly GCA_963932425.1. NCBI lineage: Eukaryota > Metazoa > Arthropoda > Insecta > Hymenoptera > Athaliidae > Athalia > Athalia cordata. Next base: position 835,225 of record OZ010628.1, on the reverse strand, counting down.
AAACGGAGGTGAAAAATCTGATTAAAATAATCACATGATACTGACCCGAATACTTGTCCCTGGAGGAGGATAGCTTGTAGTCTCTGTTTTCTCTCTCCTTCTTGTAAAGAGGTTTTGCTGGATAGCTACGGGGACTATCGCGGTCTGCTCCCATACCCATTCCCATACCTCCTGCCGGACTGTACGAGTTTCCATTGGGGGAATCGCGCATCCGACCCTCGTAACGACTGTCTGACGACGTGGTCGACGATGAATAGCCACCCTTCGAACTGCTATACTTAGCGTTCTACGATATAAAAACTCCAATAAGAAATCTGTTACGCAGACAACTGTTATTTTCTGGAGGAAAAAAGGAACGTATTTTGGGCAGTGATTGTGAGTAAAAAAAAAAATCTCACTATACACACAAAGCGATTTTTCATTTAAGCAAAATGTTCGAAAAACAATGAAAAGTAACGAATTTTGATTTCAGGACAAAAGAGTTCTGCTGGAAACGAAGTAACAGTCAACAAAGGATCTCAATTTTTGTCTTGAGATCTCCAAATATCTTTGATTTGAGTGATAATACGGTTTAGCCCTCGTTTTCTCGTTGAAATTTATTCGAAGGGTCAAGTTTTTGAGGCAGAATTCACGCGAAAATCTAGATTATTGATTTTTGGAAAAGTGAGGTTATGTTTACATATCCGTAAGCAGATTGGTTTTGCTAGTTTTTAGAAATTTCTCGAATTGAAAAAGATTTTTTGATCGATGATATTTATGACTTTCGTCAATTAAGTTAGGGACGATATGAAGAAAAGTCTCTTTCGCAATTACCCGAGAGATCGACGAAATTTTGACTGGACTTGCCTGAGAAAACATTGCCGTGTGACGGATAATTCGGATTCCCATAAATTAACAAGTCTCTGAACGATCGGTGGGATTGATTGATACGATTTTATTAACAATTTTTGTTTCAGTACCAATATCGGATGCAAGATCCTTTGAAAAAGGAATAGAAAAATAGTCGAAATTCTGAGCATGAAATTTTCCCGATGTACCATGTGAAAATGAGGATGAATTCGAATTGTCAGTGAAATGATAATATATTAAATTGGCACGATGACCCGAATAACTCGTCGAGAAAATAGGTAAAAAATTTTCTCATCACGTCAATTTGTTGTGAGCTAATCCCCCAGCTACTTCTATCCCGCCCTTGAATGTATGATTGTCCCGATATTTACCTGATAGGGATGGGCCTGGTGCTTTTCAAAGTACCTGTAATCATAGAAAAAGAGACAAATTATGTACGGGAATCAATGAATTTTCGCGATGAATCGTCCGCAGGGACGGCATCCATCTCGGAAATTCACTCTGAATGGCGGTGGTGGAGGTTCGAGTGGATTGCGGATATGTGGTGAGGTTGGTTGTGTCAGAATTTAGATTTGACGGCGATGCCCTACCCATCGCTAATCCTTTGTGGTTTCCTTGCATGCATTACCATCAATGCAAGTGTCTGTGGGAAATTCGCGGCCTCGGAGGTTGCCTTTTCGTATAGTTAATGTCATAAAAACAACATTAACGTTTATTTAACAGTCAACTTTCTTCTACCCGGACGCCATGTCACATACGTGATCGGCCGCTGCCAGTGAACGTAGCTCTTCGGAAGGAATCACGTAGTAGACAAAGATCTTCATGCCTTTCGACTTTGACGTACGTGCGTTAGAACCTTTACAACAAGGACGGTATGATCCTTCCGTGACTGGTCAAAACGAGAAAGAAGACCGAAAACTCCATAGAATATCCCCTGCCAAGATGCAACGCGTGTATATATATTTTTTCCCGAAATTAATTCACAAACAGCTTCGCAGAGCCTGGTCCAATCTGGCTGGGGTCACTCAAACCACAGAGCTTATGCGGAGCTTTGCATAAGCTCAATGACTCAAACTCATTTGTCGCTCGAGTTTCTAGGATCCGGGCAAAGAGGGCGTTAAGGGTAGCAAAACATTTTACCCCAACAAATTGAGCTGCAGTGACTGCAGTCCTATGGGTCCTCTGGTAGTTGAGTCCTGTGCAAGGAGGACAGGTGTGATAAAGCTACGATGGAATTCTTCGCTGTGATCCGACTAATCCGTGTGAATTCCAGTTAATTTTTGGAGATGTGGAAGCCTCGAGTGCATCGAACGAGTTACAAGACGTAGAGGTATGGCGTGTATGTTAATTCTTCGCACCTTCGATCTTCCGATCTTGACACCCTCCTTAAAATGCTATGTGAAATTGTTGATAATCTCTAACGGTCGCCCTTTGCGTGGCGTTGGCCGGAGCGTTGTTGTGATCGCTCGTGAGAGGCGAAATTCTTTCCCAAATTTGTGGATACAATGTATAAAGCAAAATATTTTATCCCTCTCCTATTTCTCGATCGATTTCACCCTTGGCGTCTGTGCTAGAAATTTTATGGACGTTTCTTCGATCTCGAACGTTTATGTCGAGATTCCACGCAGGATACTCCCATTACAGAGTCCCCATCCGTTTGTTTACGAATATGGTTCCCCATAGAAATTTACTTTTGTCCCCTGACTCTACGAAATTTTCCTAGGTACACAAATTTCTTAGAGAGTTGCGTTATGGAATTTATTATTCGAGTTTCTTTCTGTTTTTTTTTTTGTGTATTACAGATATCAGCTACGACTCTGTTGTACGTTTCTATTTTCTGTATAAATTATTTTAAAATCTTGAGAATTTTGTTGATAATTCTGCAGATTCTACCCATTGAAAATGACTCAGCCAACACAGGACACGGACATCACCAGTTCCATTTCACCTTTGTTTGATGCTCAACACAATGATATTTGCGGTAAGTTATGCACACAATTTCATTCTCAATTTACTCAGACCTGAAACTTTATATGTCGGATATTTATTTGTCATCAGTTCGATCGAAAAATTTTGTTTCATCCAGATTTGGATACTAAAACATCATTGACTGCAGATCGATGATTTACAGTAAACATAAATACATCGTTTTTAAAAAACTTATAGGAAACAACGTGAAGTTGGCGCAAGGACGACTTACCTCATTCATCATGGAAACGGCATACTCGGAAAAACCACAATGTGAAGCCAATGCAACGGCTAGGCATCAAGGTTCTGAGCTAGTTAAATCTTTGGGCGAGACCTTTCCTTGGCTCATTAAATTCTCCAAAGTAATCCAGTCTACGGTCGGAAGCAAAAATGCCAAGCTGCTCGAACGATTGCTGCTTGTATATATCGAGTAAGTTTTCCGATAACGTCGCTATAGATTCTGTCAGATATCTAATTATTTTCTATGCTTCCGTGCTCGCATATCGCCGTACCAATCGTAATCTGAATTCTAGGAATGTATCACGAGATGTAAATACCTGTTACACTAAGCCTTATAGAGCAGCTAAACTAAAGTCTCACGTGAGTGAAACTCTCATCTTCTTTCACCTTTACTGGAAAAATATCAAAGAGGTAAGTCACACGAGGAGGAGAAATCCGTAGTTGGAAGGCGGTAGAAAAAGAGGTAATATATTTAAATTATTTTCCAGAGAGTCGACGATCACAACCATTATTTGAACAGAATGTCTGAGATCTTAGCAATGTACGTAGACATGGAGCTTAAGGCCTCTCGCAGAGGCAAGGATTCAACTGTAAAAATTGCTGCTAAACTGCTTTCCGCTATGTTTATATATCTGGGTCAGTCACTTGCATATGTTATACGTGTGCTTCGGCAGTACCCGATGCACCGACCCGAGTCTTTCGTTACGATGCATTGAATTTATGTTACAGATAATTCGGAAGAACATATATTCAGAGTCTTGTTCAGAGTGAAACTCCTCACAAAAAACTATAGAGAGATCTGTGATCCTATATTCAAGTAAGTGCGATGGAGAAATTGAAGTTCTCTTTGTTACAACAGTTGCAACTAATTAAAATAATTGAAGTAGTGCAGAATGACAAGCTAATAAACTGATAGATAACACGTGCTGTAATTATTACATACTTTCAAATTAAACGGAATTTTTTTAGAATTTTTCCTCGATTTTAGGGTCGAAAATCAACACGGTCGGAGCGTAATCTGTTGATTCTGAGCACACGTTATACAACAAACTTTTGCTAGGTTAAAAAAAATATTCGTTATTTTAATACAAATCGAACGCGACCAAATTCATCAAATCCCGATTATTGGTTCCTGAGATATAATAGGAAACGCACATGCAGATTAGAATAGAGAAATTTAAAGGGAATTTTATACTCTGGCGGGCCGCACTCGAGCCCTCGCGAGTTAGTTCTTTTCTTCGCCATCGGGTTGCGCAGCTCGCTTGACCTTCTCGCAATTAAAAAAATTCTTAAAAAGTGCAAATACCGTGTGCTCGACGCATTCGACAGTTGCGAGCTTCTGCTCACCCCCATGAAGGGATACCTGTATTGCATTTTTGCAGATTTTTTAATACACGTGTTCGGGCATTGGAATGTCGGCACGTGAAAGAATTTAAATATAATTTATGGGTTTTTAATAGGTGATGAAGTGTGAACATGTTTTTTTTGAAGTTTTTTTCGCCCATTGTTCAGAGGTGTGAAACGATTTGTCGGCACCACCTGTTAACTCTTTTCACACCTTTTGCGACCCACCCCAATGCAGGAATTTTTTCTCAGAATTCCTATGTAACCGCAAGAAATACATATGTACGAATTCCTGTGGTTATATATCACAGTGTACACTCGGCGAGATGAATTCTGACTCACTTTTTCCATAAGAACAGCAGGGCTTAGTCCAGAATCGATTTTGACGGGTGTACACTTAAAAATATCGTAAAAAAAAAAATTTTTTTTTGTTTTACCCGTAGAAAAATGCGCTTTTGAAGCAGAAAACTAAGTTATTTTTTTTTTTATATTGTTGTACACTCATTTATTTATTAAATTGATCAAGTTATCGCCGATTTATCGATCTGAAAAGTGATAAATCAAGGATATCTCGATGGGATTTGATTCTAGATTAATTTCATCGACGTATTCGTGTTCCCTGCGCAAAAATACGTAGGATCAGCGTACTGAAATTGATTTTGCAAGTACTTCGATTCTTACCCCAAAAAAACACAAAGCCTATAGCCTTAGTCAAAAATGAGGTCGAAAATGGCCCATAAGCCCTCGGTCTCGATAGAATTTTGCATCCAAATGTGTATCTGTTACAGGAAACTGTTCTCTAGCTTCTCCGCTAATACAAAATGTATCACCGATGTGACTTATGTTCGTTATTTACTGGCATTAAAATTATGGAAAAAGATGAAAGATGATGTGCAAGAAAAAAAGAAAATTAACGAACTTGCCGTTGCTATTCTTGGTCAACGTGTTCCGGCTATGCCTTCCGAGCTTATGAAAATCATAGGAGAGCCACCTGATCGTCATAAAAATGGAGCTCTGTGGCTACTTCGACCAAATTCATTTGATCTGCGAGAAGCGTGCAATAATTTCATCAAATACGAGGTCAACGAGCACATTATTTTACCCATGGAACCCATTGAGAGATTAAAAGTTCTGGACAGTACCGCCGTGCCCACTACTCAAGTAAGATAAAAATCAAAATTATATTCGCAGAATCGTACGCCGAACTTATTATTCGTTCGACAACTGATCATACCGACGATTAATATTTACAGAACTTTTCATTCGTCGATGGATCGCAAACGAAAGATGCTCGTTGTTGGAAAGGTGTCGACAAAGAACCGAAGACAAAAGTGGTGAACCGGACAGACGCGTCAGTAAGTGGTGAACAGCAGGTCAAAAAGATAGTCAAATTGAAAAAATTTAAACCATTATTCCCAAAGCTAAGACCCGGAGAGGTAGTTTTCATCGATTTGACAACAGAAAATGAGGAGAACAAGCAGGGAGATGGTAAGAAAGAGAAGAAGAAAAACAAGAAGAAGCTGCGCTGGTTAAAAGAGGTTCGTAAGAAATCAAAACTTAAGAAAGAACGTATAAGCTCCGGCAAAGTGTGGATAGAAAAAGCTGACGCGCATAGCACCAAGAGTAACGAGGAAAGAGTGAAAAGGACTTCGATCGACTGGCCAATTTCGGAAGACACGGTTACCGAAAGTACCGATCGAATCAAAAGTACGGTGCAGAGAAACGCCCACCGATTCGCCAAGCGAGACAGTTGCGGAGCTGAACAGGTTCGAAATAAGTGCGATACGACCTGCAAAGGATGTGACTTCTGTAGTTCGATAGATAAATTGAATTATACGAGCGAAAGACAAGAGGATATCGAAAGTCCCGAAAACTTTGTCACCTCCCAAACATCGCCGCTTAAGAACAACGCAATGGTTTTGTTAAATAGTGCGTTTGTGAAAAGTGAAATCTATCCGCAATCGGAAATGTTTGGACAAGCTAAGTCTTGTGAAAAGTTTGTTAGTTGCATAAATCAAGACTCTGAATACTCGCGAGCTTATAATCCTAAAGATTCTTCTAACGTAGATCGAGCGGAACCCATCCTAACCAGAAAACTAATGAAACAGAAGCCACAGGATATTATAAATGATAGTACAACCGATAAAGACTGTGATAAAATAATACTTACCGATTCATCTAGCTTTAAAATAACCAGGGAAGTAGCCGGACATTTCATGAAACGAAATTCACCCTCATCTATCACAAAGATTGTGGAGCCGTTCAACGAAACCTGTGTCGTGTCAACTACAGCTTTCTTCGTTGATTCTGGCACCGAAGAACAAATAAACGTGATCTCGGGTTCGACGAATGATAGTATGGAGTCAAATATTCACATCCGCGATTCGAATTCCAAAGATGACATGGATCAAAAACGTCTAGAGATAGATCACAGAGATTCGGATGTAAATTTGAACAATAATAATCGTGATGCCAATCACTGTAAAAAAGAAGCAGCGAGAAACTCGAAAAAATTCTTCTTGACTAATAAAAATTGCCATAAAGACCAAATCGGTACCACCCTTAATAGTAAATTACAACATAGTTTAATTCACGCTTTGTCTTTGGATGAAATGATTCAAATTGGCAGAGACGATCTGGACTCTGAATCGGAAAATGACGAAAGAGAAGGATCTCAAAATACAGCAATGGGTCAGTCGATGGTACATGATCCGCAAAAACAATTAGTTGTCGGCCACAAGGATAGTGATTTTTTTCAAATTCCCGGAATGCAATTGTGCGACGATTTGACCAGCGGTGACGAAGTTGGGAACCTTATTACGGGAAGCAGCAAAAACGAGGTCGACGAATTTGAAAATATCGATATATTGGACAGCATTTTAAACGGAGACATGAGCATGCAAGATATTCTCGAAGAGCAGCAACATCTGTCGATGACTCCGGTGACCAATGACCCGTCCGATAACATGCTGGGCTTCTTCACCGAGTTCTTCAAGCAGCCGGAATTAGTAGCACCCGCTAAAAAAAATTGCACCCCGGATGAAACTTCGCATCCGGACAAGCTGTCGAAATCTTTACCCGAGGGTAGTCTGGGCACTACCGGAATACTCAATTCCCTCCTAGATTCCGATTTGACGAGTATAGATTCTCCACCGAGTGATTTTATGTACTCGAACGTGCAAACGGTTGATCCTCGATTAATCAGAAAATCACCCACCGCCGAACGTGCCGCTTTTCTCAGCGACTTCAGCACCGTGTCCGATCTATTCTCGCAGAAAGATACGTCGCCTCTGGGAAATCTTGGAACGGTCGAATCTCTAACCAGGAATTCTAAAGATCAGCTATTTCTCGATCAAAGGGACAACCTTGATGGTACAGATTTGGAAGAGTTTGGATTAAATACCAGTAAAGAAACTGATTTCGAAATGCCAGTTTTAGAAGAAGATCTGATACAGCTTCCTCAGCATCCATTAATCGACGAAACAATAATAACACATATCTCACCACCCTTGTCTACTCGCTCTGAAATCGTGAATCTGAATGAATCGAAGCCGGAGTTATCGTCCGCTAGCATTTTGCAAGGCTACGACAGTCTTCAGTTGGCAGAAGATAGTTATCATTATCCAAAAATGAATAATTCCAAGGAATTTTTGCGACTGAAGGAGAGAATACAGAACCCGGCAAAAGAAATAGATCCGGTTAAAGAATCATGTCCAAGTTCATTGACGGACTTTACGCCCCCTCATAGTGTCGATCCTCCTCAATCTCCTCATACTTTTGCCCCATCTCCGGGTTCGGCTTATAGTCGAACGGTTTCCCAATCTCCCACACATTCCATTGGAACTTCTCGCCATCAAATGTTTGCAAATATGTTGACCCCTCCCCCGAGTGTATCGCAGTCGAATCGCCGAAATAACTCGTCATCTCCTCCAACTTCGCAGCATAATCAAAATTTGTTTGTGTCGGAGAAAGAGAAAGCGATTGCTACAAGTCATGAGCAATCCATATGTCTGGCACAAGTTCAAGTTGCATTAACGAGACTAACCGGCAAGGAAATTAATTCAAGGGCTCACTGCGAACAAAGCAGAGTCGGAAGCAACGGTATTCCGAAACAAGAGGCAAACATTCCATTTAATAATGCATCATCAACAGCTCAGTGTCAATTAAAAACGCAGATCAATGTACCTGATTCTGTAAGCCACCCTTGTTTGCAGCGTATAGACTTTCGAAAATTCAGTATAACTGCGCAGCAGAAGAAGCCAGTATTCGTGAATTTGAAGGGAAAAACTAAACCGGCATTAATGTTTGATAGGAATACGCAAAATGATAAATTGTTGAAAAGTTTCCACGAGGATGTGAGTAGTCGTAATATTATGTATACGTTGACGTCTAACGTCGACCCTGCTACCTCGAAAGAAGAGCCATATTCTAAGCTTCCAAAAGTTAATTTTACAATGCAAAATCAAACGAGTATCGTCGAAAAGTCACAATCGACAAATAGCAGATGTGCTACCGATTCGGGGACTTGTAAAGACACGCAGAAAATTACAAGGCCAAGATGTTCCATGCGACGCGTCAAGGCTCAGGCCAGCAAATCTATCGGCGAACAGAATTCTCGGAAGACATTCATAATTCCCACCACCGAAGAACCGTCTCTGAAGAAACGTAAGATGACTCCGAAGTTGCTGCCATTACTGGAAAAGGAGGGCATTATCTACACCGTTCAACAAACTCCACGAGACAAACACTCGAACGTTTTGAGAAGAGGTAATTCGCAAGTACATCAAACGTTTACCTCGATAAAAAATATATTTGCATTAACTTCCATTTTCTACATAGATTGCTTCGCGTGCTGTTATTTTATTTATTTTTTTACATTCGTAGTCGAATTTCAGTTGACAGCTAATAAGTTTCAATTGCACGACGATCGTCGTTTATGGAGAATAAGTTGATTCGTATAAAATTATTTGATTAAAATCATCAGAATTTTTCTGATCATTACATTCCGAAAATTTACGCGAGGGATTATCATCACGGAAGATTAACAAATCTACAGATATGAAGATCCGGCAGCCAATCCTCACTGAAGATATTTCCGTGTTTGCTATAATGTGTTCAGCGTATAATGTGACTAGTTCACGGCAATGATATGTATGCTTTTCTGTACTCGTAAAATCTGTAGAAAATTAAACTCTCATAAAGATCATAAATCAATCACGGAAGATGAAGGATCAAGAAGGTAAGATGAAATGCTGAGAAAATCTTAGGACATTAATTTTATTTATCGTGTAGCGTACAGGAACTGCAGATTAATTTCAGGTGTCGAAACGATATTTGTCAAAAGTCTAAATATCAATTGTCTTTTGGTTTTCACAGATTTTGCCCGGAAAGATAGAGCAAAAAAAAAAGTTGGTGAGTGCGCCGGAGTTGAAAATTATTTTCTCCACGTAGATTCTTATCGCATCTAATTTTTATCGCTACCATGTATGTTCCAATCTTTCAGTCTGATGGGTACTTTGCCTACACGATGCAGAGCGGCACATAATCAAACCAGTGAACTACCTTGTACAACGATCATCGTCAAACAATAATTCAGTGTCGACGGCAAGTATGTAAAACCGTAAGATTTGTTATTAATTAATGCGAATCACGATGGTAGTCACATTTTCTCCGTAAGCAATTTTTATCATTCCAAATGTTTTCTCTGTTAATTTTTAAATTATTTGATCAATGTCGTTGCCTTTGTTTTTTCGTTTTCTTACACCCGTGGTGAGAAGAGTGTTTTTAATTTTCGAGAATGAAATTTCTTGACGATTGTAATAAAGTAAATACGATCAATTTATTATTTCACAACGGTAAACAAAAATATGTGATATACATTTAGACATCATTGTCGTAACTACTAATAGATCAACTGGTAATGTTACTTTTTTTTTTTATCTTTTATTATTATTATTTTTTTTATCTTTTATTCTTCACCTCTCTGCGCCAATTTGGTACAAAATTATAGAAAATAATTTGTTATCGATGGTTCAGGGTATGAACGTCACTGAATGTACATACATTTAGTTATAATTGTAAATAGACAACGAAACCGTGCGAAGAACGTGTAACGTGTGATTATAATAATGATCTCTCACAAAATGTTTAGAATTCCTCCTCGCAGTATAGCACTGAGTTTGTACATAAGAGCACTTAGTTTATTTTATTTTATTTCATTTTTTTATTGTACCAATATAATTCGTGCATAATTTTAACTGAAAATCAATTTTAAGACAAAATAATAGTTAAATCTTTGCGTCGGTGTTATTGTATAGATGATTATAATTTATCCGCATGAATACTGATCGATATACACGATACAGAGAGTGAGCTCAATTAAAAACTGGTAAAATAATGAAACCTTTCACAAGATCATCATCTTTAAACGTAGAGAAAAAAAACTTTGAATTTTATGTACTGATATATTTTGTACCTGTTAGTTTTTCTTTAATTCTTTTCTTGATACTTTTCGTACGAAAACAGTCATACTTAAATTACCTGAGTTGATGAAAATGAGAAAATTATGGGTGGGAGTAAAAAGATTTTTTTTTTTTTTAAACTACCCTAACGCATACGTATATTAGAATCTTATAGTAAAATTAAGAAGAAAATTAAGTACAAGTAACGCGTAAGGCTATTGTAATACACCGCTAGCAAAATTCTACTTAATGAAAAATAAAAATGTACATTGTTATAAAAAAAACGGACGAGCCATAGTAATACTGTTTCCAACGTTATATTGGCGCACAGTGTTTTCCGCTAGGGACTAGAATATTTTATATAATATTAGTCGAGAATAATAGCTATCTTGTAGTATAAACGTTGCAATCCGTTTGCTTGATCTTGTAACTAATTCCATTTGAATTATTGTGTTTTTACCATTCCCATGAATTCTGCGAAACAATGTACAGCCACCACGTACCATCGATATAGGGTCTCTCTTCACTAGCTAGCTACATCATCGATATAATTTACAACTGCACACAATAATGTCTAAGAAATAATTTTACACTTTATATGATAAACAGTACAAATAATGTGGAGAATACTCATCGTACGCGTTTACTCCGGTGTTAAAAATCAATCCCGTTGGACGAACTGCTAATTTAAATCAAAATTGCATCCGAAGATATGCAGATCTGAAGTTTGGTTTCTTTTTACCGAGGTAAACGTGCGCGATTTTCAGACACTTCCAGCATTTTTTCCCCCCACTCATGTTTATTGTATACTCACCACTCGCCATATTTGATTTAAGTTGTTTTTTTTTTTATTTATAAACTGCATAGAAACGAATAGGTTTATTGTACATGACATGTAATGCTGTTGGTGAACTGCAAGCGACGCGATGCCACCGATCATGAATTTCAAACGCCGTTGCAATAAGAGTTGTTTTTATTTTCTTATAATGCAAAAGTGTTCATCCTCTCGGTTGCTACGATGACCGTAATATAAATAATATTCATTAGATTATCAGGATTACTGAAAAGTTAATATTTCGAAAAAGAAAACTAGGAAGTTTCGACTGTTCAGAATAATGGTTACCATATACCTAATATAACGTGCATTACATACCTATTATCGCTGCATTTGTTTTAGGTACAAAGTATTATAAGCCATAGTATTACCTATCTATGTTAGTTTTCCCAAACTGTACAACACTGAGACTGAAAGAAAAATAAATATGCCATTTTCCATAATAAAAAATAAACCAGACAATTATTGAACAAAATATACTGATCTTTATTCGTTTCTGTTTTTCATCAACAATTTTTATAAGGAATTAAAAAATAGTAACGGTTGGAATGTGGTATATTTAATTATACCAGGTAAAGTAAAAAGTTTTTATGTAAAACCGAATGAAAGTTCAACGATCGAATCGTAGTACACAAATTATGTGTATAAATAATTGTTTTTTTCTTCGTTTTATTATCTGCAGGGTGTTTTACAAAGGTGAAAAACTATCCTCGTACCAGCGTTTTACTTTTTCAAGAATATCATCCGTCTCCCATGGCGCGAGCAAATCTTCTCTCTGTTGAGTGTCGAGCACACCGTTGATGTTTTGTACTTCGATTGTTGCCTCGTTCTGGCGAGGTGAAGTTGAAGAGTAACTTGGAGGAACGCAGTCTGATTCTTCCGAGTCCTCGATGATTTGATCCAAGTCTTCGTTTCGTGTAGAATTTTTAGACCCGTCATTCTTCGGTAGGCCGTACAAAAAATCACGGCGAACGACGGTCAACTTTGGTTTGTTCAACTCGTAACGGTTCTGTAGATTAATTAATCTGTTCGGAGTCTTCAACAACACGTTACTCTTGATCGCCGGAAGAGAACGCGCTCCATTTGAACTACCCGCTGCTTCCTCGACGTCGGGTTTCTGCACTGAAACGAAGTATTTCGTGATTTTTGACTGCACCAAATTCCGTGCAATGTTTTGCCCCCGAAAATTCTCCTTGGCTAGAAGAATTTCTACGGTGACGGGGATGGAATACTTTGAAAATCCGGGTAACTCACTTAATTTCGTAGGGCTCTCGGGATTCTGCGCTCGTTCAACCGCGCGATGAGATGGATCCAATTTTGATTTAATTACTCTGCTGTACTCCAATTCCAGAGGTGAATAAAATCTCCCAGGTTCTATGGCACCATTTGCGAATGTTATTTTCCGGGGCGGAGTATTTTTAGTCGAACGATTTCCGAATCCCTCGCGTCCTTCGGAAATATCCCCAGAGACTTCAACGCTGGTAGAAGAAGTTTTCGTCCCTTTCGAAATCCGACGTTTATTCGAGCTGAAATAATTTCCGGCTTTAGTTTTTGACTTTGCACTCAATTTTGATTTATTCACATCGCTCGTTTTTTTTATCCTTAAATTTTTGGGCTCTTCAGATTTTTTCTCATCATCATCATGAAACTCGTAAGGATCTTTTGCGGTTTCGGTTACCCGTTGTGTTTCTTGCCCCGATTTCGAGCAGCTCGCGTTCAGATTCAAAATATTTTTCAATACATCATCAGAGTCATTCACAAGTCCGTATTGATTGTCAATCTGTTGTCTCGAACCTGCAGCGGTGTTAATTATTCTTCGCGAATTATTGCCAGTTTCACAGGTATGCAGAAGTTTTTGTGCACCTGGAGGCCAAGCTTCATCTTCAATTACGTTTGTCTGTATTTCGTGGTCTGCACGTGAAAGATCTGTATTTTTTTTATTCACACTCTCAACTTTTATTCTTTGCTTCGTGGACCGCTGTCCTTTCCGTTTCTGTTCGTATCTCCTCAGGAAGTTCAGACTTTGTTGAATAATATTTTTCGCAAAATCATCCGACCTCGCGTTCAGCAGGATTCTAATTATTATTTTAAAATAATTAACCGTGCGATGCTCTCTCTTTAAATTACAATTACGTGCGATCTCACGATTCCACTTTGTGCTGCCGCATTCACTGGGTCTGATTTTTTTCAATGAACATTTCCAATTGTTCGCTATTAATTTCGGGCGTTTTTTTAAATCTCTCATATAATTATTGTTAGCGTCAGTCGATGATTTTGATGTCATAATGAGACTTTTTCTTAATTACTTATGTTGTAACAAATTAAATGAATGATACCAGTCACTCGGTTTTTATTCACGTGCTTCACACGCGGTGTTAGAAACTTCGTTGATCACCAGAAAATATCAGACTGAAACTCGACAGAAGGTCAAAAGTGTAAAGCGTACTACAATGCGTATACTAGTTTCAAAGTAAACAAAGATATCACCGCGATGCCGGGTGTGAAGTTTACTCACTGGACATCAACACTTACCTATAAATCGCAGTTTCTAGATGACCACGGCAGAGGCTGAAGGAAATGGTTTTTGCGCAGCTGTATCGTTAGCAAATCGGATTTAAAAGGTACGAATTAAGAAATTCCATATACTGAAATAATTAATCGGAAATTGCGACTACCACATTTTTTGATAATTTATTCAAAAAACAACAATTGGACGTAGCACAGGACTAAACCATTCTTAAAATGTAGACTAATATATGTAGTCACGAACGAATCATTACTTCTTTTTTTCTTTTTTTTTTTCTTCTCTTCCTTTCGTATATAAAAATAATTATACCATCACGTTGTTATGTTGTGTATGTTATATATACTATATACGTATATACGTACAATAATTATCTTTATTAATATTTATTATTGGGTATGCTAGACATAAAAAATTACAAAATTTTTTCATCTTATTACCAATATAATTTATTTTTTTCACGTAATACGTATTTTATTACGAACATAAATTGAAAAGAAAAGAATAGAAAAAAAAAATAAACAAACAAACCAAAATAGTTTTTCAACTACAAGTAAATGTCCCCATTTTTTACTTTTCATGTTACTCTGGTTAATTTTCTATTCGAATAATTACTTTAATTCTTATCTGACTATTACAATGTGGCATCATTTGATATGCGAACTACATCTATAAGTATGTGGATTAGGCATATGGTAGTACAATACATACATCACGCATATGTAAAGGTAATGTACATATGTATAATGCGTAATAAGTTCGATACTTGTTTCTTCCCTTCGACGGGCTTGTTTATCTGCGTTCGGGTAAATAATATATCGGAGAGTAAGTTTATTATTTTTGTTCGATGAGTATGTACTTTTTGCTACATATTTGGAGTATATTATTTAAGAGAGTAAATATATCATTTCATATACAGATGTTTGATTGAAGGCAGGAGTAGCGATCGAGATATATTTTCCAAAAGTGATATGCGCTCTGAATTAATCAACGTTTAATAAAATTGACTGACTTTAAGTTTCACGACGGAGCAGCTGTTTACGAGTAAATGAAAATTAAAAGAAAAAAATCGTTCTAAAATGGAGACATGGAGGATAATAAATTAATATACATATGTACCGAATCAGCTCGTGAAGCTGCACAGGAATAAAATAAAATAAAACTATCAGACTTTTTGGCGTATATTATTGGATTAACGATATGGAAAAAGTCAACTTAATAAATAATAGATGCAATAATTCTCAAGGTCAGACTTCTTATTGAGCAAGTTAAAAAACACTTATAACATAATCCTCGTAAAAATGGTTGCTTGGACATGATTCTTCGTAACAAGAATACAACGATTTCTACATCGTAGAATTGAGTTGCGTAGCAAATAAATAAATATTGCATACAGCTGTTGCATCACAGACTAAAAAAAAAAATCGGTTATGTATATAAATAAATATTCTAAAATATAATTATTACGTGATGCGCGATCACAATAATAATAATAATATGAACTACAGGTGCATTTTGGTTAGAAAAAAATCAATTCAAAATCGTAAAAAAAAAGAAAATTGAATGATCATGACATACATACATACACACATACATACATCTAATTCTCCTGAGTTTATTTAATTCTCAATTTTGACAAAATTGGTCAAAATTATCAAATTTTCCTTACGAGTTTAATAAATTGTTGTTTTTTTTTTCGTTTTTTCTTTTTTCTCTAACCGTTATTATACATTTGATATAATTATTATTACTGAATATTTTCTCAATATCGACCAACACTTATTGTCGGTGTAAATAACGTGTTACACCAGTGTTGAAAATTACGTTCTTACTGTCATCGTTGACAAATGGAATTACAACTATATTTCCAAATCAGTCAATATCAATGGTATGTCCTTGCTAATATAGCAATGGTAACGACGACGATAACATTATTAATAATAATAATAATCATGGGAATAAATATAATAATCATTGCTGGTGAATTGAGAATGAAAAAATTATTGTACTAAATTGTCTCGGACTAGACGTATTACTTTGTCCCATAAATATGAAGTTTGATTGAAGTGCCTTCCTTGTACTTCGTGCTTCAATTTTTTTTTCTTTTTTTTCTCGTTTTTTTCTCGTACCTAATTCGAAGGAAAAATTTAAATAAATAATTAAAGTAATTGACAAAGGGGCGCGAGGGGGTTAGTAAACGTGACTTTTACACTGTTTCGTGGGTCGATGGTAACTAACTTTTCTTAATGAACATATAAATCGTAATCGGTTTCAAAGGTTCTTTCGGTTAAATGAGTTTAAGTGTAGATTATAGTTCGGTTTTTAATCCGAATGAGTCTATTGGTATATTACGTATATCAGTAATAATACTGCTTCAATTATTATTGTATCACTATATGCTGTATCGTAGGCAAGTTTTTCTCACTATTTTATGGTACTAGGCTTGTATTTTAAGTTATATTAAAAAGTTAAATATTGATTAAGATTCGTGGATCATGTGGTGAGTGAATATTTGTAGAGAAACTATTTCTTAATGCTATCAAGTCATTCGTAATATAATCGAATTGGGATGGCTAGAGAAAATCATAAGTTAAGGATCCTATATGCATTCTGAACATCAAACTATTCCTAAAAGATTTAACTCGAGTCACACGTTGCTTGTAATAATAACAGACTGTCCAGGCTAGCCAGCAGCCTTTGCTCCGGTGGTGTTTCCGAAGTAGATCAGCAGCCGGTCGGAATTGTGGGTATGTTGACTGTAATCGGCGAATAACATCGAAGTAATTATTGTGGCGTCGGTTCCTCACTTTTGATTTTGATTTTCTCTAGAAAATTCCTCTCCTAATTCGTGCCTGAGAAGAGTTGAAAGACTTTTTTAGGAAACGGAAGTCCATCGTTCTTTTATACATCGTATCTTTTATACATCGAAGACTTACCTTGAATTCCACCGCCGAAATCTTTCGGTTATTCGTCGACTGTCACATTGAGTATATTAAGCTGCTCCCTTTTGTCCTTTAAATGTTACTATCAAAGCGTAGTGACTTTGTAGTATTAAGTCCCTGGCCTTATACATTTTCAAAGACATCTTTTCAACATCGCCTTAACTGAAAAGCATATCCTTGTTGATAAAAAAAAATAAACAAAAAAAGAAAAATATAAAGTAGTTACTCAAAAATGCCAAAAAAAAACGTGCATCTACAGACAACATTTATAAAAGAGGTGGATGAAATTACTGCGGCCATGCAGAAACACAAAAAGTAAGGTAATCGATATCGATGAATTTTTTTCCTAATTTCACCCAGTTAATCATGCGAAATTAATTTTAGAAATTCTTTTTCAATCAAATTGCATAACACTCCCCATATCGCATCGAAGTCACGGTGTCTTTTGTGGTGTATAATTCACGCGTGACCTTGCGTTATCTTATTTTCTTCTTATTTATTTTTTTTTCACACACAATTTACTGACTAAAAATTATTTTCCTCTTACTCACGGCAGTTTTGAATCCATAGGGTTGTCGGTATTAAACGAACGAAACTCGCTAAGGCAGATCCTCGAATTACAGCTCAAAGAAGCACTGCTGTTAGGTGTATTATTCCAAGTACCCCGCGGTTAAGTCTGTTGAAATTCATTTGAAAAATGTTAATTGGTAAATTTCAATAATTTTAAACAAAAAAAAATCAGATATCATTGTACCGTATAATAACACACCCAATTGCAATATCTCTTCAAGTACGTATTATCTGTAAAAAAAATGACTGGATATTTACGTAAAAAATCATTTTTCACCCCATCAAATTGTGTGTGTCTCTGTAAGATTTCCCACACAACTTTACTGTTTAAACATTATCCAGTAGGAAGAAGTGAAATAAAGTGAAAAGGAAACTGACTGCAGTTACACATTCTTTAATCGTTTTTTTTTCATTCTATCGTTTCGTTTTGGTTTTTCAAATTTTATTTTCACAATGCTGTCTTTGTACAGTATCTCTTTTTTTTTTCGTTCAACACGTGTTCCTTTTGAAGGAGAGTTTTCATCGTACTGACGGTTCGAGTACCATCCAATTTACTATAATACTTACATAGGTATGTATAAAAAATAGCACCATATACCATTGCTAGCGTAAATTAGGTATTAGACGAGATATCAGAATCACAGTTTTTTTTTATATCTTCCTACGGAGATAATGTGAGGAGATCGGAAGCACCAGATATGTCGTTTAGTTATACGTTTTCCAACTATCAGTAAAATAGTACCTATATTCTCGGACAATAATCCAATTTCTTTGTCGGTTCTTTTTTTCAACATTGCCTCAATTCATGTATCTAATTTCTCCAATTGCGCACGGAATATGTTCAAAACGCACAGCGAATTAAATAAAATTTAAAAATTTTGATAAACATTTAACTGTATATATATATGAATAAATTTCTTCTTACGAATTGCCTAATAGAATCTGAACAACAATTTTCATAATAATAACAATTAGCTTTTCAAGCATAGAATTTTCTTTTTTTCTTTTTAACGATAACGTTGAAAAATTCTCAAAATCTTTTCTCGTCACATTTTCGTAATTATACGAACCTACTCTGAATTGCAATAAATTTGCATAATCAAACAAATAATATTAGCATGGAACGGACGTTTCTAAATTATTATATCACAGGATAGAATGGTCTTACCTCATTACAGATGCCGTAGTATCGAGGCCAGAAGCGATTAAATTGTACTTTTTTTTTTTTATCTTTTTTCTTTTAAATATAAAATCTACTAATGACTATAAATGTCAAAACAAATTCTGAATGCTGATGTCTAGTTTCTTTTATGATATTTAAATATGGAAACGGCAGAATTGCCATACGTGATTTGCTATGGAAAAGTTTTTTTCTTTTTTTTTTTTTATAAAGAAAATGAAATTTGGTAGTTACCTTCATCATGCAATATCATTTGAAGTGAAAAATATTATATACATGTATATATTTACATTTTTAGGACGCTTCTATTTTTTTTTTGTTTTTTTTTTTTCGTTTTTTTTTTATGAATCTTTCTCTACGCAATCAAAAATATACTCGGTAAATCCGATGAAAAGGGAGCATCCTGATGACTTAGATGGCAATTTCTTTTTTTTTGGAACCTCTAAATCCGAAATATTTGTTGTAAAAATCTTCCAGTGATGATTTACTCGATTGCTCTCGCGTTTCATATCTTCCGAGGTGAATGATTTTCTTCTTGTTTTTTTTTTCATTATCTTCCTGCAGACGTATTGAATTTTTCGTATTCTCCGAATTAAAATTTTTTTTTCTGCTGCGGCTTACACAACTATACACATATTAATTTTAGAATTTAACAGCCCATGCAACGGTTGTCGTGTTACTTAATTATTATTTATTTTATAATTTAGGATAATATTTTCTCCAAGCAACCAAATTTGGATGAAATATTATCAATCATCGGCCAGTCTTTTTACGCTTGCGTTTCAATTCACTGGATGTATTCCACTTTGGATCGGAATCGATGATTCCATCGTAGCTGTAGTCTACTTTCGGAATATTTCGCTTGGAACTTCTGGTTTGTCTGGTGTTAGTTAAACTTTTGGTTTTCTTTAATTTTTTTGGACACTTCGGATGGTTCGCCACGGTGGTTGCTGCTCTTTTAAGAAAAGGAGGAGACGACGGAATTAATTCTTTCTTTTGCGCTGGCGTTTTGAAATTCCTCTGAAAACTTGGCTGACAACGTAAAGCGTCAACTTTCTTACCTCTCTCATCGACGCTGCCGCAATTTCCTATAGAGGTGAGCGAAGTGTCCTTTAAATAATCTCGTCGAATCATTTCTGTCGTGTGATGAGATAATGCCTCGTCTCTGACTCGGGGAGACAATTCTGAAATAGACAAGGTCAACGAGGGACTCTGCCCCTGGATACTCGTAGATGTTTCCGGAACCTCTCTCGCTTCTAATGCCGCTATGGACATCATAGGCGTACCTGGATAATTTTCTACTTTTTCAATTTTTACAGGGGTATCTTCGTAGGTCGTAGACAACATTGCATGGGCTTTTAATCTCTTCTTAAGAGGTAGTTTATTTTCAAACTCTTGCTTATATTTAATTTCTGGAACACTCTTTACATTGCTCTGGTTTAATTTTTTACTATCTATAATACTCTGCTCGATGTTATGCAGTAGCTGATCGTCGTGGAGTTTGGCTAAAGCGGCTGCGTTCAGCTTCAACTCCTGCTCTTGAACGGTACAATCTTTAGTCGAGGATGCGTTAGGGAGGAAGTATGAATTTGTGTGATGGTAGGAAGAGTGAGTTACAGCTGTGGATCGCTGGACGTATTGTTGGCAATGAACCTCGTAGGCACATTTCAAACAAGCGCAGTGCGACAATTGGCATGTTGGAACGGATTCTGGAACAGATGGGAATGACTGTGACGAACTCAATTTCAAACTACACGTCGTGTAATGGCAATGTTCATGCTCAAGGCTGTACGAATTTGTGTCAGTCGTTACCGTGCTATAAACGTGTGGAATTGAGATTACGGGGGCTAGGAGATTATTGGGATTAATATTGGAAACATTCTGTCTTATTACCTGTTGCGGATCACTGTTTATATGATTTTTATAATCGAATGACGTCTCGCAGCTTTCAAATTCTTGTTTTATATTTGTTTTAGACAGTAGGTTTTCGTTCGACGTACCTTTAAATTTATCTTCTCTTCTGTTACCCGATGATTTCCGGTTCGATCTTCCAGTTGTTGCCATATTTATTGGAATAGAATCTTCATTGATGTACTCGATGGTTTGCAGTTGAATATCGTTGGACGTATCGGTCAGTCCGGTTACCGGTGATTCACATTTTTTTACAGGTTTTACCTCTATCACAGATCCTAGGGTGTCGGTACACTCTGGCCCGAAAACATCTTCGTAGTAGTGTGTGTTTAGAACTTCTTTTTTGATGTGTTCATAGCCAAGTTTATAAGCATTTTGCGAAAATTCTTCTTTGATCGGTTTGAACTGCTTGGAGAGTTGTTGATTTTTCAGATTTTTTATCGAAATATCATTGGCCACCGTCTTTCTTACGTCAATTTTGTTTTTTGCGGCACAAGTTTTGGAGCGATGGATTTTTCCTCCTTCCTGACGCACCATGTTTTTTTCCGACAGATTAATGGGTATATGATTTATAATATCCCGCATCGTCGTGGAATTTCTTCCGATGTTTTGGAAGGTTCTTTTCTTCTCGTCTGCACCAGAACATTCCGTACTATTGTCGGTAGCTTTATTTATGATGTACAAATTACTGTTCGGTGCCTTTTGAAACAGAACAACGGTCTCTCCGTTGACTATAACATTTTTGTCGTCCTTAGTAATTTGGGCAACATTGTCTACCGATATTAAATTATCGTACGAAGTACCGGATTCGAAATCTACCGTAGTTTCTGAAATACGCGGAACGCATTCCAAGGATTCGTTCCCTCCGATTTCCGGACTGCACTTTTTGTCACAGTTTGACTGCAAATCAACCTCATATGGGTTATTATAACCATTTATTTGGTGAGCCACTATTTCATTAATGATTTCTCCGCTAGTACTGACATTGAAATCCAGCAATACTTCGCGCGGTTCACAGTTGACTATTTCTTTGAGTTCGGTCGCGTTACCCAAAGAATTAATTTCGGAGGAATAATTTATTATTCTAGAGTTAGCGATTGGAACTTCAGTGTTTACAATTTTTGGTTTAGATCGTGTTTTTTCAGAATATCCTTCGAGATGAGATACATGTTGCGACACACTGGCCAGCAGTGACAAGCCGTCAATATTTTCAATGAACTCAGGTTCAGGATTGGTTAGTATATCACTTGGAATATTACGAATGTTATCCCCGTTACTCTTAGTACAAATTGAAATTTCATTCATCTTTGGTATCAATGCTGTCGGCTCTAATTTTTCTGAAGCATTCCTCCGAGCGCTGCAGTTCTGAACGTTCGATGCCTCCTGTAGTTCAAACGTTATCAAAATTTTATTCTCTATCTGTTTGTTCACGATTTTAATGACTCGATTATTATCACTATTTATTTCCTTCTCATCGATTACACACTGCGTATTTTCATCCTTGGGAGTATCGGTTCTTCCTGCTTCGTCTTTTTCTCGCGAATCGTCGTTTTTAACCAATTCTTTCCCTGAAAAATCGCTCAACCCTTTTGGAGTGTTCAAGTTCATTTTTACGCTGATATCCGAAGTGATGTCTTTTAGATCGCAGTCTATTTTTGCTTCGGTAGATTCTTTATCGACAGTTTCGGAAAATTCAGGTATCTCAGCGATCGAAGGATGCAGCGAAGCTTCGGCATTCTCAATCAGCTCTGTATCAGCTAATGTTACGGTTACGGTAGATGAACAAACATTTTCTTCCGTTGGTTTCGGCATATCTGAGTGATCGGGCTGCTTTTCGCTACTCTCCACAGAATATTCGTCGAGATCAACAATCTCCACATCTGACGCGTGGCGAGTGAAGATCACGGCAACGTCAGAACTTTCGGATGAACTTCTGTTCGTTCCAGATTGTTCAAGGTTTCCCTCCCGTTCCGTGTCTTCGGACGTTTGTTGCCGCGTCTCAATGGGCGTATTTTTGCTATCTAAGTCTTCCGCTTTATCACATACGCTTGTCATTTTTCCGTCCCGTTTAGACGAACTGTCCACACTGTCATCCCTACTCGTCTCCAAATTGCTGTTGTCGCTGTCGTAAGACTCGCAAATGTGATCGAGAGCATTCGACGATTCGGCAACAGCCTCACTTATTCCGGAATCAAATTTGGCTTGTCCAGAAGATTTTTCCGGCGCTGCTGAAACTGTTTCTGCAACCGTCGTGCTCACTACGCTACTTCCTAGGCAAATTAAAGGCTTTTGAGATACGCTGGTAGAAATGGATCCAGCAGAAGTGCTATCGACAAGGTCAGAGAGACTCAAATCTCCGGACGAATCATTCGCGTCGGTTTGAGTTTTCTTTTTCCGTTCCGCTGCCCCCCTGCTCTTTGCACTTAGTTTCTTTTTTGCTTTAATTAACCAATGGAGTTTTCGCTGCTTTTTCTTTTTTATTACTTTCTCTGTGATCTCGTCAGCAGTTAGATCGATGAACAAAATGTCACCAGTCTTCTTCGTTTTGGACCTCGGTAAGACCCTGACTGGCTTCAGCGGCTTCAGAGGTAAGTTTTTACCAGCTCCTCGAATTTTTAGATTTTTTTCAACCTGAACACAATTTTCCGCTAATTTGTCGACCGGTATCATACCTCTGCATACTCCGCTGCTATCCAACTGCGAATAAATAAAATGTATTAAATATTATTTCTCTTTAAGAGTAAAAGAACAAAGACAAGTACGCACCGATTCCAGAGTATCCATATTGGATATGTTTGCAATGATGTATGGTTTGTCAAGGTCAGCCTGATTTTCATCTTCTCTATTTTCTTTGCAAAACTGCACAAACAGCCTACACGACTTTTCTATATCAAACTTGTGTGCTAGAAGAAATTTTGTCGAAGTGGCTTGCGACTTTGGAACCTTTGGTAACACGTATTTTGCCAAGAATGGTGTTGGGCTAGCAGGAGGTGGCCCGAGGTGTAAGACTGCCGTTGCATTTATTTGATTTTTTATGGCCGCATCACTGTTGACCTTCTTCCAAAGACGATAAATCAACAGGCAGCGAACATACATTGTGTCGCAATCGGGAGTCACAGGTATCGTCTTGGATATTTTACTGTAACGCGAATCACATTTTTTTTATCAAGAGCGAAGTAAGCCAACGGATTATGGGTCTTGAGTTCAACTTACGTTAAAACAGGGTCTAAAATCTCCTGATAATTTCTGTTTATGAATTTAGCCTTGATGAAGGTATCCAGTATGTGTTCCGATGAATTTTCTGTAAATAATTGAGTCGATGTTTTTATCATGTAACGCAACGAACGGGATATTACGAGTCGATTTACGCACCGAGATAAACGTAAAGGCATGACGTAAGGCGTGCAGCAATTTTGCTGTGATGTTCCTTGCCTCGTCTGGATGCTTTGAGCTCCATATCCATGTACATTGCTAGTAAGTCGGACATTTTATCCAGGTATGAATTCCGATCGCAAACCTAGAAACATCGCGATCGATGTTATTTTGGTATCAAATGATTTACGTTAGCGATACGTCACTCATGTTTCTTACCTCTGGAAGCTCGCGATAGTAGAATAAAAAGAATAGCAGTATCTCACTGATCGAATCTTTTAATTTTGCGGCCCGATATGGTTTCGTATAACATTCATTGACGTTAATGCTCACATTTCTGTAACGGAAACATGAGATAAATACGCCCCTTGGTACGCTAATTGGACATCGTAAATGGGAAGTAGAAAAACTGGGACTTTTTTATTTCTTTTTAAGAATCTCTCATTCCTATTAAGACGCATCTCGTTTCCACCGATTTATAGTCCAGTGCTCTTTGCGGTAATACTGGCCTATCAATGCGATCTTTGTATCTCAGAAATACGAGTTCAATTCTCAATCCATCGCACATACGTTACGACGCGCGACCGAAAGTAATCCTATTCATTTTCCAAGTTCGATTTTGTCAGGTATTAATTAACTCCAAGTAATTACGGTGGAACTAATTATTTTGCACTTACCTCTACTCTGAACTACGCAATTTTTATTTTACAAAATTAGTTTAAAACAAAGTATAAGCGCGGAAAATTGACGGTATAAATTTCCGAATCATGAAGTACTGTCCTAGTAGTATAGGTCTTCAAAGGGACATGATAAAATAAATACCTGGTGATTTAAATACCGTAGAATATTTACCTGGCGTAGTATTTCATCAGACGTGTTAGAGCAATGATGTTTGGTTGTGCCAGCAAACATCTGCATTTTTTTTTGAACTCCGATATCCAAGGAAACAGTTCCTCTACTGTTAATTTTGTTCCATCACTTTCAGCCTTTGTTTCTCCATTTATTTTAGTCAGCTTTTTTGGAGCTGTGGATAAAAATTTAAGTGATAATTTTGGTTTAAAGATTATCAAAAATTACAGAAAGATATAGATCATTAATCATTGAAACTGAATTCTTTTTAATTTCCTATCTTGCTATTGAACCCTAGAAAAATTTCGAGGCAAATTTTACCCCATACCATCCACCATTGCACCCATAAAAGTTAACACCCTCAAGTCCTATTTAGGGATTCCTTTGTCTCATGGGTTACACATGCTAAGTAAGATATGGAATTTTCCAGTCAAAGATCTTGTGTTAAAAAATGCAAGAAAATAATCAGACTAACTGTACTTGAATTCAAGTATATTCAACCAGAGAATATCTGATACTTGAGCTACTTGTTTTATTTCAAGATGTGGTAATTTTCGCGTATATTTGTAAACGCGATATATTTTGCAGGGTAATCAAAGACTGACACGTAGTAAACCCAGACAAAAATTTTGGCACCTGCAGAGTAACGATTTACTCCATAAATTATCTCTATAATTTTTAAACGATTGAAAAATAAAAACTTGGCTACCTTCTCTTAAAATACATGAGTTGTAAATAAAGTAGCATTAATTTTTTAGGTTAAATATTGATAAACAACGCTGAACAAGATGGAATATGGCCGAAGAGATTACCTTCAACTGCAGTCCAACGATCTTCGGAACTTGTTACAGACGTTTCCTGAGTGCAACTCATTATAATTTAGCCCTTGTTGCACGCGATAAACTACACAAACAGGCTTTATTACAGTAAAAAAACTATTTCCATCGCGATAGCTCCACGTATTTTACCCTACAACCTCCAACTTCGTACTAGCGGATCTCGATCTTGGTTATGATTTTTCCTCCATGATGGTTTGACAGGGTCTATGGCTTTTAAAGACCATTGCCAGAGCGCGCCACAATTGCATTCTACTTTCACAACCCTTATCCATGCTGATCCCCATTTTTATTTATGCATTCCACGAAGCCCCCTCTACATGTCCACAACGCTCTTCCCCTCGACGTTTTGAAAGTCAATCGAACACCCCTTAAGTTTTATCGCCAATTTGAGTTCTCCTCTACAACCGAATGAATTTTTTTTCTACAATTTTTCATCGTCCAATACAAGCGTTTAGGAGTACCAGATTTTTAATATAATTTTTCAAGATTGTAAGCCGTCTCGACGTTCATATTTCACTTATCTTCTATAACGGGATTACGAATCAATACTCAAAAATTTTGCTTCAAAGTCTATTCAACCTTGAACTTAAAAGTCTCCAGACCACTTGCCCGCCTAATCGTTTTACTATTAGGTATGGGAATACTGGGAAAGACCTACGCAGGTATAGAATTACAGCTTAAACGTTCGAGAAATTCAATTTGTCGTTAGCATAAGGTTACAAGGCTAAGAAACTGGTAGCCTTTACATTTATATTATATTCGACGACCATCTACAGCCCCTAATGAAAAAAGAAAGAATTCTGCCGGTAAACGGCTTGCATTGTGAATTCTCAATATTTTTGGTAACGGTTGAAAATTTCGAAACACCCAATTTGGTATTTCCATTTCAGTGACATCGGGGGATTTCGAACACCTTGCAAGGGTCGTTTGGGGGTGACAGCTGTGCTCCTGAAGTGGCTCCCTCTACAGCGTCCATCGGGATGTGATGGACTCACTCCCGACTCCCGTTGCTTTTAGGGGTTTTTGGATCAGTCAGCCGGTGTCAGTCACCGCGACGCGACGTCTGTTTAAATATATTTGGGGATGAACGTCGCGTCGTCGATTGAACAGTGAAAAAAAGAAATCAAATAAACCTTCTAATCGAATGATCATGAAGATATTCGAGCCTCATTTCTCTTAAAAATTCTATTCTATCCTATTCTATATAAAATTGAAAAAAAAGAAGAGAAAAGAAGAGAAAAGAATCGAATGCGCTGCACGTAATAATAATATCAACGTTGCAATCGTCTCGTTCGTTTACCAAGAAAGAAAAAAATAAAAAACTGAGACCTACGTGATTTCTTGGCAGACCGCTGGACGACGATCGTTGTGTGCGGAAACATTTCAAAAATAAATTTGACAACCACATCGATATACCAACAATTACTGGTACCTGTACGAAAATAGGTTGCAGAACTATGACTTCCGACGTATAATTTTAAATTTCCAAAATACATTGTAGTAAATAATTGGAACTTAGAGTTCGAGGATTAATCGACTGGTTTTATTTGGAAAAACTAAAACTTACTTCGGCAAAAAAGAACGAACAAACGAAAAATAAAATACAAAAGAATAGAGGAGGAGTCGTTGGCACAAGTGAGATGAGTTCAGGTGTGGACACTTACAAAAACATGTCATCTACAACTTCGAAAAAATTGCGCCACCATTGACGGAGTTTAATAAGAGAGAAAAAAGAAGTACTCGAATAACATGACGTTATTCAATATTGAAATGACGCGATTACAGTATCAATAAATGTACTTGTGATCCGACATCGGAAGCCCTCTGATAAATCGGCTTGATAATTTGCATCGAGTCAGTCGTAGATACTCAGGAAGATCAATCCACTTCGCATAATTATAAATACCTGTAGTAGTCGGCATCGTTTTCAACGAGGAGATAAAGGTAGGAAAGATCAACGTTGTTTCTCTGCTTTCCTTTATTACTTTACTCTAGTTTACGACGTCGTAGATTTTCAACCCTTGGTAAATGCAGACCCGCAGAAAAAAAAAGGAATTTAGTAGGCAATTCATATGCTAAAATACGTGGCGTATCTATTGCATCTGTTGCACGTTGGAATGGAACGGAATTTATTATTCGCCTTTCTTTGTCCCGGAAACCACTAATGCAACGCCTACTTCAACCGGAATACAATAAAGAGTGCAGAAATAGAAGGCGGAATATTCTGAATTCGATAATTAATAAATTCAAGTCATTCGCGATTGCCCATCTACTTTTGAAATAGTTGCACCTCCGCATTTCTTGCATCACATGTACTTGAATTGGCGCCTCAACTAATGCACTTCTGATCTACTTCCCTTGAAAGAAACGACTTCAAAAATTTGACAAATTCGTGATTCTCATTTTGGGCGTAGGTATTTAATGTAAGATATTTGCAGCCTATTGTATGTACCATATGTATATATTAATATACAGGGAGATTGGTGGAAACTGGCCACTCCATATACGCCTGACTAGCGGCAACTCGACATGCGGTCATCAGTGTGAGCACACGTTAGGTTGCCGCTAGTCAGGCGTATATGGAGTGACCAGTTTCCACCAATTCTCCCTGTATATTTTCATGATACATATACTGCTAGATATATACCTATACGAGTTGCTAATTGGCTATACTTATACATACTCTCAACTTCTACGTGTAACGAAACACGTGCGGTAGCACGTGCTGCATTTTGGTTTGGACGATTGCCAATAATACTAAACATTGTTAACACGAATATGCGGCATAATTCACAGTTGTGGGTTTACGATATCAGAGCTACTAGCGCACTACAGTTTGAAAAAACTGTTAGTGATCTACACAACCGTACGCGAATTAACTCTTATACACTATCTACAAATAGTATAATTTGCTGTGTTTCAAAGTCACGAACTTGTCGTAAATTCTTCGACTCTATTTTTCAACACTCGTACACACCTATACCTGATAGTTTTTATTATAGGTAAAACACATCGCGCCTCGTATCGCAGAAAAAATCAGAACGTTTCGATACGCCAGATTCGCGGGTCAACGTTTCTATACCTATAAATAAAATGGAGGCGGAAAAGGATCGCTCGCAATTCTATCCGGAAATCCTTATAGGATTCGGATACAAGGATGCGGCAAAAGTTCTCGCCTGCAATGACATTTAGATATAGACATAGAGAGGAATATAAGGGACCCACAGGGGTGCAGGGGGAATTTTGAAGTTCGTCGATCGCCGTCGTGCACGAACAAAGTTCGAAGACAACGACCTCCCTGGCGACCTCATAGCTGACGAGCCACACCAGACAGATGCTACCCGGGCGTCGCGACGCCGCCGTCGTGTATACTCGTATACATATACGTTTGTATATAGGTATATCGGTGCTGAATTTCTATTTATTATTGCATTATAGAACCCTGCCTATTATTATTCTATTAAACGGTTGCGATATTTTTTCTGTATCTCTTGTTTTATTTTATTGTACACACATTACATTATAATAATATAAATATATAGTACATGAAATTGAGAATATTAAAAAACTTCTTATACGTAATTTCCACAAGCTATTGTGTACTAGAAAATAGATCCAGATTGACCGTTCTATAATCTATTATAATATACGAGCGTAAGCTGCAGAGATGACGTATTTTATGTGTTCATATATATGTATATGTACCTATGTGTATGGGGATACTTGAGCTATATACAGTCTTATACATAATTTATAGATAGTAAATTTAATATACATAATGTATGTATGTATGTATAAGTGAGCATATTTGCGAGGGCGAGATTCCGCGTTATATACGTAATAGTTTTGCAACACGTGGTTATTTTCCCAACTATTATGTACTATATATATATACCGACATACTCTACTATATACATATACACATACAATATACAGTGGAACTTTCAAAGCGGCTGTAGCGACGAATGAAAATTTTTTTCTCTGCGTGAATTCGTGAAAAAAATATCTAATTTTTTTAATAAAATTTTTGCGAAGTCTGTGTTATATCTTCATGCAAATTAAACGCGCAATTTTTAAACGATTCGATACTACAGTCTACGACCTATATTTATATGATAAACACTCGACCACGTTCGTCGTGTTATTGGAATGAATTATCAGCACAGTTTAAGACGCTAAAACGCGTATTTGTCGGGTGCCAGGAGGTCGCACCGAAATTATAGTATTTTATTTACAGGTGCATATGGGTCGTTCCATTCCAAATCGACCCATGGTTGGAATCGATCCTTTCCGATTTCGATGAATTTTTGTCAGAAGTTTTCTCTCATCATAAAACGGGGTTTTTTTTTCTTCAAATTGAATTTTAATTTTACACGGAATGACCCATACGTATATCAAAAGCAGTCAGACGCTCTTTTCAATGGATTTTCTATTTTAGTTCGATGAATATATAACGAATCCTAGACGGTCAAACCGAAATATTTTGCCAACCGAATGAATGAATAAGTTGATATACTATATTATGCACATACTACAGCTATGCGCGACATGTAAAAAACAAGCAGAATTATATTTCAATAAATAAATATGCATAAACGTTATGAATCTTTTATACATTACACTTATTAGGGTGACCCGAAATTCACTTCTATTTTTTAACGTTCAGTCTCGCCAAATAATTTCGTTGTTTATGGTCAGACAATAAATCTCGCGGTAACAGCAACTGTCGCTTCAACGATTTCGGAAAAATTTGTTCAAATACATTTTGGGGTTTTTATTTTTTATTTCTTTTTTTGCCTGTCGTAGAAAAATATTATCTATACATATACCCGATATGCAGTCTGCCAATGCAGGCAATAATAAATTTCATGCGGTAGTTTTATGTGAGCCACACGCTGCAGGTATATAATTCGTGATTCGTGACATTATACGTTCGGGGGATCGGAAAGTTTTTTGTCTCGTAGATTTTTCGGAGCGTCTGAGAGAAATAAATATATTT
Organism: Athalia cordata; assembly: GCA_963932425.1. Taxonomy (NCBI): domain Eukaryota; kingdom Metazoa; phylum Arthropoda; class Insecta; order Hymenoptera; family Athaliidae; genus Athalia; species Athalia cordata. Next base: position 804,342 of record OZ010628.1, on the reverse strand, counting down.
ATATACGCAATTCGTTCGTTCGTTTGTTCGTTCGGTGATGATTGCAGGTTGGTTCCTACGGCTCGCGAAAACGACGACATATCTGTACGATTGTTGCTGATTCATACGACTTTTTTAGGAAATATTTGCTTTTTATTTTTTACACGTCACGGTTGTGGGTGGAATCGTTTTATATGTATATCTATTTATACGTAGATGTACACTGCTGCTTTTTTGGCAAAGAAAGACCTGCACTTTTAGAAAATTCGGCGCAATCCATGAACTATATAAATGGTTCGTAGAGAAAAAGTCAAGGGGGTAAAAAATAGTGCATCGGTTCAAACTGGGATGGCTGGAATACCCGGCAGGCTCGAAGGTTTGCAAGCTCGCAGGTCAGGATAGACACGATATATGCTAAAGTGCGATCGGATTTAATTTACATCGCGGTTACTGCAGGGCCAACCGTTACAGCAATGTAAACGTAGTTTACCGTGCGCTGTAATATGCAAGTTTATTAGGTTTAGATTGGAACCGTACGCATATTGCATCATGTGGTCCGCTAAGCAAACCTTCAAAGTTCAGGGGATCATCGTGATTTTATGAAACGAAATTGGAATTACAAATTACAAATTTGTGAAGAGATCCAATATTCTATCAACTAACTATAAAAAAAATAGGATGACCTGAAAATTTTGTTTTAAATATTCCTATTAACGATCTGAGACGATACATATATGAATATGGGAACTTGTGAATCAAAAAATGACGTTTTTGGGTTCTGTGTTAGTATAATTGTTGATACGTATAAGGTAAATAGGTTACGACGCTTTTTATGCGACGCTTCGTGTATAATCAAAAAATTAAGGGCGGTGGGGGATGATGGCAGGTGTGGAGATGGAGGTAGAAATATATACGATATAGGTGGGAGTGAAAATCGTGGAGGACGAGGAGGTATGAGGAGGTTGAGGCAGGCGATGTGCTCCCCGGCGGCGCGTTCAATCGATACAGCTTCCCACCGCTATACTCATTGGGCGCGGTGTGGAGGACCTACCTGTTACCGCGATCGACAAACTCTGTTATAGCCTGCGTTGCTTCTAGTCGCCAGCTATTTTGTCTCTCGTTGTTGGTCGACTTTGGTTTATTCAGCTTCTTCTTCTTTTTCCTGTTTCCTCCATTAATTGCGTTGCAGCCCATAATCAGTGCATCCGCACGCGGTTTAGAATTGACGATTGCCTCAATCCACGATAATAACTTTCATAATTACCTGCATATTGTTCAAAAGTTTTTCAAAAGAAAATATCTTTTTATGTGTATAACTATGATACGTATACGTATGCACAGTATGTATAGATGAATATTATACAACATACATAATCGACGAGCTGGGTGTAGTTTTATTGGGGCTCTTTTAATTACCTGTTATTTAATTAATGTAGGTTCTAGGTGCAGCTTATGTATACATACCATATACTCTATACATGTGCAGAGAATCTATGTACAGTATACGTACGTATAAAGAGGGATGGGGTAATCTGCGCAACAGTTATTAAATAATATACCGATATACCTATATGTATAGAGTCATAAGAGTATATGTTAATGAATATCAGCTATAGAAAGTGCACCAATAATTATGTAACTAATCCCTAATGTTCGGTTTCGCGTGATATAAAATATACATACGGGTGATTTTTACTATCTAACTTATTACACTGTGTAACATAAAAATATCACGTATTATATGATGTAGTTTTGAACGTAAATCTGTTTTATTATTATTATTATTATTTTTGGAAAAGCTCGTAGACTGCACAGAGTGAAATTGGATTTAATTTGCGGTGATGGAAGTTGGACGTTTATTACTTCATTCAAATCAGTCGGGAAAAGTGTATATAGCGAGCTGTCGCTCCATATGACGTTATGTGTGATATAACACATAGGTAGTACATACCGATAGGTAGATATGTGCGCAAGTGGTCGGTAAATATATTTACCATTATTTCCAATCGTCATATAATTCAATTCGTTCTCCGATCGATAATTTCATGCAGGATTTTCCTATGTGTATACAGTTTGAGTAATTCCAAACTCCGAGAATGGAAGGAGCCTCGTTCGGATTTCATGCCCAGTCACGAGAAAAATGGAAGGAATGGAAAAAGGTCGACTCAAAAATATAGCGTGCTCAATGAATGAGGAAGTCGAGACCTCAGAAAATACAAATCAGTATTATTTAAATACCATAAACTGATCACGTTGAGGTTCCAATATTTTATATTTGTTTGTTACATATTCTTATGTGTAGGGAACATTGAATCGTGTTTGCCCGCGGTCTTAACAGCGTACAAAACGTAAGGTCGTTGTCGTTACGGGTCGCGAGTGGCGTGTGTTAATCAATATAAGAGTTTGGCGTGTGGGTAGAGGGTTAACGCCATGTCGCACCCTAGACCACAACTAAAATTGTTAGAGTTTCCTTCCTTCCTTCCTTCCTTCCTTCTTCCTTTCCTTTCTTCCTTTCCTTCCTCCTTCAACTCTGCGCACACGATATCCCAGCGAGTAAAGCAAAGAAACTAGCTCAACTACGTCAGAGCTTCTTACGTGTTGAGCTGGTAACACCATAAAAAAAATTCAAAAAACGGACGCATCGATCCCATTTTCCTAGATCCTAGATCCTAGGCCGTACGTGTGCTAGATGTCTCGGGCGCCTGTTCATAGGCAACTCAATACACTGGAGCAACTTCTTGCAATTAGTGTTCAATTATACATAGTGTTCGGACAAAAGGGTTTTGCCGAGCGCCTTGCGGCAGGCAACCAGACATACTGGGGTGTAAACTCTGAGACGCATGGTATAGGAAAAAAATCCTTTGAACGAATAAGATTTCGACCACGTTCCGGACTAGAACGTAATTTCACCGACGAAATTCTAGTCGCATTTTCTGCTTGAAAAATACCTTTGGCATTTCGTGGAGGAATGCATTTTCAATAAAACCGGTTCATGAAGTTGAAATGGGGTGAGACTCCCGCAAATCAAATTCACCCTTCTATATATTTCGTTGTACAGCCTCAAACTGCATGCTTCATAATGGAGTAAAGAAAAAAACTAAATGAATAAATAAATCGAAAAAAAAAGAAAGAAAGACGAATAAGGCCGCAAAATAGTCTTGAGACTGACAAGAGTGAGTAGACGACGTATAGGTATCGAATACTATATCCCTGCAGGGAGTAACGCGCAGCAGGGATTTAGAATTTTCCTTTTTTTTTTTATTCTTTACGTCGCGTGTCTACATAGCAGGATCCGCGCGGACGACTTATAGTATAAAAGCTGGCTAGACAATCTCCGAAAACGTTCAAGATACAACCATCTTTTACAACGTCATAAAACCCCCTCCCCCAATTACCTATAAACCCTATGCCAATAACCCCTTTATTCTCGGCTCAAGATATACCGGAGAATTTTACTCGTGGAAATATTTCTGAAAAGGGTTATTTTCGTTTATTCTTTTGCAGGTCTATACGCCTTATGCATGATAACTTTATACGATTGTAGATTTGCTTCGCATTACCAACTGTAACGTATTCGGGATCACTCGCACTTGAATTTTTGCTCTGAAGAAAAAATCTTCATACCTCGGCGAAAAAAAGTCGTAATCGAACGAACGAAGCATCATTTCGCTATATGACCATCTTTTTTTCTACATCCATTTTTCCCCAGGATCAAAGATTCTAGAGGTCGGGTTGGGGTGGGTAACTACATAGGTACGTTCTATAGTTTTTAATATCCTCGCTTCGTCCTATCCGCTTATAGGGACGCGCAAAATCGCAGGGAAAGAGAAGGAAGATATAAAGTCGTTTATTCACTATCTTTACTATCGGACGACGCGGCTGTGCTGCTGCAGGTTATGAGTTATTTCGCGTTCCCGCAATTTTCCACCCATTGTTCCCTCGCTATACCTTTTTCTTTTTCTCCTCAGGGATTTTCTAGGCTAGGAAAAAGACTGCCAAGAGAAAAGGCCCGAGAATTGCTCAGACTATACAACAATAATAGTAAATCAGCTGCCTTTCGCGCACCGGATCTTTTCGTTCGTTATGTACCCAGTGGTTATGGGAAACCGAGAGGAAGGATTCGGAACGAAAAAGAGATCCTTAGATATTTCCGCCTTTCGCTACGTAATACCTGTTTTACAACGTCAGAGAATTAAATGGACGAAACTTATTAGTTTTTCGTTATTTCGGAGCGCAATTTCGACTCAATAAAACTAAAGCTATATACCTGCGCAGACCGTGAATAATGAGGTTATAATGTGAACTTTTATGAAAGTTCTTTTGATTGAGAAACAAAGGCAACAACAAAAAAAACGGAACTGCATCAGCGTGATATATTAAAAATCTTTCTTGCGCTTGATGCTGCAGTGTGTATATTTTAAACGTATAATATTCGACCTAAATACCGCCTTTAGGGTCTTCGCCTCTTCCTCTAGTTTTCATATTATAGGTATAAGCTAACGTTCTTGTGAAAAAGAGAACAGAAAAAATCAACGAACAATAAAGTGTAATAAAATTAATGAAAATAAAAGCAATTATAAGTTCCGTATACTCGTTTCTTTGATATGTGTCTAACAAAAACGGAACACCCCGTATATCCCCGCCACGTTTTTTCGAAAGAATAAAACATACATAGGACATACATATGTACACATATACATGTACTAGTTGTAGGTATATAATTAGATTTTCTTTAGCGAGGGATTGCCTTCTTCGCCCACAAGTTTTCGCCGTTTTACCTATAACACAGGGTTTAATTATAGTTCAAGAGGTTATTATTATAAACGTCTTCGTCATCGCGTCGCCTGTGTTTTTATTTTCGTTCATTTTTTATTATCATGCCGCCTATTATATTCTTCGTCTTGAGTTGAATAATAATTTTCTCTCTCTCTTTCTATTTGTTTCTTTTTTCTTTCTCCCTGTTAATTTCTTGTATTTGCAAGCTCCTCCTGAAGTAATAATCGGGGTCAAGCTAGGTCAGGTTTAGTGACTTGAGGTTAGACTCCGCTAGTAGGTAAAGTTTATTACGTATAGTATTACACACATGCATATGGATTTGGGGTCGTAAGGTGCAGAGCACTGAAAAACGCTACCGCCGCGAAACCATTATCTCAAATACCCTCGAGATCTGCTCGGCAGCTCGCGTTATACAACGTAGATAATATATAAATACATATATGCACTTACTCTGTACACATATGTGAAAGTCTAGTGCGAAAAACGCTGTAGGTACAGCGAGGTATATCAAATATTCAGCCCCCCAATATTTTTTTCTCTTCTCCTTTTTAATATTATGGAAATTGAGGGACCCTCCGGAAAGCTATATACTTATCTATATATATACTATGTCATGTATAGTAAGGGCGATCGATTCATAGGGTTGCAGCGGCAGCGGTGTAGTTTCGTCCTTCGATAATTGCGCCTGAGCTAAGCTAGTCAAACCCCTCGTGCAACCGGAATAATCTGCAGATACCCGATACGCAACGATCGGAAAATAAAGTCCCAAGGTGCCTCCCCACCAAGCATCGTATATGTATAATGCGATGGAAATAAATCGAGATCAAGGAATTATTCCCGATTGGATAAGAAAATATTGATATATATTTATATGAATATAGGTAAGACATGATATAACAGTGAACGTATTATATTAATATACGTCAGGATGACGTGTGCAAAGATCAAGAATTTTATGACAGGATCTTTTTTTTTTATTATTCATATACTTGGGCTATCGTAATAAAAGGTATGGTATATCGGAGGGCTACCGTTTCTATGGACAGGATATAGACGTTGAGGATCGTCATCGCTGAATGAATATCCATTCCGAGCTTGTTCATCATTTTGAGACTGGTGGTTGGGCAGAAAGACATAAGGTTTAGATGAAATCGTCTAGATAGTGGCCTATGAAACTGCTGCTTTATTGCTGCCCCTGCTGCTGCTGCGTATATCCTATTTAGATTCCTCGCTATGATCGTGTTTTCTGAATGAAAATTTGAGAAGAATTCGGTTCCACAATTTTATGATTCAAAATTCATCAATTTTCTCGATCGTCGGTATTACAAAATGGGTCGATTAGCTTTTTGAGAAGAGGGTTAAATATTACACATACATCTAATTGTAAATCGAGACCTAATCTATCAAACTGCGTACACCTTGTCAAAACATATGTACGTTGGAAAGCCACAGCCCCAACTAAATGCGACACGTGGAATCGATATTATTTTTCCACTCCTATTCCATGATACCTGTGTAATTTAATATACACACAAGTAGGTATGTATGTTAAGCGTTTTCCTGTTATCTTCATTTTGTTATAAAATATTGCCAGCCCACTTCGATCATGCTATTCACTAGAAGTCAACGATTATTCCCAACTAACTGCATTGAAAACTAACTTAATTTGACCATATTTAAATGTCCCTCTCCCTCCACAACTCTACTCGGTTTTTACAGTTGAATCTGAAATCTGAGTTCGTTGGCTATTCTGCAAAACAAATCATGATGCAATTATTTTGCTTACTGTTAAATTGTGGGGTGAAATCGGTGATCACATGTATACCTAATTAATATGCATATATGTATGCAGCGGTACATGTCTCTTTACGTAACGTGTAGATAGGTAGACCTATGTAACCTTCTCTGTATCTGCAGTCGTTGATAATAATATCAAACTCGTCAATGTGTCAGGCCTCCCTCATTAATTACGGTGAGACACGCTAATAAGTCTAATGAGCCTTGATGGGCTCGGCAGTTGCGGTTATCATATACCGTGAAATTCACGTGAAACTGGTTAGGTTTGCGTAGATCGCAACTGGTTTCACATGAATCTCCACAGTATATCGTCACACAAAGATTCTCTGCAACGCACATATTAATTTCTCCATTGAACCAATGCACTAATTTTTTCTTCATAATCAACGACAAACGTCTATTCGGTATACGTCATACAAGCGACTCGCTTTCATAATAATTAGCCGTACCATACGCATTTGTATTCACATACATGTATCGTATATAATATGTGTATAGGAATCGCTATTGATGGATTAAAGTTGCTGCCTAGTCGTGTTCGTAAAGAGCGGGGAAAATTGTGGTATCTCATCGCCGTTAGCTATCGCGTTTGCATGTACAACTCTGCGCGGCTATCAATCATGAGAATTATGTGAGACAGTACTATACAAATGCGTGCTGGATTAATCATACGGGTTTTGGCCGTGCCCCGAGATTTTTTTGCCTTTGGCTGCCAGATATTCATACCATGTCTCCCAGCGTTTACACTACAGTATGTCTGGTTGCCTGCCGTTAGGCGGATCCGGCAAAGCAGAACGCCTAGCGGCAGGCAACCAGGACATACTGTAGTGTAAACGCTGGGACACCGGATAAAAGCACCGGGTTTAGTTTATGTGACGACTTCAAATCGGTGACTCAAGCCACACAGGGTGTACCTCGAAAGGTGCATTAAATTTAGACATCGTTAGAAAATTTATCCACTTTGTAAGGATGTTCCCATAGGGTAAGAGGGCGGAGCGAACAATGTGGAATATGAACCTTGAAGGCCAGTTTGATGAGACCAAAATGCCAATCCATAAACGTGCGCGTTGCTCTATGGAAAGTCTGCGAAGTTTCAAGTTTCGCGTTTGCACAAAGTATATATTTAGTACAATCTACATTATCTCATTTACGATGGGACTACACATACATATGTGCACACATAGGTGTGTATAAGATGTATGTAAATCGGTTACGAGCTTGCAATTCACTTAACTAAATTAATTATTCTTCATCAACTACCGCGAGCGAAGTGCATAGGAAATAGTTCATTCGGAGTGGTAGAAAAAAAAAGTATCCTCGGTGAAGTGAAGTTAGTTCGAGTCGCATGAACTGCTCTGAAATCGGTATGCAACTTTGGAATGATGAGAATCCCGAGGGTATGTGTGGCCGCAACTGCAACGACCGCCGAGCATCGACCGCGAGTTTGTTCGTTGTCATTTCATATCGTGAAATTTAATATCCCCTTTTCATATCTCTTATTCACCTTACTCCGAAGCGACGACCGTTGAAAATTCTCTAACATCTCTTATTACGTCACGAAGACTTCCCTTAAAAATTTTACGCCCTATAATAAATCCCTAGGACTTATATACCTCGGCTGGGTATTACCTGGTCATGCAATCACGATCGTAAAATTTTGCGAGCGCACACGAATAAATTCGCCATTTTCTTCCTTTTTTTTCTCTTTCTCATCCCAGGTACATCCATTTCATTAATTCTGAAACCTGTGACAAGAAAACGTCGGGTCAGGTTAAGTTAGATCCATTTTTCTCACTACAAGAATCAGACAGGCTACGACAAATGACACTGCGAGCCTCCTTCCTTTTCCTTTTTCACTACATTACTTATTACGAGACTCACGATGAGGATTCAACAGAACAAAGCGGATTCTTCGCACCCTGTTCAGCGTCACGGTTCAACCCTTTTTTTTTGCTCTATTATTTCTGAAGTAAAACTTGTTAACTGTGGGTTTTTGGGGTCGCTGATTCTGACTCCGATGTCAATTCGAATAGTACTCAAAAATTTCAAAAGAACAACAGCCGATTCGATACGATGTAGTTATATCTATAGATACGCCACTGCAGGTCGAGCAAAGCAACAAGTGTTTATATCCTTCGCGTTATACATTTAGGCAATCGAATCTCAACTCGTCTAGTCCTCATCCTTCCGATAGATAATGAATGTTGACCTAGTTCGAGTTCGTTCCCTTCAATCCGTAAGATACAGAAGACGTATATTTCTCTTCTTTCTTTTTCCTGTTCTTTACTTTTCTTTTTTCACGTGAGATTGTATTTTTTTTATTTCCATTTATTTCACAGAATGAACGTGACGACCATCAGTTCTGTGGCGTTCAGCACAGTGGCGGGTGTGGTGGCATTGGGTACCGGCGTAATTGTGGAAAATACTAAAGGAGAACCGGAAGTGATGGTGGATAACGACCTCGATGTATCTCCGGTAACACTTTCTTCGGATTGGTCGAAAGTTGCGCGTCTGTTGCTACTCGCTTCTTTGGCCGTTATCGGAAGCGTTGGAAACGTATTCATGATATCCGCTATCATGGTGGAGGACCATCTGAAAAAGAGGGGTGAGCATGAGGAATTAAGTCCACTGAAAGGATTTGATGAATTTTAACTATGACGCGATTGGCTTCTATTCTTCCTTTAGAAAATTATTATCGATTATCTCGAGAAAAGTAGTATTCCAGTTATCCGCAAGCCATCGAAAAACACGTCCCTGAAACGAACACTTTCCGCGGTATATCGATTACTGTAATTACTAACTTTGCCAACTACATAACGGCCCTATTATATCATCACCCTTACGAACAACTGGGGGGTTATACTGCGGTGTAATCGCTGGACACATGGTATACTTTCTCATAATTCGAACGATTATAAACCATGAGAATTCAGTAGCCGTAAGAGTTAACAGGAGAAAATAATAACGAATCAGTCCCCCGATAAATTCTGATCTGCATCTGAATGTGAGCCATATTTCTTCGTTTCAGGAAATGCGTTTTTGGTGAACGTCGCGTTAGCTGATCTTTGTGTCACCGGAATGGTGATTCCCGCATCTGCTATAGTTATTTTGGCTGATCAGCAAGAATCGCCGAGCATTTGTCGTTTCGAATGGAGCGTCGAAGCCGTCTGTTTTCTCGTAACTGTTTTCACGCTGGTTATTATCGCTGCCGAAAATTACGCCCGACTTTGTATGCCTGCCGAGAGGTAAGTTTTTATAATAATCTTGAAATTTCGCATCTGACCATTCCGAAGCGATTGCTCAAACCCCGAAGTCGATCGAATCGACGTGCACGATCGGGACCCGTAGCTATTTTTCATTTCCGCAATATTTTCTCTCGACTCCAAGAGAATTTGGAACGCAAGTTTCAGTGAGGGAAAGCTGGAGATATACTCCGTCGAAAAATCCTGGTTATTAAATTTCAGGTACGCTGCTCTGACTCCAGGCCGGGTAACTGGAATAATATTGACTGCCTGGTTAATAGCGGCCATGACGGTGGCCCTCCAGTCATCCCTGGATCCTGGAACGGATTTTTGTGGGCGTCGATTTAACGGCGTTGCTTTATCGGAAGCACTCGGGGCGAGTGTCGTCGTTGGAGTTCCTGTCTTGATTACGATTTTCACTTATCTTTGCCTGATACTTCGCGTTCGCCGAGCCAGGAGGGGGACCGTTAAACCTCCGGTAGCATTTTCTCGGGATTATTCCCTCACCAAAACCAACATATACAGCTTTACTATGTTCACCATGTTTTGGCTACCGTTCGGCCTAACCCTATGCATAAGCCGTGTGAAGCCGGTCAGCGCCAGCGTTTTTTACAACCTCGCATGGTTCGCACTTTCGAAGTCATGTTTCAATAATTTATTATACTGCGTTACCGATAGACATTTCAGAAACGCTTACGTTAAATTATTTCACTATTGCTGCTGCAAGACTACGGTAAGTTTCTCAAGGAGGCAAAGAGGCGATGGAACCGGAAGGTCTTCCGGTGACGTAAGACTAAGAGTTCATATTATACATTCCTACGCGAGCCCAGCGTCGTGCAGACCAGCAGTAGCCAGAACCAATGGACGAGACGTTTATGAGCTTTAGAGACTTTAAATTTCCAAAAACTTTCAAGTTTACGAGAAGAAAATTTCATAAACTATTTTTGTCGCATGGTCGTCAAAGGGGAGGGCAGGATACCAGGTGGATGTTACCAAACCTGACCTAAAACGAGCTTCCCATATCGATCCCGTTTCTGATTTATTCGTACTTGAGGGAGTCGCCGTCAAAAGTAGCTATTTATTGTCCTTATTTTCTTATGGGGAATATCGAGAAGGTGAGTAAAAAGAAAAAAAGTCAAGACTTAGAATAATTTCCAAGGTATTATCTAAACGAAATATTGAGATGTGTGCAGAATCGTATCTTTCCAAAGTTCGGTTGAACCTTCTTTTTCATTCGGAATTGTAGTTTCGGTTTTCTTTTCTATTCTTTTTCAATATTTTAATCTGTTCTACTTCCCCATACAGGCCCCGCTGTGTCGGCCTAATATCAAGGAACTTGTATCTCGTATTTATAGACGGCTTTATCGTTGCGTGTAAATGTCAGTGATAAAATTTTCAAGTACATTATACGTGTTACGATAACATTAATGCAATTGAGGAATGAATATTGTTTTTCGCTTTTCCATATCGTATATATTATACATTTCTTTTCTCAATTTCATTTTTATTCTTCAAATTCCATTCAAGTTTTGGCGATCCGTATTAATATACCTATAATATTGGATAAAATTTTACTCGAAGACTGATTGTGTTTTCTTATTTATTTATTTTATTTTATTCTAATCTTTTTTTTTCATCAATCCTTTACATTATTAAAAATAATTAGCATCAATTGTTCAACATTTATTGCGCGTATATTTAAGTACTTCATTTAATTCGCACGTTCTACGTTTGTAATATGTATAACATTAATGTGCTTTTGCTCCGTCCATTATGTATTTTTATTATATAGTCAAACGCTTCGTATGTATCAAAAAAAGCATCATTACATTATTTTAATTTATTTAAAATGTCTTATAGGGGTATAAACCAAATTAAACAAATCAGATGTCGAATATTTCGATCAGCAATGTTTCTTTTCCTTTTTTTTTTCTCTTCTTTCTTTGGAATCGATTTATTATCGTCTTTCATTTTAGTTATACATATATTATTGGGTATTTTACATACGTGTATATCATATCTTTGATCTCCTGTCTATGTGTTCAAAATTCAGGAGTCCTTAGGATTAAAAGTGTATCGAATAAGCGCGTACGTAAAAATCTTTATGTTGGAAAAAACTATACCAGGTAGTAAATAGGTAAAAATGTATGTATAATGTAAGATGTAATAGGTGGCATTTGTAATATGTGTAACGCACTTGAGATAAACATTCAAGTTTCTATATACCTATGTATATTTTACGTATATATTTAACGAAGTAAAATACCGAAGACTGCTCTTTTAAACATAAAATTAGATACGCACTAAAAGAAAAATTCTTTTCCGACATGGAGTGTCTCGCCATAAGAAGTTTAGAATTTGCGTATTATACGTATATACATATAAATAGATATATATATATATGTATACATGACATTGCGATAGTTATATATGTAGAAAATCATATACTCTACATTCTTGAATAACAATTAATGTTGTATACCCTTCTTACACTGATCATTATCAGTTTGTAAAAGAGAAAAAAAAAACACAAAAAAAATTAAAAAGAAAGCTACGCCATAAAGTAACCACCCTGCACGTTATACCATAGGTACACATACATACTTTATATACTCAATGTATTTGACGTATCATTATTATCGTTGTTATTGATAAAATTTACACCGAAAGTAATAGAGGGGAAAAATTTCAAAAGAAAAAAGGAAAAAAACGAATCAGAAAAAAGGGAGGGTAGGTAGGTGTATTTATTGTAAATATATATAATAGATATATGGTATACTCGAGTAGCTGTAAATATTATAGTTATACATATATAGAGACACACACACTTAATATACAGTACTGGCCATAAGTTCGTGGACATTTCTGAATTTTTCGCTCGCGACAAAAAGTTGGATATCTCTGCCAAAAAAATGGTAAATGACTGAACAAAAAACCGTATTAAAGGGGAAGAATCCAGCTTTATTTTGGGTTCCAAAAAATAATTTTGCGATTTTTTTTGGCAGAGATATTTGACTTTTTGTCACGTGCGAAAAATTCGGAAGTGTCCACGAACTTATGGCCGATACTGTGCATAAAAAATCTTGAATATATGTTCGTTATAATTATACGTATAATTAGATACATACTTATAGTACATATACACACATATATTGAATATCTATTTTACATGCCTTCTGCCGAGCTGTGATCAATCCGTACATGATTATTGGACATGTAGGCGATATACGGACGAATGGACGGTTATTTCGTTAGAATTTTGCACACTTCAGCTGAACGATCTTCGAATAGGTGGTTCAAATTCTAGGGAGAAATTGGGAGAGAGTGAGAGTGACAGAGAGTGAGAGAGAGAGAGAAAGAAAACTTGATGAATTTAAGCTGGTAGTTGTGCTAAATCAACTTTAGTCGCATTTAACCATATCTAATAATGCTGGTAATGCATGAAAAAAGGAAAAAAAAACCAAAACACAAACAAAAAAAAACAACCGAGATAATATTGAGAAATGGGACCAGAAATAACGTTTGTTGCATTATTTTTAATTCATGTGTGAAGCGAGAAGAACTAAAAAAAAAAATTAAAAAAGAAAAAAACTTTCTTTTCTAAAAAACCACCCACTTCTAGTTATTAATAAATATGAATAATATACAATTCAAACTGTATAATTTAATTCCGGGGGGGAAAAAGAACAGTATTAAGTACAATAAACTGAGTTAAATTTTGGTTTCGTTTTCTAATTAAATGGGGTTATTAATGAAGCGCGTATTTATATACATATGAAACAAGAATTAGAAATATAGCAAAAATTGAACAATAATCTGCGTGTTATAATCAGCAGTTCGAAACGTTTTTCAAAGGTTAATTTAAATAGCGAAAGAAAGAACCAATGATATGACGATAAAAGAAAATTTCTGAAGATCTGCGATACGTTTCATTATTCTTATTATTATACATTATCGTGCAGGTAAATACCTGTTATATGTGTGTGAAACGCGCGATATATATAGTATAGTTAACTAAATATTATACATACGATACTTTTCTGACTCCTGATCTGGAGAGAAAGAAGAAAATAAAAAAAGAAAGAAAAGCGGAGAATCACCGAGACGAAATAAAATACTGACGTAACATATACATTATGATATTTGTAGAAACGTGTACACCGCGTTTTTATGCGACCCATTAATAATAACGCTATATTTTATTTTTGTTATTGAAAATAAAATGGATATATATATTATATCTGAACAATTTTAGTCCTCGTAGTATACAGTAGCGATATTATAGTATTTGTACGATGTTTTCACTTATCGTATCTATCCAGTTTATGGGAAAGGTCAAGCAGAGGTAAGAAATGATTTTCTGACAGGTTGGAAAAAGAAAAAAAAGACTAGTAAGTTTGTCATTTTATTTATTGAAAAATGTCGACCCTATTAGCACTATACATAGTTGTTTTCGCTGCATCAGTATTTTGTTAATCTTTAGATTATTTTGAAATACTTTTTTTTTAGTAGGTGTTGAGAGGAGATCGTTTTTTTTTTTTCATGAAATCTCCATCATCATTCTGTTTTTTATTAAAGTTAGCGTTAGTGTTACGATATTAATTGATAAAATAGAATATTATGTTTTAGATATACATGTAAACCTACACTCGTTTAAAATTGTAAGAGTGTAGGAAAATTAGAGAACAATAATTCTTTAGAGATTGAAAATGATGTTAGATAAAATAATATAGATTAATCGTGAATAATTATTGTGTGTATCATATAGGTATATTAGTGTATGGTAGAAACATCGAAGTAATTAGTAATGATGTCTATATTAGAAAAGTTCATAAGTGATTTGATGTAAAATTGGTTCCTCTGAGACCAGTATGTGAAAAATTTTCGTCTCGTTTGGGACTGTAATATCCATTATGTGACACCTGACCTATAATAACATGTACACATCATTTCCAATTTCAATCCACATAGACATAGTAATAATATAGAGTGTAATGAATAGTGTAGATCTGTCTTGCGCGGTGAGTTAATTCATTTGGAACAAATTATAGATTGAAATTTGATGTATATTTATCGTTGAACTATAATGACTTATTCCGAAACTTGGTGGACCATCGATTCACAATAAAATAACGTTTGGAGCGTTTCAATAATCGTGTATAAGAAATATAAATTGTATTTTTAACATAATCGTCAGATGAAATTATTATATCTGTGAGTAAATGTGTATCTTTGTGGTAAAGTTTAACGACGATGGTACGATGGTGTCTATATGTTGTTTCTATATATGGTATTATAAATGAATCGTCAGCATTCCAGAAGAAAAAGAAAAAAAAATTAATAAACAAAATAGAAATAGATCAACAATAGTTATTGTAGTATCTGTAAATCAAATACGTTTTTGTCCTGCTTTGGTAAATGTCGACGAATTGAAAAACGAAAACCCAAGAAAGAAGGATAGAAAAATGGAAAATCGAAAACAATGAAAGGAAAGAAAAATTCTTCACTTATCCTTAGGTGGGGTAATGAAGGAAAAATAAATTTATATCTTTTTCAATTATTTGATTTGTAAGTACGTGTATGATTATTGTATTGTAATAATGGTAGAACTGGAATAATATGTAGCATAGTTCACACTAGACATGTATTCGGAGAAAAAAAAATATAAAAGAATATTGATATCAATAGTTTATAGATATTCTTACCGTTGAATATTATTTCCCCTGATAATAATATATTGTAAATGAAAGTATGGATGTATTTATTTTTTACTCAATGTATTTCGTATCGATGTATTTTTCTTATAAACTTATATATTACACGCATACTTACACCGTATTGTCTTCACATCTTCTCGAGCATCTTCTTCTTCCATTCCTAAAGTTGATTATAGTTTGATTATTTCGTATTCATAGTGTCATGTGTGATGGTTTATATTTTTGATTGCTAATTCCTTAATGAGAAATTGATTTGTAGAACTATAATGGAAGTTCTGTTTGTAAGATCTTCTTCTGCTCGAAGACTACCACAGCCCTGAGAAATTGGGGAGAGGAAATCACGAACAGATGATCTCGTGTCGTCGATGAAATTAATTAATTAGTAGGAATTTGAAACGAAAAAAAAGCAGCAGCAGGAAATAGAGGGCTTGTGAGAAAAAATCTATTCTGCCCTCAGATAGTTGACTCTCACAGATGTGAAGAGGATCTTAAAAACTCGATTACAAAAATAGTGCAAAGTTAGAAAGACAGAAGAACGAAGGTAACTAATCAATTGATTGATCGGTTATTATACCCTAGCAAACTACACCTATGCACGTGATGAAAGATAAGGAAAAAGCAGACACGTTAATGGTCACATCTACCGAAATGAAGATGAATTTCGGATAGAATACAACCTGTTCCCATACCTCAGGGACACGAATTCGTCGAGTAAAATAAGCCACGTATTCAAACAATTACGAATATTTGTATCCAAATTTGGTAAGATAATTAAGGCGCGATTTAAGTATTCCCTATGCTTTGAAAAATTTTTCCAAGCTAGAAAAGGACCGTAACTCGATTAGTTTTAGGGGCAGCTCAATTGAATCAACATCTTGGAGATTCTGAGGTGAAAAACATATCAGAATAAGTTAAGTAACCACATTCTTGAATCGTTGAATATTTTTTATTAACTCTGTCATTATATTTGACGAATCACTACATCATCGGCATCCCCTACTAGCGCCTGGTATATGCAACCCCACATGACACGCATATCAACACTCTAGGTTACCTGAAATCATGCGCTGAAAACTTAAGATATTTTTTTCAATTTTTGGGATTTTTGAACAGCAAAGTTCTGTCAGGGTACCGAATTTGGGTAAGGGTGCGTCAGTTTTACTGAAGTTGTGTCACCGCCTTTTCAACACATCACGACATGTGGCATGCATATGATAAGTATAAAACTGCGGCCAATCAGTTTTCATAAAATGGTCTCCTTGCTCACAATATGGCACAGAGATCTGAAAACTGATCGGAGATTTTTATTTTCTTTTTTTTTCTCGTTGTAGTCATTGAGTTATGAATAATTCGTTGTTGATTAAATTTCATACTAAAAATTCAGGGAATAACTGCTTGATTAATATTGGTCAATTGGAAAAGTTTATTCGAGTTCGGAGCATGAGGTTAACATCTGATCGATTGCAATCCTGAAACGGTCAATTACAGACGTATAATTCGGTATTCGGTCCTCGGAGCATCTTGTATTATATGTAGATCCTTCTTTATGGCAACGTCAGTACGGCCGCAGCAGCCGGAGCGGCAACATCAGCAGCGACATCGGTAGCGGCGCGCGGATCCTTGGAGAACAGAGAGAGAGAGACAGACGAAGGTATTATCGCTACACTCAAAATTAGTACGCAGTTTGCTATTGCGCCACAGTTTTCTATTTTATTCAAGTTTCTTTTAAAAATAACAACTCGGGAAGTTTTCGGTTCAATCTAGATATTTGGAATAAGTGCTAGATAAAACAGCAGCTATTGGAGGACCTCCTCTATCATTGGAAATTTCGTGAATTTCGTAGCTCAGATATTTTTTTTATAAGCTGTGACAAGCTGTGTTCTTACCATCCTTTTTTAGTAGTCCTGGTCGGTCCTCTTTTCAGGGGGTAGAATTTTAAGCGAAAGTAATACGACATGAACGCAGAATTTTGATAGACTTTGAATAATAATTGCAAGTGTTGGTGAGGAAAATCAAGATCCTTACGCCAAAACTAAAACCCTTGATTCCTTGTATATTGAATTGGAAAAGTTAGTGTCATGGATTCGGGTGAGTCGGATTTAATTTGTCGTCGGAATTCCCAACGACTGTACCTAATTGATTAGACGTTTATAAATTCCTATATTCGTATACTTATTTGATCATATCCTAAGTGATTTCGAAATGGTTCTGTGCGTGTTTGAACACTACGAATTCTTTTGTCGATCGAATTGAGGAAGTTATCGTCGGGGTTATGGTTTAAGAATAATCTCCGTTGATACATTGTACTGAACAAATTTATTCATATATTGTGGGTGCAATTTAACAATTTTACTCCATTTCTTAGATAATATTTTCTTATTTCAGGTTTACAATCGATGGACATGGGATTGGCCTGGTTCTTCGCAGTATTTATTCAACTTCAAATTACGTTGTGGAGGAGTTACGGGGCATCGGACAATGTTTCACAGGTATTTAAATTATTTAAATTATTTACATTTTCCTTTATCGAACCGAATTCGCGCTGGTATCGAAACGGGTCGTTGCGCAGATATCACGAGATGCATGGAAAAGGGGCGAAATCTGAAGTTAAGCGATTAGTGGCGATAAAAATAGATTTCGGCATAGATTTTTATATGGTAGGTCTGGACATGTTAGAAAGGTTTGCTCAGCTCGCACTTCAGGATTGTGATGCCATTGCTCGTGCCGGGGTAGAAAAGTATCTAGAGGTTGTACACGTTTGTAGGGTGTACAGCGTCACACCTTTTACCTATAAATACGTAAAAATGTATACGACGTTGGTGTAACGTAGCCTTTATGAATCATTATAAAAAACCGATTGCCCACGCGCGATCGTCCGGACGAAAATTACTTGGAATTCATCTCTCCTGTGTTAAAGCTGCCCGCAACGCTCATCGAGCTGGGATTCTTTTCAACCCCTAAATCTGAATGTTCCCAAAAAATTATTCATGCGTTTTGTTTCTCGCAAACTATCGACACACTTATTGGAAAATCTATGAGCGATTCAATGTTCGTCGGATCATGCCTATTCGTTATATTTGAGAAAAAAAATAACCTGCTGAATCAGAGAGTCTGTAAAAGGTACACCAAAAAGTCGAAGAATATTCTCCGTGAAGATCGAAATTCCCGCAAATAAGAAATCCTTTATACACCCAACTGTATATTATGTATAATACATACCGAATTATTACGAGTTGCGAATTGTAGTCTCCTGTTCAATTGCTGCTTGCTCGACAGCGAGTTGGCCGGTCTTAGAAATTCCTCGAAGTGTTACTCGTTCACTTTTGGTTGCAGTTCAGGTCAGATTAACTTAGATCATTGTCCGTCTGATTGGACATGCATTCTCGCTCATTCAACGGTGCAACTCAGCTGTATTTTGATCCGATCGTCAAAACGATCGATCCATTCATTTCTTAAACATATTGATGCGACCCCTTCATCAGCTATACTGTGTGATAATTGATAAAACGTAGGAATCATCAAGATTAGGCTTCAGCCAACTTTTGATTATTTTGAATGTTTTGCCAAGCAAAATTTGGCCTCTTCGTAGACGATCGTGCGAATAAAGATTTTTCAACTTTTTCGATCTCAGGAATCCGAATCCGGTATCCAAATTTACTCGTATTTTGAATTAGGAAAGTTAGCGTCATAACTTTAGGCTAAAAGTATCCTTCGTTGTTGGAATTTCGAACAATTACAATTAATCATGCATTTAGGAATCCCTGTATTCATATTTATTCCATATTAATATTCTCAATTGTGGATCCGTGTTCTAACACTATAAATTTATCTATCTATTAGATTGAGGAAGTTTGCGTGGGGATTTTGGTTTAGGAATTAAATTACATTGTTCCTTGCTATACTCTGAACGAATTTATTGATAATATATTTGTAGATTCAATTTTACAGTTTACTTTATCTCTTACATAGTCAATTTCTTATTTCAGCTTTATAATCGATGGACATGGGAGTTGCCTGGTTCTTTACAGTATTTATTCGACTTCAAACCATGATGTGCAGGACTTACATGGCATTCAATAATACTTTACAGGTATTTACACGTTATGAATAAATTATCAGTCAATATAATGTGATATAATATAATATGATATAATATAATATGATATGATATAATATAATATGATATAATATAATATGATATAATATAATATGATATAATATAATATAACGTGATACAATGTAATATAATATATTATAATACAATATAATATACATATATTTGTTATAATACGTATGATATAATATTAGCAATAATATATTCTTACATGTACATCATTATTAATGTTTGCTGTATATTCTAGGTACTTAATATTTCCCCTGCTGCCGCCGTTGGACGTCATAAGAGCCCGGACTCCTCCTGTCCCCCGGGAGGAGTCCATCCGGGTCTTTAGACCGTCCCCTGGGACAAGCGTGGCCTCCCACCACCCCCGGGGGTCCCAGGGGATATAGTCCCTGGGGACGTGAGTCTCCCTTTAGGAGACTTACTTCCCTGGGGACTAGTCTTCGGAGGCTAGTCCCCTGGGGACATGTCTCCGGGGATTCGGTATCCCCGGATGTCGGGATGCCGAATCTCCAGAGACATGTCCCCAGGGGACTAGCCTCCGAAGACAACCCGGGAAAAGGAGGCCTGACCCGGACGCTCTGTTTTTTGGTTCTCTAGAGAAATCACGAAGACGACTGTCCGCTTGGGACCTCCTTTTCCCGGGTTGTCTTCGGAGGCTAGTCCTCTGGGGAGATGTCTCCAGGGATCCGACATCCGGGGATGCCGGATCCCCGGGGACATCGCCCCAGGGACTTGCGCCCCCGAAGACTAGTCCCCAGGGAAGTAAGTCTCCTAAGAGGAGACTTACGTCCCCAGGGACTATATCCCCTGGGACCCCGGGGGTGGTGGGAGGCCACGCTGTATCCCAGGGGACACCCCCTCAAAACCCGGATGGACTCCCCCCGGGGGACAGGAGGAGTCCGGGCTCCCACGACGTCCAACGGCGGCAGCAACCGAAGCGTCGTTGGAGTTGCACCCTGTAATACAAAGAGACAATAAGTTAACTTCATATGTGACTTATTATATGAGCTATCATATAACATAATGTATAAGTTATTGTATGATGTATAATCATGGTTGAATTCTAATAAACAAAGTATATAATAATATATTATTGTTGTGCCTTATTGGCGTGTGTGATAAATTATATTATCGGCATGCATGAAGTTACTGAGTTCATTGGGTAATACTGAGTAATCTGATTTCATGAGTAGAAGTTTGAAAATATTTTCTAAGGGGATGCAATTCATATTCTAGGGACTCTCAATGATGCATTTTACTAAGCACTCATAAAGGAAACAAATTATAAATCTGATTTCATGAGGAGAAGTTTGAAAATATTTTCTAAGGAGATGCAATTCATATTCTAGGGACTCTCAATGATGCATTTTACTGAGCACTCATGAAGGAAATAAGTTATAAATCTGATTTCATGAGGAGAAGTTTGAAAATATTTTCTAAGGAGATGCAATTCATATTCTAGGGACTCTCAATGATGTATTTCACTGAGCACTCGAAGGAAATAAGTTATAAATCTGATTTCATGAGGAGAAGTTTGAAAATATTTTCTAAGGGGATGCAATTCATATTCTAGGGACTCTCAATGATGCATTTTACTAAGCACTCATAAAGGAAACAAATTATAAATCTGATTTCATGAGGAGAAGTTTGAAAATATTTTCTAAGGAGATGCAATTCATATTCTAGGGACTCTCAATGATGCATTTTACTGAGCACTCATGAAGGAAATAAGTTATAAATCTGATTTCATGAGTAGAAGTTTGAAAATATTTTCTAAGGGGATGCAATTCATATTCTAGGGACTCTCAATGATGCATTTTACTGAGCACTCATGAAGGAAATAAGTTATAAATCTGATTTCATGAGGAGAAGTTTGAAAATATTTTCTAAGGGGATGCAATTCATATTCTAGGGACTCTCAATGATGTATTTCACTGAGCACTCGAAGGAAATAAGTTATAAATCTGATTTCATGAGGAGAAGTTTGAAAATATTTTCTGAGGGGATGCAATTCATATTCTAGGGACTCTCAATGATGCATTTTACTGAGCACTCATAAAGGAAATAAGTTAATGAATTCATACCTCTGCAAAAAAAGAACTTGTATGTCTCATATGTTGCAGATCCGTTTCGGCTGGACGAGGATGAAGGAAAGTTGATCGTCGAAGACACTTGGTGATGTCCCGTTCCGAGTTCCAATCGATTGCCAGAACGCCAAAGTCGATGCGAAATCTGCAGACAACATTAAAGACTATGTCTGAGAGAAAGATCAAGCAATGCTCATTCAATTATATGTACGATTTGATTCACAATGTGACAATCAATGATGCATGTATCAACTTTGTATCCATGAGTTAGATCAATAAATTTGTTTCGTATTTTACAAAAAAACTAAAAATCGAGTAAAATATCATTTAAAAATCATCTAACAAAATTCCGAGGAAGTTTTCAGAACCTGGTTGAGCTCATTTTGATAATTTTCTAGTACGGCTAGTTGAATACGAGTTGTAAATACCTTGAGAAATAGTCGCTCAAACGACTTCAAAAATATTTCACTTATTTTATTGGAGGGTTCATAGATGATTTGAGCCCAGGAATCTATTAAATCCGCAAACCAAATTGATATATCTATAAAATTGATAGCGTTATTGCCGAATCATCGCTGTGAGAAGAGAAAAGATAAGAATATCTCGATAAGTTGATTTTGATGTGAACAAAACCCCTGCGGAAGGTAAGGTCTCATAAGAAACGTAAAATCAACACGGTTGGAGCGTAATCTGTTGATTCTGAGCACACGTTATACAACAAACTTTTGCTATGATGAAAAAAATGTTTGTTTCTTTAATACGAATCGAACGCGACCAAATTCATCAAATTCCGATTATTGGTTCCTGAGATATAATAGGAATCGCACATGCAGATTAGAATAGAGAAATTTAAAGGGAGTTTTGTAATCTGGCGGGCCGCACTCGAGCCCTCGCGAGTTAGTTTTTTCTCTCGCCGTCGGGTTGCGCAGCTCAATTGACCTTCTCGCAATTAAAAAAATTCTTAAAAAGTGGAAATACCGTGTGCTCGACGCATTCGACAGTTGCGAGCCTCTGCTCACCCCATTAAAGGGATATCTGTAACGCTTTATTAACGAATTTTTAATACACGTGTTCGGGCATTGGAATGTCGGCACGTGAAAGAATTTAAATATAATGTATGGGTTTTTAATAGGTGATGAAGTGTGAACATGTTTTTTTTGAAGTTTTTTTCGCCTATTGTTCAGAGGTGTGAAACGATTTGTCGGCACCACCTGTTAACTCTTTTCACACCTGTTGCGACCGACCTACCCCAATGCACTGGTATTTTTTCTTAGAATTCGTATGTAACCGCAAGAAATATATATGTACGAATTCCTGTGTTATATATCACAGTGTACACTCGGCGAGGTGAATTCTGACTCACTTTTTCCCTAAGAACAGTGGGGCTCAGTCCAGAATCGATTTAGACGGGTGTACACTTAAAAATATCATAAAAAAAATTTTTTTTTTTTGTTTTACCCGTAGAGAAATGCGCTTTTAAAACTAAGTTATTTTTTTTTGATATTGTCCTGTTCATTCTAGCAGGAAGCCGGTTCGAAAAGGGAGAATGTAAATATTTTAAATACCTGTGAAATATTGTCCGATGCCCCGTAACTCCTCCACAACGTAATTTGAAGTTCAATAAATACTGCGAAGAACCAGGCCGATTCCATATACATCGATTGTAAACCTGAAATAAGAAAATATTATCTAAGAAATGGAGTAAAATTGTTAAATTGCACCCACAATATATGAATAAATTTGTTCAGTACAATGTATCAACGGAGATTATTCTTAAACCATAACCCCGACGATAACTTCCTCAATTCGATCGACAAAAGAATTCGTAGTGTTCAAACACGCACAGAACCATTTCGAAATCACTTAGGATATGATCAAATAAGTATACGAATATAGGAATTTATAAACGTCTAATCAATTAGGTACAGTCGTTGGGAATTCCGACGACAAATTAAATCCGACTCACCCGAATCCATGACACTAACTTTTCCAATTCAATATACAAGGAATCAAGGGTTTTAGTTTTGGCGTAAGGATCTTGATTTTCCTCACCAACACTTGCAATTATTATTCAAAGTCTATCAAAATTCTGCGTTCATGTCGTATTACTTTCGCTTAAAATTCTACCCCCTGAAAAGAGGACCGACCAGGACTACTAAAAAAGGATGGTAAGAACACAGCTTGTCACAGCTTATAAAAAAAATATCTGAGCTACGAAATTCACGAAATTTCCAATGATAGAGGAGGTCCTCCAATAGCTGCTGTTTTATCTAGCACTTATTCCAAATATCTAGATTGAACCGAAAACTTCCCGAGTTGTTATTTTTAAAAGAAACTTGAATAAAATAGAAAACTGTGGCGCAATAGCAAACTGCGTACTAATTTTGAGTGTAGCGATAATACCTTCGTCTGTCTCTCTCTCTCTGTTCTCCAAGGATCCGCGCGCCGCTACCGATGTCGCTGCTGATGTTGCCGCTCCGGCTGCTGCGGCCGTACTGACGTTGCCATAAAGAAGGATCTACATATAATACAAGATGCTCCGAGGACCGAATACCGAATTATACGTCTGTAATTGACCGTTTCAGGATTGCAATCGATCAGATGTTAACCTCATGCTCCGAACTCGAATAAACTTTTCCAATTGACCAATATTAATCAAGCAGTTATTCCCTGAATTTTTAGTATGAAATTTAATCAACAACGAATTATTCATAACTCAATGACTACAACGAGAAAAAAAAAGAAAATAAAAATCTCCGATCAGTTTTCAGATCTCTGTGCCATATTGTGAGCAAGGAGACCATTTTGTGAGAACTGATCGGCCGCAGTTTTATACTTATTGTATGCATGCGACGAGGCGGTCCGAGTCAAGGCCTGATGTCGTGATGTGTTGCTTGTAAATAGGATGTTGATGATGCATTCGATCTTAATTAAACTTTCAATTAGAGGGGGCTGTTTTGTGACGGATGAATAGAAGGGAGAAACTGAATTTTAACATATCATAGGATGTATTATGGATTTATTCTATCAGAAAAATCTTCTCTTACAACAAATGTGTTACAATCAAATTATTGAAAGTTCCTCAATAAATCAATATTGCAATTGTTCCGAAAAGTACAGAATCAATGGCTGCATGATGGATAAATTATATTTACTTTTGCGGTCCACGAATATATATATCCTATAGTTTCAGGTGTTCTGTCACTCGGATTTTGTTCAGAAATCGCTGAATAATATACAAAGACTTTAGGAGAACTCTGATCTTTGGTGTTCTTCCATACGTAGACTTGGTGTTCTTTCAGGGAGAAAATCGCAGTATTTGCGGAATCGATTGCAAGACGCTTATCCTACGTATTTTTGCGCAGGGAACACGAACGCGTCGATTAAATCAATCTGGAATCAAAACCTATCGAGATATCCTTGATTTATCACTTTTCAGATCGATAAATTGGCGATAACTTGATCAATTTAATAGGTAATATAATTTGGCTTGCAGATTCGGATTTCTGAGGTCAAAATACATGGGGATAGCATGGAAAACTCTTCAAAAAAAAATGTAGGCTTCTCTTCCAGATTTTGAGAAAACATTAAGGCTATAGGCTTACTGTTTTTTTGGGGTAAAAATCGAAGTATTTGCAAAATCGATTGCACTATGCTTATCCTACGTATTTTTGCGCAGGGAACACGAATGCGTCGATTAAATCAATCTGGAATCAAAACCCATCGAAATATCCTTGATTTATCACTTTTCAGATCGATAAATTGGCGATAACTTGATCAATTTAATAGGTAATTCAATTTGGCTTGCAGATTCGGATTCCTGAGGTCAAAATACATAGGGATAGCATGGAAAACTCTTCAAAAAAAAATGTAGGCTTCTCTTCCAGATTTTGAGAAAACATTAAGGCTATAGGCTTACTGTTTTTTTGGGGTAAAAATCGAAGTATTTGCAAAATCGATTGCACTGTGCTTATCCTACGTATTTTTGCTCAGGGAACACGAATACGTCGATGAAATTAATCTAGAATCAAATCCCATCGAGATATCCTTGATTTATCACTTTTCAGATCGATAAATTGGCGATAACTTGATCAATTTAATAGGTAATTCAATTTGGCTTGCAGATTCGGATTCCTGAGGTCAAAATACATAGGGATAGCATGGAAAACTCTTCAAAAAAAAATGCAGGCTTCTCTTCCAGATTTTGAGAAAATAGTAAGGCTATAGGCTTACTGTTTTTTTGGGGTAAAAATCGAAGTATTTGCAAAATCAATTGCACTGTGCTTATCCTACGTATTTTTGCGCAGGGAACACGAATACGTCGATGAAATTGATCTAGAATCAAATCCCATCGAGATATCCTTGATTTATCACTTTTCAGATCGATGAATTGGCGATAACTTGATCAATTTAATAGGTAATTCAATTTGGCTTGCAGATTCGGATTCCTGAGGTCAAAATACATAGGGATAGCATGGAAAACTCTTCAAAAAAAAATGTAGGCTTCTCTTCCAGATTTTGAGAAAATAGTAAGGCTATAGGCTTACTGTTTTTTTGGGGTAAAAATCGAAGTATTTGCAAAATCAATTGCACTGTGCTTATCCTACGTATTTTTGCTCAGGGAACACGAATACGTCGATGAAATTGATCTAGAATCAAATCCCATCGAGATATCCTTGATTTATCACTTTTCAGATCGATAAATTGGCGATAACTTGATCAATTTAATAGGTAATTCAATTTGGCTTGCAGATTCGGATTCCTGAGGTCAAAATACATAGGGATAGCATGGAAAACTCTTCAAAAAAAAATGTAGGCTTCTCTTCCAGATTTTGAGAAAATAGTAAGGCTATAGGCTTACTGTTTTTTTGGGGTAAAAATCGAAGTATTTGCAAAATCAATTGCACTGTGCTTATCCTACGTATTTTTGCGCAGGGAACACGAATACGTCGATGAAATTGATCTAGAATCAAATCCCATCGAGATATCCTTGATTTATCACTTTTCAGATCGATGAATTGGCGATAACTTGATCAATTTAATAGGTAATTCAATTTGGCTTGCAGATTCGGATTCCTGAGGTCAAAATACATAGGGATAGCATGGAAAACTCTTCAAAAAAAAATGTAGGCTTCTCTTCCAGATTTTGAGAAAATAGTAAGGCTATAGGCTTACTGTTTTTTTGGGGTAAAAATCGAAGTATTTGCAAAATCAATTGCACTGTGCTTATCCTACGTATTTTTGCGCAGGGAACACGAATGCGTCGATGAAATTGATCTAGAATCAAATCCCATCGAGATATCCTTGATTTATCACTTTTCAGATCGATAAATTGGCGATAACTTGATCAATTTAATAGGTAATTCAATTTGGCTTGCAGATTCGGATTCCTGAGGTCAAAATACATAGGGATAGCATGGAAAACTCTTCAAAAAAAAATGTAGGCTTCTCTTCCAGATTTTGAGAAAATAGTAAGGCTATAGGCTTACTGTTTTTTTGGGGTAAAAATCGAAGTATTTGCAAAATCAATTGCACTGTGCTTATCCTACGTATTTTTGCTCAGGGAACACGAATACGTCGATGAAATTGATCTAGAATCAAATCCCATCGAGATATCCTTGATTTATCACTTTTCAGATCGATAAATTGGCGATAACTTGATCAATTTAATAGGTAATTCAATTTGGCTTGCAGATTCGGATTCCTGAGGTCAAAATACATAGGGATAGCATGGAAAACTCTTCAAAAAAAAATGTAGATCACTCTTCCAGATATTGAAAAAAAACCAAGGCGATAGTCTTGGTGTTTTTTGGGGTAAAAATCGAAGTATCTGCGAAATCAATTGCAGGACGCTTATCTCACGTATTTTTGCGCAGGGAACATGAATACGTCGATTAAATCAAGCTAGGAGTAATATCTCTCGAGATTACTCAATTTCTTCGTAGCTGCAATTCACGCTTATTGAACATACTTACCTTGGTCCATCTTTGTTTTCAGGAGACCTTTGGAGGCACCCTACGAAGCAGTTTGGCCCTTCACCTGGAATACAAGACTATATTTGGCGCATCTACAAGGCCAATCATCATATGTTTGGCGTAGATAATTTGCATAAATAAGTTATGATTCAAGTAGATCGTCCTTTATACTTATTGTTTGTTTTCTTACTTCAGAACTATTCAATTAATAATATAATGTCGAGCAAAATAGAATTACTATTGTACCTCGTTACAATCATATAAGAATGAATGTTTCTGTAAGAATGAATCCATAATAGTCATTTCGACGTCCTTATATTTATTGAATAAGTCAGATAGATATGTATTTTTGACCGCTGATTCATGAATAAACATTTTCTTCTACCAATACACAATTGTTCATTTATTATTGTTCACACCCTTGCACACCTCATCCATTGATATCCGTTGTTCGCAAAGTTCATAGATCATATCGTACATGATATCATACATTATCACATGCATGCATGCAGGAATATGCAGGCCTCATTATTTATACAGATGCAACGACGATTAATAATAAATGCGCTACAATGCAATTGACAAAGCCTATACATTGAATCAACAGTTCAGTTATTTCAGAAAGTAAATGATCAATGGCTACATGATAAATAATATGTGTAATCTTATCCGGTTCACAAATATAATTAAGAATGAAGCAGATGCACTGACGAGTCTTGTGTCCTAGATGCAGGGCGGATTCGTCTTGAGGCTGCTAACTTTGCTCCTGTAACTGAAAAAAGAAAGTTATTAATCGAGAACAAACGAGATCGCAGACTTATTGACTTGATTACGTTACCGCTGGTATTAGTTTCTTGCCTAGTCCACTCAATGGATTCGCATTTCTTAGGTTGAAACGTATTGTAAAAGATGTAGAACGAGAAGTCGAAGAAATTGCCTGAGGCTTGTTGGATCAGGTCTGTTGGTGTAGCAATTCCATTACCCCTCTTGAATTGCAATTGATATTATCATTGTAGGATTTCTTATATGGACAGGAATACAATGGTATCCATGATACGAATGTGCCATCAATCAATTGTACTCACACCTCGTTAAATATTCCATGTAGTCGTCACGTTGGAATAGCAGACGGCATGAGCCTCGTTTCTATATGGTTGGGATACATTCTCTCTTCCAACTGATCACTGCATAATTTGCAGCTAACATCAGCATACTCTGGTCCCTTCTCCGGTGAGTCGAGTGGTCCGATGGCATGTACTCGTGTCAACGACCCACAGCGATGACAGACATGGAGATTTTACAGGACACTTCACTGATAAAATAAGATGCTGTCATTGAATCTAAGCAGAAGGCAGCTAATATTCATTAGAATAACCACGTATCACCTGTTGATGCTGGTTTAATATGCAAACAGAGGCCCTTTGCCTCCAGTGACAGCTCTCTCGGGTTGAGGCCAAAACCCTCTAGCTGCAGCTTGGAATGCTGAGTAAAAAGATTCTTTTCCTGCTAGCGACTTGAGTAACAACATTTCTGATATTTCCCCGATTTTTCCTGATTTTTTCCGATTTTTCCTGATTTTTCCTGATTTTTTCTAATTTTTTCTGATTTTTTCTAATTAATTAAATGAATTTTCACTAAGCTCCGCCCACAAAGCGCATAAGCTCCGCCCACAAAGCGCCAAAAAATGGCACTGGTGGCGCCATCTCTCGGATTTTTTGCTGGAACTAATCCTCAGTTTTGGCTCAAAATCGCGCTCGTGGCGCCATCCCACGGAATCTTTTCGGAACTAACCCCTATTTTTTAGGTCAAAATTACCCTGGTGGCGCCATCTCTCGGATTTTTTGCTGGAACTAACCCTCAGTTTTGGCTCAAAATCGCGCTCGTGGCGCCATCCCACGGAATCTTTGCGAACTATTTTTGACAACGAGCCGCCATCTTGGATTTTTATCCGAAAAAATTACTGCTAAAAAATCCAAGATGGCGGCTTGTTGTCAAAAATAGTTCGCGAAGATTCCGTGGGATGGCGCCACGAGCGCGATTTTGAGCCAAAACTGAGGGTTAGTTCCAGCAAAAAATCCGAGAGATGGCGCCACCAGGGTAATTTTGACCAAAAAAATCAGGATTAGTTCCGGGAAAATTCCGAGAGATGGCGCCACCGCGGCCCGCTTTTTTGCGCTTTGTGGGCGGAGCTTAGTGAAAAATAATTTAATTAATTAGAAAAAATCAGAAAAAATCAGAAAAAATCAGGAAAAATCGGAAAAAATCAGGAAAAATCAGGGAAATATCAGAGATGTTGTTACTCAAGTCGCTAGCAGGAAAAGGATCTTTTTACTTAGCATTCCAAGCTGCAGCTAGAGGGTTTTGGCCTCAACCCGAGAGAGCTGTCACTGGAGGCAAAGGGCCTCTGTTTGCATATTAAACCAGCATCAACAGGTGATTATTCTATTGCATATTAGCTGCCTTCTGCTTAGATTCAATGACAGCATCTTATTTTATCAGTGAAGTGTCCTGTAAAATCTCCATGTCTGTCATCGCTGTGGGTCGTTGACACGAGTACATGCCATCGGACCACTCGACTCACCAGAGAAGGGACCAGAGTATGCTGATGTTAGCTGCAAATTATGCAGTGATCAGTTGGAAGAGAGAATGTATCCCAACCATACAGAAACGAGGCTCATGCCGTCTGCTATTCCAACGTGACGACTACATGGAATATTTAACGAGGTGTGAGTACAATTGATTGATGGCACATTCGTATCATGGATACCATTGTATTCCTGTCCATATAAGAAATCCTACAATGATAATATCAATTGCAATTCAAGAGGGGTAATGGAATTGCTACACCAACAGACCTGATCCAACAAGCCTCAGGCAATTTCTTCGACTTCTCGTTCTACATCTTTTACAATACGTTTCAACCTAAGAAATGCGAATCCATTGAGTGAACTAGGCAAGAAACTAATACCAGCGGTAACGTAATCAAGTCAATAAGTCTGCGATCTCGTTTGTTCCCGATTATGAACTTCTTTTTTTCTGTTACAGGAGCAAAGTTAGAGGCCTGAAGACGAACTCGCCCTGCATCTAGGACACAAGACTCGTCAGTGCATCTGCATAATTCTTAATTATATTTGTGAACCGGATAAGATTACACATATTATTTATCATGTAGCCATAGATCATTTACTTTCTGAAATAAATGAACTGTTGATTCAATGTATAGGCTTCGTCAATTGCATTGTAACGCATTTATTATTGATCGTCGTTGCATCTGTATAAATAATGAGGCCTGCATATTCCTGCATGCATGCATGTGATGATGCATGATATCATGTACGATATGATGTATGAACTTTGCGAACAACGGATATCAATGAATGAGATGTGCGAGGGTGTGATCAATAATAAATAAACAATTGTGTATTCATAGCACTTAATGTTTATTGGTAGAAGCACAGTCAAAAATATATTTCAGGACATCGTAATAACTATTGTGGATTCATTCTTACAGATACAATAATTGTTATATGATTATAACGAGTTACGATAGTGATTCTATTTTGCTCAACATTATAGTATTAATTGAATAGTTCTAAAGTAAGAAAACAAACAATAAGTATAAAGGACGATCTACTTGAATCATAACTTATTTATGCAAATTATCTACGACGAACATATGATGATAGGCCCTGTAGATGCGCCAAAGATAGACTTGTATTCTGGATGAGGAAGCATAGTGCAATTGGTTTTGCAAATTCTTCGATTTTTACCCCCAAAAAACAGTAAGCCTATAGCCTTACTATTTTCTCAAAATCTGGAAGAGAAGCCTACATTTTTTTTTGAAGAGTTTTTCATGCTTTCCCTATGTATTTTGACCTCAGGAATCCGAATCTGCAAGCCAAATTGAATTTCCTATTAAATTGATCAAGTTATCGCCAATTTATCGATCTGAAAAGTGATAAATCAAGGATATCTCGATGGGATTTGATTCTAGATCAATTTCATCGACGTATTCGTGTTCCCTGAGCAAAAATACGTAGGATAAGCACAGTGCAATTGATTTTGCAAATACTTCGATTTTTACCCCAAAAAAACAGTAAGCCTATAGCCTTACTATTTTCTCAAAATCTGGAAGAGAAGCCTACATTTTTTTTTGGAGAGTTTTCCATGCTATCCCTATGTATTTTGACCTCAGGAATCCGAATCTGCAAGCCAAATTGAATTACCTATTAAATTGATCAAGTTATCGCCAATTTATCGATCTGAAAAGTGATAAATCAAGGATATCTCGATGGGATTTGATTCTAGATCAATTTCATCGACGTATTCGTGTTCCCTGAGCAAAAATACGTAGGATAAGCACAGTGCAATTGATTTTGCAAATACTTCGATTTTTACCCCAAAAAAACAGTAAGCCTATAGCCTTACTATTTTCTCAAAATCTGGAAGAGAAGCCTACATTTTTTTTTGGAGAGTTTTCCATGCTATCCCTATGTATTTTGACCTCAGGAATCCGAATCTGCAAGCCAAATTGAATTACCTATTAAATTGATCAAGTTATCGCCAATTTATCGATCTGAAAAGTGATAAATCAAGGATATCTCGATGGGATTTGATTCTAGATCAATTTCATCGACGTATTCGTGTTCCCTGAGCAAAAATACGTAGGATAAGCACAGTGCAATTGATTTTGCAAATACTTCGATTTTTACCCCAAAAAAACAGTAAGCCTATAGCCTTACTATTTTCTCAAAATCTGGAAGAGAAGCCTACATTTTTTTTTGAAGAGTTTTCCATGCTATCCCTATGTATTTTGACCTCAGGAATCCGAATCTGCAAGCCAAATTGAATTACCTATTAAATTGATCAAGTTATCGCCAATTCATCGATCTGAAAAGTGATAAATCAAGGATATCTCGATGGGATTTGATTCTAGATTAATTTCATCGACGTATTCGTGTTCCCTGCGCAAAAATACGTAGGATAAGCACAGTGCAATTGATTTTGCAAATACTTCGATTTTTACCCCAAAAAAACAGTAAGCCTATAGCCTTACTATTTTCTCAAAATCTGGAAGAGAAGCCTGCATTTTTTTTTGAAGAGTTTTCCATGCTATCCCTATGTATTTTGACCTCAGGAATCCGAATCTGCAAGCCAAATTGAATTACCTTTTAAATTGATCAAGTTATCGCCAATTTATCGATCTGAAAAGTGATAAATCAAGGATATCTCGATGGGATTTGATTCTAGATTAATTTCATCGACGTATTCGTGTTCCCTGCGCAAAAATACGTAGGATAAGCACAGTGCAATTGATTTTGCAAATACTTCGATTTTTACCCCAAAAAAACAGTAAGCCTATAGCCTTACTATTTTCTCAAAATCTGGAAGAGAAGCCTGCATTTTTTTTTGAAGAGTTTTCCATGCTATCCCTATGTATTTTGACCTCAGGAATCCGAATCTGCAAGCCAAATTGAATTACCTATTAAATTGATCAAGTTATCGCCAATTTATCGATCTGAAAAGTGATAAATCAAGGATATCTCGATGGGATTTGATTCTAGATTAATTTCATCGACGTATTCGTGTTCCCTGCGCAAAAATACGTAGGATAAGCACAGTGCAATTGATTTTGCAAATACTTCGATTTTTACCCCAAAAAAACAGTAAGCCTATAGCCTTACTATTTTCTCAAAATCTGGAAGAGAAGCCTGCATTTTTTTTTGAAGAGTTTTCCATGCTATCCCTATGTATTTTGACCTCAGGAATCCGAATCTGCAAGCCAAATTGAATTACCTATTAAATTGATCAAGTTATCGCCAATTTATCGATCTGAAAAGTGATAAATCAAGGATATCTCGATGGGATTTGATTCTAGATTAATTTCATCGACGTATTCGTGTTCCCTGCGCAAAAATACGTAGGATAAGCACAGTGCAATTGATTTTGCAAATACTTCGATTTTTACCCCAAAAAAACAGTAAGCCTATAGCCTTACTATTTTCTCAAAATCTGGAAGAGAAGCCTACATTTTTTTTTGAAGAGTTTTCCATGCTATCCCTATGTATTTTGACCTCAGGAATCCGAATCTGCAAGCCAAATTGAATTACCTATTAAATTGATCAAGTTATCGCCAATTTATCGATCTGAAAAGTGATAAATCAAGGATATCTCGATGGGATTTGATTCTAGATTAATTTCATCGACGTATTCGTGTTCCCTGCGCAAAAATACGTAGGATAAGCACAGTGCAATTGATTTTGCAAATACTTCGATTTTTACCCCAAAAAAACAGTAAGCCTATAGCCTTACTATTTTCTCAAAATCTGGAAGAGAAGCCTACATTTTTTTTTGAAGAGTTTTCCATGCTATCCCTATGTATTTTGACCTCAGGAATCCGAATCTGCAAGCCAAATTGAATTACCTATTAAATTGATCAAGTTATCGCCAATTTATCGATCTGAAAAGTGATAAATCAAGGATATCTCGATGGGATTTGATTCTAGATTAATTTCATCGACGTATTCGTGTTCCCTGCGCAAAAATACGTAGGATAAGCACAGTGCAATTGATTTTGCAAATACTTCGATTTTTACCCCAAAAAAACAGTAAGCCTATAGCCTTACTATTTTCTCAAAATCTGGAAGAGAAGCCTACATTTTTTTTTGAAGAGTTTTCCATGCTATCCCTATGTATTTTGACCTCAGGAATCCGAATCTGCAAGCCAAATTGAATTACCTTTTAAATTGATCAAGTTATCGCCAATTTATCGATCTGAAAAGTGATAAATCAAGGATATCTCGATGGGATTTGATTCTAGATTAATTTCATCGACGTATTCGTGTTCCCTGCGCAAAAATACGTAGGATAAGCACAGTGCAATTGATTTTGCAAATACTTCGATTTTTACCCCAAAAAAACAGTAAGCCTATAGCCTTACTATTTTCTCAAAATCTGGAAGAGAAGCCTACATTTTTTTTTGAAGAGTTTTCCATGCTATCCCTATGTATTTTGACCTCAGGAATCCGAATCTGCAAGCCAAATTGAATTACCTATTAAATTGATCAAGTTATCGCCAATTTATCGATCTGAAAAGTGATAAATCAAGGATATCTCGATGGGATTTGATTCTAGATTAATTTCATCGACGTATTCGTGTTCCCTGCGCAAAAATACGTAGGATAAGCACAGTGCAATTGATTTTGCAAATACTTCGATTTTTACCCCAAAAAAACAGTAAGCCTATAGCCTTACTATTTTCTCAAAATCTGGAAGAGAAGCCTACATTTTTTTTTGAAGAGTTTTCCATGCTATCCCTATGTATTTTGACCTCAGGAATCCGAATCTGCAAGCCAAATTGAATTACCTATTAAATTGATCAAGTTATCGCCAATTTATCGATCTGAAAAGTGATAAATCAAGGATATCTCGATGGGATTTGATTCTAGATTAATTTCATCGACGTATTCGTGTTCCCTGCGCAAAAATACGTAGGATAAGCACAGTGCAATTGATTTTGCAAATACTTCGATTTTTACCCCAAAAAAACAGTAAGCCTATAGCCTTACTATTTTCTCAAAATCTGGAAGAGAAGCCTACATTTTTTTTTGAAGAGTTTTCCATGCTATCCCTATGTATTTTGACCTCAGGAATCCGAATCTGCAAGCCAAATTGAATTACCTATTAAATTGATCAAGTTATCGCCAATTTATCGATCTGAAAAGTGATAAATCAAGGATATCTCGATGGGATTTGATTCTAGATTAATTTCATCGACGTATTCGTGTTCCCTGCGCAAAAATACGTAGGATAAGCACAGTGCAATTGATTTTGCAAATACTTCGATTTTTACCCCAAAAAAACAGTAAGCCTATAGCCTTACTATTTTCTCAAAATCTGGAAGAGAAGCCTACATTTTTTTTTGAAGAGTTTTCCATGCTATCCCTATGTATTTTGACCTCAGGAATCCGAATCTGCAAGCCAAATTGAATTACCTATTAAATTGATCAAGTTATCGCCAATTTATCGATCTGAAAAGTGATAAATCAAGGATATCTCGATGGGATTTGATTCTAGATTAATTTCATCGACGTATTCGTGTTCCCTGCGCAAAAATACGTAGGATAAGCACAGTGCAATTGATTTTGCAAATACTTCGATTTTTACCCCAAAAAAACAGTAAGCCTATAGCCTTACTATTTTCTCAAAATCTGGAAGAGAAGCCTACATTTTTTTTTGAAGAGTTTTCCATGCTATCCCTATGTATTTTGACCTCAGGAATCCGAATCTGCAAGCCAAATTGAATTACCTTTTAAATTGATCAAGTTATCGCCAATTTATCGATCTGAAAAGTGATAAATCAAGGATATCTCGATGGGATTTGATTCTAGATTAATTTCATCGACGTATTCGTGTTCCCTGCGCAAAAATACGTAGGATAAGCACAGTGCAATTGATTTTGCAAATACTTCGATTTTTACCCCAAAAAAACAGTAAGCCTATAGCCTTACTATTTTCTCAAAATCTGGAAGAGAAGCCTACATTTTTTTTTGAAGAGTTTTCCATGCTATCCCTATGTATTTTGACCTCAGGAATCCGAATCTGCAAGCCAAATTGAATTACCTTTTAAATTGATCAAGTTATCGCCAATTTATCGATCTGAAAAGTGATAAATCAAGGATATCTCGATGGGATTTGATTCTAGATTAATTTCATCGACGTATTCGTGTTCCCTGCGCAAAAATACGTAGGATAAGCACAGTGCAATTGATTTTGCAAATACTTCGATTTTTACCCCAAAAAAACAGTGAGCCTATAGCCTTACTATTTTCTCAAAATCTGGAAGAGAAGCCTACATTTTTTTTTGAAGAGTTTTCCATGCTATCCCTATGTATTTTGACCTCAGGAATCCGAATCTGCAAGCCAAAGTGAATTACCTAATAAATTGATCAAGTTATCGCCAATTCATCGATCTGAAAAGTGATAAATCAAGGATATCTCGATGGGATTTGATTCTAGATCAATTTCATCGACGTATTCGTGTTCCCTGCGCAAAAATACGTAGGATAAGCACAGTGCAATTGATTTTGCAAATACTTCGATTTTTACCCTCAAAAAACAGTAAGCCTATAGCCTTACTATTTTCTCAAAATCTGGAAGAGAAGCCTACATTTTTTTTTGAAGAGTTTTCCATGCTATCCCCATGTATTTTGACCTCAGAAATCCGAATCTGCAAGCCAAATTATATTACCTATTAAATTGATCAAGTTATCGCCAATTTATCGATCTGAAAAGTGATAAATCAAGGATATCTCGATGGGATTTGATTCTAGATTAATTTCATCGACGTATTCGTGTTCCCTGCGCAAAAATACGTAGGATAAGCACAGTGCAATTGATTTTGCAAATACTTCGATTTTTACCCCAAAAAAACACCAAGACTATGGCCTTTGTACATTTTTGCAGCGATTTTCGATGAAATCTGAGCGAAAAACACCAAAGACCAAAGTCTCTGTACATTTTTGCAGCGATTTCAGATGAATTCTGAGTGAAAAAACACCAAAGACTATAGTCTATAGACTATAGCCCTTGTACATCCTTCTGCGATCGAGTGCATCTATCTTCCGCCAAGTCATTATCTGCGAGATCCAGGTCTGTGAGATTAATTTTAGTGTCCGATAGCTACTGTGCGCAAAAGCTACTGTGTCCGAGTACAGCTGTGTCCGAAAAAGCCGACGGTCGGTCATTCGTATGTCTAATCGAACTGTGTGCAATCAAACTGCGTCTAAAAAACCTGTGTGACAAAATGCTGTGTGCCGTTGCTACTGTGTGCAATTGGATCGGCACAACTGGGACCCTCTCAGAATTATATGAAGCTTTTTTTTTTTCATCGGGAATCTGATTGATCGACGCACAACCGTTTAATATCACAAAAAGATATTGGGGCTTTGAGTTAGAATACCGACAATAAACTGTACTATCGACCACTTGCCATTTGCCAGGACGTGAAATGGGCATAGCTGTTTAGAAGAGCTTTTTCCTTGGACATCTCTTCCTTAAGAAACCGGCGGGCAATTACGCACAGTATTGCTCGTTAACTTATCAAGACAATAAACGTAAGTCAAGTTGGATCGAAACTACGATCTCATCTTCCAGCAGCGTAGTGGGCAAGTAAGCTATGCAACAATCTGTTATCGAAAGAAGATCTTTTATTTTTCTGTTCAAAAATATCAGTAGCTTCTTCAATCTCAAAAAGCTGCCCGTCAAAACAAGTGTCCTTCTCACTTCGTTGAAAAATCACGCAGTCTTTGACAGTCTTCAGATTTCTGATTGGAAAGTCGAAGAACTTGTCTTCAGCGAGACTCAACCGTGACTGGCGAAAGGTTGTACCTTTTTCCGGTCGGAGACTCGGGAAAAAATGAAAAAGTAAAGAAAAGGAAAACTTATGGTGATTAACATTATCGAGCGGCATCAAAACCCTCGACTGCTATGGAATTGGGAGGGTTGGTATCCGGGAAAGCGTCACCGGTGCGTTGCTCACACTTTCTTCCTAAAAACTCTTTGGTTCTGCAAAGAGAGAGAAAGGCACGTGGCATTTCCCGTGTTCTACCCGGCGGTACGCCACGCCGGTCGCCCATACATCACGGCGGTCTGACATCGAAACCCCTATTCCTATAGCAGCATCCCGGGTTCTCTAGCTCGTGCCTCTACGCATGCAGGCCCCAACCGAGCGAATACCTAGGCGCATTGTTTCGGGTCCCGTCATTCCCGATTATCACGGCCTCCCCTCATCCCCCTCAGCCTCTTTCGACCCCTTCTTCTTTACCCTCCTCCTTGCCCTTATACGCTCATTGGGGCGGCGCGACGGGCGTATTATTGCCGCTTGTTTATACGAACAATGGTACGGATGACAAGTCTTAATCCAAGCGCCTTAATCTTTTCAACCTATTTTCATTCGGCTCGTAAATTACTTTCTCTATACCCTCGATCCTCCTACCTCACCTTCGGGTTATACCTACGCGGTCTGCACATCGTGGTGGAATCCGGTGATAAGTCGAATTATTGTTTCACTGAACATGCGGGAGAAAATACGTGAAATGCGAATCGCGGTTCTGAAAAACCAACAGACATTCGATATTTACGCCATTTTGGTCACGCAGTTTTTTATATGTGCATGAGGTAAATCTTCATTAGCTTCTTCTGATTAAAGTAATGCATAGGCGGTGATCGGATACGAAGGGTGGTTACATATGGCGCTGGATTTTCGTCAATGAAATTAATTGTTATTACAAAAAACTTGTACATCTCTAAAAATGTTGTGCATTTTCTTGCCACCGTACCCAGTTCATCCGCTCCTATTCCCAGGTTGGAGGACAGGTAATTTAATTTCACGTGTAGCTAGCCGGGCTGTGCCATTGGCGCGGTTGAAAATGTGTAGAAGAAGAAACTAGTTCGTGAAGAAAGTCTGAACGCATAGAAGGAGGCAGTCAGCGGAAAAGGAGGAGGTTGATGATGTGAAAAAAGTGGCAAAAAATATGGGACCAAAAACTCCCGTAGTATACAATTTAAGCCGTATACAGATATACTTACCATTTGCCTGAAACCAGCTACTATACGCCATTTAACGAAAGCATAGCTAGAATACTGCGCGTGTTCTGCTGTTTTTGCGTTTAATCAAGGGTGTTCATGCGGTCGAGTGGTTTAGCTTAGTGGTAGTCGTATTCCAGGCGTTCGAAGTAACTAAGGCAACTAAAAAGGCAAGGAAGGAATAAAGGAAAGTCCACTGGCCATCAAAGATGAGCAGAAATAGGGAAAATTTGGGGGAAGGACACGAGAGGGAAACAGAGCGAGAATGAAGAAGAAAAAGAAAAGAGACAAATTAGGACACGGACTAAAAAGATAACTTCAGAGATGCTCATCTGTCTAATGGGCGCGGCACCATCAGGAACAGCAACCAGCAGCAATCGCCGAAGCGTCGCGACGTGTTGTACAGAAATGAGCGCATCCTTAGCTTCACCAATAACAACGAACAAGCATAAATTTCTTTCATAAGGATCACCGCGAAAGAGAAAAGCCGCGAGTCGACCCGAAGATAAAACTTAACGCCGCGTGAATTTCAGTGAAGGTGAAATTCGATGTAATAGTACAGCTACTATGGGGGCTTTTCGACAACCAACATATGTTTAGGGGTCCTTGTTGTAGTCCAGCTACGCGATGATTTCCGTTTTTTTGGATTTTTTGCCCTTGCCACGAATAGGTAAACCTGACCCAACAACACATCGTAACAACCTAAATAAGTGAAAAGGGTTTTCTGCCCAGAAATTACGTTCCGTAGACGTGGTGTGAAGGTGTTCAAAAGAGGAGGATGAAGAGGGAAAGAAAGAAAAGAAGGAGAGAAAGAGGGAGAAAGCAAGGATGGAAGAAGAGAAAAGTGGAGATACGGGAGAAGGAAATACTGGTGCCTGAGAGGTGTCAGAGAACATGCCGGAGATTAGCGTTAATTACAGAGTTGAGCCGGGGTTGGGATGAAGTGAGGTATTTGTCACTCGACGCGAAGGCTCAAGTCGGAGGTCCCGTTCTGAATATTAATAACCCTCCCGTTACCACCACAACCAGCTCCACCACCGGCACCATCACTGCGGCGTTATAGAGACGCGTCCAATGAATTGCGCGAGGCAGCGAGACACGCTACTCGTTATACCCCCGCAGCTTGATTTCATCAAGCTGACAAGACGATGAAGAAAAATTAATCCCAAGGATCGGTTGATTAATATCTTACGCTATACCTTATTATACCTGATGTGAGACCCGCCGTTTCACTGTACAAGCAAATAAATAGCACGATTAATTCATCTGGTTAAGGGCTGGGCTGATTGTAAGTTTTGTTAGATTAGGTACCGCTCTCGAGCAAGCAATTGCAACCCAAGTAGTATCGAGTAGAGCGGTATAACTGCATCTAGATCTTCGCGTGACCAGGTATCTTTTTTGTGACCGGTCATAAAAATTGAGGAGAATATACTGGAATGGGTGAAAAATATTTCTCTCTCCCCCAGATCAATCATTCGGTATTCGCGGGTGTGTGGCACTTCCAACCCAAGACGAGGTAGAAAAGTGATGTGGTATATAGATGCGGTGGTATGTGACATAAGGGTATATGGTGGCGGTGGCGGCCGCGTGGCAAACGCGAAAGCGATCGCATATTCAAAGTCGGCAATAGTTTATTCATGGCCGGTTAGAACTTAGAAAGATATTGGAACCGGCCCGGAAAGGCGATATTGGTTGGGCGGAAGTGTCCCCACGGGATATCTGAGGAAACGTCGTCCTCCGATACGATAAAGTGGAAAAAGGCCTGTCCCCTACTTTGCCAGCTAGAACCGTGACAACTCGATCGCCAATAAAATTCAAATAAACTCAACGTGCATACGAAATTTTCCTCTTTTTTTTGCTTCGCGCTTCTTTCCTTTTTTCTTATATTTTCAATTACCACACGCAGCGTATGAGGGCACGTTCGAAATTCTTCCATTTTGTGAAATGTTGACCTACCCATATCGGATCCAAATTCAACACCCTTAAAAACCTACTACACCGTAACTTGGGAGTTACATGGGAGTTCGTATCGTTACGTAGTGCAACACTGACACAATGCATACAACGTGTACATCATATTGCAGTAGGTATAGATATATCAGTGGGTATTAACCAACACGAAATCAGACATATGCTCGCCTGTACGTATACTACAAAATACGTTGGGAATCATCGCCGACAAATGGCATTTGCAGTCTAATTATTATGATTGTTGTATTGGCCCCTGTATCCATGCGCGTCCGGGGTTAAGGGGCGGAGGAGGCGGAGGCGTAGGTCAGCTGGCCGTTCCCAGGCTCGCCCCAGATTTCAACATTACTCAACACGGATCAACCTGCCAAGGCAAACGCCATTGTTCACTCCTACGCTATACCACTGTGCGGTGCTCCGCATGCACCATGTCTCCTCCACCGCCGTTACATGTTAGGTTTCACTATACATGCCCCTCCTTACGCCAAGTTTATTCCACATCATCGACAACGCCTCGCTGATTTGTTTCTTTTTTCTTTTTTTTTTTTCTCAACTTCTGCAGGAACATTAGTTATTTATTTCTGTTCTTCTGGATATAAGTTCTATTTATCATTATCTTTGCGTTACGTTCTGATTGGTGGATACCAAAATGGCGGTTCATTCGTGGTAAATGAAAAGATAAATAATTAATGTTCAGGCGTCGCTTTTCAAAGAACTGTAATCCAGTTTTTTCGCCACGTTCGAAACGAATCCATACAACTCTCGATCTACATCGATCCTTGTAAGTTTGCTGCGAAATTTTTGCTGAGTTTCTCAACGATTTTCATCGAGTCAGTCGCAGGATATTACGCTAATGATGTCTATCGTTTCTCGCTATAGTTCATATACATTAGATTTTGTAACCGTTGATCGTGACAAACACATTTGAAAGAAAATTTTCCTCTGCATCGAGTTAAGAAACTGAATTAAAAAGGCTCATAACAAAGTATGATCACAAGGGTTGAAAAATTCACCAAATTGATTACATTTAAAGAGGGTGGCTGAGCTATGTATATATGTATACACAGAGCGGTGGTGGAGAATCGCGAGACTAACTACCTAATGGTAACATTTTACGGGAGTTAGACAAAGTGCAAAATAGCAGTAGGAGGTTGTAAGGGTGAAAGGGGGAACGATGCGATGCAAAAAGAAAAGGGGGGAAAACTGTAGAAAGGGGAAAGAAGAAAAAGGAAAGAGTAAAGGGTGGGTCTCTCGACTTGGCAAGAATTAAACCGAACTACTGCACGATGCCGAAGGGAGTCAGCGTCAGGCTGCCAACCCCAAGCGATTATACTAATAGTCGAGGCGTGGACAAGTTGTAGGGGACGTATTGCTGCTGCCTGCTAGCCTAGCTCGTAATTGTTTTGCGCGTTGAGAAAATAGGTATACACGTGCAACGTAATATACCGTAACGCTTTTATACACTCATACACATTTATGTGTATCATAGAAAAAAATATATCATCATCTGTCTCATGTGCCACACTTTTATTTATGCATTTATTTTCTTTTATTTCCAACAGGAAAATTTCTACTGGACGCATG
Source organism: Athalia cordata (assembly GCA_963932425.1). NCBI lineage: Eukaryota > Metazoa > Arthropoda > Insecta > Hymenoptera > Athaliidae > Athalia > Athalia cordata. Next base: position 761,508 of record OZ010628.1, on the reverse strand, counting down.
TTAATACAACCTGTGAAAAATTGTCTGCCTCTAATCACGAGGTGAAGAGTAATAAAATTGTTCTAAATCCTTCTATAGATGTAATAAATAATCAGAAAACCTTTATTTCTTTATCATTTATTATCTTGTTATTATTTCTTTTTTTTGAATCCTATTTAATTAATCGTATTTACAATTATCGACGAATCGGCGTGATCTCGGCCATGAGCTTAGAGGTTCGTAACGTAAGGAATGATTTTGATTGTAATATTTATGACTCTTGGTTGGAATATTAATTTACTGTTCAAAGTAGATATTTCCCAGGCTTCGTGTCAATCAGAGATTGGCACAGGCGATGGATTATTTGCGATTTATGTACCAAAGTATTCTTTTCTTTTTTCTTTTGTACTCGTGTTTTGGGGATTAGAAGAATGTGGCACCGGTCGGGTATCGTCTTATCGTAGTAATTAAACGCCATAAATTATACAGGTGACGTAATTTGCCAATCAAAATATCTTCAACATAGAGTCATTAAACTACATAAAAGACTCGATCGAATGTCTCAATGTCATTTGAAGTAATTTATGTTTCATTCATTTATCTTTTGAAATCTTGTGTTTCGTTTCTTTTTGTCTCCAAGTTAATTTAGGTAGATTGTCACAGCTTGGAGTTTGAACCTCTGACATCAGATATTGATTTCGATGTTTTCTTAATCACGCGCCGTTCTTTGTAGAATCTGTACAAAGATTTAAAAAAAATAATTCAACTCATTAAAATTTATCAGCATAGCGTCCTCTGCCAGCAGTTACGCTACGAATGGGGGGCCACAGGAGTAATAAATGTAACGATTCAGTAGCGCGTCGCAAATTGATTTTCATAGACGAACAACTGACGCGTTCGAATCGACGGAAAATTATAAACATGTTCAGAAACATAGTATAACATTGTATGCATGTACGCTATACTCTTTGGTGTACAGGGTGTCGTATTCTTGCAAGGGCAGACATCTTTCTTTTTCGTACCACAAAATTTTCGATTCTTTCATGATAGAAAAAAAACTGTCTCGAGTGATGAATCATAGTATCGCAACTGCAGCTTTTTTTCTGGAAAACGAAAGATTTGCAGTAACTAAAAAGTGCGAACGTTCAAATTATTGAAAATATTAATTTGACACCCCGTATATTTGGTTCGGCAAAAGGGTCGGGGTGTCGGTGTCGCCACGCCCGGGTGTTTTGTTATACCGCTTTATGCTGTTCTGCTCCCCTCTTCGTCCTGTGGCGAATGCACGTGATTTCACACTTGTCTTTTGCAACTATAGATACGTACGTGTACATATCGTGTGTATTATGTTATATACATACGTGTCAGCAGACCTATCTCTATTACAACAGCCTAGCATTAAATTCAAAGAACGATCTTTATTATAACCTATTGCAGCCCGCACGTAATATTCAAACGACAATACAGAAACAATTACATTTGCAAAATGACCGGTGCAACACTTCTACTTCCGGAAACTCCTTTTAACGATCCCCCCTCCTCAAGCCCCTACACCATGCATAAAATTGAAAAAAATTCAACGTCAGATGCGCATCCACTTCCGGAAGTAGTTGAAAAATTTCAAGACAAAAGACCTTCCTTCGTGTTCATTTTCACTCTTCATTTTTCAAATCTTCACCCTTCCTGTAAGCAGGTCTCCCTGCACAGTGCAGGACACGCGTCGCTTTGGTTGGTCGTTTGACGTTTGCGTCGAGGTTTGTCGGCCTGGATGGAACTCACTGTAGATTGAAAATCGAGAGTGATCGTGGCTGATTCTTCAGCCACTCCATCCTTGGCCTTTGCAGCGTGAGATACGTATTAGTATAGAAATACGTTGGGTGTGGTAGGTTTCGTAGGAACGGATGTCCGAAATTGGCCGTGTAATACAAACGTAATCCGCGCCACGTGTCCCCGGGGCTGTGGTGGATGCCGGCGGCTGTCGTTCCCCTGCGGAGTGCAACCAGATCGTACCACGCTGAATATTTTGTACGCTGGGTTCGCTTCACTCGTTCATTCGTTATTCTCTATTCAATTCAATACCAATTTGTCTGGTTAGGCAGATTAGAAAGCAACTTGAAAGCAATGCTAATTTCAAGGGGTTGTATAACGTAATGCGCCTGCGATTTATATATCACGACACGCAATTTATGTTTTAAGGTTGAGCCACTCCGAGCCTGCTGCAAACGTTATTTACCAACCTAGCTAGTTATAACGTAGATAGTTGAAGAATGAACAGATCGTGAACTTTGTTCTCCTCGTTTTTGTTACCTATCTAACATGTTTGATGAGGATTTTTACTTAGAACAATTTTGCAGGTCATGATTCCACCTCACTTTATCACATCTCAATTCCGAACTCAACCTTATGGTACTTGCGACTCTGCGGGTGTAAAAAGGGCATTCACGTCGGCATGAATCGTTTGCTCTGACATATGGGCGAGAAAATTGGCGGTGTTGGGGCGGCAGTAACAATATTTACAGAAGGCCTACTCGTATAGGCCCTACTCCTACGGTTTTGTTTTGTCAAGACTTGCAGCAGCACCGCAGGGCTGGTGGAGCGGCGGTGGCTTCGGTACCACTTTAAGGGGGTTAATCCTATCTAATACTCTTTAGCAAGATCCGGCGTCGCACCCGTCAGGACTAAGGACTGAGGCAGCCAGTAGCTAACCACCACCTCCCCTAGTACATCCAATTTCTATGGACTTACACCTTGTTCCGTACGGTATTAGCATTTTGATTGCGGCATAGCGCCGTGCACGTTCAGAGAACTTTATTTCTTTTCCCCCGTTTACACCAGACCCCCTCTCCATCTCGCCGAATTCACGACAAAGCGCTATAACGTTACTTTGCAAGTTTACACCGGAAGTACTCTGATGATCCACATGGGGCTAATCCCGGCCGAAGCGGAAGAACAATGATAAAAACACAAGATTATGATTAGCTGCGGTTTTTTCATTTTACAGTACAACTGCTTAATGTTTTTTGGTTTTTGCAAGGCCAATTCTAGGACTTGTGCAACGCTTTTTCGTGTTCGAAATGCAATTTCAGCCGTGCATAGAATGACTGACAGGACTGAATTTCGTGTAAACGGATAACAGTCATCAATTTGGTTCGTGTATCATATTGGAAGTAATATTTGCCTAAGAGCTCGATGGCGTTTCGCCCTCACCCCCCAGGTCGAGCGGCTATACATATACCATAAGCTTGTGTCGTTGTTCACTGTACGACTTGTTAGATTAGAGAGAGATCATAATCAGCCAATCAAGAATAGGGAGTTGGAATACCCACGAGGCATTCGCGACGTGTCGAATGTCAGCTCCTAGGGGAAAAACCCTGATCCAATTTTATCAGGCTTCATATACGCCGCTGCCTATATTTCAATCGGTAACGTAAAGCCCTGGGATTGCGGTTCGATTCAGAGATCGCAGAAAGACGCGTTGGTGCAGCCTTTGCGCTCATGACCTTAGTGCAGATATCGGAGGCAGTCGGAAAAATCAAACAATCAAAAGTCGCTGCTGATCTTATACGGTGACTGTCTGGAAAAATGAAGTTGTTCATAGATTTCGGTCGATGTTGAATTCGTTTGAAAGTTACATAGCTGGTTTCCAGCAGAATAGTTTTCTTGTGAAGAGATTTGTTTAAGATTTCATACGGTCGAAGGCGTCAACTAACTCGTGGGGTACTATATTTCGTTTTGTCTGACTCAAATGTTAATTATTCACAACAGCAATCTTTCTTTTTTAGTTCTTAACGTAATGTGCTGATTCTCTGGGTTTCCATGGGCTCATTGAGAAGGAGTTTTATACAACCCCAAAGTTATACTCATGAAACAGCTGGAAACTTCAATTACGAGAAATCATGGGACCCGCAAACGATCAAAGTTTTCGCGAAGCGTTCCTTCTATGCTTGCTCTCCAAAACTTCAAGTTCTCGAATTTTTTACGACTGTTTAAAAGACGAGTAGAGTAGAGTCCCAGACTTCATATAATTCGATGATTTCACCACGGATTTCATATGACTCAATGGAACTTGACAAAATGTCCATTATCTCCCAGTGGTTTGGACTGATTCGATGATGACTTTGCAGGACTTTTTCCAAACTTGACGTTTGGATTGTGCGTAAGGGGAGAGACCGGGAGGAGGAGGGTTGTTACAGGCACGGAAGAGGGCGTGGGAACGTGGTAGCATTATAGTGTGTAGTTTGTGATAGCGGTGACTTGCGACCGCGGCGGTAATTGTCGTAATTGTGTCGAGTGATTCACACGTCGTCGTGGCCGCGGTTGCCGGGAGTGTGTGTATCTTATTCGCGTTTATACATCGCGTATGTACGCATGCTAGCGCGACTGTGCGGGATTTCGGAAACAATTGCTGACAATTCCCGCCACTTGACTCGCGGGTACCAATTGTCGTGAGAATCCGTTTAGTCGACGTTATAACTTCGAGAGAACTGCCCATACGTTTTCTACTGGTATACACACGTATGGGCATGTCTACATGCGTGATCCCCGGTGCTCGGTAAGACTCGCGTGAGGTCATCCTCGTTAAATCGTTCACTGCTTAATCACCGCGATCCGTTCTCCACTTTTTCGCGTCTAAAACCGACAGTCTTCCGACAAAAGTCATCTCACACTGATAACAGCTTGAATTTTACCGAGAATCTACACTGCTTTTGAATCATACGATTTTTTACATTGGTCAGTGGTCTCGGTATCATCGATGTTTTCCACCTATATTCCCTAACGCATTGCTCCAGCTTCTCCACGCTGGTCCGTCAGTTATTACAGTCGAGGAATATCACGAGCCGCAAAAATTTATACTCTTTAATTATTTTCATAACACGTTCGAAGAGTAACCCGTTTATGGAAGGTTGGATAATATAACGAAGCAAAACACGCGAGCCTGCAGCCATTACTCGATCCTTCGGAGTTCAGAGCTCTGCTAGAATCACCAGTTGTAGCAAGTAAAGGGAGAACAGGGTCGTGGGGGGTGGTGGTCAAGCGGTCATCTTCCTCCCTGTTCGCGTCCTCCTCCCGCATGGTGTGCTTAATTAAAACGAGAAACCCTTGCTGGGTTAGCGTAGAAATGGACGATCCGTTGTTCTCATCTCTACTCTGCGGTATTCGGTGGCAGAGGATAACACCGTGTTTCCATACTCTGCAACGTGTATCCAGCCCCGGTCGACGTCGGTTATTAACCGACCAGGACGAACGAGACACGTGGGACTCCAAATGTCTGCTACCTTCGCACCAAACCACCACCTACCGTGGTTATTGGTTCACGTTGTACATACTTGTACTCAAAGTCAGTTTCGATTCTGCCTACCTATTTCAAGGCCAATCGTATCGTCGAGCGATACCAAAAACGCATTCCATTCGTGTGCAAAACGAAAAATTAGAAGAAAAAAGAAGCACTTAGTCCAAATTCTGATTACTATTGTTAAATTGGACAAGCTTGATTGACCGTTGACTAGGCTTATGGCAGATCATCGAACACATTAGAATTTTCGATTTGTCAACAGACATACGTCCAGATTGTCAAGACTGATCTATCTGGGAAACCTTGGAAGCAAACGAAATCAGACACTTTGTGTGCTCATACGTCGTAGCAGATCCTGGAACAACGGTCAGCAAATTACGAATCGTAAATTACGATCCGTAAATTGCGCTTCGAGCTGACCATCGCATGCTACTGCGAAACGAAAGGATACGTAACTATAATAGAGACAGCAGAAGCGAATTGACCTGCAAAAGGATTCATTCGTTCGTACCGCGCGCGGTCAGCTTTATTCTCGCGTTTATGCAGCGGCAGACATGATTTGGTTTTGTTTAGATTCCCGGCCAAGCTTAATTAATCCCTCTTTTTACCCGACTCGACGTGCTCGCGGTTTCCCTAGGGACATCCAAGCGGGTTGCGTATCTCTCACAGGTATCGTGTGCTTTGAAAATATACATATAGAGCATTCCGTGTCGAAGCGATTCCTCACGTTCTACTCCGGATGATTAATTTTTTTCTTGTCTGTTTGTGATTGGACTAGCTATAGAACAAAGTCATATATGTAATTTCTTCTGATAAAAAAAATCCTTTGCTTTACATGCAGAGCATGACCATATCATCATCGAACTGCAGGTATAGATTTTGGAGATACAGACATAAATTACTCGCTCGGTGCTCGCAGTGACTTAAAGCTTGGGGTGATATGACTGATTTCTAATTACCGCATAGTCCATTAGCGCCGTTCGTGTAGCGTTGACGGAATGAGGAATATGAAGAAAAGGTGATCACCCGCCTTACTACTTGATATTTGCCAGTAGACATTCACAAAAGGAAAGCATTTATTTTGAAAATTCCAAGTCCGCAGTGGTCCGTTATATCTGAAAGTTTGGCTGTATTCCTATGCTTCAGTCAATGGCAATCAATTTTAGGGAATCGATTATTTCAATGAATTGAGTCGACAGCTGTTAGGAAAATCAGGATACGTTAATTGTCGATATCCTTTTTCGGTCTCAGTCAAGAAATCGATCCGTACAGGTCTATGTAAGCATCCACATTCATATAGTCGGTTATATTACGTGCAGAGGTTATCACATCCGGGGCATTTAGCATACATTTAAATAATGGGCGAATGGTAGGTAATCCCTTAAACGAGCCTTTATTTCGTAACTAGGTGGGTATCCTTTCATCTCCGGTTGCCCGATCCTCGCCCCGCGTTTAAAGATATTTCGTTAAAATAACAGTCCCGACTCAGCCCGGCCGAGTCACCCCCAACCCACGCAGAGGGTATAGCTGCTCATGCCTCTGCCGCTACTGGGGGGTGGCATTTGCAATGCAGAGGTTAAATGGGTTGCCGAGGGGTCGGGATGCCCTGGGGGGCGCATGCACGGACCCGATTGGTTTTTTACTCTCCAAGGCAGCCTCTTCCCTCCCTTTTCCTCTATTTTTATCTCCATCTCTTTTTACAGAACGGTATAACCGAAGAGAAAGAAGAAGAGATGTACGTACCACTATTCCATGGCTTCTGCTGCGGGGTACGAGATTAAACATTTATTTAAATGGCAGCCTTTTCCACTCCAAGGCTCTTGGCAACGTTATCCTACGTCAAGAATACCTTTCTACCCTCCTACCTTCCTCTCTACACACTCACATCTACGAGGAGGAACACGCAACGCACGTGTATTAAACTCAGACACCGTTGGAACGGTAGCGCGGTGGCTGTGGCGCACGGGGCAGGGGGGCAAAACGCGTGCGTGATGGGGATTCTATACTTTCATACGTATAGCTATGTACACATGTGTGAAAAGATGCTGGCGGTGCTACTGCAGGTGGTGCGCGTAAAAAGAGAAAAAAAGAGGCGACGAAGGGAGTGCGGGGGAAAAGCTCCTTCTCGTATCACGGACGCGATGGTGAGTATAGTAGAGATTAGTCTGGTGGTTTTCAATCCCATTTTCATCGCCACTTCCGTTTCATGCCCCTCACACTAGTTTCGCCATGGCAATTCCTACCATACTCTCCTTGTTGAATTCTTCGTTGTTTAATATCTATATATGTGCATTTCTCTTCGTTGTGTGTATGATGCTTATAATGTGGTGGTAGGGGCTGCTGTCATAATCGTGAAATTTCATTTCGTTATGGTATTATATGCTGTACAGATTATACTTGGGTAAGACTGGTTCGAAGTGATGCTGCTGGTGATAAAAGATGCGGTGTAAATCTTCACGAGCAATTTGATAGCGGTGATGCGATCTTATAACGGAAGATGTAAGAAAAAGAATTCGAAGCGAGAGCTTTTGATTAGAAAAATTAATTTCTCAAATAAACCGCAAGATTTGTTTTCGAATTTTTCTGAGAGTGAAGTATATAATCGTCGAGATAGATTTTCAGTATAAGTAGAATGGATTGTTCGAAGCGAATTCCTGAAATCGATTGACTCGGTTATTGAGATGGAATTCTTGGATCGAATGTTCCTGTAATGGTTATTCGGAATAAATGAAAGGTATTTTTAAAACTGATTTTCACAAGATTATTTCCGGGATTGAAACTCAGCTTTCTTACACCAACTGAGTTGTTCGATTTTTTTGCATGTTGTACGCTGACCAAGCCAATCACGTCCGATCCTCGAGACTATGATTTTTCCAACGTCTTCCACGGATTCGAATTCGTCAAACAACTGACCCAATAATAAGGGAAACCTTTCGTTCCATGGGGTCCCTGATGGTGATCCCATCTGGGCGTTCACCATAGTGGTATAAATCAGACTGTCCGTCGTTCTGAATTATGCTATCAGCTAATTAGTGACCGTTGTGGTCAGATTTTAAACAATTACGAACTTGGGTGTGTTCCGTTCCCAGGGGCTGCAGCCTGCAGGGTGCGGCGCACCCGTTACGTTTCTTTGCTCCCCGGAGACGAGCGTGAGCTTCGGTACGGTCGTTCGCCGATGTTCACCTTTCTCTTTCTCTCAACCTTCGCATTATTACTATCAACTAGGTATGTAGCAGCAGCAGAAACAGACCAACACAGACCGTAACCCCAGCCAACGGTAAGCAGAAGCTTGGCCTAGCTATAGGGTATGTAGTGGCCCTCGACGGACTTCCCGTCAACGGATGCTCCGACGACGAACTGCCGCCCTGCACGCACACCGCGTTATTCAATCCCTGGAGAAGTTACTTCCTGGTTTTTTTTTTCGTCAGTAGAAACTCACTTTTCAGACTTAGCTATAGAAACAGGTTAAGTTTGAAGCAAAATTTCGATCGGGTATCGTTGACCACGGAAGCATACAGCAGGATTTTTTAATTGCCTACCCCGGAAGTGATCTATATTTCATAATCGGTTATATGATCTCCTAGCCGCACTCTCTACGTTAATTCAACAATCGCGTTTCATTGTCAGTATAAAAAACATGTGTGAGCCGGCAACGGGATGCATGCAATTCCGTTTATTCCACCAATTTCATACCAATTAGCTCTGCACCTCGAGTTTTAACGTTCACACGTAATTCCCCCTGTATATTTTCCTGCACTCGCGTTACGCTTCATAGTGTCAACAACTAGAATGGCTATTAAACCAGTAAAAATATGAGGCTTCAATTTGATGATGTTGTCCCACGTACGCTTGTACCTAAGATGCTTGGATTTCAGATTCGACAACAAAATTATCGAGCTCAAGGCATCCGATGAATTTGTTTCGGATTACTAGAAATGCTTTACTTCAATCTTCGCGAGAATAATTCTACGTACAGATCTTGGACGGTTGGTCACGGATGGCTCATGAATGGTCAGGTTACTATTTCGAGTTTCTAAGTTTCGTGTTGCATTGTGTAGACATTAATTGCCTTTAGACATGCTCAAGGGATTCCAAGTTGAAACCCCAGAAGAGAAAACCAGAGACAGAGAGAAAAATCTATCTCTCCATCAAAATGCGAAAGTCGAAAGTCGAAAGTCTTCAGCTGTTCATATCCACCCCGCTGTGACATTTTTCGCCTTTCGATTGTGATCGAGCCTGACTTCGTCGTGGTGTTAGTTGAAGGGCAGTGGGGAACCGCGCCCCTGTTTGCCACTCACTACCCCTGATTAGCTGTACTTCCTGTCCACGAGTCTAACGTCCCAGTGTGGTTACCCAGGACACACATCGAGTTTTGTATGATAGTAGAGAGTAGAGGGGCACGAGCGGTATTTCTGTGTGCACAGGCGAGCCACGCGGTGTTTCAGGGGGTTAATGATTGGGCTTGATTATTCCACAAACATGGGCGAGCCCGGCGGACGCGGACGCTGAGCTTGTGCGGCGTTATTCGTCCCTCCAGCTGGCTCTACTCTACTTTGTCATAATAATTCTCTGTCCGAGGACGCGGCTACTGTTGCAGCTCTTAGACGTCAGAACGTAGGAACTGTATTAGAAGCCACGTGACGACGGCAGCCTCGGTGAGTCACGACCAGTCGAGATTGAGCGTGGCCACAGGTCAACTGGCGAAGGAAGTCGTCTTAACGGGGTCAAGTTGACCTCAGCGGCCCCGTTAGTGGCCAGCGGCAGCAGCCCATTGATCCTTCATTAATAGGATTCATCGGATTCATTGTGACGATCACGGATTTAATATGGATAAAACTCAATGCGACTTCAGCAATCTCTTCTCTCATCTTTTCTTGTTCTCTTGCATCTCATAATCACGATGGTTCGTCATGATTACATCGCTTTGAAGTTGAATTATACTTCTTAAGAAATAAGAAGATAGAAATAAGAAATAAAATCAAGTTTGCCGATGTCTTTCTTTGTCCGTTTTTCTGCTTTGTAACGGAGCCCTTTTTCTGCTTAACTATTCACTCTAAATCCATCCCCTTTCCATGTTGCGTCCGTGCGTAAAGTTTGGACGTGTATAATGTTCGTATAGTCTATGCTTAGAACTGAACGGGTTGTTTCGTGGTATGAGAGAGAGCTTTTAGCGTCTCAGGTGGTGAGCTTTTCTGGTAACGGGTAACGCTCGGCATTAATACGCACCACTGATACCCATGGACCAGAAGGCGGTATAGATAGCGTACGTCTTACCCCTGAGGTAGCAGAGATTCCTACCGCGGATTTCCAAAGAGCATGCACAGCCCGTTCAGTAGCATGCAGTATGTGATACGTTTCTATATTATCATCATCAAACCACCGGTACAAAAAAAATAATGGTCGTGCAATGAAATCTGCAACGTTTTATTACCTCTTCTCTGATGGCGGAAGAAGTGTAGAATTTTATAAGACTGAGAAGATTCGGAAGTCCTGTGCAGAGATGAGAAATTCAGACCTCTGTAGAATCCAAATGTAGATTCAAATAAGGTGCTACTTCGTATGCCGAATTTGGGAATGATATGTTTTAGGAACATGAATGTTAATAATATGGTTTTCAGTCCTTAGCATAGAGAGCGATCGAAATATATACACAAGTGTACATCGAGTTCGAAGTCAAAGGATATGTTGTACGTAGGTATCTACTAGAAGACCCTCTCCTATGATGGTTCACCATCTCCAGCTCTTCTTCCCTCGCCTCGAGGAATTCTAATTCAAAACTGGGGACACCAGTCGTTGTCGTATATAAATTCAAAGACCGAGTGTCGTTTCTCACGATTCTGCGTCACGTATGATCTCTGCACTGTAGCAAAGAGTCAAAGCAGCCCTACTTACCCTCAGCCTTGAGAATCTGAAAACTCCACGCTGATGCCAATCCACTACGAAGTGTGTACGAGCGGGTGGGCGCAGGACGTTGGTAAAGATATAGATTATGTACCCAACCTGCGAATTGAGGGGCGAAGGGGGACGAGGGTGATGGAAAGGGCGGTGAGGAGGACGAGAGAGGGAGGGGGAAATAGGTTCACCACGAGAGAGTCTTTGATATGCTGACAGGGAAATTATCAATTCAGATGAGACCGCGGCGCGCAGTCGCTTGATAAAACTACTTTGATCTGCGTTTCGCTCCGCACAACCAACGCCGCGGGCACCTGCGTGGGCGTAAGCGGCACAGGATGCTTTTGCTGTTTCTGCTGCTGCTGCTACTGCTACGCAGCTGATACACCGTTATAGGTGGAGCTAAATCGTAGGCCGTTTACTGCAGAAGCCACAGCGCCAGTAAGCGGAATCTCCTATCTAATGCAGATCGTCACAGAACGCACGATTGCGAAGAAAAAAATCAAGCCAAACGATCCATTGCTCTTTAACTTTTTAGACAAGACCTAGGATGTCAATTTTATCCTCCTCGAAATTGTGATGTAAGATTCGTGATGTTCATGGCCTTTAGTAATTCGAGGTTCGCAATTTTGTATTCTGACTTTAGAGGAGCGTTGAGGTTTTTTGTATTATACAAGAGCCCCGTCACGGTATAAAATCCGTCAGTACCGTATAGCGCATGGGGTGGGTGCGTCTCGTATCGTGATACGTGAGATGTAATGTGGGGATTGTTTTGATACTTTCGCGAGGTGAGGTAATTCGTATAGACAAGATAAGGCACCGCGTCAGAATCTGCAGGCTTGTTGGGTTGGGTTCCTCCGAGTGTGAGGGAAACCAGAGTGAAGTGCGTCGCTCTCCTTCCCTCCCTTTCCCTCCCCATCATGTACTCAAAGTCTTCCTACGCGTCGACACGTCATCGGCTCAAGTAGTTATCGTCGGTGTGAATGGAAAAGATGCTGGGTTGATAAAAGGAAGGGAAAGTAAAAAGCGCGGTACGCTCAATCCGAGGGAAAAAGAAAAGAAGAGAAAAGAATGTAGAAAAAGCAGGGGGTATTATAGAGTGAGCGGTGAGGAATGGAGACTTTGTCCTGATTGCGTCACTGCGGCATATCTCGGATCGTTACGCACGAAGTTGTTTGCTACCGTGTGGAGTCGGTATAGAAACAATGTGGCAAAGCTGCTGCAGACAGTCGTAGGGCATATCCGGTTGACGGGATGCGCTAGATTGAGTTGGCGCCAAGCACAGGGGCGTCCGAGGTCCGGAATTAAACGATTATTAGGTTAGATGGGTTAACGGTGAGCGCGGGGATGAGTTCGGAGTACTTCGGCGTGCGTATAGCGTGCGTAGAGTGCGTAGCGGTTCAGTCAGCCGAAAGCCCGCATCCGTGCGGCTGCCGCCAGTCAACAGTCACCACACACCGCTGCCGCCAAGCCGCCGCGCCGTGGAGGGCCGGCTAACAAACCCTGATGCATACAAACTAATTTTACGACCGCTTGTTAAGCAGAAATTAGGAAACGGGGCAAAACGATTAATTTTTATAACCCAACACAAAGCCACTCATCGATCCCCTGCAACCACTTTCAACGATGTGGATACGTACGTACGTACGATGCAGGGAGAGGGAAGTGGAAGAGGGCAACATTAACTTGCGTTACTGAAAAAGACAAACTGTAAAGTGCTAGGTTCTAACCATCTTATTTTGAGGGATGAAAAGGAAAAAGCGCGGTAGTTACGGATACAGTTATACACATACGATATACCATAGTATGTATGTACTTGTATTCGACCCGTTGAACGTACGATTGACCGTTGACCACCCTCTGCGTAGCTGCTAATGAATATCAGCCCTAAATATCAGTCCTCTGGGAGTAAACGGCGGGGTGCACATGTCCGCGCGTTACGAAGGATTACACACTGCTACCCCTGCTCACTGCTCACTACTCACTGCTCACTTCTCTTCCCCCTCCCTCTGCTCAGCTATCGGCAGTTACATGTACCGTGTAACACGGACAAAACCCCGACGTCACGTCATACGGACCCGGTTATAAACGTTCAGCATCGGGGATCAGCAGGAGAAACCCAGAACGATAGGAGCGAATGCTTGGCGCGTGGTCGACAGTCACGCTCTAATTTTCCAAGGAAGTAAAGGAGCCGCGGGGCCAAGGGCTGATGGTTTGAGGGCTGGGAGAGCCAAGGGCTGTGCGAGTAGGCCATATGCCAGCTCCCAGAGGTCGCAAAAATATTTGCCTCCATTTCACCCGCCTACGAATCGCCATGTGTCAAGTTACCCTGGCGCTCCGCTACTGCTCAACACCTATGCAATTCGATCGATGTACGAGGTGCCCATTATGTATGTACGTGGTGTATGTATAGAACAAACGTGGAGGGATGACCCCGTGATTTACTCTCACCATAAAACAAGAGTGAGAAAGATCATAAACAATATGTGTAACGAAAAACTGTCGATGCCTTGAAAATGGATAAGCGATTTCCACCTCTCTCTTTTTATCTTTGTTCTGTTGCTACATTGCAGCTTCTTCTGATTTGGTTCCTTTTTTCTGCTCTTGTGTCAAGTTGGCACATGCTTCTTTCTCGAACTCGATGTTTCTAATTAATTTGTTTTAATTAAATTAGATTTGCACTTCATAGTAGATATCTCTCAAAGTTAACCACCATAAATTTGTGTACTTAAAAAACGTAGTTAATGCACCGTCATTTGACCACCCGCAGGGGTCCATCTGCGAAACACACTTTCCGGTAGTTTCATGAACATAAAATACAGTTTTCTAGATACGAGATTATTGAGCCCCCATCCATACTCGTATACATCTATAGGGTGGCTCTTTCTCATTCTTAAGAGTTTATGGATACGCGTTCAAATCGACATTGCGTTTCGGATTCTGAAGAAATAATGATAAAAATGGAATACGAAGAAGGGCGAGAGAAAGAAAGATGAATCAAAGTGTTTTCCTCCAAAATAGGTCTTCTTGAAAGTGATGATTTTCTTTCGGATTTCCGAATCAAATTGGACATTGTAGGTGTCCGAATGAATGATCTGACCATCTGTTTTTTTCCTTTCTCAAAACTTCTTGATCATTTGATTGAACATTTATGTTAAGTTCGCTACTAAAATCCTTCGAAAAATGATATTTGTTAGGGGACACCCCGTATAAGGTTATATTTACTTCTGTAAATTCGAGGAGAGTTCGTCGGGTGTATCATAACGTCGTTCCTACGCAATAACCATCACCCACATCACAATTGGTAAAGAGACGATCACTAATAAGTTGTTTCTTGATTGAGAGTGACTCACTCCCGGGCTCCCGGACGGCCCACTGTTCGTTGCTGGTAGTGCTACTGCTGCTGCTGCTGCTGCTCATGCTGACAATACTACTGTTGATGGTCATCGTGATGTTGCTACCGCAGACGGTCTTCTCGCCGAAGAGACAAGTTTATTAAATTTCTGGCGCCACAACAATGATTACCAGCCTCTGACAAACCAACCTCGCATCCGGCATCGAGTGATGCACACCGCTAGAGAGCGATTTTCTTCGAGTCGCCCTATAGAGGTCAGAGACGTTGACTAACTAGGCAACGACTTTTTTTTTACTACAAGAGGATATGTTTCGAAAATTCCGAAGAGATTGCTCGTTTTCTCCCTGGAATTATAATGTCCAGTAGTAGAGTTTTTTCAATGCATAATCAAGTCATTTGGAATAATTTCAATTCATAAGTGACTTGGATGCAAAGAACAAGAATCATTCCGTGGGTTAATCAATACCCACAAATGACAATTCGTCAAAGTATTCTCAACTTTTGTAATTGTCATGAATCAGGTAATTGGATATGACGTGAAAGGTATAGCTGAAGTGAGTTCCTATTTCACAAAAGTAACGATTTTCCAAGTTGATTTTGATTTTTTTTGTTCAACTCTACCATATACCCATATGATAGCCTCCACTACTCCCATGTCTGATCGTTCGCCCGCGTTTGACTACGATGTTTACATACCACGTGTAACATGTGTACGTAAACACGAAGCGGGAGTAAATAGTACTATCATAACTACTATACTATAGATATACATACATGGGCGTTATGACCATCCATCCATCCATATAGGACGACAACAGTCGATATAATCAAAGCCCGCAGGAGTAGATATGAGCCTGACAGAGAGCACACACATCATTTAACGAAGATGGATCTCACAGTTTCGTTTTTGATTAGTATCTTAATCCCCGATAGACTATTCGATAATTTAATCTACTGGTGGTTCACCATCGACTCGCCCCCTCCTCACCACCACCCTTTCGCAACTTTTTACTATCACAACGACTTACTTTGAGAAACCAAATTTTTGAAGTTACCCTAGACCAGATAATCGATAATGAAACTTTGATTGATAATTTGAGAAAAATAAATATTCTGTTGAAGTTGAAAGAAAAAAATTGAGAACACGAAAGGTGAAGGGAGAGGTGTTAGTGATCAGATTTATATTTTGATTTTCGGATTGATGTACGTATCGAAATGTAACCGTCAACGAGTATAATTAGTTTTACCGTCATGTTTCAGATATTATCTTGAGTAATTATTGAATCTGATGTTCCAAACGTTATGTAATCAGTGCTTTTGCTTGTCATAAAATCACGTCTGAGGTTAATTATATAAAACTGATGACATTTTCACGATATAATTATCGATCGACGTATTTATCTCCATACCGCTATCCATCGTTTTCTGGTTTGAAAAAACAATATATTATATTTGAGGGATGCAACTTACGACCTTAGATGAACTAAACTGATGAAGAAAGGCAGCAGGGTTGCAGGTTAGCGATTAGCTTTCGATGCCCAGCAAGAGCGAGCTCAGTTCTGATGCTTTGTGTGTGTGACGAGTCGCATTAGTTTCTCTGCATCTATACATCGTATATGCATCGGTCTCTTCTACGACCACACCGCACGCAAGGTGATTGTACATGGAATACGTATGTTTGAAGATAAAAAGGTAACTATTGAACTACGTGAGAATATCGAAGGGACGAGATTTTCACCGTGCTTGATTATAGCGGTTTGGTAGTAACTCGTCACGATACCGAAATCACACACACAAAGCACCCGAACTGAGCTCGCGCTTGCCGGTCGCATACCTTTGTGCAGAGAGTGCAGAGTGTGGATCCTATGTATATGTTATTTATGGCTATGTATTTGTTCGTGAGCGTGTGATTCGTTGGTTGGTATAGGTGAGTAGGGATTAGGCTATCTCACAGTCTGTAAATCACGCCTGCCGCATTGTCGTGTACACAAATATCGCCAGGCGTGTATCTACAATCTTCACTTCCATCGAAAGGTGGTGATATTAAACGTTCAACTCCCACAAAAGTAGAATCTTTTTTTCAACTCTAAATTTGCTCCGTGTCTTCCTGCCCTCTTTTTCTGTTTCAGAAATAAATTAATAGCAGTTCCACATTTTCAGTAGTGGGCCAGTCTTTCGTCTTTTGGATCATCTCTACAAACATTCGCTCTAAGGAAGAGAGTCACTTGTATGGAATATTCTATGACATTCAAAATCACCTTGGTTACAAGTCTTCGGACTATATGAAGAATAAAAAAATAGCTTTCGGAATCAATTTTTTTTACCAACTGATATACGAGGGATTAATCAGCCATCGATTTGGTGTACACCTGATTACAAGATTGCAGAGATTACATAGATTCCAAAAGATTTCAAGCGATTTTCAAAGATTTCAAGAGATTTCACGAGATTCTCAAAGAGGTGTGCACCAGATTACACGAGTGACTAACGCCTTGTATCTCACCGATGTATTTTAATTCATTTCAACCTTTTCTTTCCAATTTCCTTATAATCCGTGAATTTTTAAACGAATCAATAAAAACACGTCAGCATTGAAGCGAAAGAAATGCAGTTCCCATTCTCAAGCCAGACATAAGAGATCGGTTCTTCCTTTTTGGTGCCTGTATAAACTGGAGCATGGTGTTGAGTGTGTAACGTGTTGCAGTATTGGACGATGTACGTCAGCGAGTGACTATGATTGATGTGGTTTGTTGTCGTAGTACACATCTGATGGTTATAAGAGCGTCTCAAGTATAGGTGCGTTCTGATCACAGTTGGGAATCATATTAAAAAAAAATAAAGCTTTTCTCTCCTTCTCTCTCAACTGGAAATTAATAACATCATAAACTTCCATTCGAAAAATTCCAATGAAATATACGCGATACCGCGTTCTTTTGCTACACCCTCAAATTTCGACTATAATAATTATCGATAAATCTCTAGTTCAATCACGATATTAGAAGCACGTTATTTTTAGACATTAGAAGAAAAAAAACAAAAATATCAACGTACACTGCACTTACACATCACGCTATAGTTATCGAAGGGTATTTGTATAGGTATATGAATGAGCAGCAGAAAAGTTTTTTCGCTTCAAGTAGTTTATACGTTTATCTCGAGATAATAAACTAAAACCAAGAGAGCGTATTGGAAGGAGAAAAATCAAGCTGAAAATCCAGGTACGTATATTGCGGATTTGAACACGTTCTTGATTTTCTTTTTTTCTTCACTTCTGGTTACCTCAACCTACAAGAATGAAAGGTTACGATACGATTGTACGCAAATTTGATAAAAAGTTTGAATTTCACGTGACAGCAAAAAATATTTTTGTACAAAAGTGCGGTTTTCAATTCTTTTTTCATCGTTTTTTTGTCGAAGATCAAAATTCTTGTGATCTTGCTTAGACGTAGCGATGACGGGGGGAGGGGTGTGGTAAGGATAATATGGCGGTCACAAAGGCGTGGGCGGGGGAGGGGGAGGGGTGAAGTACGAGAAGATAATCTCTGACTCGACAGATTGTAGATCCATCAAGCGGTCGCATAAGCGAATTTTGCGCCTAGTCTTGATTACGATTTGGTCGGATTACGCGGCGCTCTGTTCTTTATATTTACGACATATGACTGCACCTAATCTCTAGGTATTAATCGCTCAATAAGTCGTCATTAAGACACTCGATAAAAATAAATTGTTATTAGGCGTTGCCTTAGACAATAACCATGCGCGTATACGTACATATAGCAATAGAAATATATAAATCCATTAATAATTTGTTACGTCGTATAGCGCAAGATTTATTTTCTTATTGTTAGTCAAGTTTGATTATATTTTCTGTATAGAATCAAAAATGTTTCGATTAATTATAATTAATCTGTCGAGATAACCGTATATTTTTATTACACAAAGTAATCAAGTATCCTCTGGAACCATCATCGTTCAAGAAAACGATCGAAAACATTAACAATGATAATGATAACATCTTATTGTTGTATGTATCTGATTTTAATTGTTGAACGATCATCAGCATACATGTATAGTTTTCTGCAATCATCTAACAATAAGCAAAAATCGTGTAACGCGAAGTGACAGGATTTTGAGATACTTGGGAGAGATTGCAGAAGAACTATTTGCAATACAGTGTCCATATTCTGACCTCAATTATTTTTTTGAGAACTAGTTCTTACCTGGACTCTGTGCAGGATAACCAACAGAAAAGGCAGTCAGCTTTGGGAGTCTTGTACAAGGAAATGAATTCATATACCGAAACTGTGCTCCACATCCCGGCTGTGCATCCGCAATACCAAAAAAAATACTGTACCGTTACGTTCCTGTTCCCGTTGCGGTTCCTGTTTCAGTTCCAGTTCCTGTTTCTGTTCCTGTTTCGTTAGATTAGTTAATACCTGAGCCAGCTTGAAACGGTGCAGTCGGGGGCTCCCAGAAACCTCGAAGTTCTTTTTCCGTTTCGTTTCGTGACGGTGACTCGTGGGATGAGAACAAGCTCACGAGTATGATCGTTTCGTTTCACGTTTATGCGTCGTCGGGTGAGAAGCTGAGGGGTGGAGCATAACGGGGGCGTGTCGGAGGCGTGGCCAGTGGGTTTTGATCTTCGACGTTGCTGCTGCTGCTGCTGCTACTACTGCTTTTGCTGCCTGATATTTCAACCCCCCTGAAACGGTCCGGTTGCCGGCTCGCTGGCTGGCTGACTGGCTGGGGTTTACGTTTCGGCCGAGACTGGCGGCCTGACGGGGACGCGCGGCTGCCTATCTGTGGATTTGTTAACAGCAGTTGCTCCTCAAGCACTGCCCGTTACATACGACAGCATCGGACGTGGAGAAGAGCGCGAACGCCGAGTGACAACAAAACCTAATATTATCGAACACTGGATTTTAACGACTGATATACGATTTATATCGTATAGACCACACATCCGACGAATTAATTTACACGATCGAACCGAATCAACTAACGATAAGCTGTGGATTTATGCAGGGTGAACAATTTCAAGGTCCATGAAGGGCTGCGATTATCGTACTCGATCTGCACATGGTTGTTTTGTGGGGTTTTTTTTCAACAAGTTTTTACCCTGATGTAAATTTTCAACCCTGATCTATATTTTCGCGATGTGGAACGTCGTTTACACGAAGAGATTTTTGAGGTCAGAGTATCAGCCGTGAAAAACGCGAATGTCGATCTAAACCTTCTTCGAGTAATTGCAAGGGTGGGGTTAAAATAAATTCAGTGAAACCATTGGATATCGGAAAGAAAGAAAATAATATAATCGTAGACAATTTTGTGTGTTTGAAAAATATAAACATAATAATCCAATTGATCCTTTTCCAATCTTTTGGATACTGTTGTATTTATAGTGATGTAACGCATGTAACAAGGGGGGCTCGGAGCCTACTCGCAGCGTCACAGAGTGAAGGAAAATAAAATAAAAAAAGAGGGATGCACAACTTCTCAAGTTTTATATAGTGAATACTGAATTGATACTGTTCAAACGTTCTACCGACACACTCAGTGGTGCTCGAAAGACATAAAGACTATGGAGGATTTTGAATGAGTTTTAAGAAAATAAAAGGGGAAGAAAAGATATAAAAATAAGTGCGACCGCGAAGATGATGGAGGTTCAGCAGCAGCACTCACCGGTCGGGGTTGGCCCCTTAGATTTCTCTAGACGCGGTGTCGCCGAGGCTTCCGCATTCAGAATCGTGAAACCGAAACAATTAACCCCCTCCGTAATCGCTCATCAACAATCTGGAAATCCGGAAACTAATAACAATAACAACAACAACAATGAAAATGCACAGGATAATCCTCAAGTACCACAAGAAAATGAAGGTATAGCCCACCTCAGATTTAATGTATCTGATATATTTTTTTATTCCATATTTCATATTAAATACCACTGCTTCGATCTCCAAAACCGCAAGGTGACAATTTTTTTTTTGAGTACGAATAAATCCAGTTGATCCGTGAGTCTATCAACCTCATTTTCTTCCTTTCTTTTTTATTCCTCCCTCCTATGCACCAAAGCAAAGCATCGTTGTGTTTTGTAGATATTGAAAATAATCAAGAAAACTTATTTCCTTTTTTGTTTACCGGCGTTTTATAATCACGATACTGAAAGGCTGATAGGACTTCAGGTAGTGTAATAAAAAGACGCGAGGGTGAAACATAAATATTTGTGGAATTTACTCGATATGCCTATGCAATCAGACAAGACAGTTTAGTTTGGTTGTAATTGATATGCTCGTAACGATGATTTCCAATGTCGAACCGGGGTACGAAAATTATTGAACAAATTTTTACCGGCGGAAGTCGTTGAAAAAGGCGCGTGCAGAGCCTTAATCCAAGTTATTCTCTACTGTCTCAATGGGGATGATGGTCAACTCAGCGAAACAAAAAGTGATTCCGATCGATAAGATTCGGGACTTTCAATTTCATGCAAGTCTTTTTCCAACTATGAATTGCATCCGTTTCGCCTTCCATCTCCAAATCTGGTCATTGGTAACTACATTTTATAACCATTGCCAACTTTTGAAGCGCGCGTTCGATCTGCAGACGTCTGCCAGGAAACTGACAAAAGTTAATTGATAGTGTAACGGCAGGTGAAACGGTTGGAACATGCCGAACTTCAAATGAAAAAATTATCGGCACTGCCAATTGCATTGCTATTACTTATAGACATAATTAGACCTATCGGGCATTTGCATTTGGCAAGATTGCCGCAACAGGTGCGACGGATTGGAATATAGACTTGTACTATAATCACTGCCGCTAATACCCCCGCGTAGATCCAACACGTAGGGTTAATATGTAGGCCGATGTAAATGTGAATTACATAACGTGTATATCACGGCCCTCCCTTGACTTGGCCTTGTCAACCACGGGGCGAGTAATTAACCAGCTAATTGCCAGGTGACGGGCAGGTCGGGGATGATACGTTGCAGGAATCCAGCTAAATAAACCGAAATGGGTGTCACCTGCTATCACCTTTACCCCCGCCCCCTCTCCACGCCACGCCATTTTGAATTACGCTATTGAATCATCGAGTTCCGGTTGGGCTACCGTCGTTGATTCGGTTGTTTTCTTTCATCGATGATCGTTGAAAAAAATGCTAAAATTCTGAATCTGATCAGGTAGACTTCCAGGCTGTATATATGTTACATTATTTACGTGTATCAAATGACCTATAATAAGGCTAATAGATTTTCTCGCCCTCATTTGTCTATCTTTCTCGCATTGCAGGCAGCGCGAAATCACGATGTAGATATTGCTCATCATTTATTACAGATTTACGATGGCTGATAGCGAAGACGATTCCGTCCATCGAGACCTTGCAAGCATTGCACAACGGTTATATACCCTGATCGCGCTGACTGTTACACTCCGTTACGTTCCGTTACGTTTCGTTCTCTTCGGATCCAATCCGTTCGGATTCGTTCTGCCGACAAACGTTTAAACATTCACCGATCAGCGATATGTCTAATGTGTAGTTCCGTCCATTTTATATCTCATTCGTTCGTTTTTTCTCGTTATCTTCTCCGCGCCGTGCGAGGGCTCCGATCTACGTGACAGCGGCTAAGGTTGTCCCATCGGTGAGTTTAGCTGGCCAACTAACAGCTAACCCTGAAGCTATAGGAAAATATGATTTATTTGTGATAATCCTGGGAGGTGAGATAGCTTTGCGGCGAGTAGACCCTAATCTCCTCGCAGCCCGTACGCCTATCTCAGATTATCCGCCGGTTTCTATTGCCCCGATTACGCATTTCTTTTTTTGTTGCGCTGTGTTATATTTATTCATTCATGTTTTTTTTTCTCGTTTCTATTTTTCTCAACTCATCGCCTAGTTGCAAGAATTTTACCTTCGATTATACCTCAATCTTCACAAACCACAAAGTAAAAATGCCAACAAAAAAAAAAGGAATCGACGTTTACTCAGGATAATTAGACGAACGAGCCTGCATTAATAAAATAAAAAGATAAAAAAACTAATCAGATAAGTAAATAGAAAATATTAGAGAATTATATAGATGTAACGTGCCAATCGCTGTGCGAAGTAAAATTCAAAGCGCGTTACTTTGTAAAAAGAAAGAAAAAAATGAGACTTTCCTAAACAGCGGGGAAAAAAAGGAAACTCGAAGAAAAAGAATATCACGCGGGGAAAAATAGGAGGAAAGGGCAAGAAAGGAACGGTTGGAAAATACACCGAGCCCATTTCTCTTTTCTAATAAAGACGCTCGTAGCGACGTACGCGCGGCGTATTTGGCCCCTACTGCAGTAGTTCGTTCGCACTGGGTTGCGGGTCCTGTGGAAGGAGGATGAGGACTTCTTGATCCGCGCGTACGGATGGCGAATACTAAATCTTATTCGGAAGGCTCTTCCAACGGTAGCCAACTCTACTAGGGTACCTGTAGGTGTGAGGTATGGGGAAGTATGGAACGTAAATACGCGTGCGTTGTTCTCCCTCGTCCTTTGAGGAATTCCTACAGGGCGTTTTTCGGCCCTTCATACCACAGTATAGGTATTTAGCTGCAGGCCATGTGCAGCCCTTACACCCATTGACCATACGAATATCCCATTTTACATAATATGTAAGTATATAAAGAAATGACCAGAGAACCGTTGTCATCCTGGTGTTGCAATTATTTTGTTACAGGAGGCTGCAGCGTGCGACTCGTCTTCCCAAGACTTTGGGCACCCTTTGCCAACGCCAATGAGGTCACTAACTTGCCACCACTTCCCAGAAGCCATTCCGGTAAGAAATGTTACATATATCAGCTGCCGGGGAAAATAATGGGATTCCAGTAGAATTTTATTTTATTTCGATTTTTTTGCGATAGCCACGAGAGAGAAAAGAATCATGCATATATATTGAAATCCACTTCGAGCATCGAACGCTACTGCAGCGCCTGTATAACGTAACCAAACCTTAAACATCGGTGTTTATAAATGTGGGTAATTAAAGCGGCGCGCGGGTCTTGCAGTTGCAGAGTATAAAGTATAATCTGCGGTATGTATAACTTCGAAGTATATAAGTCATTTGAAAGAGTATCTAGAAGAGTGAAAGACGAAGAGAAGGGTGAAGGGGAGGAGGGGGAGGTTAATACGCGGTCGTTTCCTCTGCGCCCGGATGACGCGCTCTTTTTTCTTATTTATCAATCGTTAACTTGAAGACTCGGGGCCGCATGATTGGGATAAATGGTAGCACGCGTCATGCTATAACACAACTCCCTCACCCAGCAGCTCTAGTCCTCCTTCCCGATCCCCCTTTCCTCACGTTCTCCTTTTATTCCATTCGCCCCTCTTTTCGGTCGTCTTATACGCGATGCCCCAATGCCACCCAATTGGAGCAGATTACAGAGTCGGCACCGGGATTCGGCCCGAACGCAGGCGGCCTCTTTGTGCTCTATGCTGGCGGTATTTGACGTGACATACATATATATGCGTACATGTATACACGTATATCAAAGGTGTACGTATAGTGAAGATGTACGTAACTTGAATTAGAACCATCATAACGGATTAGGCGGCCCTACGCCCCGATCAAAACTGACGGACAGACGATGTCCGCGGGGTTGTTCAAAAGATCATCGTCATTTATAGGTATAACCGCCGCTCGATACGAGAGGAGATTTTCAAATTTCACGTGCTATTCTTTATATATCATAGGGACATTTGGGTAAATTATTGGAATTATGGTAAGATTCGATCATCGAAGAAAAATCTAAGGTATACCCCTTTGGATTTTTTCGATTTTTGGGCCAAAAATGAAGTATTTTTAAAATCAATCGTAGGACGCTTCTCTGACGTATTTTGACCTCAGGAACACGAATCCATCGATTCAATTGAGCTACGAATTAATCCCATCGAGATATCCTTGATTTTTCACTTTTCAGATCGATAAATTGGCGATAACTCGATCAATTTTATAGATAGATTAATTTGACTTTCAAATTCGTGTTCCTGAGGTCAAAATACGTAAGAAAAGTGTCCTACGATCGATTTAAAAAAATGGTGATTTTTGACCCCAAAATCGACAAAAATCTAAGGTATACCCCTTAGGATTTTTTCGATTTTGGGGCCAAAAATGAAGTATTTTTAAAATCGATCGTATGACGCTTTTCCAACGTATTTTGACCTCAGGAATACGAATCCGTCGAGTAAATTAAGCTAGAAAAATATCCCATCGAGATATCTTGATTTTTTCACTTTTCAGATCGATAAATTGGCGATAACTCGATCAATTTTATAGCACAGTCTTTTCCTTAAGCATCGGTGAGAATTCTTATCGTCGTACTCGTTTCCGTAAGGGATTCGTCATATAATATGTAATGTAGGATTGTAAATATCCTCATCTGCGTTCACATATGCATCCAAAATCCGTGTTGCGCAAGCATTGCCTGCTGCTTTCTACTATTCGTATAAACATCAGTACGTAGTACTATGTACAAGCGAACCCGGACAGAACCGAATGAAATATGTGCGTTCCAGGACACATATCTCTCTGCATGACACGTGACGAGATATATGAAAAAAAAAGAAAAAAAGATGTCACGGTAGTGGAGACTGTAGTACTGCCCTTTTTTATTCAGCATTCTTACAATCCCAGACGATGCAACATTTGCGTAAGCAGTTCTTCTTCATTCTTATGTGTATTTTCTTCATCTCTTGAGTCGCACTGTATATGTAGAGTATATTATAACTTGAACATCTGTAGCGTTTTTTTTTTCTCACGTATACCTAATTTCTTTCTTTCTCTTCTCCTTTTCTTGCCCCGCAGGTTATCTCTGTCTCATCAGCAGAGCGACTGTATACAATTCTTTTTCTTTTTGGACGTTGCTTGGTTTTGTCGATCTAATTTTCCGTTCTCTTTTTCTTTTCGTAAGGGGATGCGCGACGCGGCGGTTTAATTTCATTAGGGTAGAAACGCGCGCGGCAAACCAGAGACGTATCATATTTTTATTTGATTGCAATCCTCGTGTATGTATATATATATAGGTATGTATATGTATAATAAATGGAATGAGTAGAAAAAGGGGGAGGTTTCGTTCTGGGTTTAAACACGATTAGCCGGAAATGCGGCAAACACCCCGAAGAGTCTAGCTGGTGCGTAATGCGGCGGCTGCAGCAGGGTGTCCTATGGGCACGTGCCCAAAGTCCGACCCTCAGGATTATGAATATTATGACGGGGAAAGGGGAGTGTCACTGCCATAGCTTCAATATTTTATTAGATCGAGTTTATTAGAAACTCGAACAAAATACGGTAGACAACCCGATGTACGATATACCATGAAAATGGGGGAGACTACGAGGAGACCTTATCATGATTTAAAACCGGATTTACACTTTGTGGTTATCCTACGTGCTCCGCCGATTGACCGAAAATTCAGCGATCGAGAGAAGGGGGTGACACGAAACGGCATAATATCTGTCGGTTGTATATCACCAGATATCAATGACACATTTATGAATCCAGGCACGTGATTAGAGCACCTCGAATGAATCCTTCAAACGCCGTTCAAACACAGACGGTACGGTAGTAATAATAGAAACCTCTTCGTGATTACCGCAGGACAAATTTCATGATGATCTTCTAAAAGATGATCACCGTGATAGAAAGAAAGCAGGCGTTAATCTCTCTCATTCCACTTATATCAAAGTTTGAATAAGCTGGCTTCGAAATGTCACGGAATACGAAATTTATTTTTTCAAATCGAGTGAAATGGGACGGAATGTCTTTGAATGAACTATGTGAAACGCCAAGTGAGATCAAATAGATACTTGTAAAGACGTATCGAATACTGTTGAAGTGGCACAAAATGCTTGCGCAATGCTGTGAGATGGTTGTGAAATATGAAATGTCTAGCACAGAAATTTCCAAGTCGCTCGAGTGCCATTTCTCAGAGAGGGCTGTAGTAGCAAAAGCGATGCCCGGAGCTAGTGATCCTGTCCAGGATTGCCATATCGTGCTGTGCTATCGTTGCAGAAATTTAAAACTTGAGCTTTTTTTTCTTTCATTATAGAGCGACTTTCTTTCGGTGTCGGAAGGCTCGTCGGTTCCCCGTCAACGAGGAGTCCGTCGCCCGTGCATTCTCTGTCTCCGGATTCCCCCACGGATGTCAGGAGTGGGGAGGGTGCGGACGATGATGAGGAGGAGGTTGACGTTGACGTCGAAGAAGTCGGCGACGAGGACGAACACGAAGCTAACTCGAGTCCTGCAGGATCACCGTCACCATCTTCCCCCACCATAACGAGAAACACGGTTACACATCCACCTAAAAGATCGGGGGACAGTTTCAGCGTATCCGCACTCCTCAGGCCAGACCCGCCCTCCGCTCATCCAAGAAACGATTCTCCGCTGAGAAACGGGGCTCCGAATTCCGTCGGTGCACCCCCGCCCATATTGTATCCACCTCTTCACCTTCAGGGTAGCTCGCTTCTACCTCCACACCCGCATCCTCATCCCCTATCTTATCTACATCCACATCTATTGCCCCATCATTTATTACCTCCTCACCTTCATCCACTACTCAGAGGCGTTCATCCCGGACATCCTGGACTTCACACCGCACATGCTGCACATGGACTTCACCATCCTCATCCACTCGGAGATGTCTATAGCTGTGTCAAGTGCGATAAAATGTTCAGCACGCCGCATGGCCTTGAGGTTGGTTCGATTCAGAGGTTATCGGAATGACGATATTAATCATTCGTTTTTCACTCGGCATGTTACCTATCAATTTCGACCGATTTGCAGTAATTTGAGGCAAATCTGGTCATGGGATTTAATTCAATTGAAATTTTTATGATCTTTGAGTCTGGTGCGGTTTTATAACCATGGCATAACTCAATGCTTTTCACGGTACAACCTGATAATTAATGGCGGAAGTCTTTAATTGAAATTATTATTGCTACCAACTAGGTCTAGGGTTTGGAATCCTTGGTGTTAGTTAACCTTATCACCTATCTTTTTTCAGTTATTTGCTATCTGAACCCTTTCGCCAACTCGTTAAGAGTGAAAAAAGATAAAAAATTCATCAGAATTTGCAACACCCACTAACGGATTCCCTCTGTTTCGTTGCTGCCAGGTCCATGCGAGGCGGTCGCACAACGGTAAAAGGCCTTTCGCCTGCGAGTTATGCAACAAAACCTTCGGTCATGAGATAAGCCTGACGCAACACCGAGCGGTCCACTCGGCCGAGAAGGTGTTCGAGTGCAAGCAATGTGGAAAGGCGTTCAAACGTTCGAGTACCTTAAGTACGCACCTTTTGATACACTCGGACACAAGACCCTACCCATGCCAATTCTGCGGGAAAAGATTCCACCAGAAAAGTGACATGAAGAAACATACCTACATCCACACCGGTGAGTAAAAATATATATCATGTTCATTTGTCCTTGACAACGATGTTTACTACGATCACCATGATCAGTCACAAGTATATTATGTTGACGTTTACTGCACCGATTTCGTGAACTTGTTAACTGATAGTTACGGATGAATAATTCACAGGCATTGTCGTGTCTATTTGTACTCTGCAGAGTCACTCACTCAGTCATTGGTATAGTCCTAGGCATTGTATGCACATGAGAAGATCGCTCCGCGCGGGTTTATTGTCGTAGGGGGTTACGAGGGGACCCATACGTTCCACCAGGCCAGTAATAATCGTAATGTCTTTCGGGGTGGTGGCTGCGAGGGCTGGCCTTATGCCCTAGGGATGCTCGGTACTAATCTTCAAATAGAATTTCACTGCGACTAAATTGTCTGTGGGAAAACTGACGTTATTTATTACAGCGGCTATAGTAAGTTGGGAGCTGGCCAAACGCCAGACTCCGAAATCAAGGAGGTCCAAGTTCAGTTTTTCAACCAGACTACTCGTTTAATCCCCTTGGCCATTAGGACTCAACTTGATCCTTGACAATTCTTATCACTTGCAAATGTGAGAATAAGTTACTCGCATGAATGTTAGAAATTTTTAATTCTGGAGGACGATTCGAGTATGAACTTTGTCTTTGTATATGTAGTGATATTTTTGCTTCGATATCGCGTCCCTGAACGTCGTTGAAACTCACCGCGAAGGAAGACGGGGGTCCTGGTTGCGGTGTAGCCCACTGGGTTTTTCCTTCGAGAAAAAGGAAGGAGGGTGAGGAGAGGAAAGGAGAAGGTAGGAAAGTAGAGGAGGGTGTCGGTGGGTGGGGCGTTGGGACACTTGACACTTGGGTGCCTTGGGTTGATGGAGCAGCAGCGAGGGGCCAAGGCGGATAAAGGAACGCGACGACGCCGTGGCGTTCGAGGACTAGTGGAGGATGAGGAGGAGGAGGACGAAGTAGAGAGTGCGAAGGGATGAAGGGTCTGGGTTTCGTAACGTCTCCATGGCAACGCTCCCAATGTCTTATCAAATTATCACCTTGTCCTCCGCCCGTCCCTTCCCTCTTCGTCCACCTTTTGCTTCCTCTCTCTTTCCTTCCCGTGAACCCTCACGCCCGAGGATGAGAACAGGAGCAAGGAAGGGTGAGTAGCGTGGATCCGCGACTGAGGGAAGCGTACGAAGAGAACCCCGGTCAGAATGAGGGTGAAGACAAAAGAGGATACAAAGCGAAACCGATGGTCACTTGGCTGCGACTAACAACCTATGGGACCTAGCAGGTCTCAGCTGCGCACTGCGCGTTCCTGCAGGACCTGGCCAGTAGCATATGTGCTACTGTTATATGTACGGTGACTCTAACATCGTCCTACGGCTGCAACACGCTCAGGACACGCAGCGTAGGGATGATGCTTCTAAGGCCGGGTCGCTCGAGAACATTTAATTAATTATTCAAAGGGATGAAAAATTCAGCCAACCAGCAAACCTACGTGTCTAACTTACTACAGCTCAACCAACAAAATCACCCTTACCCTTGAGGACTTACCCTTCGGACTTGCTCGCATCGAAAAATGCAATACCTGTGAGTACTGCGAAACATATGAGGTAGATTCGATGTCAGATTTTGTCTCCAAATTGTTCGGGGAGAGGTGTGTCCTGGCAAAAGCGCATCCCTGGTCGTCAGTCAGTTACGCGGGAATTGATCCTTTCCACAATTTTGCTGCTGCTGCTGCTGCTGTTGCAATTGCAGTGTCGGGTAATCCGAAATTACAGGGTGAAACCGATATCGACACTAGTGAATCGCACCTGTCCCCTACTGTCAGCTTAACTGCGCGTATCCGTTTGAATTTAAAATAGATCGTTTAAAATCATGGATCTTCTGTTTTCCGTTTTAAAAGGCTCTCTTTCATACCAGATTAAACTTCTGACTAAAGTGATATAGACTTCGCTCGAATCCAGATCTGCTTATCCTCTCTCAGGATTTTTTTGGTTCAGTGAATACAACTCTTGAAGATTGGAGTAACTGCCTACCGGCTAAAATGTTGCAAGGAGTCGACCTGAAGACAATTTATCGGGGTGGTATAGCAGTTGCAGGATGAAAACTTTTTTTTTGCCCCCGCCCAGGGCAAGCCAAACGGGAGTAGCTTAGCTACTACCACTGGGCTATACTATGGTCGGGAGTCGGTGCCTAATGATTATCATTCCACCGGCCCCGAGAGTCCCCCCAGCCATGTGCAATAAGGGCGCGGCGGCGTCGCGACCTCCCGGGGGATCTCGGCGCGTAACGTAAAATCATTATTAGCGAGGCGGGACGTAGGGGTAGGGGTGCGGGTGTTGGAGTCCTGGAGTCCTGGAGTTCTGGAGTCCCCACCACCGCTCTAGAAACGACTTGCTGTTGCTGCAGTGCACGCGGGCATAAGAGCACTGCAAATATTGTTCGTGCACGGGCACAGTAGCAGTTCGAATACGAAGAGATACGTACACCACATCCCA
Source organism: Athalia cordata (assembly GCA_963932425.1). NCBI lineage: Eukaryota > Metazoa > Arthropoda > Insecta > Hymenoptera > Athaliidae > Athalia > Athalia cordata. The sequence goes on along the minus strand of OZ010628.1, from coordinate 731,090 downwards.
TACGTTCACGATGCATACAGGGTGTTCAAGTTCGAGTCTCCTAGCCAATAAAAATTCATCACATCTTTCCATTCATTCCCTCTTTTCAGCCTCAAAACTTGGTAATTCATCCCGGTAAAGACTTTTAGACAGGTTCAAGGGACGATGGTGACCGCCGTCTGTACCTGCGGTATTGCGCTGAATTTTCGATGCATAATTAACCAGAGCACCCAGTAGACCCCGGTGGATGTAACACAGAGGGGTCGTAAGTCGGGGAACTCGTGGACGTCGAGGAAGTCAAGTGCGAGTCGACGCAATGGTGGTGGTTGTGCGGAGTGAAGCGACAGACTGACAAGTGGCCCGCGCTATGTGGTTCGTTCCCCTGCAGCAGTGTTCTGCTACCCGCTGGGATCCAGAAAAAAAAATAAGGGTGACCCCGAGCCCATCGACGTCGACATGCAGCCTGCTAATAAAAACAATCGAGAAATGGGCAATTTTACGTTGCAATCGAATCCTTTGTCTACCGACGGATTGAAAGAGCTCTACACGAATAACATTTAATGTTGAGTTTATATCGGTATATATCTAGAATTTCAGTTTTTCCGAACTATAATAAACGTAAATTTCAAAAAACAATTTCTTCATGGCAATTAACAACCACAATGTAAATTAACAAAGTATTACAAGTGAGCAAACCATGCCGGTGGGTTTCTTCTTGTTCCACGCGCGTTCATTCGCGTTTACATGATTCGACGTGGCGTCGGCCTCCGGGGCTATTTGAGGTTTCCGGGTGACTTGACACCCTAAACCTGAACTGAAACTCAGGCGCCGCAGCATCCCACTAAGCTGTTTAAACTTCTCAACGGTGTGACCAACCCTGACCCCCGACTCTGACACCCCTCTGTCTCTAACTCAACCCAACCCTTCCCTGGAACCATCTCTCCAAACGTTGAGGCTTGTTAGCGGTCAGGTGCCCTCACCAACCCTTTGGATCTTATAAAATTCCTTCATATTCATGTATATTTTCGTTGAAAATTGGAAAATCAATGTTGATACATCAGTTGAAAATTGGTCCCAATTTATTTTTGATAATTTCAAACGATTTTAAACTTATGAATTTTTTTCTGAATTGTTTTTCGCATTTCTGCACTTCCGAACGGAAATATCCTTCGATTAACGAATCTGATTGAATCACCTCATCAATATTCCACGTCGTTTATGACAAAAATTAATAAACACTTTTGGAAGTGATCTGCTTAGACAACTTACACCGCAACATAGTTAAAGCTGTCAAATCCGCCGTGATAGCTTTGTGTCCACCGGTCTGTGGTGTGAGTAGCAGCCAACACAACTCTTGCAAAAATCTCTTTCTCTTTGAACTCGCCTCGATTCGACCTTTCCACTTGTTCCCATGCTCATCCTCCCCTAATTCTCTTTCGATATAGCTACCCGCTCACCCCTTATATCTCCTTCTTTCTCTATTCCTCACACTTTTTTCAGTCGCTCTTTCCACGACAGGTTCTCATTTGTCAACATCGGCACTCCCATCTCCCCATCGTGTGTCCCTTAGCACCCTGCAGTGTCACACTCAAAATTCACATACCATACAACTGACTGCATGCAGAGTGCAGCGCCATTCTCGGATCGTATCTGTTATTAGATATGCAAATTCATTCGTTATACGACATTACGATATATCACATTATTGCTTCCAAACACATATCGCTCGCGCCCATTTACACTCCTACTTCGTACGTTTATGATATGTGTGTATCATCTACATGCATGTACGCGTACGTATACTCGTGTGCACGACCACGCCACGGAATGATTAAATTTCCAGAGAATATCGACATGCGGCGGTACATCCCTCTCTCTCCTCATAACACGCTCCCGGGGGTTGAAATTAACTACACCCTGTCCACCAACAACCGCATTTGATGATATAGCTACGTACGTGTGATATACCCTTGCGTGACAATGTGCTTCACATTTTCGGGTTGAATTCAACATCGGTTTCAATCTGCACTTCAGAAAACCATACATTTATTCGGTGAATTTAGAACATGGGAAACAACGCGAGACTCGACGTGAACCTGCGATTGGACCAGGGCTACTCGAGGATTTACTTATTCTACCTGACGAGATTAAACTTTTTTCTTGACCGATTTAGAGCAAAGATTCACGTGCTTGCTAGTTTATGAACGCTCCTCTAGTTAGTCTTGTCCTACACCCTAAGTTTGCGGATGATGATTTTTGGGATTGCGTGTAGATAAATCAGAAAATTACGAATAGCGAATCGTGATCTCTACAATACACAATTATAATTGTAAACGATACCTATACTCACTTGTCGGATCTCCCTAATCTCCTCGGAGAGGGGATCAGCCGCGACTACGGGAATGAAAATCCGATTTGTCACGATTCCTAATACGATCGGCGTCGTAATAATTTAATAGCCGTCCGAGTGAAGCGGTGACGGTTGGCGAGCAACTCAGCTCTGTTAGCTGCGAAACCAATGGTAGGGATGGCAACTCTGATAGCGTATTATTATCTTCTAAGGATCTCCCTCATGGCCGTAGTCGTCGTCGTCGTCGTCGTAACACGAACGGAGAACCATCATTCATCCCTCGAGGCGAAATGGAAGCACTAAGGAGCTAACCGACTTACGGTTAGCCGTCGGCTCCGGTTTCATCCTTCGCATGTCATACGATCATCGTACGTGCGCCGAACCACTTTGCGCGATCTTAGCTTATTATATCAAGAGACTCGGTAGAGTCTCGCGCCAAGTACATTTAAAAAGAACGGGACGACACCGAGACTCTTTACTGCTAGGAAAACTGCAAAGCGCTGTAGGGTCAACCGTTTTAATTCGCATCTCCTAAATCTTAAAATTCCAATTACTTTTTTTGTTATTAATTTGGAAAATCGTATTTCTGAGTCGAGATGCAACAAAAAATCCCGAAGAACCGTGAGAATTGATCGAATCTCATGCCTCATCAACTGGTCTTGAGTCGTCACAACAGGAAATTCCTCTACATCGTTTTCTAATCTCAAAGTATGCAATGTTACGACACATTTGGCTCAGCGATGTTAGTATTACTGCTGGATTTAGCTAACGAGGTAATAACGACCGCAACCAGAACGACGCGGGGCGCGTTGAAGACGTGAGTCAAGGTGTAAGCATGGCTCCCAGGAGTCTGGTTCGACAACTACGACCGGCAATTCGGTGCGAAACACATAACTAGCATGGCTGACTCCCGAAGCTCACACAAGTTCACCGCAAAATCCCAGGGTGGTGTTTCCCAGCGACCTGAACATCGAACAACATTTTGCCCACGGTGCGACGATGTTGCAGCCATTCGGGTCCCATCCCACCCTCCATGTTACCAACGTCTGTGTTACTGCAGCGCACACGCGTTTTGGAAACAACAATTCCCTAAATAACTGCTCCGATACAGCGATCGAGTCGTACCGAATAGTAAAAATAACGATGAAGCAGCTGAATACATCGCAGTAATGGAACACCTGCCATTGTTATTTTTTTATTTCTTTTTCTGTCGTTTCTTTGTTCGCTCGAGCCAGCAGATATCACTGGGCTACGGATTTCACGGTGAAATGGTCAAGCGGAGTGCGTGATTAATAAGCGCGGACGTAATCCTTGTGCGAAACTTGGGATATGGGTGAAAATCCGGGCTGTTCCTTTGCGTGAAATATGAGAGAAGAGGTTGTTCTAACCGTACCTTTAGCTGAATACCTTCCCTCGACCCCTTTGCCCTCTCAATGCTACAACTCCACTGCTTTTCCCCCCTGCCCATCTACCTCTGGACGTCGCGGGCAGCGCAAGAGAGAGGGAAGTTACAGGTCGATGAAGACGAGCGAAAATCAATGCGCAGCCACCCAGTGGGTCCAGCTCTTCTTTCTTTGCCCTCTAGAGGGTCGTGTTGCTATAGCTCGTGATACGCGGCTATACCTCATGCCTACCCAGAAAACCCTCTGGAATCCGTTCGAATCACCCAACACCACTACTGCATTTAACATGATATCTGCTAGCTGCAGCAACTCGCAAACCCGGATATCAATTCCCCAGCATCGAATCAAACTCGTTCACACTCGTCTTTATAGTATACGTACAACGTGAAATATACTTCTGCTTCTATTTGAAACTATGAAAAATAATTTCCACCCGAAGGTAGAAGTTGAAACAAAATGTCGTTGAATATGTCATCAAAATCCAGCTTCAAATCACGTTCGATTTCGTACAGCTGAATCAAATTTTAAGTAGCCCCGGCAAATTCGACGTTCACACACATTTTACAAACAGTTCATGTACTCCATTTTCTTTTCTCTCTCTCTTATTGTACTCGTCTTGAGCACATTCGACCAATATAGCTTCCCGTATATTCCAAACGATATTTTGGCGTTGAGGTTTAAACTTTCTCGGGCAACTATCTGACATGGTCAATAATAAAATATTCAGCGATTTTTCGATACAACGTGAAAGTTGACCTGTGAATTAGTTTGCAGTAATACAGAAAGCTATTTCGTGGGTACGTATCTAACCGGTGATCGATAAAAAAACGAAAATGGAACTCCATTATTTGATTCGTTGACCGTGGGAATTCAGACAAATATAATCATTCGAAATAATACTTTGATATTATTTGGAAAAATGTCAGGAGAAAGTTTCGAGTTTCTAGCTGCAGAAGTACAGTGAAGCAAAGTAAAGTATAAACTTTGAGACGAGGTGAATTTCGTGCTCTTGCGGTATCTCGTGTATGTCTTTACTTTTCTATGTGGCAAGGCTGATCCTTAAAATGTCGTAGAACGTTACAATCTCGTTACGTCGATGAAACTTGCCCGGTTTACTTTTACTCCTTGGAATGGATGGTTATACGGTAGAAAAGTTTGTGCAGGGGAAAAAAGTTTACCGGTACCTATAGGTATATACATGGTGTATGTATATATACACACCTATATAAGGTTAAGTATACGACTTGTTGGAAAAGTGATCAAAGTACACTTTTGGGTTTGCGAGAAGCTGTAGACGCTACGCGTGCAGGGAGGTACGGGGGAAGAAATGGGGATCGAGTTCCCGAGGACCCTCAAGATTTCTCCAAGTTTAATATAGTTTTAGGGGTTTTAGGGGTTACGGGGCGACCGCCTCGGATCCAGGGGTGTAATGGCGTCTTAAACCCAAGGGGCGCCTCCTCGCTATCACCCCGCCGTCCCAAACAGCGCGTTGGATACGCCGCTCGCAATTCCCATTCCCCTCCCCTCCCCTCTTTTACTCACTCGACCGAAAAAAAAGGGATAGAAAATACTGGAAAACCGAGAAACGCGGATGTTGCATCTGAAAAATTGAACTCTGAATCTCAACTTCACGTATAAATAAATAAAGCTTTGACCAGCTTGCGCCATAGACTTCCGCACAACCAGAGCCCGGTTTATGTACCTAGTACACATAGATATGCAAGTGCATTATGCAATACCTGCACTTTCCTTGAACCCGGTCGCGGTTGCAGAGGTAAAAATTCTCCTTAGAATTTCAGAGCGCGAGTACATGACGACAAAATTATTTTTATTGTTAGTCAGGTTTATATCCACGCCAAATCGAAGGATAATTCCTAAGGGCGGGTTATTTATCGACGAAAACCGAATGAGGAACCTCGGAAAATAATCTCAACGGAGGTAATTGATGCATGAGCCTTGATTTTTACAACCCCATAAATTCCGGGACGTGTAGTTCTCGTGCAAGGTTCGTAGTTCTTGCGAGTTTCTCGAGCAAAGTTAAAACCCTCTCCAAATCGCAAACGGTTATTCGATTTCATCTTATGACCATAACGTCAAACCCAAAAAATCCGAAGCTTCGCACAAGGGACGAATTCTGCTCCGATTCCGTTCCACGAGTTCATATTCAGTTTGGGTCGGAGGCGCAATAGGAGAGTTTGTTGAATAAGGTGGAGATATCGGGATTCGAGGCACGCCTGGGTCAAGATTTTCCTCCCGAGCTTTGGGAATCTCAGCCTGGCACCCTGACGGGGTTTGTGCGCGTTGCGCGCTGCCGAATGGTATGGTTCTTTTCTACGGCCTCGTTCTCGAGCGCTGATTGGTTAGTAGGGGCGGCTCCATCCCCTAGTAACCATGACGACGGGCACCCGCTACCCCGGGGCATCTCTCTCTCGATCCAGCTATGCGAACTATGCCCTCCTGAAAGCAGAGGCTGTTAATGGACTCTCTCTCGGTCCTCTATGTCCATAGAGGGCAGAGAATTTCCGTCGGCGCGCGCGGTCGAGACGTGGTACATCGAGGGGGTTGAACCGGAGGAAAGGGGCAGGGGCAGGGGCAGGGGGAATCCATAAACAACTCGTTAGCAGAGCCCTCAATCTCCACAGCGATCGCATCGCCGAGACTCACGAGCCGACCGACCGATTTTTCCCAACCTCCATAAGCTCCGCCATTCATCTCATCACGAAACGGTCGTGATCAACGATACTCGATTTACGAACTGCGGAGATTTTTGTACTTATTATTTTCTTCTCGATATTTGATTGTTACTTTCATTAATAGTTTTTTTTGTTGTGATTTTTGATTCCAGGTGAAAAACCACACAAGTGTCAGGTGTGCGGTAAGGCATTTTCCCAGAGTAGCAACTTGATAACTCATTCAAGAAAGCACACGGGGTTTAAGCCATTCGCATGTGAACTTTGTGGAAGGGCGTTTCAACGAAAAGTTGACCTCAGACGACACCGAGAGACGCAACATGCCGACCTGGGCGCCACCACTCATAGGCCCTCTGTAGGGTCACTGCCCCAAAATGGACTCCCCCCCTCCACGAATCCTGCTGCAGCATTGATGCAGTAATTTTAAATAAGGGTTCACGCGCGACGACGATATATATATAAATACGTACATAAAATATACATAATTTATAGAGTGGACGAGTTTTCAATTTTAGTCTGTATAAAAAAAACGCTAGCGAATATATCATTCCGAAAAATTATATAAAGGCAATGTTAATTTTATCATTGAAACTTTAGTAATTAATATGCTATAACGACGAACGGAGAATATAAAATTAAAAAAAAACTAAACAATTAACAAATCACAAAGTAAAAACACAATCTTCGAGAAGATAAATCTAAAAGTTATACAACTATTTATGGAATTTGAATTTCGAATGATTACTTAAAGAATTCAGAAAAACGTGACATCAGAAGCGACAACTTTTAGTATAGAAAATGTGATCAACGTACGGTTCGATGATGAGAATGTTTGCGTTATTTTGTTATCATTGAAGTTTGAGTTTTTAAAAATTTTGAAGAAGTAAAAGATTTATCCCTACGGTTATTATTTTATTTTTTTTGTTAATATCATATGTTTCGGTTAGGCACCATATTATAGGTTGAATTATAAATATTCCTTGGTAAATAGTAATCAGTAATCATCACTTCAAATCCAGGATTATCTAACTGATTACGGTTCCGCACTTAATCCTGAAGCGTGATCCGATCTTTTATAGATTACACGTGTACCCATATAGTATTGTCGGCGAATTAAATTATTCTCATAATTCGATAATCCCGGCTTACACGTGATTAGATATAGGTACCCTCCTTCAACCGAAGCGATCACGACTACGACATTAATTATTTAACACTCTAATAATAATCATGATAAACAATAATAACAATTCTACTGTACGAGGGTGGAACGATCAAATAAACCGTTATTACTTGTAAACCGAGTATCAAAATTCAAGACCAATCGTATGCATTGTTTCTTTGTATTCTTTTTCGTTTTCGTTTTCATTTGTTGCGTGGATAAATATCAGGAGAATCATGTGCCAACTGAAATTGTCGTGAAACAAAGAACCAAAACTGCAAAAATGCAACAAAAAAGAGGGGAAAAAAAGGGGGAGATAAATTTGAAAATCACATCTAAAAAAGGATTCTGTGTATGTGTGTGCGTAAAAGAGAGAGAAAGAGAGAGAGAGAGAATTTCAATAACGTACATATGTATCGTTATCATAATAATAAATATTGAATAAATCATTGATGAATAAATAAATAAATAAATGATGAATAAATAAATCTATACGAAACGCGCGAGTTTATAATACATAACAAGATATTATGTATCCCGAAGTGCGTTTGAATTTTGCATATCTCAAAAATCCGTTAATTATGTTATGCATAATTATTATACATAGAAGAAAAAAAATCAAGGTATCATCGCCCAAGTTGCTGCACCTGTGACCAACGTTGTAAATATTCTACATATAAATATAAATATATATATATATATCATAACTAATTATACTTAAATCTGGATAATCTAAAAACATGTGACAGTTTAATAATATAAATATCTCACACACCCACACATCATGTACAACAAAAAAATACATAAATGTACTAGACCGTGCAGGAGAAGTGGCGAAAATTTTCGATTTTTATCGATCATCGAGACTTTAGTAATTAGTGACTGAAAAAAATAATCGGCTAAATTCAAAGGATCTCGAAGAGCGACAAGATCGAATCATTTTTTTCATAATTTTTTTGAACCGGTCTAATAACACATAATATATAAATATTATATACATTAGATAGATATACTTATATAGATAGAAACCTTACTATCTTTTAATTGGACCGCCATATACCGAACGGTACAGGTGTTCGAAAAAATTCTTGCCAAAATCCATCCCCCTTTGTCTCAGAAAAAAGTAAAACTAGAACAATTACGCACCGACACACGCTATTCATTGCCAATAATATAAGGTAATATCATTTTCCAAAAAAATAACCCTATACTTTATCTATATCGCGCTATCACGAATAAAAACGAAAACCAAAAATAAAAAAAGATGACAAAACAGCAAGTAAACTAAATAAAATGATACTACCTAAGGTATAACACTACAAAATTCATGTTTCGAAAGAAAAAAAAGAAATAGCAAAAGAAAACGAAGAGAAACCCCACACACAAAACACATTTTTATTGTTGTACTATTAATTATTATGTAATTATTGTAATTAGACCTCATTATTATTACTATTATTATTATTAATATTATCATGATCAATATTATTATTATCATTATTATTATTGATGATAAACGCTGTTACTATTTGTAAAAAAAAAGAAAAAAAAAGAAAATGAAAGAAAGAACAGAAAAGTTTTAGAGAAATTAAATTAATCAATGTTCCCTTCTTTAAATTCATTCATGTATATTAATTAGATGTAATTGGGAATAGTTCATCTTCGTTCCTCTATAAAGTTTTCTTGGCAAATACGAAAGAAGATCGTGCAGATATCTATGATGTTGCGGATAATCGAGGGGCCGAGGAATTGTGGTGATACGGTAAATCATCATACATCGTGTAAGCGATGGAAATAGTAACTCGGTGAAACAATGTCCTCGGAGAGATACAGATCCAATTAGGTTAAATCATTGTACCATCTGCGTAATGAATTAATTAATGCTTCCTGTTTTTGGTTGTTGTAAAACTAGTTGTTTCATAATTCTATAATTCGTGAAGAACAACTATAGACCTCAATTTTCATATATATCATGTGTATTATATACAACATTGTGGGAGAGCAAAAAAATAAGGGAATGTCAAACGAATAAAAGCAGTGGAGGAATTTAAACGGAAACATACGATAGCGCAGACTGATGATTAACGTTCGATGAGGGCTGATGCGGTGGAATTTTATGAAAGAAAAAGAATGGTAGAAAAAGACTGACGAATGAAACAAAAAGAGGACAATTAATAATGACCCGCAGCTCTACTGTATATCAGCTGCTGTAATCGAAATATTTAACGAATGATCATTGATAAAGTTCTTTGATATCTTCATGAAATTAATTTGATCCGTTGAATTTCTATTTTATCGAAGCCAACGGTAAAAAACAAGGGTAGGTGGCAATTTTTTATAACCATCACTTGAATGGCAATATTTTATCGAGCCATTTCCGGAACCATCGTGGAGGCTTGTCCAGACAGACCGATATGTTGGTGAGCTAAGGTTCAAATTCCTACAAATTCATTGGAATTGGAAAAAGTTATATTCGATATAAACCAATGCCATCAATCTCATGTCAGGGCCAACGCAACTTCATGGACTGTGTTCAGAAGAAAAGGCGAAGAACAAAATCGAGAAAGATCGTGAATTCTCCGATCTCTCAGCTTTGACTCAGCTACTTTTGCGTAGCTTCACTTTATCGGTCATAAAATAATTCAAGTCACGGTAAGTCGAGCCGATAATTAAAGGGGCCAATAATCAGACAGCAGTTATTCCAAATCATTGGATTCCCCTAGGTATAATAATCCTTATATCGTCGCTAGTAATTTTCGCGAGTAGTTTGAGATTTGATATGTATAAATGTATGAGTATGACGTAAGTATATCGCATGCCCGCCTTGTCTTCGGTCTAAGTTCCTAATTAGTTACACGAATTATTATATTATACCTCATACGTCCCAACTTTGACGCTGTTCATGTACACGGCGTGACACAATCACCGTCCGCTTCATCATAAGAAGCCGAACCATTAAGAAGAAAAAGAAAATCGATATCTCATTGTGATTAAGATCCAGAATACAATTGATCAATTCGGGAGATAAAGGTCATGACGATTGTCCAAAGATCATGATGATATTCCCAAATTCAGCAAATTCGCGCTATACTTTTCCATCTCATACTCACGCACAGTGGGGCCATCCATGCGTTGGTTGTATTCCGATGGATTTCGTGCGCTGTGGCGAACAGCGAAAGGACATAACGACACTGACTGCGCGTGGTAGGTATAACGAGAGCCGTAGAGCACTATGGGCCGAAAGCAGATTGGACAGTTATTGCATTCTGGGTAAGATTAATTGACATCGGGCTGGGGCGCAGCAGCGGTAGCAGTTACAGCAACGGGAAACTAGTAGCTGCTGAAACCAGGGGCGCGAGCCAAACGCCACGCGGATTCCCCCATCGCTATGATCGCGGCGAATATACTATAACCCTGCAATGCTGGTGGCGTGCGTATGAGCACAACGCACGGGTAACATATTTCTCTATAATTTGTGTGTGTGCGTCTGGTTTACGCACTATTACTATAACGAAGTACTACGTTTGGCTGGTGCAGCAGCGCCGGGAGACGGTGATTAACCGATTGCTCCGAAACCAATCCACCCTCCGCTAATAGTCGCGGAGTAATTGAGAGCGTCGTTATTAAACGGCATAAGCTTTGCTATTCGCGACTACTAAACGGCCTACGTATATACATATACTCAGGGACGTAACTTAGTCGGGCGATACTTCGGCACCCCTGCAAATAATCACAAATTAATCAAATTAAACATATTTTACAGATTATTCTGATATCTGTTTTTCGCTTTCGTGATGCAGGTAAACCCCAAGGCTTTCACTTTCATTTCATACGGTGCTGGAAATTTTTAGTCCACTCGTTCTGATCATTTTCCCCTATTCTAACGATTGTCGTATATTATTTGGAAATAGAAAACCTGGTTGGAGGGCACAAAAAAAAGCAAGAAAGAGAGGGGAAAAAAAACAGATACCTGGCTGGAAAGGCATCAAACGCAATGACAAATTTTTAGTGTTTAGGTTTGGCCGTAGTTTTTCCTGTGAAGATACAAGCAAGCAAGCAAGCAGCGTTATGCCTATTAAGATATTCACGAGCCCAGGAGGGCACCTCGGTCACCCCCGTTTGAAATATGTCCTGCCCTCGAGTCTCGCGAGTCGAGTCTGCCGGAGAAGCGGTAGGGTGGGTAGCCTACTACGTGGCATACCTACGACATCGCAGTGGAATATTATTTACAACCACTCCTCCGCAGACTCGGTAATAACTTTTTCTTATACAAGGTGAAACTCCGCAACAGCAGCAGCACGACCATGATCGCCAACCCGCCTTGGAGCTGAAAAGGCTCTGCGCTTATGCGTGAAGAAAATTTGTGAACGATTTATTTTTATTTTATGGAATTGCGCATTATATCCTCGAGAAGTGTAAAAGAAACGATCTGCCCAAAAAAAAACGCAGAAAAAGAAAATGAAAGAAAAAATTGAGCCCAGCGGTGCAGGGCGGGTGGAGGGGTTGCGATTTGTCAAGAAGCCTTTAATAACATGCAAAAGTAATCTATCCGTCCTGCGCAGCTCGGTGAGGGATACAAATGGCAGACCTCGTGTTCTACTTTGCGTTTTAAATAAGAGAGAAAAAAGAAAGAGACATCAAGAGGTGGACAAGGGAAATGGGTGGGGTAGGGTAAGGGATAGCAACATGTATAGAAAGCATTGTATAAGGATCACTAGCAGGTTAGGGGGAGGACTTAAAGTACCTACCCATAGAGAATATAAGAGTCGAAGAAGAAAATGAATGGCATTCCAAGGACCGTAAGGATAAGGAGCGGAAGAAGAAGGCGGGGAAGTTCGGAGTTTAGAAGACGAAGAACTAAGAACTTGGAATGGGTAAGGTGGAACGAGAACGCAGCCGCGGCACGCGCTCTAGCGATCAGTCAGCGAGTACCGCCCGGTATCTTAACGGTAAAAGAAGGATATAGTAAACTGACTGGTGGACTGGATATGGACCAGTGTAATAATGTCCAAAGAGTAAAGACTGATCGAGATACTTCGTTGAGGACTCCTGCAAATGTAGGGGAAGGAAAATGAAGGCTATGGAAGACCAAACCAGAAAATCACCCTTCGTGGTATCCGACCCTTGTCGTTAGACGCTAAACAATCGCTGGACAAAAAAAGAAAGAACTTGAGAAACGTACAAGTTGATGAAACTGGTGAAAAATCGGCGGTATGGTTGTTTCATCCGCAAGGGATGTCTCATGATTTAGTGGAAGAAAAAACTAATTTCTCGCCAAAAGTAGATATATTGCGAAGGGTATTACGGTACGTCTCACAGGCTGATTCAAATATCATCGAAAAATATTGAAATTTTCTAAATCTAGTCCCTATGAGACCTAACATAACACCCTATAGAATTATTCCTGCCCCTTTTCAACCGTACCCTAATTACTCAATGTTATTCACTTTATATACAATAAAGAAAGTGAGGTCTTTGCATGCGTACTGCTCATCTCTGATATTATTCTACCACCTTATACTCTTACTGAGCTGGTGCTACTGCTTGTGGAGGACCATCCAAAAACCTCGCTCAAAACTTACACTTATTTAAACACATAGTATATATGTGTGTGCAAATGTGATGTACGTGTAGATGGCTATACAGAGGTATAAAAAGGACGGAAAACTCGAAACGTTTGCGAACGCAACGCTCTCCGCGTTACTAACGAGATAATTATGAAAATTAAAAGGAGTTCACCATTCGCGCAAGGGTGAATATTGCACAGCATCTTTATTACCGAGGCTAGGTTTTCTTTTGTTGCAATAATTAAAGGCGAAAAATATGATATAAATTTCATCATCGTTGTCGCTGTTGAAAGAAAATGGGGGTGGGGCGGCCAAAGCTGAAAAGGATTCAAAATTAGAAACGAGATATCAAATAAAGTAAATTGCAAAATAATTTCGACCGATAATTAACAAACAAACGTATAACGGTGGATTTCAATTATTTTTTCCCTCTTGAATATATCGCGACACCCCTCTCGAGTTAACGACATTATTATAATCTACCGAAGTAATTTATAAATTATAATCGTTATTGGTAAAGGCGTGTATCACGTGGTTCAATATATGACCTAACGTATCCGCCGTCAAATTCCCGCATCGTAACGTACGTAACGCGCGTAACGCGGCAAATAGCTAATCCCCTTCTCAAAAATTCCATTAACTTCTGACTGCTGGTGGAGCCGTTGGATGTAATTGGAAATTGACTTTTTTAATCCCTCGTATACGTATTATTACGAAACATACGTTGCTACAGGTTGGCATGACCGCTCTATAGATACAAAACAAACGACAAACTCTGATGTGAAAATCCCCGATCAACTCTGCAGCACACTGCCCTGCAACTCGCATCCGATAGATAATATTGCCAAGTGAGATTTAATATCCCTGCAGCCTGCAATACGAGAGAAAAAAAATAAAATTTGTAGGTTCTCATAAAGAAGCATCTTTTTTTAATCACACCACGGTGTATCTTCGGACTTGAATGATTATGGTATAAGGTCTTATCTTTTTACATGCCGATCAAGAGGTACAAAGCTTTTCGGTGGGGCGTTTGCAGTGGCTGTCCTATAAACCCGGTCAGAGCCTTTCCTAAATCGATTTTCAATAATGCGCCAAAGTTGCGTTGAATTAGTACAAACAGAGGTCATTGTTAGCTGATATATCTTCTGTTTTCGCGAAAACCTAAGTTGAATCTACAACGGAGGCAACAATTCGCTCAAATAGCTTGACCGGTTTAAATTTCATTCACGTTACAGCGCCGGTCAATTTTTTCGGGGTTCTTATTCGTTTAAACCTACGTTGGAAGAATGAAAACCTCAAGGTGTTCGTCGGATTAGAATATACATCAACTACAAAATGGCTTTTGTTATACATTTGAAGCAATACAAACACCCATCGTAGCGGTCCATTAGAAATCAATCCACGAAATTTGTCACATCAGACTCCATTCCGGGTGTAGTTTAAGTCGCGTAATTCTAGCGTCTCATTCGTTCAAGTTGTAAACTACGTGCGGGTATTATACGTCGCGTGAATAGGTGTCGAATGAATTCCCTCGGGAGGTAATTCATTACTCGGTATCATGAATAAGTGATTCGGTGATCGGCTCCGAGTGATTATTTGTCCGCCCAAAGGTATCCTTTGTGTAGTTCAGTTTCAGCGTTCGGGGTAACATCGAAGGACGTAGCTGCTGAAGCACATTGCGCAGTTACAAGTCCTGTAGGGTCTCGGGGTCTATGGGGGTCCCTCGTTCTCGGGTTGAGCCCCAAGTTCGTTCGACCATCCGTCGGTCCATCCGTTCGTCCGCGAAATCGAACCCTGGAGACGAGATCTTGCTATAGAAGGAGAAGGAGCGCCGAAGGCAAAAGCGAAGGAGGCAGGCGACTCTGTTCGCAATGTATCTCCTTTAGCTGCATCATTGATGACCGCGGGTGGCTTACACAGTCTCTCGAGTATATTTCCTTATCGGAACTAAATTCTATTCCGATTCCATTAATTCCTGAGGACCTTAGGGAAACCGTATTTATACATCGTGTCCCTGCATTTTTATTACGTCCATAGCCACATACGATCAAACCATGTGATGCCGGTACCAATTGCAGGTTGGGGTTCAAACCAAACTTGGATGTGATGTATCTTCGGTAGATTTTAACCCCGAAACGCTGATTTTTATATCATATCGTTATAGAATCACAGATAAGCAAGTAGTTGGATCGTCTTTTCATCCAATGAGGATGAGGGCTTAAACGGAAGTTGAAATCCTTTAGTGATTTGCATTTGGACCTCGTAGTCCTCAATGAGGATTTTGAGTACTATAGAGTTACTTTCTGCCCGGCAAATAAAACCTCAAAGGAATTGAGACTTTTGAGCCTTGAACTGTAATTTGTTTTTTGACTAGGGTACCATTTGGGTAGGGACACGTCCTTTGCGTTCGTACCTTTGCATCCGAAGGTGTTCACGTAATATACGAATATTCTTATCCTGTCTGTATCCTTAAGTCATACATATCTATACATGCAGACGCATAAGTATATACTACAGATAATACATGACCGTGAGTAATGTAGGAACGAAGTTGTAATTCGATTCAGAACGTCGCGAGAGCCGTAGAAAATGGTATAATATATACACACCACAACACCTGTATATGTATACATAGTACATAGCACATATAGTACCTGTATATGCATACCCTTGAAGGTACCTACTTTATGCGACTTGCTATACATACGTATAGTTCTTACACGCACACATACATTGGTAACGAAATAGAGGCGACAGTTTAAGTATTCCATGCGTCGTCGTCGAACGTCGAGTGAGTTTCAGGGGCCGATGCTTTGGGGGTATCGGGGGGTTGGGGGAGGGAGATGCGGACCGATATCGGGACCCGCAGGACCAATACCGGGACAAGTCGATGGGTAATCATATAAAGCGAAGAGCAGCGCAGCATCAACTTTTGATCCGCGATGTCTCTCGCGGGGGCGGAGGACGAGGCAAAAAGGGGGAATGAAGCGGGCGGGGGACGACAAGGGGGGCGTGGAAAGCGTGGATGGGGGTGGGTGTAGGTATTCAAACGACGAGTCTAACTTGATCTAGTAAGCGTCGCTCCCTGGGGCTCCCAGGGGCGTCCTCCTGCACGCCGACGACGGTACCGTCCGATCATACAGGGTGTCCAATATTTAACGCAAGGTAGCAAGATTTTTCCAGTCAAACGACGACAAAAAATAATCCACTCGTGATTCGCTCTCCAATTTCTTATTGAAAATGAAAAAAGCTCTTTCCAATGAGTCATTAAACTTCTTTGACTTAACTAGGTAGATTTTCATGATACCAGGTTTACAAAAATCTGTGCTCAGTAACAAGCACTTTGATTCTGCGTCTCCTTTGGCACAGTACAGGTTTCATTGACGAGGAAAGACCAACATATTAAAATGAAATAGTTCAGCTGTGTAAAAGAAATGAAACAGATCAGCTTGATTCTTTAAAATGTAACACCCTATATATTGTGGGGCCGCGAGGTTTATCAGGTATCTTTTCTGCGCCCTATACTCAGTCGCTTGCCTTCCTCCTCGCCGCCCTCCAATTCCAATTGAATTTGCATCGCGTCTCCGTTCAGCTCAACTCAACTCAGCTTAGCTCAGCGGCAGGCAGTAGGAGAGCTTTGGTGGAAATGGTTACCGAGCTTCTAGCTCCTGGCTTCGGGCCGCCGTCGAACAGAGAGAAGCTCGACCTGTTTGGTGGGGTCGGGAGGGTTTCATGGCTCCCGCGAGAACGACAATAACGTATCAAATGCCGCCTCCAATATTACACCAGAAGACTTTTTGAGGCTACCCCCCGGTTTACCCTGACCGTACGCGTTCTCAGCTACCCCCACGACAACTCCAAACTCTGCAGCCCTTACCGCCCTGTCGCGAGCCATGCACGGGGACGAAATATTCAAGTTGAAATGTACGTACATATTTATGTATTCGCACATTTTGCTCGTATGGGTTTGAGGCGGAAATTTTTGATGCGCTAAATGACAGGGGCGATCGAAAGTATACGGGGGAAAATGATCGGAAGAAATTCTTCGGGGTTCTTGAGGTTGATGTGGAAGTTAACTGTAAAGTGGATACGAATTTTATTTAATTTTTCATGGTTACATGAATCAATGAATTTTAGAAAATATGTTTCTTCAACTGAAAAACCGGATTCCGAATAAACTTTGCAAAAACAAATCATTTTAAGTAATTTTCCTGATGTTGAATAATCAATTACAATTTTTCCCGATTATCCTTGAGACGGTTAAATTTAAATCTCAATTGACTAAGGTTCAAAACTTCTAAACTGGTAAATTATTCGGGATAACTTTAGGATGAATTAGAAGCGTCATCTCAATCAATTTCATGCGTTAATTGTACGTGATTTTTCAGGTACAGTTGCCCTGTAAGCAACAAATCCGCAGACACAAGCGTCATCTGGTAACAGTAAAAAATTTCGGTCCCCCTATTTTCTCAACGACCGATGTGATTCCCCTAAAACGACTGAACACTTAACCATCGGTAGTCGCTGTAATCTATAGTGACAATTTTCGTTATTGGTAAGTCCGAAATACACTATGCTGCCTAACCTGATGTTGACGAAACAATTCAGAAAGAGCTTTTTATCGGCAGAGCTTGCAATACCCTTACTTGCAGAGCTTGCAATACCCTTACTTACCGACCTTACAATTTTCGCTCTATCTCAAATAGCTCGGTTCAAGATATTTATCCGGAGATTTTTCGACAACTGCCCAGTGATCTTAAAAAAGTAAACTACAATCTTGAAAATCGACTAAATTCCAGTGATGATAAAACAGATCTCCTGCTAGACATAATGAATGCTTAGCGCATCAAGACGTTACTTTGTCCACATACCTTCTCTGATGGAAATCACGCGGCCCATTGCAAAAAAAAAAAATCTGCGATTTAAAATGAAGTTACAGCTCCGAAGACAGTCGAGCGAATAATAGTCGAGTGTTAATGTCAGTCGCATTTTCACAATGAATTGACAAATGACACTACAATTCGACGCACTTAAGGGCGAGCAGATCTTGCGCGAGATTTTATTTTGCTGATACAATTGCAGACTGTTGCCTAGTTATGACCTTTGCGCTTTTAACTGTTTACCGTGTCGTCATCGACTGAATCGGAAAACAACCGACTCAATCTGCCACGTTCAGGTTCCAGCCTTGAAGAATATAAGTCCTAGACGATCAGCTGACCAAGACTCGATTGTCGACTGTACGATAATTGAACCGATCAAGCGTTCGTTATTTTTTTTTCAACTCTTCTTTCTAGAGGATGATGACTACGGATAATTATCGGAACCAATCGGTTTTCGGGATTTCCGTAGAAGATCATGCAGTTGCCGGAACTGATGATGCTTGCTGATGATATGCGGCACGCGTCGTTCGTAGAATAGAAAGCATGATCGTTTATACTGAAAATTACCTTCAAATTTTATAATTGAGGGTTAGGACACCAGGCGATTGAATTTGATGAACAACAATCAATTCCAGCTAATCGTGTCCAATTCCACGACACGCGCTAATGGACATAGCTCGTATACGCACGTGATTCTCAAACCGATTTGAACTTGTTTATATTATTTGCGTAACCCTCTTCGTTTTAAATCCGTGTATGACTGAAGAGGAATTGGAACACGACTTTTGAAACCCAGTTTCTCAGCAAATACACTTTGAATTGATGTGAAATTGATTCAAGTGATGGGGAAAATTTCTAATATCTGATAGTCTCACGCGGGTAACGCATATCTGTTCTAATCAGGTTTCACAATAATAAACGTATATTATTGTTAATATCATCATAATTATATGATTATTATAATCTGAATAGAGCTGGAGGCTGAATTTCATCGCACGTAATCCGATCACCTCTCTGTAAATATTTTTGCGAGACACTATTTCGCTGATTAAGCGCACGACTACGTCTCGAATTAATGTATGTAGGTAGGCATATGAGTTCTTACGTTGGAGTTTATTCGTATGATGCTCGATCGTGGGTCGCAACAACTATACCATATCCCACATCACCATCAGCTCCGGTTCCCGATGACATCACACACCGTGCCGTAGCTCTGAATGTATACGCCATCCGACACGTATGAATGTATACAGGGCGATTCACCACAAAGGTCCGATTCTGGAGGAGCTTCCATTAGCTGAGGCTTCGCCT
The DNA here is from genome assembly GCA_963932425.1 of Athalia cordata. Taxonomy (NCBI): domain Eukaryota; kingdom Metazoa; phylum Arthropoda; class Insecta; order Hymenoptera; family Athaliidae; genus Athalia; species Athalia cordata. The sequence continues at coordinate 711,748 of OZ010628.1, read as the reverse complement.
TCATCCATTCTTACCTACTAACGTGTTCGTGTAGATTTTTTTGTCTCACTCAGCGTCGTAACCGAAAGTAGTGCTACCTGTTCGCCGATTGGCAACAGAAATTTTGAGAGTAACAAGTAAGAATGGATGAAAGCGGAGCATCGGCCAATTGAAGCTCCTCCCATAGCGGACCTTTGTGGCGACTCACCCTGTATAAACACATCCTATATACACGGGTACACCTGTATGTATGCGTTTGCATCTAGATGACGAGATAACTACCAACGTGATAATAATTCTCTTTTTCTCCGTATTTCGTTGTCATGATTTCCAGAAGATTTTCCGCAGTTGGGTGAAAGATACGATCGTGACTAACTGTAGCGTTAATTTTACCAACAAATATTCGTCCTTCGGATCGGTATACTTTGCATCCAATATGATATATTTTCGGCTAGAACTGACTCGAAAAATTTATAAATTCGAGTCAGTCGTCTCCAGGTTCCCCTTCCGTCTGCCTCACTTTATCTATACTTTCATGAGATGGAATAAAAGTCCTCTTTCACACAGGCAGTCGCGTGTGGGTCTATAAAATACAGGTATAAGAGTACGGGCTGCAGGTAGCAGATTACGTATACATTATAAACCGTTTACTCCGGTCTCTAAGAGTCTGTCTTCGTTTCTCCTATCTTTTTTTTTCTTCTTTCTTTCTTTATCCAAATTCACCCACCGTTAGCGTAGAAACGCACCCAACCCTCGTACGTCACACTCTCTCCTTCCCTCTCCTCTTCGTATTCCTTTTCTTTTTTTTTTCTCGTGTCACCGTCTCTCCCACGGGATCTCCCTATTTGCATTCCCCCCTTCTTCTTTTTCCCGCTCCACTGGTAGACACGTTCTCTTTTCTTCTACGTCTGTCGCCAGTCTCTAGCGCATTACGTTTGGCGCCCGTTTCACCGTTTCTCACGAACACACATTTATGGGGGGTACAATACGTGCTGTACACATTCACAAAAAAGTTGGCTTTACGTTTGCGCGGACAGTGCATCACTTCGAGTCAACTCTGTAACTCCAGTCAGTCAGTCAGTCAGTCAGTCAGTCAAAGTCAGTCGAGTCGGTATAGTTTGTGATTTTTAAAGTATCGGAGTGTTACTCGGTAGTGGTTCTTTTTTTCTGTCTTTTTTCTCAGTACGGTGCATTATGCCGTCGACTGACAGTCGCCGTTGTTGGTACAAACGGCAGCAGTTCGATATCGTAATAACTAGTCGTTACGACTACGAAACGGAAGCAAAACTACATCGTACCGCCAACGATCTGCGGCAATTCGTTTCAACTTCAACAAGTGTGTCCGGGTCCGAGTCGCATATAGTTAACAGCTTAACGGTGCTGCGATTGTAAGCCGCATCGAACGGTACGATTCAAAAAAAAACAAAAAAGTTCGGTTAAACAGACTTGCTAACAAAATACCTGATAAAAGCCAAAACGCAACGGAATATATATAAACAGAAACTGAAGATAACGCATCGGTTTTAACGATGGGGAAATCATCGAGCAAGCTGAAATCACGACGCAGTCAAAGTCAGTAAGATTATTATGATTATGCTCTTTTTTTTCAACATGAATGACTGGAAAAAATTTGACTTCGATTAGAACTAACCATCGAAATACGCAGCGTTTCATTTCCACTTGTATTACCACAAAAACGTGCAAAAATATTTTTTTCACTTCCAAGCGCAAAACATACATAGAATGTAAGCATATTCGTTGTATTACTTATACATATATGCATTATGTACTTAAATATAATATAGGAGTCTCCATGATCGCGTACGTATTATAATGTGCAGCTATATTCTGATAAGTTAGAATAGAAAGGTAAGTTATGGGACGAGGTGGTTATGGCTAGTTCACGTTATCCCTGCCCCGGTTGGGTCGCATGCTTATCAAATTTTTGTCATACATATACGGCCTCAAATTCTGTGTGTATATCTACGTACATATGTATTATGTAAATATATATATATTTATATAATACCTATACCATAATCGTCTGCTTGCAGCCAGATGTTTAGGCCCATATTATTTTACGAGCGCTGCAAACACGCCGCTGCAATGCGGAGGTTGAATTATCGTACGGGTACCCCAATATGTATGGATTATACCCACCATTATGTGTATATGATGTATTTTTAAACCATGTCGTAATCTACTGAGAAATTTCATTTCCCAATTATAATAATATTATAATTTCATTCAACAAACAACGACAGCCAAATCAAGAGTATAAATTACTTGCAGAAAAAAATCCGGGAGTATTCCTTGGAGTTTTATAGACAAAGAAGAATATCGACCTTAACACTATTGTTCTTATTTCACCAGAAATTATGGAAAACGTAAAAAACGGATTATAATACACCTATGTATATTGTACATTTAGCATCGCAGCGTTTCTAAATGCGCGCACTATCGCGCAATAGACAAGACATTATTATATATGCGGACGCAAGGACGAAAGATAACAAGTTTAGCGCATAACTTTGTCTTCGACTACATATACGTAATAAATAAGGTGTATAGGTCTGTATCGTCGTATTACGACTTCAATCACCTTGAAAATGATTGATATACGAATTGGAGTCTTGAAAAATAAATAACATATACATGTATACGATCGCAAAGAAGGAATCATACAGGAAAGAAGAAACTAAATATAATTTCTCAACAGATTTGGTAATTCAATACGGTATGCACATTTGCTATGGGGAAATGTTGATTGTTACAAAAACAGAGAAAGTACGAAACTAAAAGAAAATGAAACAAGCTCAAAATACATCCACATAGCAATCAATAAACGAGAAAATTGATGCATGCATTGAAGCATGAAAGCATGCAAAAAACAATTAAGCTCGGCGCAAGCTTTGGTCTTATGATCCACTACACGAATTGTCATGGAACGCCCCATAAATATTCACATAACAGTCGGTAATTACTTGGTAGGTAATAACCATGAAAAAGTTATGAAACATTCTTTTCCACTTGTATGTAGTTGCGTAGATATACATTATATATGTATACAGCGAGTATTCGCGACTTCGTTCGTATAAATATAAGCGGCGACAATGATCACATAGAATTTATTATAATACGTTTGTATAAATTATGGTAAATTGATTCCATTGACACTGCGGCGGCAATAGGAGAGAAGAATTCAACGCGTGTACTTAGTAGTCTGCACACTCTAAGAGTTATTGATGTTCGATTGTTGCATATTATGCCGCGATCTTAGCAGCCAGCCGTGCAACGTCGTATTATAAAGCCTACCGATTCTACCGATTTCTTTTTTTTCTCGTCTTTTATTCATTCGGTTGTTTTTGTATTTTTTAATTTCAGGCATAGCATGGAGCTTCCGGTTCCCTTCGATGGGTACGCTTCAGAACCTGAGCGCCAGTGGACGACGAAAAAAAAGGGAGGTGTCTTCCTCTTCTTCAACGATCGACAGACGCGTGGAATTTGGTAATCAAAGACACACCATACACCTGCAACCAGATTCACATCTGCAGAGTAGAAAAGAACCAGCACTCGTTATTATAACTCCGCCCTCGCCACGGTGCAAGAGCAGAGATAATTTGTGGTTCGTATATGTATATTATTCGCTCATATTTTTTTCTTTCATTGATGAAAATGTGTTTCTATACTCGGATATCGGCTCGCTGTGCTGGAATTCATGAAATTTGTAACATGCGACAGATTAAAATATTATTGCATCCGCCGATCATGAGTCATAAAATTCTCGCAACTGATCGAAGAATTGAGAAACCAATCGCACCTATGACGATACGATTTCGCATGGAATTTCACACACGTGCCCAGTTACAACGGGACTATGGGTCCTTGTGTCGTATATAATTCCAAAGATACTTTCGCCGCACCCTTGTTTGACCTCAGCGTAATTATATAGATTAGAAAAGAACGGGTAATTTTTATGGGGACATCACAAACTTTGGACATCACGAAGAGCAAACAAGTAGGTAGCATGTTACACTTATTATGGATATACAAGGGCGTTCCCAACGTGAACACGAGGGTTCTGATGCCTTGAAAACTGAATGGAATACAAAAAAAAAATCATAACATCAAATCTATGCGTGCTGAAAAGATTCTTGTCTGCACATCGGTGGCGTAAAAAGCTCGTGACTTATCTCTTCGGCCCGGAGATTGAAAACATCGCGTTATATTCATATCATGAAAGAGAAATAAGTTGGTTTTTCTTACATCTATTTGGTCAATGGATACAGCTGCATATGATCGACGACAGGGAACTTATAACTACGCTCAATGAGATGATAAATTAAATTGCTTGCACGTTCACCATACGTCGGTAAAAAGGGTGGAAAAGCTCTCTCAAAAGTCCATTGAAGAATCAAAACTAATTTATTGTTAGTACTGATCGCAAGTCTCCAAATTTTGGATCCAACATTGCGAATATTAAAATCAATTGAAGCGAAAATGGTGAATATCTGTTTGTCTCGTACTCTAATCAACGGTCTCACGGCTAAGGGATTGGAAAAAAAGCATTTTCCTTTCAATCGATATAGAATATCTGTACACCCCTTTCAGCCAGACTTTTTTACGACCCAATTGCTAACGAGCATCATCACCGCAACAGCTGTTTTCAACCCGACTCTCCCTATGCACCGCGTGACGATTTACGCTGGACGCTGATCCGAGTGGGTCGGCTAGCCGTGCGCTGCGCTAGCATGATCATAATCAGATACGGTCTCGTCGAAGTGTTCGAAAATCATAGTCGTTTATTTATATCAGCGCATGCGCCATCGTCATCCCTTGTCGAATCACCCCGGGGGACGAGAGCAGCGCGAGCGCGTAACGCTCTTTTCATGGGATCAATAAAGTCCGGCTAACCGAGACTGGAAGACTCGCAGTCCCGGCTAGTCAACTGTGTAACAACATTATACCTCATACCTAACATTCCATATATCTCTACTACGCTACAGTGTAGTGTAGTATCGTAAACTGTAGCATAACACGCTGGCTTATACACTCCGCACGTTGATAATTGTTGAAAAATTCTGAAAAAAGTTATGAAGTTTGTTTGGTTTGAAAATGCAGTGACTCAAAGCTAAAAGAAAGGATCAGCTACTCAATAATGCTGCAATCGTTACGCCGGTTTACTCGGCGCACGTGGGGAACCCCACCATCGTCGTCCGCATCAACATCAACATTGTCATCAACATGAAACGAAAAAATCTCATAGCTCCAATTCGAATCGTCATAAACTGTTCATCGTCCCTAGAACACTCCTGATACTCTTGACTGCTCTTTCGGTTAGTTTCGATTGACAAACATGTGTATATCGTAATAAAGCAATTGACTCTAAACTGAAAATTTGAATACTGTGGTTGAAACAATTGTCAAACGTCTAGTTTCTTCTTCGTCCATTGGATCATTCCGTTTAGGAACTCCTTCGACGATTTGAGATCCGCAAGACTTTCACCCTCTCCTTTCGTTTTTCCTTTCTTTTTTTTCTTTAATGCTTCTTCTTCAATTGAAGCTAACGCGCTCAATTGTTGAACACATGCTGTACAAGAACTTGACGTAACCTGCTTCAGCGCACTGTACAGATTAGCGGGACACTATGTTACAAGGAATTGTGTTGAATCGAATCGGTTTGCCTGCGAATAATCTAGTTCGAGTTTTAAATCGCTGAAGATATTCGGTAAAAATTCATCGTTTCGTGCTTCCAGGGAAGAAAAGGAAAACCACGACGAGGACGAACCACTAGCCGAACGCGCATGTCCTCTGCGATCCAAAGAATCAACCTCAAAACACGACCAGATAGTGCCCAGGGAACGAGGGGCGAGCTCAGAAATGGTGAGTTGCAATATTTTCCGGCTTTAAGTGAAGTCAAAAAATGATTTTTCCAACGTGTACCTGTTTAGTCTTCTTTTTTTCCCCCTATCTCTCGATTATCTTACGTTATCAAAATGCCAACTGTCGAGCGGTCGCTGAACTGAAAAATGTTTTACTATAAAAGCATGCCGCGGTAAACAGTGAGTAAGTCGAATGTCGGGGAGAAGAGGAGGGTTGAGAAAAAATCGATCAACGACCCTCGACTTTGTTCTCCAGCCTCTTGTATGGGCGTTCCGCCCTCGGTCTTTCAACAGGCACTCGCCGATTCGGTAGACGATATAATCCGAAGAATGTAGCGCACGAGAATAATTAGACCTCATGAACCGTCTGGTCCATGAAGTCGTCGTGGCAGGAAACATCGAACATTGTATTCCATGAAAGTTGAATTGCATAATTTAACGTATGGACACATTACGTTTTTACACATGACGTATAGAATATGAATACGACACGTGTGACGAACTTCTATTTCAATGCTCGCGATTGGGATAGGTCAATTAATCGAGCAACAGATTTCATCTTTCGTTGATTGTGACAAATGAACGTTAACAGGATGATTCTATGGTTGATATAAATTTAATAGCTTCATGAATCATAACTGCATTCTTGTGATTTTAGAATTTGTTCTAGAAATTGAAAATACTACCCTGTGGCACAAAATCGTCTTTCGTTTTTTCGCCTTCTAATCTTAAAATGAACTCCAAAGTCGGTACGCCGCGTACCTTCACAGCACGTTACTTCCGTTACTGTTTTTACTCAACAAGGAGAGAAAATAGCAGCCGATCGAGGTTAGCGGCCTATTTTGGTGCCCGGGCTGGAGTGCTCAAACCATGCGGTTCAATTCTTCCCTCTAATATAGTGCACGTTATACCTACGGCTTTTATTATACTTTATTACTTTTATTATTTCGCTTTCTTCGTCTAGTATAACTTTTTTTTTCTTTCGTTACTTCTCTTTCATCTATTCTTGGCAAAGGCTGAATAATATTCTAGTACCAGACCCTCCGAGCCGGTTAACCACCACCGCGTGTATGTATCGCGGAAAGCGGCGAGCGCATCAATGCCGCTGAAGAGCGCTAAGCCACTTAAACGTTACGATGTGATAGCTCCTTCTGCGAAGACCTAACAAGACTCGCGGTGGTCTGTGTGATTCATGCGAACATTATCTTGTCGTTAGTAAATCACCGTGGTCGTCGTCCTCTTTGCCTAGTCAACTAACCGATGGCGAAAATCCCGAAACCCACCTTTCCCCTTAAACGAAATTCTTACATGTTACCGTTTCCGTTGGTGAGCCGTGACTAAAATTTGTTCACGACGTCGAATCACTTTGAAATTATCCAGAGAAAGAAATTGCTTTCACTTATCGAGACTTCCCTAGATTTCAGGATAGATGTATCTTTAGTTAGGAAGCAAAAAATGAAGCATGAGCATCCCGGTTCTACCCTGTTGAACTACTTCTTTGTTTTCAACCATGTCATTTACTTCGTTCTTTAGGAACAGCCAGAAGAAACAGCACGAAAGTTACTAGAGCGGGAGCTCCGTCTTCTGGATCCGCGTGATCTTCGGTCTCATGCCTGGTATCACGGAAGTACTTTAAGAGGTGGCCGGAGGGGAGCGGAAATGGAAGTGCCAAATGAAGGCGATTTTCTCGTAAGGGATTGCGCCTCGCAACCAGGAAATTATGTACTTACGGTACGCTGCAAAGGACAACCCCTACATTTCGTAATCAATAGGGTGAGTCTTCAACATATTTTCTCAACATATTATATGGTATAATACCATATAACGGTATAGTTCAATTCCTGCAATTGTATTGACGCTCGTTTGGAGCATACAAAGATCTTGCTGAAGCATAAAATTCGATCGCTGATTTATACAACACATCGGCATGTCAAAACTTAATTTTTCCACGACTAGGTCGTGCTCCAGCCGGACACAGTCTACGAGCGTGCTCAATACCAATTCGAAGACGAGGCGTTCGACACAGTAGCGGATCTGATAACGTTCTACGTGGGCAGCGGTCGTCCGGTTAGCCACGCGAGCGGAGCTCGTATAGTGCATCCGAGACCTCGATCAGTGCCACTTTCTTGCGCGCCTTCCTCTGGGAGTCAATATTGTCAGAGTCCTTCATCGTCTTCACTTTCTGCCGGGTCACCACCTCGATTACCTCGAAAACAGCAACGTAGCCATTCGCTGACTCCACAACAACAACACAGTATTGATCATCCCGGCTTTCCACCTCAGGGTTCAGCCAGCACGCTTCCAAGGGTTCCACCTAATCCCGGAACTCACGCTTCGTCAACTTCATCGCTTTCACTCGGCAGGCAAAAAATTACCAGAGTAATCTCCGACCCTGCTCTTCAGCACCAGCAGCTTCCAGCAAATCCCAGCAACCAGGGTGTGACAATAGCCCCGCCAAAACCTCCCAGAGTTCCTCACATCGCTGCGCAGGCCATGAATCAACATCAACATCATCATCATCATCAACATCAACATCCCCAGGTTTATCAGGCTTCTGGGAGTGACAGTGGGAATGGTTCGGGCGATAGTGAATTTGAATTAAACAATTCTGGTGGTAACGGACAGTTGCCGCAACCCCCCGTAGTAAAGGGTGTCATAATTCGAAGTCCTTACGCTACGGTTGAAGGGAACGTTGGGAACGGAGGAGAGTACGAACTGTCGGCTGAGGAACATCTAGTCGTTGCAGCGCCGTCGCTGGAGATTGCTACTTTTCTTGACCTTGACGGATTCGCGACTCTTCTTTTACCAGCCGGGGAACACCGCCCGTTAGATGCTACCGCTTTGAGAGGTGTTTCAGGGATGCTTCACGAGTCAGCTCCCAGGGTATTGGCGACCCATCTGACACGGGTTGACCTTGAAATCGCGCTCACTCCAGGGAGTGGAAATAGAAGTGGTCTCAGTGGTATCGAGTTAGCAACTCTTCCGCATGGAAGACAGGCCCGACTTGACCTAATCGAAAGGTCGGAGTGCTTAAAATTACTCGTTGCCGTTACTATACTCGCAGGAGCCACGGCGATCGAAAGGGCCGCGACAATTTCAAAGTGGATCAAGGTTGCGGTGGATACAAAAACGGCGTTGGGAAATTTGTACGGTTTTTGCGGAGTTATGCTCGGACTCTGCTTACCGCAAATACAGCGACTCGCTAATACTTGGCATTTGCTCAGGCAGAAACATACGGATGAAGCATTTAGCTTTGAAGCTAAACTCAGACCTACTCTTCGTGCGATGAACGAATGTGCCAATCCACAAGCACCGAATACTACACTTCCGCATCTCTTGCCCATTGCATTGCTGGGGGAACGAGGACCTGAGGATATCTTAGGTAACGCATACCCTTCGATTTCCATAATTTTTGTTAATCAACCGTCGTTTTTCTCAAAAGTCCATCTTACAACCCTTAGTGTTCCAATCTTAAACTCACCCCTGTAGTATACACCTTTGAAAAAAAACTATTGAGAACTTTTATGTCGATTCAGGAACAGCGTCACCGTCGGGTTTGAGCGGTGCGATTCTTTCGCCATGGGAGAGTTCAGCTGCCGACTGTGGACTTTCTATAGTCTGGGCGCACTTAGAGGCAGCAAGAAAACTCGCCGAAAGTCTTCCTCTTTTTCGCAGAAACGCTGAGATAGCGCTGGAAGGTTGCAGGAACGACGAACTCCTTGCCGATGCATTTCGTACGGAATTTCATATAAAGTTCCTCTGGGGAAGCCGAGGTGCTGGTGTTGCACCGGAAGAACGTCACTTAAAATTCACGCAAGTCTTAGACGCGATGTACGATAAATGCGCGGCGACGGAAACCAGCTCCTCATAATTTGTTCCTGTTCAACGTGCTGCTTTTGTACATCGCATACATAAATTAAAAATATTTTATGTTAGGGTTAGATTAGTGTAGGACAAGTGTACATTTGGTCATCAGAATTATAAGAGAAAAAAAAAGATAAGGAAGCGAGTCGATCCCCAATCTATTTAACAACCCCTAGCCCAAGACAATACGAAAAACTAAAAATGTATTATGGCATATATCTATAGATATAGGGTTCGTATTATATTCGTACTTAATTACATAAACATATTGTATATTGCGCCAACAATTGTACATGTTACTTGTTCATATACATAACTATATCAACGATATTGGTTTGTCTCGATTGTCATTTACCCTAGATCCTCGAATACTGGATTCCTATAATTTTACAAAAAGACCCGCATAGTTATCAAGTGCGGAACGGTCTAGACCAAAAATTATCTCATGTTATAATAACATTCGAACATTCCTTGTTACCACTAATTGCGAGATTCTTGAGTCTCCAACAATCTTCAGTCAACGCTATCACCTAGCTCTATGCAATATCGTCATGGCGGATAGCACTGACAACTGACAATGAAATTCGTATGGAATCACACAAAGCCATGACGTCATCAGTGGTTGAATCGGCCAGTATTTTACAATCGGTTAGGTTAAAATATTTGCATACCTTTTCATCATTTCCTGCTCAGCGTTGTGCAATCGGAAATAATTGTCGCCTCTGACTTACCGCAAACGTGTTGTTGTTTGTTCAAGAGTCGTGACCGCTATCTTGTGTTTGGCTGTCGATCCAGCCATTAAGTTATCGTAGCTTCTTATCGCTCCAGCCCTCTAAACATCACTATCACTTTATAAAATACTTGATAAGAATACTGAGGAACAACACCGCATGTGAAAAAGAAAGGAAAGATCTTTAAGGAGGTGCACCTCGGGAGCAAGATGCTCCTTTACTCATAGGTGCACAAAATATTGTCAGTTGCCTCGTAATTCTTTACTGGTTACCAGGATTTTCCTAGGAACTTTACTTTCTCTGATTCTACAAACTTGCAGATAAAGCTCTACACTTGCAGTAAATTTTAACCTGACATTTTGACTTTTGAAGCTACGCAGCGATCTTATAGTCAGCAGCTAGTAGCGTTGGGGGGAGTACCTATCTTCAGTCAACGCTACTAGACCAACGCCGGTAAGTCGGACATCTTGATTATTCGCAGAAAAAATAGTATATAACACTTGTGACGTAATTAGCTTTATTTTAAGCATTATAAAATTCTTCAACAATCGAAAAGCATCCAAAGCATTTGAACTTTAGTCATTGGTGACTATCTGGTATGAAATCGTTTTGAGTCCTCTTGTCTCGAGCAATCGTTTTTCTTGTATCTCCTCGTCGATAGAATTCGGTGGAACCGTGAACGCTGATTGTTGCACCATCGCTTCGAAAACTCAGGTTAAAACCAGTTTGATCAACAGCAGCGCGATGACGACCTCGCTAACGGCGATTCCATTGGTCTCAAGAATTTCTAGCAGGGTAATTCGGGTCCTTGGTTGTAATCCAGGACCTATGACGCTGCAGGGGACCAACACATACATCGTAGGCACAGGGGCAAGGTGATTCTCGATGCGATCTTTGATCAATTTTGATTCGAAAAAATGATTAATTGCAGATAAAACCCTTATAGTTTAGATTTTCTAATGTATAAAATTTTTAATAAAAAGAAAAACATCGTATAAGTATTATATGATGTAACAGAAAATCAAAAATCAAATTCTTGGCGATATCATCTTGGCGGGAAAAGTGGATTCAACATTGTTAGTCTTTCCAATATACCGATAATAAATTTCAGACGCATTCTAATCGACTCTGGGGACAAAAACACCGCTCCGGAATACATAAAGATTCTTTCCGACGTTTTGAAGTCTGAAAACGCGACTTTGGAACATTTATTGCTTACGCACTGGCATCATGACCATATAGGCGGAGCAACATCGGTCGATGATTTGGTAACATCGCAAGCAAGTCATCAAAATCAATCGGAAAAACCTGCAATAAAAAATTCCTTCAGAATATGGAAGCTCCCACGCTCTCCGGATGACCTAATCATCAGCGAAGAAGAGCGTGATCTGATGAATTTAGAAACCTTGGAGGACGGGCAGGGCTTCGAGGTCGAAGGCGCGACTTTGAAAGTGAGAAGAACACCGGGGCACACCACTGACCACGCGTGTTTGGAGCTCGAAGAAGAGAATGCGCTATTTAGTGGAGATTGTATCCTTGGGGAAGGAACTGCGGTATTTGAGGACCTCCACGATTACATGAAATCACTTAAAGAAATCATGGAGATGGCCCCGACGATTATTTACCCTGGACATGGACCCGTCGTCGACGAACCTCTGCCTAAAATCAAATTTTACATAGAACATAGGCAAAGAAGGGAAGAGGAGATCCTGGACGCGCTTAGAAAAAATGCAGAGCGGGGAAATGGGAAACTTTCAGAAATCGACATCGTTCGAACGGTTTATAAAGTAAATCTAAGTATTATATTTGTATAATTCTGTCCCATTTTTAGTTCAAAGTAAATTGCAAAGTAGCTAGACTTCTAGCTCATCAACGTCATTTGAATTTTACTGAATTTGCACGATATTATCCAGACTTTTTTACACGTTATCAATTCGCACGGATAATAATCGCCATTTTCAGAATACTCCGGAAACTCTTTGGCTCGCAGCTGCGGAGAACGTTAATCATCACCTGAACAAACTTTTCAAAGAGGGTAGAGTCGGTGGGGAAAGAGGCGGCTGGTTCATATCCTGTTAACCACCGATAAGTTGGCAGATTAGTAGCATTTTGCAATCTACAGTTGTGGTGTAACCTGCCACACCTATGGATGGAGAATTAAGACTAGGATTGATACAAATCAAAGAAGGTCCGCGTCAGCGCATCATCATATGCAGCAGCCAAAAAAGTTTCTTCGCGAAAACGCACGAGCGTAATCGAAAAAAAAAGAACTACAAGATATTATAAGTTATATGCATCATTTATAATGTATCTGATAAGTTTTTTGTATTACAACATATTGACATAATTATATGTTTGTATGACAGATATAAAATATATATGATATATATGTATGTATAATATATTCTTGTAAACGTGTATCAGGCCTTTTCAAGAAAGTGCATTATTTTCAGTTTTTGTTTCTCTTCGAGATTCTTCCACCTATAATATCCATTTAACGAAAAGAAAAAAACTCGAATCAACCATCGCAAGCAAAAAACGAGGGTTCACATCGATCTATAGTACGGTTTGACAAAATATTCACATCCCCGTACCGAATTACTTCGTTTATCTATAAAATTTCTTTCTTTAGTGATTTTTCTTTTTCCACCAGGCAATAGAAGAATCTCGATGTCAATAAAATATCTAATTTCATTTAAAATTACTTTTCGGAAACGTCCAACATGTAATTGTGGCTTCGTATTATATATAAAATCTGTGGCAAAAAGAATCTTCGATACTTCCATTGATTTATACTCTTCGAAGACAAAAATCGCAGGCTCACATTTCAAATCGTTCATACTCTATGTGTATGTATATAATATCTATACCTGACTTTGACGAGTCGTGGTTGGCTGAGCGAAATTTATATTATAACACTGATCTAATTTGCCCAGCAAAATAAGGGTATACTTATAGATATAATCGTTGCAACTATTATTTTATTTTCTTATTTCAAATTTCAAAATTCTTCATTTCGATGTAGGAAAAACTTTCTTTTTTCTCTTGAATCGTCGTCTCATTAACATCTATTAATAACGCATAAATTTTGTCAAAAATCTTTCTTCGGATAAGCGTGAGAAAAAATTACAGATGTTTCGATATTATGTGTGCCCATTTACCTTCGTTTTTCATTCGATCAGTATATCTTAATCTCTCATACACTTAACTTCCGCTTTTTCTTTCTTTTTTCTTTGTTAAACAATTTCTTTGTCACGTCATAATTGATATAAATTTACATAGCGTTATTTTATTATATTCTACATACTTTCCTGTTGTATCCACATATAACATATACAATAATCTCTTCGTCATAGACTATTTATTTTATTATGTATAGGATATGTAGATTTTACTACATACCTACATATATATTTTATTTTTTTCAATAATCTAAGATTTTCATCAAAAATATAACATGTCAACAATGAGAAAAAAAAACATATTAAAACGAGAAAAATAAAACGATAGAAATCACAAAATTTTTCATTAATCTCCACTAATCAACAACGTAAATATCTATTATCATAATAATAATGATTATTATTATTATTATTATTAATATTGATAATAATAATTATTATTATAACATACTTATTTTAATTATGACAACGTGTGATAGATGTATTAGATATAATAACAACAAATGATCCATTGTAGAAAATGTAATCAAGTCAAAGGTAAAATAATGATAATAATATTAATAATAATATTAATAGTAATTACAATAATTCATAGAATCATATCAATTATAGGCTCTTTCTTTAGGTACAATTGGCAAACAAACGACGACTAATGCTGATTTGATTCTGTTGCTAATAAGCGCCTAGAGGACTACGATATAAGATGAGAGACAAAAAAAATTAAAAAAATTAGAATAAAACAAATAAATTGTACAGTCTTGAAACACCAAACTACATTATGAAATTGGCTATAAGTTAATGAAAATTAGAAGTCGGATTACAACGGAAACTAAAAAAAATTATGCCAACAGAGGAATGGGTGAATTTTTTCTCGGACAATGTTAGAGAATTCGATCGACTACTATTTGATGCGAAAGATAAAACGTTTTTTCTTTTTCAATAGTCTGAGTAAAAGTTGAAAATTTTTGATCCCAAGATTTAATAATAATATGTTACAGATATAATGAGAGTTTTGTTCGATTTTATCAATATGTATAATTCTCTTTACGGGAAAAAGGCATAGCCTGCTGGCACTCAGAAATATTATAATAAAAAATAACGTAAAATACACTGTACGTATATTTTGCTTCTTTGTTTCATCTATATACATATGATATATATGTATGTATGTATGTATGTATGTATATGTAAATAAATCGTTAAAATATTAACGTGTAAACGTTTTGTCTGGTAATATATATTTCAAAATATAGCCATACATGTATAACAAACTCTAATTGTCGCGCCTGTGCGCCCGTCTTACTTAAACAGTAATAGTTTTCCTTCATCGTCAATTAGTAATTATACTTAACATGGAGGGTATATGGGGAAACGGGAAGGGGAAGGGGTGACTCGTTTCTGTCCAACGCACACGGAGTGAACAACCGTTTTGAAAAAATTCAAATGAAATAAATTGGTTTTTTTTTCGCGAAATTATTTCATCTTCACTCTCAAAGTTTCAAGGCACTTCCTTTCCAAAAAAAAACGCCTATGCTGCTACTTGAGAAAGCAAAAATTTGACAACCCATAGCGTTATTCAAAAAAAAAAAAATAGGAAATAATAAAACAAAAACGAAACCAAAAAAAAAAGAAAAAAAATAGGTTCAAATACAGCCATTGGAATAAAAACAAAGCTATGTACATCGAATCGATTTTCTGTTTTTTTTCTTTTTTGTTTTTGGAGGAGGAGTGGTTGGGGGTGGGGATAATAATACAGCGGTGATATAATTGATAGATATATGGCCCCTTCGTGGCCATACGGCGGGTTTCATTTTTCGTTTTCTTTCTCCTCTAACTACATGAGAAACCCACCCTGATCAAAACAGCTTGGGTTAATGTAGCTTAAAAGATCATGTTCCGACATGGACGTCAATTCCTGCGGTAACATGCCACCAGCGTCTTCAGGCTTCCTCGTAACACCATTATTTTGGTTCACAACACCGTTGCTGGTGACAGGTACGTTAACGTTAACTTGTCCGTTATTACCCGTAGCCGATTTGTTCGTAACTTGTTCAACGATGCTACTTTGTCCAGTGGGCGATTTGGGCAAAATTCCTTCCATGGCGGTGTTCATAAGCTGCGCACTCTGCGTGGCAACACTGTTTAATATATTCTTGGTAGCAATGATCGCGTGCGCGGTTGTCGTCGTAATCGGTCTGTTGTTTATTATGTCCTGAGTCGCATTCGTTATCACCGAATTTATGGCCTGCTCGGCAGCGGTTGTCAGTCTTTGCTGGCTCGGTTCTTGCGCAGCTCCACTTGCCAGGGCTGAACTTGCCTCGGCTACGAATCCAGCCGGTTGACTCAACATCGAACTGATGTCCTGTTGAACCGCGTGCTGCATCGCCTGCGCCGCCTGCGCCTGCTGAACCGCCTGTTGAACCGCCTGAACTTGTTGAACAACCTCGTGAGTCGCTTGCTGGACCGCCTGCTGAACCACTTCTTGAGTAGCCTGCTGAACCGCCTGTTGAACCGCGGGGACAGCTTGAACCTGCTGAACCGCTTGAACCTGCTGAACCGCCTGCTGAACCACGTGGGCATGCTGAACAACCTGTTGAACAACTTGCTGCTGCGCTTGTTGAACCGCTTGGACCGCCTGCTGTTGGGCCTGGGCAACTACTTGTTCGACTTGCTGCTGCGCCTGTGCCATCACCTGTTCTACTTGTTGAACCTGTTGCATCGCCGCTGCATCCTGCTGCGCCAATGCCTGCATCTGCTGAATCTGCTCAGCCGCGGACGGAATCGGTTCTACAGGTACCTAGAATGTAACATGCGTATTCTTAGTGGAATAAAGTTTTGCGGTTTGAGTTCCATTTGTAGCTCTTTTATTGTTTTCTGATCTGGCATAGAAACGCTCCGAAACCACGTATCTGGGGCTAAAGTTCTTTGCGAAAATTTTGGGAGATTGCTGACTGAGAAAATGGCGAAGTAAAATTGATAAATTACTTCGATTTTTTGGAAACTTGATTTCAGCGAGTTCCAGGACTTCATGATTCTGAATTCTTCCAACGTATTTCCGTCATTAAAAATGGCGGACTCAGAAAACCAAACATTGGGATCGGGATTTCGGATACCTGGTATCAACTTCAAAGTTAGCTAATCGAAAAAACGACAAAGGGCGTACATTTATTGTTTGTTCTATTATAAGTTGGTATCATTACCATTGATTCTCACCTGTAATGGCTGATGATTGGCGCTGACGCACGTAGGCGAGGCTGCAGCGCCCGCAGCGGTAACAACCGGGGGTTCCTGCATGGGTGGTAGAAGCGCAGCAGCGATAGTAGTGAGCAGACTGTCATTGGATGACCTGCTATCGTTGCCAGCTCCATTACTAGGTGAAACGGCAACGTTCACAGGGGTCATAGCTTGAACGTTCAAGGTAGGTGACGGAATAAGAGCTTCCAATATCATCGCTTTGACAGGGATCGGCGGGCTGGTTCTCGTGTTTTGTGTCGGGCTCGATATAACCTCGTGTTGCTGTCGATGGATCGCATCTACGCCGGGTGAAACCGATACATGGTTTATCAAACCACCCGAGGGAGCATCGGTCGTTTGAAGCGAAGTTCCGATCTGATGCGTCTCCGCAGCTGAATTAACAAGCGCGTCTAGTTTCACGGTCGCTTGTGTCGGGGCAAGAATATCTGGCGGTTGCTGCTGCTGTTGACGACCGGTAGAGATGATAGAAGCACGCTGTTGTATCCCACCGACGAAAGCATTCCCAGCACCATTTACGTCATTCTCTTTAACCTGCGACGCCGTCGATTCGATGTGATTTAGGTACTTTTCGATGCTATGTCCGCTTTGGGCTGGTAGACTTTGGCCGGGAGCTGTGGTGGCAAATGTCGTCAGGGTTGTGAAATCAGATTGGTGCTGTTTCATGCGAAGATCAACGACTCCAGCACCCTGAACACCGACAACAGGACTATTAACGTCGCTGCCCGAAGATAACAAACCTCCTGAATCTTTGTTTATGTGATGAGGACTCAGGACTTTAACCTGTGGAGATTCATGTAGCGTACCAAACGGATCCTGAGGATCTAAAGCGAGCGGATGTTGTTGGTGGATCATTTCTGCAACCCCTAAAAGGCCGGCTGCAGCTGCATCTTGGGCCGGAGTTACGTTGGTACTCCCCATCAACGAGGCGGGCGCATCTCTCGAAGCTTCGTTGGACAGCTGTAAAGGGCTTGAAACGGCCTGTGGTGCGTTTGAAGTGGAATTGGGAAGACTCTGCATACTGTTTTCACTCATCATACTGTTCTGGCTGTTCTCGTCGAGAACTTCTGTCTTGAGATTGTCGGGCAAGATAAGCTGAAGGTTCGACGATGATCGTCGATTTATTATTGGATTCGCTACTAGCGGAGGTGGTGGCATCATGACATCAGCGCATGCATTCTGACAACTTTGGGCCTGCGATGCCCACATCATGACTGGCGTCACGGCAGCACCGGAAGATGACGGAGACTGGCAAGACTCGCTTTTCAACGTTTCTTGCTGTTGCTGTTGCATCGCAGTGACAAAACTTGAGGCACTTGCTACCGATGGAGGAAGACGAGCTGGAAATTAAATAGTTTAAAATACTTATTCTACCGAGATCAATTGATCGAACACTTACAATTTGGAGATACACATCCCAGCGTGACCGCGGCTGCTGCAGGTGTGAGAGAAGCATCTGCAGGAGTTGTGGTGAGCGATGGTGCAGAAGATTCAATCTTGCCTATGGAGGGTTCGGGTGCTGCGGAAGCAGCGGTATAAAGAAAGGTATGCGGCTCGCTGGTCTTCCCCGATGAAACAGCGTAGAGTTTAACGCTGACAGATTCTGCTGGTTCCAAATCCTGGCGTCTGTACGGTGGCACAACGCAGACTAGATGAGTCTGCTGGAGAAATTCTTTGTCTGGAAGAACGGCGCATTCCCAATGGGGCTCTAAACTGCTCGACAAGTCCTCGTTGTCCAGTTGAAATACTATTCGAGTATCCTTCAAGAAATTTTTACCCAAAACGAACAATTCCAGACCCCCGGTGCAAGGACATGACGTCAAGGACTTCTTGCTTATTTCTGGTATCCCGGGTGGTTGTGCTGAAAAACCGAAGAAAAAGTCAGAACGTGAAGTTCAAACTACTGTGAACTTCAAACACCTGAATGGAATACTTACTGCAGACGATGGGCTGCGAACATACTTGTAGCGTTTCCGATGTGCCATCGGAATGTGTGATGTTGGTTCTAAATACCATGCGACACCTCGTTGACTTCTTTTTACTACGACCTTGAAGAACTCCAGCTTCCTGTGGGAACCTATGCTCGACGTCGACGTTTCTTTCTTTCAGTATACCAACACAGTCGCAGGTGACGAGCATTTCTTTAGTCGGGTCCATGTCTACTTCAATAACTATAGTACCGTCGACTTTCCGTTCAACGCAAGGTGTAGAATTTTTACCACTCACTCTGCACGCTTGGTAAAACATGTGAGGAGCCACGCGACCAAGGTCTGTACCGATAAAGATCTGTAGGGTCGCGGGCTTCTCGTAACCGATCAATCGAACTATTGGAAAACCATTTCCCGTGCGGTCTTTTACAGCTCCACGAGACCCTTCGGTTTGATAACGGGCTCTGTGTTGCTGTTCAGGTTGACAGATTATTTGTAGTTGAGTTTTGCCGTCCCGGGATGCGCTGCCTAAAAAATTTCAGTCATAACTTCCCATTGCAATCTGCACGGAAGATCGTAACGAAGATCCTTGAAAGTTTTGGAAGAAGAGTGTGTCATTTCTACTCACAGAGTTGAGAAGTTAATGTGATGGGACCCTGATGAGCGATAGTGGATCGTTTAGATCCCAGAACGCCAATGGCAGGCCGTGGCCTTGTGACACCGACCACGCGCCCTACAACCCCACCGGAAGTACTTCTTGGAAGAGACGCACCGCCGATGCTGTTTGCGCTTCCCCGGGAGGAACCCTTGGCGTCGGTACCACCGCGCGTCTGCACCTCAGGAAACGCAAAATTTGCATCCTCTGATTCCAGTTTTATGTCCATTCTACGACGTTTCGAATCCTCCTCACCCGCTCCGTTCCAACCCTGGAAATGAGAAGCGTGGAGATGAATGGATATTCTGAAGTTGAATGACGAAACCACCAGGACCCAGGAAATAATGAAGGAATAATCATGAACGATGAAAAACTAAGACCCACGTTGCTAGAAGATAACTGTTGTTGCTGTTGTCGTTCTTCAAATCCAAGTCCCGAGTCGTTAGAGTTATCGCAAACGTCCTGAGCAGATATCAATCTCGCGGCAAGTTCATCCGAAGTTCGAGCGCCAGCGTTCTGTCTGGTTGTACCCAACAGAATCTTGTGCTGACCAGTGTGACGAGGATGGTTAATTCTTCTCGACGAATGTGCCCTAACTGTTGGGGTCGCGGAATGTCTCACGGAAGCCCCCGTTGCCGACGATGACAATCCTCCAGCAGTCCCTGGAGAGGAATTAGAAAAATAAGACCTTAGACGAGAGGAAGAGAGAACCAACGAGATTTGTAAAAAAGAAATTAAGTAATTGGTCACGACGGTACAATCCCCACAACTCGCGGGAAGGTACGTGTCGAGAAGATAAGTCTCTTATAATACGCTAGCAAGATCGGAATTTGATTTCTCGTAAAATATTCGTTATATTTTGTCACACAGAGGTGAGTGTTTACTTAAGAATTAATGACCCATCGGAACAATGCGTCCAAATAGTCTCTCGATACCATTTCATCATCATCATCGTCCGTGCCTTATTAGTCGCCTTCTTTCATTTTTCGTTTGAACATATTTCAAAAGTGTTTTCATGTTGTCTATATTCCGCTTATTATAACTTCGAATTCCACATAAACTGTTCTCACAATTAGTCACGACTGCATCTCGCTCTTCGCAGGGACATCATCGTAGAAGTTAATGAACCTGAATCGGAGTCACGTGATCGTTCAAATCTTCATTAAAACGCAATACGACTCGTCGATATTCGTGCGCGTAAACATATCTTCGTGTTTAGGATGTACGGTATATTCTCAAAAGAACAAATCTCATCCAATCAAGTGAATTTAACTATTCTTTTGCGAAACAGCATTTACGACTACGAATGTACACCGCCTTAAACATAAGATGTTTCACGCTACTAATTAATAGGGCATCGTTACGAGTATATCTCGCATCTCCGATGATCGTCATTTCCAGGAGTAGAGGGCCACGGTCCGTCATTGCCCTAAGCTAACGCACGTGACACGCGCGTCTTTAAAATGGAAAATTTTGACACAAACATCAAAACGCTAGTGGCCCGGGGTCAAGACTCGCCCCAAGCCATGGTTAATGTTGCTCTCTATCATTTGTTATCCGCGTGCACCGCAATCGAAGACCAACAACAAAAACGGAACTAGGTCTTCTTATCGCCTACCAAAGATGTTCGCTAGCTTCGCAACTATAAGGGGGTAACTTCCGAATGGTGGATGAGGATATTAACCGTAGATTGATTTTTTCTTTCCTCTTTCATTTCTTTCTTTATTTTTTCTCAAACGAGGATCGAAAAGCGACAGTCGCTGCGCTATTTGCGCGGGTTCAGGTTGTTATTCACGTTTGAAAGTAAAGCTGTTGCTGCGCTAGACCGACTGCATCACGATGGGTGCCCCACACGTGCCAGGACAGTGCAGTCCAGTCGAAGTCTGCCGCTCAAAGTCCATAAGTATAGTAAAAATAATGAGACTCACAAAATATAATATCAATACCGACCAAGTCAGCCGTCCAACGGCCCTCTGATTGCGAGCGCAAACTAGTCAATATTTACAAAGAAGCTTATAGTCCAGTCTGCACGCTTTCGTAGTTTACATTGCATTTTCCATTTCCATTATTTGTTCTAGTTTCGTCACTGTTTTGGTTCGAAACAAAGTTGACCCTCCGGGCAATTTCCCGTCGAGGTCGTCATAGATTTATACATGGAAAGAAATTTGTGCGAGGTGAAAAGAGAATAATATATGCAGTAACAAAAGAAATGGGAATCTGACATTGAAAACTTTGCGATATTATAATCATTCCTCGTTCCGCCGCATTCGCGGAGGAAGAGAGAAAAAAAGCTACGATATACAGGGTGGTTCACTCCAAGTGTCGAGAATGGGAGGAACTAATTTAATGGGAGGAAGTCCCTCCCATTCTCGACACTTGGAGTGAACCACACTGTATAGCATGGCAACGTCCTGATCATTCCGTACCTACAGCGAACGAGTTCAAAAGTTCATTCAGATTGCGTTGCTCGCGATCATAAGGACCTTCGTGGAGTATTTATTCGCGGTATACAAGCAGCGGCAATGGTAGATGGTGGTGGTGGAACAGACTACGGTGTGTGAATCGCAAATGAGAACGATGCAGTTGACGATCCGGTGGGGATAATGGGGATGAAGAAGGGCGGGGTGTGTTCGTCCACAATTATAGGAGGGGTTGGTTAAAGAGAGGCGTTTGAGTGTTGCACTGCACGATGTTTGTACGGGTGCGAGGAAAATCACGGAGGTCGATGTCAACGACCGGACTACCTATGCATCGTTTGTCGGGTCGTGGAGGCGCCAATCGCCCAGCTTTCGATGTGCACGCGTCGTATAAGCGAGCAGAGTAGAAGTGCATTGGAACCGGCGAGACGCCGACGTCGCATCGTCGCTTAATACGCTTCTGCTTCTGCTTATGCTTCTGTCGCGTTACTACAACAACACAACCAAACGCATCCATCGCAAGGACCGATAATCGGTCGATGAAACTAACAGAGCGCGACTGCACAAACTCTTGCAGAATCGGTATATCAAACAACCAAAGCGTAGTCATCGTCACAGCTTCTCTCCTCCCCCACCGCCTCCCCAAGACCGAGACATACAAGGGTCAGTGAATGGTTCTCAAGGTCGTTTCGGAAGAAGGAAAACTTGTACAAATATACCGGGAATGGTTGCTGTGAGAAAAAATACGTCATTGAGAATTATTATTTTTTTCTCTCTTTTCTTTCATACAACACAACCGATGCAAATGATCGAGTATATGACCAAACATGATCATGATATAGTGCATAAAATGTAAAATTAGTGCTTATTTCAGGTGCTGCCGAAGTGCACGCGTTTATTTATTTAGTTTTTTTCTTTTTCCTAACGATGCGTCGTGTCGCACGACTCACGGTAGTCCAACTATGGGCTCCTACTATACTAATGACATCGAAGATAGCCTACTTCAAGAGACGAGATAAGAAAAGCTAGACCGTGCTCGGAGTATACATAAAACGAAATTTAACTGTGTTACATGCATGAAGTAAAATTTGCTACAGTTGGAAGAAATAAAGAGGCGTCATATCTGCGATTTGGATCGAGAAAAGAGTTCTCGAATATCCAGAGTTTCGGTAAATGGTAACTCTTGTTAATTTTTTTCTTTTCTTTTGACAAGAGTGTCCGTACGGCACATACGTTAAGTATGGTGATGTAAACCTGCGCATATGCAATGTACATTGCCAGACGACGACGCCACATCGACGAGTTTTGCTCAATTTTGTTGATAATATCCTGGGGTAAATTGCTAAAGAAAATTACGATCAAAGGCGACAGACACATTCGAAGATTTTCGGCGCCTATCGCGGCTAAGTTTTGAGCAATACTGCCTAGAGCGGTTTGCATTACCACCGGAGTTGATGATGTGTAACGGTATATAATCTACAGTCAACAACTATATACTTGCATATACATATAAATCTATATATATATACATATAGAAATGCGTTGCCACTTATTTGTAAAAAAAAAGAAAGAAATTGTAAAGAAAAAAAAAAGAAATCAAGTACACGCGTTCAAAAGATGATGATGATGATGATGATGATGATAGTTTGCAGAGTGACGACGGCGGTGCTATTACTGATATCAAAAACACTACAGTTTGACTAACTCCAGCGTGTAAAACTTCATTATATAAACGTGGCGCACTAGAAGAAGTTAATCCCTGATCAAAGTGGGTATTGAATTCCAAAGCATGAGCAAATTCAGGCATGTCACATACGTATTTAAAACCTATATACTATACTTTTATCTATACCACGTTTTTATATTCTCGACGACAACAATGAGCTTTTACAAACACCATTTATACAAGCGATGATTTACGAATGATTTATTGTATTTGTTCTATCGATGACTAGACGAAACTCCTGTTATGTCACGTTTTAGTACATATATACACACATACTACAGCTTAATTTAATTTTCTTTTTCTTTTTCTCTCATTTACCGGGATGTAAATAACCGCTGAGACCAGCGTAAGCAGCCGCAGATGATCTTCTATGCTGCAACAGAAGCATCCCTCCAACGGTGTGACCAGTGACCGCTCTGCCTAGCGATCGCTTACAAACAAAATCGGGTGCCATCCAACTCCCGACTAAAAAATTTCACCTTCCTTCACACGTGTCTCTTTTATATTTTTTTCTACCTCCTCAACCCTATAAGGATCTTTTTCTCTCTCTTCCGGATCTCTTGGTACACCCTTAATGTTTTTTTTATTCTTAGAAACCAAAGTACATGAGACTTGAATCGATTTCGATTTTGATTTGTGTTTTATGTTATCCTTTTTTTCTTTCTTCTTTTTGCTTTAATTGTTTTTTTATCCGTCTTTATTCTCATCGGGTCGTATCACCGCTACGGTGTTACGCATTAGTGGTCGTCGTTCAGCGTCGCGACGCTGTATAATTCACGATTCGGATTCATCACCCGCGTAGTATATAAGACTATATATCAAATGGTATTTCACATCTGACTCCCCGACAGTTCCGATATGTGCAGAAAAAATATCTATATATACACAGAGTGACGATGCACGTACGATTGCGTAAGAATATTAATTCTCTACCACCTGCACACCACCGTCTTCGCCTTCGTTCTCGTCTTCGTTTACGCGAAAAGCAAACTGCACAAACTTTAATATTTTTATACACACATATGATACATAGATATACATATATATATGTTTGCGTGCACGTATATATATCTGTATATTAAAATCACGTGACACTCGTATCTCCTCTCGATAATTTATTCAACCCACTACCCCACGTGTTCCGGGTGTCCTCGTATACGATATATCTCAATGAAATGCCATATTTTACCACACGAATTTATCAAACAGTTTTTTCCACCTCGTACTGCACCGTAATCATCATCATCATACTAATTACAATCATTGTAATCACCGTCATCGTTATAATAACAACAATAATAATAATTACACTACACTTTTCTTCTTTTTTTTTTAAATACTTCAATTATCTGGATGTATTATACGCGTACAAGTAAAAAAAAAAATCCAACCGCGTGTTTCGTTATTCTATATATGTATAAACATTTTTTTTTCTTTTACCGATATCAATTATACCCTCGTTCTTCAACGCGTGTTAATAAACTATGAATATTTTTATATCTACATGTATAGAAAAAAAAAAAGTCTCTTCGTCGTCGTCTTCGTCTTCGGTTGATCAGAGAAGAAGAAGAGTTTTATAGCGTCGTTGGATGTAGCGCGCGAAAACAACACCGCCCGAGAGTATTGCGTACTGGTTACTACTAGTGTTCTCGTCGCGTCGGCGACCGTGGATCGTAGACTGAATAGCAAGTAAATACCTCCCACCCTTGGGTGATTCCGATCTACCCCCTCTCTGTACCCTATGGGTGGCATTCCCTCCCCCGTCGCCCGACAAACTTCTTGTCTTTTATCCCGTCACGCCGCGCACCACATCAGAATGATTCTTCCTCCCTCCTCTGGCGACGACCACTCCTCACTTTGAGGAGGAGGACCGAGAGAATCGAAGAGAATCGGAGACAACTAATTATTGGCCACCGACGACGACCACGACCACGACTATCGCTGCAAAGCTTCTCTATCTATATTTCTATTTCTATTTCTATTTCCATCTTTATTTTTATAATCTATACCGTTCTCTATCGCATTACGCAGTATAAGCAAGGTATAGGTATAATACGTGTATAGCCTCCGGTTTATAACAAGTTGCAGATGTGTGTATAGGGTAACGAGTAAAGTTTGTCACAAATTGATGATTATAAAACAAGTGTTATAAAATAGCTACCACTATGCGTATCTATATGAGGTTTTTAGTAACTCGTATTATGCTTATACGTGTTATATACCGTGTGTCCCAGCGTTTACGTTACAAGCATGTCGGGTTGCCTGCCGCTAAGCGCTTGGCATTACCGGTCACGGCGAGCTCTGCTTTGCCGGCTCCGTCAGCTCTATGGCCGAGCGTCTAGCGGCAGGCAACCCGACATACTGTAGTATAAACGCTAGGACACATGGTTCGGACTTCGACTAAAATCGATTTTTCAAACAAAATTGTGAACCCCTCGAGTTTTTAGCTGAGAATATGAGCAATCCTAATCTGCGCTAACGTATAAAGGTCTGTAACTCCATGTATGACGTGGTATAGATATAAATTTATCAAATGACTTCGATGATTTTTGTATAGTGAAACTAATTAACGGTGAATTAATTGTCCCCCATCCGCGTAATTGTAACTCGGGCGACGCACGACAAATAACGATTAATGTTCGGGATTTTTAACGATCGGACGAACGAACGGACCAAGGTCATCGGTCGGTGTTATACCCCGCGGCATGTCGAGGAAACAGAAAAAAGAAATATTCAAAATATGGAGAAAAATAAATAAAAATAGAAACAAAAAAATTATTTGATACTAAAAAACAAATGTAATAAAATAATCCCGGTAGTGGACCCGTCGTCGAATCTTAATGACGCGTATAGCTTGTTTCCCAAGGCATAACACACCGCGCGTAATTAAACATTTGGATCGTCCGCGCGTCGCGTGTTAATAAGCGACGTCGTACTATATACATATATACATATAGGTACGTAAATATATACATACATGTATACACCTATGTACTTGAATCCGGAGACGCGTAATCGAGGGTCGCGTGCGCGAAGCTTAAAAACCCATAATGTACGTACAATGTGGTCCGAAACAACCTACAACAAATCGTGTATAAGTACGAGGAAAAGTTAAAAAAAAAGCAAATGATAATGATAATGATAATAATTACTGTAACACTAGATTCAAATTAAGACGACGAACAATAATTAATGTACTGGGCGATATTTTTCGCCCCTGAGGTGCTTTTTTAGGGGCTGCATAGATTTCGATCGTGGAATGCTTTATTGCGCGCTGCACGATCGAACATACATATAGGATAAATAAAGTTTTATTAAAATTGAAATAATTAATAATACAAGACACATAATTTTCTTCCTGCAATAAGCGCAGAAAGGCAGAGATCAGTTTCTCCTCTCGAGTATTATACTTCCCCTTATCAATCCCTCGGTTCAAAGGTTTACTGCACAAGTTTCTTCTGCTGTCCAGACTATGAAGACGATATCAATCACGCTATTATTTATACATATACATAATTATTATATGGAGGCTATCGCGCGTACGTAATTTTCAAAATATAAAAATTCATTCAGAATTTTGTTTATTTATTTATTTTCTTACACTTCACGGATCAATTCTTTCCAAACCAACGATGAAGGTGATTAATTAATAGTATTGGTGCTTTCTTTTATTCTTTTTTGTTCGGAATTACCGCCGTGCCGATTCGGAATATTTAAAAACCAATAATCTTAATTCATCCAGATTTTATGGCGCCTATAAAATAATCGATGGAAAAACCGACGCCGCGGTCACGCCGCATCATTTCAACGATTAATGTCATTTGAACCTTCCTATGTAAGTTTTGATGAGTCACCCCATGCACGGATCCAAACTGATAGAATGCGTCTCGATGATGGGGTACAGAATAATCTTACAAAATAAAAATGAAACAAAACAAAGTTACGAGAGAATCAAAAATAACCGCGGTAACATACATTTGGTGATCCGTGTAGATCTTCGCGAACGTTGGTATACTACAAGTCGTATAAATGTCGGTTCGGGATTCGCCGATCTCCGAAATCCTCCATAGGTTATCTCGAATCATCGTTACCGATCATTGTACGGAATGTACAATCGTACCCATACAAATTTTTCTCTCAAAGTGAAATCTTGACGATTTCTAAAAGCACAATATGGCGTTCATTTCTAACGGATCGAAAACGACGACGCGCTAATAGCGCCCAACCTGTACCGCCACATGTGCTTTTCTGAAGTGACCACCAATAGTTCTTCAAGTTACTGAATTCTTCGAAGTAAACGATCGTGGCTACAATATACCGTGTAAATATACAGTGTT
The DNA here is from genome assembly GCA_963932425.1 of Athalia cordata. Lineage (NCBI taxonomy): Eukaryota > Metazoa > Arthropoda > Insecta > Hymenoptera > Athaliidae > Athalia > Athalia cordata. Next base: position 683,795 of record OZ010628.1, on the reverse strand, counting down.
AATTCACGGTCAGTATTTAGATTTACTATTAGGTATTTCCGGGTGGGATTTTGTATACTTTCATGTAAATATATATGAGATAAAAAATACACATGTACGTAGACACGAATATGAAATACTTGCAAAGACGCGACATTGGTGTTAATAGTTTTCGCAGTGCGCGTCTGTCGTTCGCGCGATGGCCGCGATTGGGAAATCGAAGTTTCCTTGACTCGACTCAAGTAGCTCCCGCTAATGCTGATTATACGAGATCAACAACAATATAACAACTTCTATATCCACCTACATGCGAACGATACACCTAATCTAACTCAACACAACTATTACAAGTCTCGCGTCTTTTTCGTGGTTTCGTCAAACACACACACCTGAAATTTACTCGTCGTGCTACGAATGAGTGAGCGAGCAAGCAAAACGTACTATAAACCGGTATATAAACGTCGACGTCGCCTCGTCGTCGACACACAAATAGAAGAAGAAAAAACAGCCGTTTATATCGAAGCTCTCTCTCACTCACAATCAGTTTTATATCTGATCGAGTAAAAATGAGTGTGCACATATCTCCGAACAGTATATGTTATGTTATGTTATACATCGTTGAAAATAATCATTATAATATGAAAATGTATAATAATTATTTATGTAACTGTCAGATAACGCTAATCCATAAATGAATTAGCAGATTAGACAGAATTGCTTAATTTAGCAACGACTCAACTTCGATCGGTGCAGATTATGTATATGCACACGCTAATTAATATATTTGGAAAGAAAGAAAAAAAAAGAAACAATTTTTATATAGACCAATAATAACGATAACGACGACGATGATGATCGTGATGATGATAATAACAATTAGCATTACACAGCGATAAGAGAAAAAACTTCAGATATCCGTGTGTGTATAATAATAATATTATAGAGAATATCATAATTATTTTTAATATGTTTAAAATATTTCTGTTTTAAGATTAAATATAGTGTGAATGTATATCTATGTCGTATATGTATTAAGAGTTTATTTGCGGGTACGCAGGTATGTACGATATTGCGAAACAGATGCAAGGTCGGTTTATTAGGGAGGCGTGAAAATAAACAGCAATACCACTACTATCTAGACTTTAAGTTGTCGATTAGCGGTTCGACTTAGTCTAAGCGACACAACGATCATCGCGAACGATGGTGCCAACTGTAAATCACCGGTTTAAAATCTCTAACACATATTGTCAATCTAATTAATGCGATAAGGAAGCGAATGGCGAAGCGTAGATACGTAAGACGCCAAAAACTAGAAGTAGGCTTCGGATCGCTTGACTCATTTCCAAAATCGTCGAAGTAAACTTGTCGTTTTTTTCAGTCCTCGGACATAAAAAACCGACGGATGAATCGTTTGGAATATCGTCCCATGAATTATACACATAACACGTGTAATCATCAGATAAGAAAATGACAGTAGTAATTCAATCATTTCCGGACATGTTTTGAATTAGAATTTAAATGTCATTTGAAGTAAGCCGAGAAAATCGCGTGCTAACGCATGTGAAGTAACCCAACCTCACCTTTGTACGTGCTTTGAAGTTTGAGAGAATCATTTGATTCGACGAAATCGTCAACTCGTATGAAAAATTTATCGAGTCACTAGATACCGATTCACAGCAGCATCTTTGACTTATCGACAAGTGATTAGTTTCAAATTACGTTTGAAGTTTCGAGAAGGAAACACGATCTGTCGATCCACTCAAATTCTATTCCTACACACGTCGTAGTTTTCTATATCTTCGAATTTAGTTAAAACGGAAAATTCTTTCAAGGTAATTCAAATCACACTTGTGTCTGGAAAAGTTAACTATATGATACAATTCCAGACTCGCGCAGATGTTTGTAATATTCGGCAAACACGTAGTAATACTCGAAGTAACCTGAACCGTTGAAATTTGGTGAGCCTAAAATCGGTGATCGAATGAAAAGTTTCATAAGTTGATATCCGATAAATGCAGGGAAAGAATTCCAAGGGTTTGGTTCAGCGTCGATGACCATTGAACCAAGCACAACCTTCTCATCTCTTCAAACAATAAGAACAATACCAGATGAGTTTATGTATAGATCGTATAAACTTTCCGCTAATTATTCCCGTATATTCCAGTCGCTGTTATACGTTGTATTGACGATGGGTACTTCACGTTCTGGAAGTAATTTACAAGAGTTCATATAACCGAGAGACAAAGAAGAAGTTTTCTCTTCGGACAGCGTTGGCAACGGCATTAGCGATTGGCAGAGGACATTGTCCCTTCTTTTCTCCACATGCATCATCACCGTCATAATCGTCATCGTCATCATAACCATAATCATCGTCATCGTCGTCATCGTACTTTACGATAAAATGGTGCATGGACAGTGTACATGTCATCCGTATGGGTCCATGGAGAGTAGGTACAACATCCCATCAAGTCATGCAACCGTCGTGCAACGAGGAGCAGCAACAGCAGTCGGGTTGTCCGGCTTTAACTGCTCCACAATAATCTCCCACATGTAGAATATATGGTTTTGCACTCGGCTGCTGTTACCGCAGGCCAAACGCGCACATCTTATTGTTATATAGTCGGTATACAGACGACGACGGTACGTACGAGGGTATAAATGCAGACGATGAGTAGTGTAATAGGGAGTAAATCACTCACACAAACACATATGTACCAGGCGGATGCTGTAGATTATTTCGTAGATAGGGTTGAAATTCATTAGACCAAGAACAAAAAACATTTCACAGAACACAACATACGGGCACAAACGTACTTAAAGTTTGCCAAAATAAAGAATTGGGTTATCAGAAAATAATTACAAAGAGATTTCATCGAACAGGTTACTTTATTCGATAATTGTAATATTATATGGTACGAGAATTAGTGCTTTATCGAAAAGTACTGAAAACACAAATAGAAAATACAAAAGAAAACAAACAGAACGGAACAGAATATATCAAGACTTGAGGAAGAATGAGCACGTGTTCTGATGTTAGAAATATTTTTCGATTCTAAAAATACTCTCTCCAAAATACTGACTCCTCTGATTGCCGTCGCCACTGCCGCCGCCGTTGATATAACGTTACTATAGTGTGTGTATGTGTACATATGCTTCTTCGATTAAACGCTGACGCATTTGTGCAAATTGGATTGGCATCGTAACTATCACGATGGTACCTATATCATAATTATGCACAGTATGTATAAATGAGTCTCTAAAATGATACAAGTACTTTTGCCTTTGATCAAGAATGACTTTTTTCTAATTTCTAAGATCTTTACGACATCGGATCTTTCGTTGAAAGAAGAAAAAAAACAGGTTTAGAAAAATGTCGCTCGGTTTCACGCTCCATCCTCACAAACTACCGCGATGATGTGTGAAACAGCTCGATGAAAAAGTCTGATTGTAAAACTCAATCCTGAATTTTACATTTCGAAAAAAATGGCATCATCAAGATGAAAGTCGGAGCCAGTGGCTTGTCGAGTATATGGCGCTGATGGATCTGCTGATGACTTTTCAAAATCAAGGATAGCGGAATCGGAATAAATATCTGATTAATAGGATACTTGGTATTTTGGGGCATTTTAGATCCCGATGGTTACGAATTCGTCGACGATCGTTCGAACTTAAAGGTTTTTTCGACAATTACGAAACTACATCGAAGGCTTGTGAACCATGAGGTATGGAGCGACGGTGGGTGACGTCACTGCTAATTGGCAAGACCGGTATGACTCGGTATGAACCTGGCGAAGAGACGAGAATTCCATGCAATAAACAAGGAGTAGAATATAACAGCTGAGCCGCGCACGTGAAAAATTAAAATTAATACAATCTCGTGACGTTCGTCACTCTTCGTTCTGCCTTTCTGGTTCCACGTGATCCACCACCTCTTGAATTCAAATCGCCGATATGCCGCTGCTGTAATTTCTGGAAGGTATGTAATTTACTCAAACCGAAGACTAGAGAGGAGGAATCTAAAAAAAACAGGCTATCCGATTGAACAAAAAAGAATTGAATCGATCTACTAAAAATTTAGGATCGAGTGAAATGCGCTGAAAAAGGTAATGTTACGGGCTGCGTTACGCATAAACTGACTTAACCCTTATCAGTAGCATAGACTTGCGTAAAATAGGCAAATGTAATAATAAAGCAATTCATTTTTGTTAATGTCCAAGTTTAGAAGAGGCTTTCGGTTTGCTGGCTCGCAACGAGCTCTACGTACGCCTCGTGTAGGAGGATATAATAATCAACGGATTTTAACAATCCGCATCACCGACAGGGAAGCATCATAACAACAACGCGCCTCTACTACCAACATCCAAACTGCTGTTGCATCGCTGATGTCGTTGCACGCGTCGTTAAACTAAATCACGCCTTCGATGGACAATGACCCCCTCCTTTACCTCGGTAACCCCGACAAAGCTCGTTATTTACGATCTCTTATGAGCTACGCGTCTAGTAATATGTATATGGATATGTATAGAATATCTCTATGTATGTACACAGTCTGTAAATTCAAACAGACGTAAACATGCAGTAAAGGTATCGCTATACAACTCTCGCCTACTCACGCGTCTCACCGTATAAACTCAACGACCTATTGTAGCTTAGGTTTGTATACGATTGTGATTTCATTCGCAAATCATGAATAAGAAACAGCGTCCGCGCCGCAGCACCGGCAGCAACAAATCTTACGTCACAATCATGCTATTAAACTACAACGCAACGCTCTAATTTCTGTAGGAAAATGTCGTCTTACTACTGCTGTATATACTGCTATAGATGCAACAGTATCCTTGAATCTTCATGCGAGATCGATAATTATATACCTATACGTATCAACTACATACATTGCGGGTGATTTAGATCTGTATCAAGCAAACTGATGGTAAGAAGGTTGCGAGTATATACATATATACAGTGTAAATGCACGTACATGTACCCGACGGGAGAATTTGTTTACTTGGTCGGAGGCATCCGTCTCTGCGTCACGGTTTGTGACGTCAGAGAAAAAATAAAGTCGAAACTGATATCATCGCGAAGTATTTGTAGCGCTATGTTTCAGACTTGAACAATTATATTTCAATTTTCGTAATTTGTCTTTCATTGAATTTTATTGATTACGCGCACGAAAGTAGAAATATAAACAGTTCCATCACGGACTGACATTTTAGTCGAAGGCACTAGTTGCAACCCCGTTATGAAAAATACCCCGATTTTTCCTGTCTTCAAATTGAAAATATATGATAGCTTTTTACTGAACATAATTAATTTCCAGCTATATATCATCGTCGAAGTGTGCGTCTGTGAAAAAATGAATAAATTATTCGTATTGATCAGCTCGTGAAAATTCGTCGAAATCGTCAGGTGGGATGCACGAGATTTTTAGCGATTAAAACACACGTGCGAAAGATATATACCTTGAGATCGTTACATAAGCACATATATTTTTCAACAAATAAAACGGTGAACGTATCTTGTATGTATATCTGATTTGTTCTTTATCATTGCACAACCAATTTCTCACGTGTGAAGTCAAAGAGTGAACTGAAACTTAATAATCAATCAATTGATAATGAATCAAGCAATATCTACTCTTCGAATTAGTGCTTTGGACAATTGTAAATTCAATTGGTCTTGAAATATGAATAAACTTGAATTCTGTGCCTATGTTAATACTCTTGCTACAGTGAACAGTGAAATTCTACTTGTTAGTAAAATGTAGTATAGGAAAAGTAAAAGCATAAGCATATCTTTTAGTTTATTCATACCATCCAATGTGTCGCCATCAAAAACTATCATAGGTTCCTTGAACCTTGTGGAGCAAAATAACAAGTTCGGTCTATTCAGAAACCGTCTGGTACAACTTCATATGGATAACAACGCGTTCAGAAGCGATAGAGAGAAAAAAAGCACGATGAGATTTCTATATTCCTAACTACTTTTTTCTGCACAGTCAGCCGATATGAAGTCGGAAGATGGTCGAATGGATCGTGGATCTCTTTTACTCAGCCCAATTACCGAACCTGGATAACCGAAAACTAAGGAAAAAAGGAAAGAAGAAAAATATGTGTACCTCTTGAAAACAGCCATGAGTTCTGCTATAACAAGTTATGCACCTCTGATTGCGTTTGGCTACTCATACATATTGTCGGTGTTTACCAATTGATAGCCGTTGAGTAGCACCACGCCGCTGGCAAACAGACTCTCGGCGCAGTGGCCTCAAAAAACAGGCAAGTTTAAACATTAAATGAGGGAAACTGAAGCGAAGAGCGCGCACACGATCGCTATCCACGATAGCGACCGATCCCAGTGGAAGGTAGCTTGGTGAGTATATTCACATATTATACAAATATAATATCGATTTTAAAAGACCTGCATTAGACAGCGAAGAAGAAAAAAAGAGGAACATCAACAACAATATAATTAGAGGCACCAAAATAGCCAAAGACCGATCCATGTACCCATTAACGGCTAACTATGTTCTACGTGTTTACCGGTCAAAAGCTCAAAACTTTCAAAAAACTAATTCGAGAAGAAGAATGTCTACTCATCGTGACGAACCTATAGATTTTTAGTATCGGAATGGCAGCAAAATTAATTTTACGTATCATGGGTTACCAGTTTTTCGATTATTTCGTTTTATACGGATCGAGAATGACCCCGAAGATCAGCAAACTATGTTTTAAACAAATGACGTACTAGAAGATACAATAAACAGTGATGTTAAATGTCAAAGTAGCTGTGAGATAATCGATTCATGGTGCGGTAGCTGTTACCGATTTATTAGCTTGATTTTTACCGATGGATAACTGAATCGATAACTACAACCGATTTCCGAATACCTGCACGATAAAGATTTTACTTCAACACTATCGCTGTTTGTGATCTGGGTGAATATATAGGTATACACGATATGATTCAGTAGCATTAAATCGCAGCATCAACCTGATTACCGGGTAACCTGGTTACCTGGTTACGACCAGCATCGGCAGTATCAGGGATTATCCACGCTGGATAGCACCGTCTGCATTCATTCGAGTGAGAGAAATACCTCGGGGAATGTTTACGAATAACAGCTGAAGCAACAACACAATCGTTTAAGGTTGTGTGGAGGGCCGACCTTGTACTCCGGCTTCTCATACTACCGAGAAAGAAACACACGAACGTCTTCCGATCTCGTGGGACCGAGTATGAGATCGTCTAACGCGTGTAGCGTATAATAATGAATTTACCCAGAAAAAGAAAAAAGACTGATAAAAATTAATGAAAACATAAGAACAGGTAATACACAATGCACAGGTGAGGTATCTGTGTTTACGTGTTATACACAAAAATAATGCTGTACCTAAAATTCGGCAATAATAGTAGAAATCGGCAATGCTTGATTGCAAAAATCGTGATCAGTAACGATATTGAGTCAGATTTCTTCTCGATTTTCAAAAACTGCAACGTTAATATGAGTTTGGATCGAGAATTGTACAGCCCAAAAAAGGTCGCAACGTTTAACGAATATCACATACCGAATGTTAATAAATTCATCGGCAAACGTATACTTAAGGACGTCGTGTGATCGGATCGAATTTGTAATTTTTAAATGGCGTAGAGGATTTAACGATTGTTCCGTTATTTTTCAATAATCGTATCATCTTTGTGCAACGTGAGGGGAGGTCGGTAGGTACAAATAATATAATGCGATCGATTACGACTGGCTTACGTCAATCTGTTCCACCGCTGCGCATTCGGACGATCGCTTTATTCGTGTGAATGAACAAAAAGAAGATGATAATGATAATAACGATGCACACAGTGCAGGTAAACTTTAATCAGGGAACTTTCCTATTTACAAAACTGCATCTCGCAGATTTTGCTGTAGGCCGGATCAGATCGGCGTATATAATATGCAACCCTGTTTACAAACACCAATCTTTTGTAATTATGAATTTCGAATCGTGATCTGAAGCAAAGTTTTTCTTTTTCATTCATTTTTACGCGTCTTTTTCTGCATATTTCATCATCTGTAAAAACATTACCAAAAACTTGACGCGAAACATTTTTACTCCAAAGTACACAATCGTGTTTCAGTTTGATAAAATATGTATACGTAATATCCTTAAATTCCGACGAATTTTCCGATTATCCAATAATTACCATTTCACAGAAACCGATCCGTTTGCGATCGGTTTCAAGTCCTCCAATTTTGTTTCTAGAAAAATCGCTGATGTGACACGAGGCTTATCGACTACGCCAGCGCGCACGTGACGTGAGGTTTTAATATCTGCCGATTTCTTATTTTCCGTTCTATTTTGTTTTTCATTTATATCGACTTTTCATTAATTGTCTACAGATGTGTGTATCGATCGACTTCAGGGAATCGACGCGAGTCACTGTGTAAAATTCCCCAACGAATCATGTTTTCTTCACTTTTTTTGTGTTCTCTTTTTCCTTCGCTTACGCGAAGAGCAGATTCTAGAAAATTCGATACCAGAAATCAATTCAATAACCTACGCCGATCTAGCGTTCTTTTTATTAAGATCGATCACATCGTCAATTACGACAATCTACCGAATATAAATCGATTTCTTTCTACCATTCGTGTATCTACAGTGTTTTTTGAGCTATTTTGTGATTTGTGGTGAGTTAGGATTTCATCTCTCTTGATTTCGGATCGGTTTCAACCGTGATCGGTTGCGAATCGGTTTTCGGTCTGCGATTTGCGATTATTATTCCATTTTTTTTCTTTTTTGTTTTCTCAATAATTACGCATTACATATATAATTATTGGTTATAGATTATAACCACCGCTTTGTCAAGGTGTGATTCTAGCTCACTTTTATTTGGATAACAGTCGGGAGTCCCGAGTTATCGACCTGGCCAAATATTTATCACTCGTTTATACCGATGTATAGCGAAGTTAGCTTGTGGTAGCGGCGGTCGCAGCGGAACCTTTCCCTCATAAATATATATAATCGATGTAGGCATGCTCATACGTGTAAAAATGAGAATCGCGATTGAGGGAAGAAAAAAACAGAAAGAATGAAAGAAATTAATAATAAGAAGAAGAAGCTCGAACACGATCAAATGCCGTCATTCAACTGACTATACCTAGTTACAATGAACTAAAGCTTCTCGAAGGACGATCGTAAATAAGGAGTTTCATTTGTTTTTTGACTCCAATTAGCGCGTTCGTGATATTATACCTATATCACGTCGTATACATATATCGTTCGCGTCCGTTATAATTATAATGAGTATACGGTAGAATTATTTTTCATTTGTTTGAACAATTGTACGATCATAATTTTTGTGCAGGTATAATATGTATATATATTTTATCATATGTATATCTCCGATACTGTTGACCTGTTATGATCATAATATATATATATATATATATGCATAAGTAGTCATTGTTACGTAACGTGAATTAGCGGCGACGCGTCGTCGTCGTCATTCGTTGTCGTCGTCAGTAGCAGTAGTAGTAGTATAGTAGTTCGTCGTCGTCGTCATTTGAAACAATTTAAATTCGAATACGTATACATATATGTATATATATACTTATTGTTAGTTAGTCTCAACGTTTGCAAAGTACACAGCTGAGCGATAAATGTCTTTATAAACGAGAGCGATCCTCCTTAGAGGAGCGTTAGTTTTGTTTCCCTTGTCAATCTTCGTTACGCGAGCCAAAGAATCGCTGATTATTGGCGCTCGCTTCCACTAGCTGCGAGCAGGATTATATTATATTGCAGTGATTCTCAACCCGACGTGAAGTTGTCGTGGAATATAAAATTCGCCGGAATAGTGCCTGCACGCCATGAGAAAAAAAATCAAACAATCGTTCCTTATCGCAACGCATTTTTCCAGATTCGAGTTGGTAAACTCTAGTCTGTCCCTGATCTAGTCGGATCAGGCATCTGGTAGATTCAACTCGATTGACAGACAATCAGTTTTTTCCACCCAAGCTGACAACGAGCAACAACCAATCGCTCTGATTAATCGTAAACTGAGTTGATTCGGGATTAAACAACGTTTTGGCAGAGGTGTTGGGTATAGCAGATTCTTTTATTCAAGCAATTTGCATCTTCGTTATTCCGCTGATAACTCATTCATAACTCGACATTTATAAGTCCGACAAACTTTGACACTGTATACCTATCTTTTTTATTCATTCATTTTTTGTTGTTCACCACGGCAACATGCAGATTAGCTCGGCTACCGTGTTGCGGTTACTCGTATTACGTTATATCAAATTATACGTTCGACTACGAGAGTTCTAGATGTGCATCCGCGGTGGAGCGACACAAGCTGACACCACAGTAGCGCCAAACGATCATTCGATTTGAATTTCAGACCGCATCTGCTTTGATACCACGTGCGTTCAATCCTGATACTTGACAAAAAGTGTTTCTACATCACTGACTGGGTGGTTTTGTGCCCTTTCCAAATCCATGGCCAAGATCACCCTCCAGTCTACCCTCCTGTGTTCAAAAAGTTCGAAGGTGAGCTTGAATGAAATGTTGTGAAATACTTTCAAATGAAAAAGGCCATGGAGTTGAAATAAAGGCAAAAAGAAACCGGCCAAAAAGAGCAATAAAACAACTTCCACGTACCCACAACCGGTTTCCAAAAATGACATTCTGTTCCATGGGGGAACAAAAAAAAATATTGAACTTCACTCGACCTTGGTGAAGTCGGCGAAATACGTTCAAGAACTTTTCGTTGAGTACCAGGATTGTCGTGAGTGCGCTACTAATACCAAAATTGATTCAAAATCGTTGAGTTGCTGGTTTCAACCGGTAACTTTTACCGTTCCTATAATATCGTCTGATGTCTTCAAGAAGAAATGAGGTTTGAGAAATGAGCTTCAGTTTGGAGAAGCTTACTGCGCTTTCAGCAAAACTCGCGACGTAAAGAAAGAAAAAAAATGGAAGAAGGCTTTTGGGAAATCGCAGAACTATCTTCGACATTTAATAAAGTCACTTCGGTCATTGGTATTCGCTCAGAATAGCTGAGCTTTTGTGGCCGCGTACATGCACCTACCACCACCACTATTTACTACCACCACTATCCTACCACTTTTTCCGATTTCTAGCCCTAGTGGCGCTGAACAGGCGACGTGCACATTCACGGCGATCGTATGAAGTGGAAGAGGACATGTTCGGTCTCTGGAATGGTTCAATTATCCGTATGTATATATATTCTTGTATGAATCTCTTCGAAATTGATTAGCCGGTTGGCTTACGATCGTCTGTGTAGAATCGGTCGAAAGTTTATTTGAGAATTTCGATACTACTAGCAACATTTCTGGCGATCACCAACTAACGTGCACACCAACAGCGTCTTCGAAGTGTGCGGCTTGGATGCTTGACGTATAACCACGGACCAGCTAACATTACTATAACGGAATAGACTATGAATATTTTATTAGCTAGTCTGAATCACTTAAGACATATACCGATTATCGAATAGTGGTATTTCCCGATTTTTCGTTCGCATCTTTCTCATACATGCATGGTCCGATTGATTTTTTCAACAATTCAGGTTCTTTTATGTTTCTTCTTTCCTTTTTCTTTCTTCCATTCCAAGCTGCAATAGTCTTACCGAACACACCGCACAACTAACATTCTTTTCGATTTTAAATCGATCTTTTCCGAAATACAAAAGCATCCCTCAAAGGTGCAGGGTGGTAAATTAAAATGGGACGTTTCTATTGTCAGTATAATTTCGAGTCTTGCATAATTGTCAATTTGTTCGACTATTTTATGAGTTTCTATTTCTTTTTCTTTTTTCTTTTGCTAGTCCCGTATCCGCCTGTCCTACCTATGATGTGAAGAGAGAACGTCGAATACGTAGATGATGATTATGAGGTTGCAACGGTGGCTGCGAGCTCTGTGGGTCAAAATGTGACGCCTCAAATCGTTGGGAGGTAATCGCGAGTTGGCCAACTTGCACGACAGGATTCCGAAAGTCGTCGTCGTATTATAATACGTATAATATACTATATGCACTCGCCTGCTATAAATATTGGTGTATATAAATGCGCACATTTATAACTGACATGACGACTGAATATATGCGCACATGTGGACGAAAAGGAGAAGGAGGCGAAGAAGGAGAAGGAAAGGGAAAAAGAAATAGAGAAACAAAATTTCCGTTTCATATCCGCGGATTCCAAACGAAGGCTGCAGCGTATGAAACAGAAGAAGCAACTTGGACACGTGAATATTCCGCCGATTCTTATCCTGCGCCTGTAATTGCGCAGTTTTGAATTCTCCTTTAGTACGAAATTATAATTCATCGCGTACTGCATATTCTTCTGCATAATATCAAAAATAAAATCGAGCAATTCTCGTTCTACTATCTTAATTATATTCGTATGATTATAATAGCTATATACGAGAATAACAAAATTTAGTCGATGACGGTATTCAGATGGTGACGACGAAGAAGCTATGATAATTATTTAACATTATGTATAATATATCTATACATGCCGGTGTACAAGTATATAATACATACATAGATCGAATAATTAATAGCCCATTTAGAAACTAAATCTCCAGGCCTATTATTACTTTTTTTCTAAATTTATTATTTCTTATTCTGCTTTTGCATGATTTTTCGATTCTTTTTTCGTTGTTAAGGTTGGAAAAACCTATTCGTAAGAAATGACCCCGCACCCTGTGCGAAATGATCGCCGTTTGAGTCACGGCGACGACAGTGATTCTCAAATTTTTGTCAAAAATAGATAGTATAGTGCATTGTCTGCATATTTGGACTGCACGGATGAATGGAAGGAAATGCGAATGATGCAGAATAAATAAATAATTGAATAACGCGAAAGATAACATCTTTTGCGTTGGGCTATAGTTGATATGCTCATAACGACATGTTGAAAAGAAAAGAGATTTATCATACATCACAGTAGATATGGTAGAATGAATAAGATCCTGATTCCGATCTCCTTTTTCTTTTATATACACCGACTTAATCCTTTGCGAGACAAAATGCCGCGCCGTGCGCTATACAGTTTGGCAGGTCAAACAGGAAGGGATGTCGCAGTTTAAAAAGTAGGACCACACGACAAATTGTTAACATTATGTTGTTGATTGGCGGTGATTGGGCCTACATTACAAAGGCCTTGAGACATTTACTGTATGTACACCATGGAATAGTGTTACATCTATATACTCTTATAGCTCATACATTTGAACGAAGGCCACAAGTTTGTATAACTGGCTTAAAAAAAAGAGGAAAAAAGAAAGAAAAACAATCTCTGCGCGGCCATTAAACTTGCGGGTCTCTTCTGCTGCAGCTGCCGTGTTGTTGTTGCGATATTTTTTTTCTTCTTCTTCCAATTTAATTTTTCCTTAGCGTATACCGAACACACTCACGGTTATAAACTGCAATCCAGGAAATGCACCACCACATATTATTATCGACGAGGAAATCAGAATTTACGTTTTCGATCCGGATATGTTATACCCACTGCGTAGAGCACGTGGTACAAATGATAACAATGTATCGTTAGCACGCTGAATCAATTTTATAATGAAGATATTTTTAGGTATAAATTGTACGTCCTGTATGCTAAATATATTCAAATCCCAGTTTAGAATATGACAAGGAATTCGACACCAATTGATTGTCGACGGTAAACGCTCTCGTTCCGAGAACGTCGAATCGCGCGTCGTCCGTCATTGTCATGGCAACAAGTGACATCGGTATTATTATACTTATGTGTACCTAGATATAGGTACTCGTATTATATCCTACGCACACGACAATGGTACGTACGTACAACCTGCATTCATATCTAGAGTATATTCCGATGGCTTTATTATAGAATTTATAACAAAAAATGTCGACAAAATGATCTGCGCTATTTGAAAATCGATTAGGTTTGGCACAAAAATGACGGTACATTCAATAGGCAAACGAATGATTTCGTTGTTTCGATGCATTCTAATTGTAAAACTTTAACGGTTCAAATCACGTCACCCTGTACGTAACTTGTGCACACTTTTAGCACTTCATGAGGGGGGACAGTCACGTGTTTAGCTCGAGAACGTCTCACGTTTGCGTTTGCATATGTACAGGGTGACCCCGAAGAAAGATAATTGAAATAAAATTTGAATAAAAGCTGAGCACGTGAATTGAGAAGCTGCTATCGCGATCACGAAATTTCAAGCACAGTTCAGCAGGGAATACCAATTGGCAAAACGTTGGTGTAAGAATTTCAAAATCGTGATCAACAACCTGTTGACTGCACGGTGCTGTAGAAATCGCCTCGAATTCTACAGGGAGAATTGGTGGAAACTGGCCACTCCATATATGCCTGACTAACGGCAACTCAACGTGTGCTCACCGATACACGAAATTTTCATGTGCATGAACCTCCGTTCACGCACGCGCAATTCGTGACCGCTGATACCGGCGGAGGTTCGCGCACGCGAAATCCGTGATCGCTGATACCGGCGGAGGTTCACGCACATGAAAATTTCGTGTATTGGTGAGCACACGTCAAGTTTCCGCTAGTCAGGCGTATATGGAGTGGCCAGTTTCCACCAATTCTCCCTGTGATTCTTCGGGATCACATGTTGTCCTCCTGGCATACCAATTTTGTGGAAAACACGATGAAAGCTTGATTTTTCCAGCTCTCGCAAGAAGAAAGTCTGATGAAATCCGTTTAGTTCTTGTTCACATTTTCACGTTGGCCAGTTTCTGTTGGTTTTCTCAAACCACCCTATACATGTGATATTTTTAGTCACTCATTAGACAAACTCTAGACGATTAAGATATATTCACGCAAATAATTCGTACGATAAAACACAAACATAACTGAGTATTTCATACATGTGTATTGATACTCTATACGTGTATACATAATCGTATGTATGTGCACATATGTATACACATATACAGGCATGTGTAAAACATCATAACATAAATATTTTGAAAGCGGAACAAACATGGCGACCAAGATAATTTTGCAACGAGGAGATTCGGTATTTCTCAGATGGAAAAGGGGTGATCTTGTCAGTTCACTGAAGATATATTGCAACTCGAATCTCAGCATAACCTGAAGCGGAGCTAGATTAGATTTCATAGTGTTCCAAATAAATATATAGGCAAATATTGGAGAGTCCAGATCGTCATCACCGCCGATGTTGTTTAGTTTTACTAATTGGTTATACCCTGAACCTAACGGATACAACGACGAGACGCTGGACATTGTAGTGGACCATTTGTAGCGGCCATATCATTATGACATCGTACGTAGCCAGGCGGTAATGGTCGGAACCATCGTTTTCGTCGACTGCTATTTGAGACAACGTGATCCCTGCAGTGAAATCGCGTTAACTCCGTTAGATTTTACGGTTGACACGACGATTTAGTGAAGAAGACTCATTCGTTACATGAGAATTTTTGTTTACAAACTCACCAGTAGCACCGGTCTTGGTATTAATCTTTGCATTATTCCTTCGTTCCTTCTTCTCTGCGGAGTTCGAATTTTTCACTAACATTGTCTTTACTTATTTATTTATTGTTTTGTTTCTTACGTGTTTGTTTTTTGTGTAAATATATCCCCTTGTGAGACGAACTAGATATTATACTTTGCAAGTTCCACGATAGGAATATTAGTAACATGTGAAAAAAAAACAAAAATAATAATAATAATAGATCTACGTATTATAATAACTGCACATTAGATTACATTATTCAACACAAACGGACGATGAGGACGCCATTTGCCAACTACATACCGTGCGGCTACGCTCATGAGGCGCTGCTGTTGCCGCTTTGCTAGCTTTTAGTTCGTACTTCGTACGTGACACGCAACTTATTCTTCGTTCCTTTTTTGTCGTCGTTGCTCTTTTGTTTCTGCGTCGACGTACCAGTCGTTTTGCTCTCACAGTCCCCTCTATGCTTCGATTACTTTTTGTAAATATCACCCTCTCACTTCTTCACTCGACAATTTATTTATACATAGGTACTTGAAAATGCTGTGCTTTGGCCTGAAGCCACCTTGCGGCCGTACATATATTTTATGCCGTCATAGCTGGATGCAAAGAATCCGTCACCGCTACGCCCAGAGCCGGTTATTGAAATTGATAACAAAATTTGAACAAATAAATGATTAACCTTCTCTTGCATATCGCTGCTTGGATTCCCGATTCTACTTCAATTTTCTTCGATCGTCTGATACTTACTTTCAATTATTCTTAGCATTTGATACGTACCGAAGTATACCTACACAAATGACGTCGTTTTGGCGGCGAAGAAGAGCGAAAGTAGTGCATCGTAGTCACATGCGTTGTCACATGTTGAAATCTGCTCGTTCACTTGAACGGGACCACGTCTGGTCTTGATCTCGAAGCATTGTCAAATATTTGTATATTTCAAGAAGGGATCAGTTCACTACACTTGGCAATCTATTACTGCCTTCTAATCATAGTCATTAGCATAAAACAACCATGCGAAGAATTATTATTATGCAATGTACATAACTATGTACGTCACTAAGTTTTATACCGCTAAATTTCTATCGGCATCTCGAACGGGATTAAAATTACCTCAAATTCTATCTATAGCTGTCAATAATATTTTGTGAAATGACGTAAAAAACAATCAAGTTCTTTTCCCAAATCAATCAAGCATGGGAAAAGGAACAATTGGTACTTATCGTAACACTTAACGTGTGCTCACCACTACACGAAATTTTCATGTGCGTGAACCTCCGCCGGTATCAGCGATCACGGATTGCGTGTGCGCGAACCTCCGCCGGTATCAGCGGTCACGGATTGCGTGTGCACGACGGAGGTTCACGCCATGAAAATTTCGTGTATTGGTGAGCACACGTTAAGCTGCCGCTAGTCAGGCGCATATAAGAGCGGCCAGTTTCCACCGATTCTCCCTGTATATATTAAAATTCATCTCTGTACTAGAAGTGTAAAAAACTTATTGGTATCGATCCACTATAGACTGTCAACTTCAATTTTCTCGAACAATATTACAAATATTTACAACAGCTGTTTGTATATTCGACCAAACCCTACACAGCTGTTAATGATGACGAAAAAATAATAATCGTCACTTAGCTGTTTTTACATGGTGTACGTAATGCGCATATATTTACTGAAAACACGCGCCAATCCCGGGTGAGAAGTGAGTTTATATTATCTTTAGAGATTTCTATCAAATAGATCTCTTGTTGCATGCGAAAAATTTTCGGACAACTGGTTCGCTTCGAACTGCCCAAATTAATAGCAACAAAAAGAATCGTTGCATTTTGAGAATTTCAAGGAGCAACAATTCTTCGCTCTCATCTTCCGAAAATTCGTTGAGATTACATCTTATTAATGTGTTGTGAAATTAACTCCAAATCACCGAGGGACTGTCGATTGTTTTCCATTCCACGTGACTACCGATACATTTTTTTTCGTATTTTCCATAATTGATCGCATGTTGACGAACAGCATATAATACCTTATTATGCGTATATACCTTGTTCGGAAGTTTTCGCACTCCAGGTTAATGAATCTGAGAACCCGAAGAGGAGGTCGACATTGACGTCATATTTGTGTTTTAAATCCAACGAAGAGTGAATTAAATATTAATTTCGTTCCATATATTAACGACTCATAACCTGCCCATCAACCAGCTTGGTTGTTTTCTTTCTCTCATAATTATAATAAATATTAAGAAATGCAGTGGGAACATTGTTTATGCCAACAATTACGATAAGGACTTTTTCACGCATGATGCGTCTCAGTAGGCACAATGTAGAAAAGAAAGGGAAAAAAACCTAAATAAATAAACAAAAATAGAATCACTTACAATTAAAAGCGACACCGATTTTTCCAATGGAGATCAATTATTATATCATAGTCAAATTTTCAAAGAACTATACTAGCCGTCCTTTTTTAGCTTGAAAAAATCCCAGGAAAAAACTTTGGCAATAGTCGGTAATGTCGATCAAAATATCTCGATAGCATAAAAAATAGATGAGGAAACAAGATCGTTAAGGTAGAGGATTTTTTAGCCAGCACCGGATAATTGTAAGTGTTATTTTTTATAGTCACCGTTAGCAGTTTTGAAATTTGATTTGCGTTTATTTTCTTCTTTTTTTTTTCTTTTTGTGTGTATATATATATAGATATTAATTGTTTTTTTTTCAGCAGCATATTCGCGCTGCAATTTCTGATTATTTCTCAATTAATTTTGTTGAATTTCGATTAATTAATAATTAGGTATATGTATATAGTATATAAGACAATACTAAGCTCACAAAATAGTAGTGTACGTGTAGTTTTTTTTGCTTCTTTTTCTTGCTTTTTTCATATATAATGTATATAATGATATACTTAGTGAGTACATTTAAATAATTGTAGTATTGGAACAAAAAATTTGAATTAAATTGAAGAACAATGATTGATAGTGATGATCGTAAGTGTCATTAGTATTTTTTCTTTTCCCCCTCCAATGTAAGAAGTAACGCCGCGTCGTCAACGTTATTCGAAAGGTTTGAGGTCTCGTGGATCAATAATTATCCAATATTCAATGATATAATAATGATAATAATAAATCCTATTAAAATCGATTGATAATATTATATGAAATACAATTTGCAAAAGATCACAACAATGATGCAAAAATAGACATATTATCGTTACTACCATGTTATTAGTATTGGACATACAATTTAAATATCAAATATCATTTTCAGCAATTTCTGAGATTAAACATTCGACGCCAACTGACTAACTAATTAATACTATAGCTAACTATAACGCGAAAACTAAGTTACGCGTACTTCGATTTTTCCAAAGTTTAGTTGTCTCCGTTTTTATTTCTTTTAGATTTCTTTGTATCTTTAGTTTGGTTTGTTTTCTTAAACTTGCTCCCGCTTTTCTTCTCCCCCACGCGATCTTAAAACTTTATAGGCAAAAATGATTCTTCTTCTCCAGCGATAATTTTCTTTACATCAGACATCATCATCTATCGCGCTTCTTACTATCATTATCATTACTATTCGAATTTATGTTTTTTTTCTTTTATTTTGTGATTTTGATTTAGACATTTCTTTTGCCATTTATTTTTCTTTTAGACGCGCTAAAATTATCTCGTCGTCAGCCTTTTCTGTTACTTTTTTTTCAGTTTAATTCATTCACATCATTCTTTTCATTCTGTGGTCTATAAAACAACTAAAGCACATTACATTAGATAATCATTTTATACCAATACCATCAATGGTATCTATAACATGTAATTTTCAATTAGATATATTATAGAGCGTGATTTGTTTTTTTAATTTGAATTTTTTCAATTACTTTTCATTCGTTTCGCTTCAATTGATTTGAAAAAAATTGTTGCTGCTCTTAACACTATATGAATCTGCAGTGAAGATGATGAATATATCGTAATATTTCCTAATGTAAACGAGCGGCTCAATTATCATCATTATTTTTACTATTAATCATTTATTTATTAGTATTACTATTAATTATTATTATTATTATTATTATTTGTATCGTTATTGTTATCATTATTATTATTTGTTATTCATTATCAGCTTAAAAACTAGACACGTACGTGACAGATAGTGAAGTCATCACAGAAGCATTATCATTATTATTATTTATTATCATTTTTTTTGTGTTCAATAATAATTGTGTGCTATATTATGCATCCTTTTTGGTTTTTGTTCTCTATTATTCGTAATATTACTCTTGATTTTATTATTATGTATACTCATTCGTCATTTCTACTTAATTTTTGCTATTATTTTGTCAACTTTTCTTTTTTTTCTTCATCAGTTTATTTGTTTAGATTCTTTGATCGATTCGCGTTACTAATATGTTTATTATTACAATGATCGAGTACAAAAAACGTTTATTTTTTTAAAAGATTCAAGCCTAGTATAAAGCATCATACAGATTTATATCCATCATTCTTCCGCGGTTATGGTATTCATGGTTTTTTTTTCTTCTTTGCATTATTATTTGATGATTATATATTTATACATATATTACTATACCCCCCTCCCTCCTTACTGCCTTTTTTATTTTAGTTATTTCTCATTAGAGGCGCAGGTTTTTTTTTTTTAATTTTTTCCTTCCAACCCTTGCTCACTTCTCTTTTTAAAAATCAATTTTCTTTCCAATCTCGTAATTATTCATTACGAAATTTATACATACCTACATGCATATGTATATCTAGAGACACGTTTTTATCGCGTTATTTGTTAAAATGAATTTGGTTTTCTAGTTGTTTAGCTCTTAAAATCCTAGTTGTAGCGGTTGTGAGTAATTTTTTAGATTCATTTCTTTTGACTTTGTTCTTTCTTTAATATTCATTTATGAAAATTTAACTATCGCGTTACTTCAAAAGAATAATGATGAGAATAATGATGATGGTAATTAGAATAATAATAACAACAACAATAACAACATCCCGACGTAAATTGTTGTTATTATTACAACAAAGTAATCGGGAACTGATTAAAATGTGTTGTAAACTTGTAATCGTTTATTTATCATATCGTATTAGGTTATGCGTGCATGTTTTTTTTGCAATTTTTTTTTAGTTCGTTATTATTATTATTAAAGCTGACGATAACAAGTGAGAATAAAAGATTAGAATTAAAAAAAAAAGATAGGTAATTAGGCGCATAAAAATGAAAAACTCAGGAAACTTAATATAATAGCGATATAATAATAATAGATAATAATCATAAAAATAATAATAATTGTAATAGGTGGTAATAGTTTTCAATTATTTTTTAAATACAAAACTTATTTCCTAATAGTATTTAAGAGTAAACAATATGTTAAGACAGGGAAGGCAAATATCAATTTGTAGAGGTCATGAAATGCACTGCGTCGATCTTATTCGCGTTTTTTTTCCTTCATTCTTTTTTACTTTAATTTTTTTATCCAGTCACGAGCATAAAAATAATATAATATAGACGTAATACGAATAATATTCCAAAGAATACGCAGCATTTCACTTTCTTTCCGCAATCTTAGAATTTGGTATCATGGAACGAGAAGAAAAAAATTATAATAAAAACACAGCGGGTAGTATCGAAGTATCGATATAGAAATAATAACAATTACAACAATAATGATAATAATTAATAGTAAAATCAATAATGATAATCAACACAATAAGAATAGTGAAAGAAGATATAACTACGTAGAAAAGGAAGGCGTTTAATCAGTGGTCAAAAAGTGGTGAAAAACGGGATACAAATCAAAAAGAAATAAGCAAAAAAAATTAAAAGATCACTTGAGCATTGTATCGTATTGCACCCTTCACCATCTTGAAAAGGAAACAAGTACCTTCTTTCTCTGCTTCTTGCACTATATTTTTTTGTCTCATTGCGCGTTTTATCGAGAGAAAGAAAAATCAAAAATCAAATTAATTGTTCAACTTCGAGAATATTGTTAACGCACCAGCAAGATTATATTTATTCACGTGTGGTAAGCTCTAATTGGTATATTGTATTTGATTATTATTATTGTTGTCGTTTTTATTAGTATTATTATTATTATTATTGTGTTATCGTTAGTATTATTGTATTATTGTTAGGATTTTTGTTTTTGTCTCTTTATATATATATGAAATATTGAAAATCCATTAAATCGTGAGAAGTTGTTTATCTTATTTTTTGTGTTTTTTTGTTTAAAGGGCGAACAACTTAACCGGAGCTGGCGGTCTCCTTTTCCACTGGCGGGCTCGGCTGCTCTCCTGTCTTTGGTTCCTGTCCAGCAAGAGCTGCTTTGTTCTGCCTCACTATCTCCGCACGCCTCTCCTTTTGTAACAAGCAATTATTATTTTCATATGAATAAACTTATTTTTTTTTCTTTACATACTCAAGCAATTAACTGTTACAACTAATTATTACTGTAACTATAGCAACACATGGCACGACTAGTTAAGCATCACGACACCATTTCATATAATACTAAAATTTGTTGAGGTTTTTTAACTTTATGCAATATCTAAAACAGAGCACATGCGTTGGATGCAAAATTAAACGAACGGAATAAAATTGAAAGAATTATCGGCAAATAAACTTGATAAATTTATAATACAGAGATTGTTGGGTCGATGAAAAGACAATCATGGTGGTAGAACTTGGAAAGAATTTAAAATATAATATTTTACATCGTGGCAAATTAAAGAATGAGAAAGACGACATTTGTATCGTCTCGGAGACGGCACAAAAAATGAAATGGAATTAATAAATAAGAAATAAGAAGCGAAACAGGTTGACGATGACAAAAGTATTTTCAAGTGGAATTACACGTTGGCGAATAGCCTGAACACGACGTTGAATCTCTTGCTGTCGGTTGATTTCAGCAGCAGTCAGCCTCATTGCGAGCTCTCGCTCTTTAGCCTCGAGTGCTTTCTGCGCAAAGACCTCGGCTACCTGACGCACTTCCGCTATCTTCACTGTGTTCTAGACCACCATTGAATTAAACCCCTTTTTTACTTAATTTTCATATTCACTCGTTCATCATACCCTGTTCGTCCTTAATCATCTCTTTCTCTCTCTCTTTTTTTCTTTCTTTTTTTCTTTCTCACTCTATTCAGGCACCGCGGATCTCATTAAAGTTGATTCGGAAACACCAGAGCGCAGATTTAAATCGACACAACGACCTGCCTCTACGCTACGACATCATTGCGATATCAAAAAAGAGACAAAGATTCTTCCGCGACCTGATGAAAGAATGCAATTATTGCAAGAGAAAATATCGAATTCATCAAAGTTTCAAAGTACGAATTTCCTCGCCAAAAAGAAAAGCGTCAGATTTTAGCAATGATAAAAATAAAGCCAGAAACTGATAAATATTCTAAAAGTTAACCAGCTTCGGGCTTCGAGTTGCAAAGGGAATTTTATCAAATGTGGCATCGCAATAATGAAGGCGTTTTCTCAGGTTTGAGTCAGACAAAATCGTCGCTCCTGTGAACTCGAATTAAGCGTGTATAATTAATGATTAATAAACACACTCGTAAAGATGATAATCAAGAGAGCACAAGTACGATCGACTTGTCTCAAATTTTGCTATCCAACTTGAATGGTAATACTTGGGCAAAAACTCTGCTTTAGATTGAATATAATATTCGATGAACTCGCACCTCTTGGATCATCGTCATACTCGATATGTTAGTTATGTGTTATTTGTTAGGAAGAATTATATGATATATCACGGCGTAATAAAAATGATCGAATACTCGTATGAAGTAGAAGACTATACATGTTATTTTTCTTTTTTTTCATTTTTTTCATTTTTTCTTTTTCTTTTTTTTTTATGTTAGTATTAAATATGTTGTATTCATACAAAAATCTCTCGAGTGATATATGTACATTTCAAGTACACATGCATCTTAAGTAAAAATAGCTCGTCTGCCGTTAAACTTACATGGTTGCGGAGCTTTTCCTTCTGCTCACGCTCTATTGTCTCACGTCGCTCACGTGCTTGATCCAATTTACCTTGAATCTGAAATTCGAGCTGCTGAACTCGCTCCGTCATTCCATTGCGAACGCGAACTACTTGGTCCTCCTGGAAAAGATGAGGTTTGAATTTTAGATCCTTGGTCGCAGTTTTTATGCACATTCTACTCTTATTATCTATAAGGGACGTACATGCTCCTTTAGACGGTCCAGCATCTTCTTAATGTTTTCATCACGCTGGGCTGCGGCAGTCTTCAATTTTTCTTCGACCGCACATCGAACCTCCTCAGTCTGCTGCTCTAGACTCAAGCGTGTCTTCTCAACGCTCTCCAACTGAAACACGAAGCAAAATCGTTTTTGCTCAATCTTTGGATTAGAATTTATTGGAAGCTTGGGATCTCCAGATGCGAATGCTTACATGATCTTTGAGCTTGCTCTTAAGATCGGCGATATGTGCCTCTCGTTTCTCTTCGGTATTAGTCATTTTGGCATCCAGGGCCTCTCGGGTCTGAGCGATGAATGCTGCACTCAGTTCATCTTTCTTGCGAGATGCTTCTTCAATTTTGCCAAGCTTTGTTGCCAACGCCGCCAATTTGTGAGCCTCCAAAGAAAGCCTCCTTTCTTCGGCTGCCTTCAACTTGTCTTCTATGGCGATCTGCTGAGTTGGACTCGGCTGCGGGGATGATGAAGTACGCTTAGGGACTGTCGGCTCTGCCAAGATCACCTCGTAGCATAAACCACCCTTTGATTTCTCTTGGCATCGAATTTCAGTCGCTGTTCGCAAATAGAAAATTTTCTCAGCTTATCACGAATTTAACGATAAAAGAACAAACAATATAGGTGAACGAAGCAACGTAATGTGTAGAAATTTGGAATGTTTAGCACCCCGATCATAATTTGCATTCTCAGTAAAATTTGGAAAAACATAGATCTAGAGAAATTCGCAACAACCCCCAATTTCCAGAAATTGGAAAAATAATTTACCTGCAAAATGAAAAGCTTTTGTGTCATACATAAGATATCAAATAACGGTGGTTGTTTTTTTACATACGTTGCCAATTTTTGAGAACATTTTTAATTTTTCAACGAGATGTATTTTAAAAATCTATCGCAATGCATCATAATCATGGTATTCTTCGAGGTGTAATATTCTTTCGTCCTGCAAGGTTCAAATTCTGTACGTTTCAGTACCAGATGATGTGAAGCATGAATTTCGAGGACCTAATCCAGCGATACCGTTCGTTCCCCCTAAAATTTGTAGGATATCGCTAGAATCGTAAAATTGCGGAGAAGTAAAAGAAAAACTAGAATTATTTTTTCAAAGGATCAGGTAGCAACCGCAGTAAAGTCGGCGTAACTCAGGGCAGAAATGAGTCACGTCGTAGAGCGTAGGCGCAGAAGGAAGAAAGCCACCTACGCTATAGATATACGTGGGGATCGATCTACCCTCTGATTCGTCTGCGGGCGCCGCGACGTCTGGCGTCCACACGTCCGACGCCCCTACCGGCGCGGCATGAGCCGGCTACCGCGCTCCCAGGGAAACACATAGGGATATAGATAGGAGATTGCCTATATTTCCTTAGGGCATTACGAAGGACTTACCGGCGCCACCGATCTTCTATTATAAATAAATTAATCGACTATAGTCGCCGGTATAAACCTGATACCGAACATTTGGACGTCGATAATTTGCTCTGCAGCACAATCCGTTCTCTGGGCCACCGAACATGAGTTATTTCGATTCTTGTACAGAAATCAAAGTTCGAAGGATCAACTAGGATAAAATAAGATCTGCGCGAACACTATAGATTCTCGTCTCAAGAATCTAACAAAAAAACTAACAGGAAACAGAACAAAGCGCGTAGGTATATGAAGAATGTATCGACATCTTCGAAATAAGATTCCAAAAAAAGGGAAACCCGAAACATGAAATCAATTTTCGTGAACTGCAGCAAATAAAAACCCCAGCTGATGCATCAGTCGCATATCGATATTTGTTATCGGTACTCACTGATAAATTTGACCTTTTTCGGTTGTTTCGTTCGAGGTTTTCCTTTGCCGGCCGGTTTCTTGGTCATCGGTGCTCCTCGCCGTTGACCAGCTTGAATAGTAATTAGTGACAATATACTTATATGTACGCAGAAAAAGAGAGGGGGATAATTTATAAAGCGAATCACCTTACACAGGTGAGGTATAGCGATTAAATGCACGAGGGTTAAAAGCGATTTAATGATGATGGTGCAGGGAAAAAGAAAGGTGACGGGGAAATAGAAACCATCTAAGCTTCTTGTAGTAGGTATCACACATCGCTATCATATTTCGGCATTGAAATCGATCATTTCGACAGATCACGAGTAGGGTAATGCGGAACGCATGTCGAATACCGGCAAGGGTGCGGGTGGCCATCTTGGGCCGCACCCTGATCACGGCGTGGTAACAAGAGAAAACCACGAAGAGGAAGTAAGAAAACAGAGAAGATACCAAAATGAAGAATTAATTATCATCGGCAAAGAATGAAGGTTTTTCATTTTGTTTTTTTAATCCTGTTCGCTGATTTTCAGAACTCAATCTCGAGTATCGGCCCGTGCATAACACTTCCTCTTTCGTACTTGAGATTATCATTCAAACTTCCGCGTTTTCAAAGAATTGAAAATAACGTACTGGGAAATAAGTGCAGCTAATTAATTATCACGTCCGCAGTGACGATCGTCGACTGTGATTTTCGAAAATTCAAAATGGACTGATGCCATTCTTTTTATTTTCTCTAACTTTCTTACTATTTGGTCTTCAATTCCGCCAACGCATTTGCAAACTCTTGCGGTTTATCGGTGCGGTAGAAAAGAGGAATGATATACGTGTACTCGGAAGTATATATGAGAAATTGATTGAAATGCTGCAGAACGGGGTGGAATTTATATACACGTACAATACATATATCAGTGATGTTGCGGACACTATTGTCCATGTTTCAGTCAAGATAATAGTGGGCACAATATCGATCAGGAGTTGCGGATAAAAATAACTACTGCGATATACAGAATAGAAAAAAAGTATCAGCTCTAATTATATTTTATAACGAAACAACCACATGAATTTTATTATTTTCACATTAATAACCATATTCGCCCGATTCCGGAAATGACGATGACGATGATCATCGTGTAGGCGATTAAACGAGCAAAAGACAAAACAAAAATCCGAAGATAATGAGCCTGGGAGTGTCCCGCAGCAAAATTATGAGTTTAACAACCGACTTTTTCGATTCAAAGATCGCAGGGGTCAGATACTTTTCTCCGTGAAATTAACAACGGTACAATTACCTGAGCAGCTTAGAGGATTTCGTATATTTTGTTAATTCCCCTTTTTTAAAGCAACCTGAATTTATTCAACAATATTATAGGGAAGGTAAAGCGGTGAAAAGCGTTACAGGCAAAAGCAAATACTTTTTTTTGTTTTTCTTTCTGATCAAAGCAGAGGAGGTTGGAGATCGAAGCGATGGACGAAGAAGAAACAATAAACTCACCGACCAAACCCAGAGGGGCTTTGCAGCTGTGGCAAAAGCACTGCAGCACGGAATCGCGAACCAAACCGATCAGCATCGTGTAAAGCTGCCTGATATTTGGATATATATAAAGGGTATAAAAAGCACGGCAAACTATCGGGGAATAAATGGGGTAGTGATATTTTTTCCCCCTTTATTTTCTGGTAACAAATAAATTAGTTATGTATTGTATGACGTACTATATACTATACGTGACACGTTTGAGAAATTTTATATGTGCGTTTTTTTATTTGTTTTATTTGTCTTCTAATTTTTATACTATAATTTCTAGTTTCGTTAAATTGGTTCCTTATTTATATCGAATGAAAAAATTGTAGATTACTTTGATATAGGATGGCTAAAAATAGGAGCCGGTTATTTTGTGCGAACGCGCGAACAAAAATCTTGATTCTTGGCAAAGTCTTATACGCGGGTGTTACGGGCCAAAAGAAGTTACGCAGGGCGTGCAGATCGAGGGTGGTTTTTGGTATATCTGGGGCGGTGGCCGGAGGGCGACTGATCCAATGGCTGCGCCACGACGCTCGGCGTCGCTCAATATCCACCTCCACTACGCCGAACCTAAAAGCTACCCCGTATTTCTATACCACCTTTGCAGCCCCCGACACCTTGACGATGAAAAAACCACCCCCTCTATAATATTCCCGAATATTTCCTCAGAAGATGGAAGTGCGCGAGGTCAAAAATATATCCTTTTATGGTTCACACATATAGCGACAGAAATTGTAGAGTTGATGTACATCAGGGTGGGCTATATACCATGACTTTTTTTATCATCATTTTTCGTTTACCTTTATTACCGCAAATTCGTGGCATGGAAGTAAAATCAGGTGTATAACGTTTTATTGAAATCAGATGGACCGCATTCTATGTGCTTCAAATATAGGCTGGCCATACAATTTGATTATGTACAAGTGTTGTTCAGGTTTTAGTCACGCATGAGCCGCAAAGTCAAGATTACAATTTAGATATCACTTAAAATGAATGACATAATTAACTGGGTAATTTTACGAAGTGTTTGTCCAACACTCTATACGAACCCCTACAAATATACTCGAGTCCAATGAGCTTCTGTATATAAACTTCACATTACATACCTATACATAAACCTGTATATACAGGGAGAATTGGTAAAAACTGGCCACTCCATATACGCCCGACTGGCGGCAACTTAACATGCATTAGTGAGCACACGTTAAGTTGCCGCTAGTCAGGCGTATATGGAGTGGCCAGCTTTTACCAATCCTCCCTGTATGTATATCATATCCTGAAATTATTTTATACCAAAAAGAGATATTTCTGTCACATTTAATTGCGGTCGGTAAAAAGTATGTGAAGAGAAAAGAAAGAAAAGCAAAAAAAAAGGAACACAATCAACAGAATATTGAACTTTCTTTCTTTCAACATAATTATTGAATTAGTTCAACGTTTCTACTGAATAATCACAATCGCGACGACGCAACGCGAATTAAGGCACTAAATCTGCGCCACTATCGCGTCGCACTGCGTATAAAGTGTATAAGTAGATATACAAACTGAAATGAAACGAGCTGATATGCAGCACACATGCAGTACGTGTGAATTACTCTGCTTTTCTTAAGGGATGCGATTTACAATTGGTCGAATGCTGAAATGGGGAAATATTACAGGGGAATTCGGACATGATAGAGGAATCTAAAAATTGCATTGTATGAACAAAAGAATTACAGCATTGCAAAAACTGTACAACGCGACGTCGTATTTCAAAAAAAAAAGGAAGAAGTTTCATAAAAGGAACAAGTAAGTTACATTTCTTATACATGCAGGATGTTATGTATATGTATAGAGTTAAAAGACCGGGTTGCCCACGCGCGTTTCATTTCAACGATGTTCGATGCGACGACGATCGAGAGGAGAACGCCGACTGCGGCAGTTAGAGAACATGTGCCCGCCTCCGAAAGCAATAAAATAGATAAGAATAAAATATAATAAAATAAAAACTATTGCGGAAGAGCTTTGTTGCAGTCTGTTGGTCACAAGGGTTACTTTTAAGTCCTGAAGGAGACTGAATAAAAAAATTTCATTCAATTTTATCGACAATGTTCCAAGACGTTTATTTTCTAACGAGAATCGGAGTGTAACAATTGAGAAGATAATTTTCAAAAAAATACATTTGTCTCCTTTGCTTTCGATGGTCTTTGTCAAAGTCCAGTGGGAAAAAAAATGTACTTTTCAAAGATGTTGAATTAGAAATGGTGAAGATCGGGTTGATAGTCACTGACTCGGTGAACCGGTGAGAGAACTTGACTGCAGTATGCGATGCAGTTCCAGTTGCAGGCTGCAACGCCGCGCACTTCCCTTCCCTTGGAGAAGGAACAAGGAAGGTTCCGATGGATGGAATAAAACAAGGATAGCTCGAACAACCTTTGCGCCGTGAAGATCCGCAGAGCAAGCTGAAGAAAAGGAGAGAGAGTGAGGGAAGAAGGGAGAAGGGGAGAGCCCTGACCTCCCCGTGAGCAACTGAATTTCTGCTCCGTGGGCACAATATTTATCTCAAAACTGTTCCATTGAGGAACACGAATCCGTTTCGTGTTCCCTACTCGCTCCTTCCTTCCGTAGAATTATACTAGGGACAATTTTTCGTCACTTCAAGATCTTCATCTGCAGATATTTCGCTCGCTGGATCAATCGCGCGACTACCTCGTGTACCGTATCGAAATCTTTTCCCTTGTATTGAAAAGGGTCATCCGTATTACTCGACGGATGTTTTGAGGGTCAGAAAACGATCGGCATTATTATTATTTTTTTCTTTCAGGCACTTAACAACCTCGATTAACAACCACCATTATTTTGATATGGTATCAACAGAGGATATCAACAATGATAATGATAAATAGGTATAAGTTTTGCTTTTAATCTGTACTCACGTTCGCTGCTTACGGGAACAGGGGTCTCCGTAACGGTTGCCATTTTTAATTATTTCTTATTCACGTCAACTGTTTAAAATTTAAACAAGAGAGCTGTAGGAAAAAGAGAAAAACGAAACAAAGATTAGAAAATTGGTTTGTGGTATCGTGATCAGTTGCCTTATTATTAAGATTACGAGAAAAGGTCAATTCTTCCAAATCTCAAGGCGATAAAGTTCTCTTCACAACAACCTTTAATAGATACTATGTACCTATATTTTGCGAAACACGTCTCGTTTGATGATGAATAAAGTAAACGAAGTATAACACATGAAAACACGACGGTCAACGATCTTTATCGGAGTGAGAAAATAAATCGCCAATGGTTGATGCCGGGGTGAAGAAAGTTCAAAGTTTTGAAGGACGTTGTGTTATTTTTCACACGACACTGTTGATGCCGTTCGTTTCTGTTATTTCATGTGATTCAAAATTAAAATAGAGAAATAAGATTACAAGAAATTTATTTTTCTTCGTGAAAATTGGTTGTTCAGATAAGTGAGTGATTTGTTTTTTAATTTTATACACTCAGAGAAATATTTTATTGAAACAACAAGAAGCTCTTGTTTTATGATATTAAAAATTGTTTTGTTGAATCTCTCGATTAAAATATTTGTTCATTCGATAAATTGATTATAACAGAATAATACCATGTTAACAAAGGGTATCGAACGATTCTAATTTATTTATTGTTCATGACGCAAAAGTTTGTGTCCGAGAAATCAGAGGAAAAATAAAAACTACAAATCGACTACAGAAAACTACTATGTAACGAACGATAACAATTGTTTATTCTTTTTGCTCCGAATACACCAAGAATTTTACGAATTAGCGAGAACAAAGGGAAATCTTTGAAGTGTTTTGCATATTCGGTTTGATTGCAGTCTGCTGAAAATAAAAAATTGGTTCGTTTTTCGCTGGCCATGATTGTGACAAAGAACTATCATCGAACAATGTAATGACCTATGCAATGTAGATGGTAAGCATAATTATACATTAAATCGGAACTCCTTTCCGTTTTGATTTCGTAACTGAACAACTAATTGCACCCGGAGTTGATTGATCGACGAAGCGCAACGTAAATATAAAATTACAATCTACCGAGGTGGATAAAAGACAAAAGAAACCGATTGAGGACCGAGAGAATGGACCAAAATCTGCAACTGCGTTTCGAATCGAATGACCATTCACGATTGAAAATAAAAAAAAAATTGCGGACGCTATAACGTTGAAAAAAATTGTATGAAAACATGTAAAAACACCCGGGGACAGCGTCCTGCCTACAGCTGAATGTCCTTTGTTTGGTAATTGGAGAACTGCGTCGTAACGGCCGTTCGAACAGTTTATGCAAATTTATACATCACAACTGATTTTGTAATTAGCACAAAATTAATGCAAAATTAGGGATTAATAAGCAATTTGATTACTTACAGTTAAACTCTGTTGGAACTCGTTCGTCTTCCAATAACCAATTCCAACTGCAGCGAACTGAATTCTGAGCTAACGACAACGTTGGGTACCCTATTATATCGGAACAGCCAAGAATCCACTGTGCGGGGAGTCACGCACACATTCATAATCTGAAGTTTTGATTGGTCAACAGAAACGGCGCCCACTTCTGGTTGGCCAGTTTGAATTCAGGATTCACACATATTGTTGCAGCTCGGCAGGCTCGTCGCCGCGTGCGTCTCGTGTTTTTTTGTTCTTTTTTCTTTCTTTTTTTGAATCTACTTGTTCCTTTTACATGGCTAGCTTCTCAACGGCAACGTATTACTTGAAGTTTGAGAAACTTCATGGATATTTTATGGATCTGCTTTGTACTAACAATAAAATACAGAAAATGTTAGATAGACGACAAATTAGGCGAAATTGTAAATAATCAGTTTGAGGGAACGGCTCTAAATTTAAATGGTTTGTTGTAACGGATTTCTTTATCGGTTGACTCCGAGAAGGCACACACGGAGGTGAGAACGAGATAAAAAAAATTCAACTTTGCTTCGATGATTCATTCTACCGTTCTCTGAGTTTTGTATTATTACTATAGTTATACCTACGTATGATGTTCATACGATTCTCTTGGATGGTTTTCGCAGTTTCATTCTACTCGACAACGTGATTATCGGTTGTGATGTCGCGAGCGAAGTTAAAAGAGACGGGATCAGGGTATAAAAGTTCCCTACCAAATATAGGCAAACGACCAGTAACAGGTTTTTGGTTCTAACTATCAAGCTCGAAGAATTGCAGGCTTTTGTCTCGAATGTTGTTAATAAAGAAACGACCGTTAAAAAAGACTTTATTAACGGAAGTGATTACGTTATTACTGTATGTATTGGTAGATATACGAGCACACCGACGTGTTTGAATCCCGAACGTGAACATTATTATGCATGCGAAAGGAACGCGAAACTGATTTTTTTGTTTTATTTATGTATTTTTTTCTTTATTTTTTGAGAGATTATGTGGTTTGAGAATACTGGGAATGTGTTTAATGGTCTGGAATAGTCATCAGAATTCAAATTTGGAATTTAGTTATTAACGTATTTTTGACCGATTGCCGAACTTTAAATCCAGATTCAAATTCACGTAGCATTAATCCTATTCAGTTCAGTTTTTGGACATAATTTTCTGAATGTCTTAGTTTCATCTGAAGTACTTCATGATTTCCGTAATATCTTCTTCTGTTTAATATTAATTTTTTTTTTCTTTCTTTTATACTCCATCTTAGATGATCGGGTACGGGTTATTAAGTAATGAAAACATATAATGAGATTGTAACAATAATTTGTATTTATTACTTTAATTACTCCTATACATGCGCAATAATATGCGCAACTTCAAGCCATAATATTCAGAACGCATTCATACCGTTCATTTGTTATCAACTCATCATACAGCAAAGTCATACAATATACTGAATTTGCCTCTCGTGTAATGATAATCTCAATTATCAACGTTCATATAATTCTTTCTTCATCTTATATTCAGTTACATGACTAGAGGGTTTGGTAGCGGTTACTTTTACTCTTCTAATTTTACAAGATCTAAAATTCGGATAGCCTTACAATTATTTAACTTTTAGTGGATCAATAGTCTCTGTACGACGAGCCAAGTCCCCTGAAATAAAGCAACGATCAATTCTCAAGCATTTTTTAACAACTTGATGACATTATTAAAAAAAAGTTTAAAAAATGCTTGCAAATAACGTACCGCTGTTGAGTGTTTCGTTCCTTTGGTTCTCGTCTGTATGCGTACGGGGCATTTGTTTTCCAGTCTGAAACGACAAACGCCATGCGCACAACGCACAAAACGCACAATGGGTTAGTAACAAAAAGAAAAAAAAAAGAAAAGAAAGAAAAAACCAGCTGGGTAGAAAATGAGAAAAAAGACAAGTGAGCATAAATTAATTAAAACTTTGTAACGATTTATCACTCATCACTTCTGATCCTCATTTTAAATACCTCTGTCCAATTTATTCATTGCTGAACCTACCTCAAAATATTGGTGCCATAGCACACAGCCGTAAACGCAGAGGACAGATACAAAGGATTGGCACAATAACCACAGCGCTATATTCAAGGCCTGAGTCCGCTCGAATATTGGGGCACCGTGACGCACGCAGAGAAGAGCTTCCGTCACCATTATTGCACCGTAAACCCAACACTGGGTACCAACTCTACTGCACGAAGGGTCCGTTACGTACATGTAATATTGCCTGAAATAAAAATGGAGATCAAACGCGTGTCCAAATTGTATTTGTGTTTTTGTTAAATTGGTACGGAAAAAAATGTACTCACCTTACGGATGGTGCTACAATGACGCCTATGAGTACGATCCGTCCAACTACGAATGGGTGTGACGGTGGAAACTCGTACACATGCTTTAGGAAGAAGGTATTGAGCTCGGAAACCTGCCAGAATATGACTAGCTGCGATAGAGCAACGAATCGCATGTGAGTACAGGTGGGATCGAGCCACCTGACCGATGTCCAACTGCCTGGAGTAAATTGCAGCACAGCTCTTTTCAGTTTTCCAGTCGTGCTCTCAATATCTCTGATGCTCACCCATTTGTACTCTCGCATTTCTAAACAAGCGCAGATTTTGAGTCCTACCCAAATTCCTAGTCCGTTGCACAAGAGTACATCGAGTATTAGAGCATCCCACCAACACTCCACAAAGTTTGGCAGCAAATGCGCAAACGCGATTTCAGTCACCTCCCACATGACGCTGATAGCCCATAGAATGCCCAAGTGGCGGATAAGAACTGCTTTAAATGTCCATCCAAGAAAATGCGCCAGTGCAAAAATGTCCAAATGATTCCATATCTTCTCCAAAGATATATCGGAACAGTTTACTCCATATTCTTTGTCCATGTCGATTCTAAACGACGAAAGACCTGGATCTATCCACACAAGTATACGTCTCACAGTCTCATAGTTCTGGAAGAGCATGAATAGCAGGCCCATCAGGTACAGGACGCTGCATCCGAACACTATCCGCCATACCGCTGGATGCGGTCGAGTGAATGGACCGTTTGGAAATGTCAAGACGGACACTATCAGAAAAAAGAAGATGACGCAGAGCATACCAGCCCAAACATTATCTTCGACGTTTGCTGTGTCTCTAAAGAAATAACAAATCATTAAAATAGAATTTAAGTTTCCGTATACATACATGTTTGATGGTACTTGAAAACTACATAATTGCGTCTGTATAATGAGTTAAAATTATACGACCGACTATTTTACTGA
This sequence comes from Athalia cordata, assembly GCA_963932425.1. Taxonomy (NCBI): domain Eukaryota; kingdom Metazoa; phylum Arthropoda; class Insecta; order Hymenoptera; family Athaliidae; genus Athalia; species Athalia cordata. Next base: position 649,059 of record OZ010628.1, on the reverse strand, counting down.
TTATTCGAAGGCCAAATTCTGATAGCTAAATTACTACGAATGGTGATGTAAGCATCCACGTGTAGTTATTTTCTTACCTGACAAAAGCGAAGTAAATAAGTGCCCCTATTGAGATGAGTAGGAGGGTTATCGTGTGAGGTTTGTAGAAGAATTCAAGTGATATATCGTCTACGGGTCGTTCGTTGATGTTAGAGAAGCTATCGGTTCCAGGGCTAAGTTTGTTGTAGCTCTCGTTGCCCTCAGAATAATTTCGAATTTTCCTTGTTCCCACATTTTCCTCGCGTACCTGAAGACGGTTCCGCAAGGAATTGCCTTCTGCCGACTCGTTCAACGGCATTATGTGTTAGAGTTCTGTTATTACGCTACTGTGCATTGCAAGTTAAGCTTCAAACTCAAGCTCACGTAACGTAATTACTGCCTCGCTTCGTTTTGCTTCTTGTGGAATTAAGGGTTAAGTTAGGTTTGGATTCGAACTTCGAATAGTGGACGCAGAGCGTTGAGGGTGGTCTTCAACGCGCAGACGTCGGAATTCGTATTCGCCCGGGAATATTAGGCGCTGACTCGTTGACTGAATTTGAATTTCATTATTGGCTTTCATGAGCAAGATTATTCGACGAGTTATAACTAATACCAAAAGATTTTTGTAGAATCTCCTCTTTATTAGGCAAATGTTGACCATTGGCCAACTCTCCCAAGATTACCCTGCATATAGGGTAAATAATCAGGATCAAAATGCAGAGACACCAACGTCTTCAAATTCACGTTGTCGTTACTTACAATTGTAGTACAATAATCGACGGTACAGATGTATAGGTTGCAGGATCTTATTCAAGCGGACTAGTTCTAATTGTTTGTTTGATTGCTTGTTTTACAGTTTACACAATCAGTCATAATTGAAGCGACGTTTGCCATCGAATCTAAAGCCGTACGCTGCGCTGTTAGGAACTCCGACCAAAGCGGGATTACGGTACTGATTGAAAGAACCGTGAAGATGGGGAGGCCTCGCGGCACCCTGGTCTCCGTTCAGCCAAGTCTTCGGATAAAATGCTTCGAATTGTCCCTCCGGAAGAAGAATGTCCTTCAACGAGGTGTCGCCGGAATCGTAAGCGAACGCCATCGCCAAGACCCAGGAAAATAGAATCACCTGCGGGATACAATTGAGTCACAAATTGGTTGCGATTCTTTTTATACGATGTTTAACTAAGAATTAATAAACATATGTGATCACCTACTTTGAAAATATTTTTCTTCATTTCTTATAATTACACGTCCGATGAGCTGCAGATCCCGATTATTATTGCTGGATGACGTGCGGATAAAAGGATCTATATATTTATAGCTTGGTTCGAATGTATGCGATGCACAACAATCTTGTGCGTTAACAGGTGTAGCTGTGTAACTGCAGGTGAAACTGAGATGTTCACGAAAGTACCAGTCGCAAGGTCAGCGCAGCACAATGAGAATAACTTTCAGTAGATATCTACAGATCTAGGGTAGATCTATCGATAGATCAGTTACGTGTATAAACATGGAACCGTATGCCATCGAAATTCGAATGACTAAACTGGAATCGGTCGCTGCAAGGCACTGAACGATCGAGGAAAAGTGAAAGCTCCGCAACCAGCTCGTCCGTGTTCAACAGTTCGAAACGATTCACAGGAAGGTCTGCGCTCCCCAACAAACACGTACCAATATGTATAGATAGGAATGTAGGCAATGAATAAAGTTATTCATATCAACTTCGAATTGCAGATTCTCCAGTTAACGTGTGACCGGGCAGACAGGATGTTTTTTTTTACTTTATTTCGAGGAATTGTTTTTCTGAATATATTTGTATGTATCTCAAGTTCAGGAATCTGAATCTGCAAACGAAATTGATCTACTTGCTGAAACGATTCAGATTTCGCCCATTTTTTCGTTATAGATTGTTTTAATAAATTCGCCGCAAAAAAAAGATGCTGTGATTTATTCCAGTCGTCGCTCAATACGTCGACGATTTTTACTGAACGCAAAAAATGAGGTATGTCGATTAGTTCTAGAGTTAGCTTTATTTGGTCACTGTATTTGCGTTTCTCAATTCGAAAAACACAAGAAACGAATAGCACAATCGATCCGCGAAAGATTCTGAGCTGGTGACTACGCGTATGCCCATTGAAAATTCTATTCTGTAGAAAACCCAAAATGATAAACATCACTTCTCCTCTGGAAACCGTGCTGAAATTACCTGCAACAATCAAAACCTTAGACTTACACGAGAAAAATCCGGAATCCAAAAGGAGCACATCTTTAAATTGGTAAAATTTTTATTAAAATGTCGGTAGGATATTTTTCGTAATTGTACAAAAAGCTGCATCTGCAGAATCACTCACACATCTCGATAAGTCTAATTATCGATAGTAAAGCGGTACTCATCGATGATTCATGCTAATGATTCAGTTAATTTGTTTTCTTGATGGCGTTGCAACAGTCGTCAGACGATCTGAAATAGAAAAAAAGAGGAATGCATGCTATACGTGATCAAGTGATCATATATTTTACTTGAACGGGAAGTAATCAACTACACTGACCTCTCCGTTGTGTCCCGGCTCGATCTCTTGGTAAGCAAGAACCTTTCCATCTTTCGAATCGGTCCTTCGACGGCGATGGAAAGAAGCAGCGATAAGCTGAAAGTGTAGAACAAATCGGGAACCAGCTCCCAAAACTGGAAGACGTACAAGTGTGCTGTTAATTAAGTTCATTGTCATAGACTGTCGGTGGTACAGATATAAACAGACGTGACCTGGGACTTACCCAGTTACGAACAGAAAATGTTCGTGCCGATCTAGTAACTCCAATGTCATAGCTCTGGTTTATGTTGTGGATTAAAAAAGCTCCGTACGTGAGTTTAGCGAGAGGTGGGACCCACCGCGGCGTCATAAAGTTGTAGTGAAAATCTGTCAATTCATGAGAGAAAAAAGAAAAAAAGAAACGGAACAATGGTAAGAAAGATGAACGTCATACAGGTATTTAGCATCCAAGCCCGCAAGGTGTGTAAAAATTTGCTAAACTCACCCAAACCTTCGCCGATCGCTATTAGGACAACGATGGAACAAATCCCGAGAGCAAATGCCGATCTATGAAGCCCAGCGTATGCCGCCGCCTCTAAGGGATGATGTATGCTGTTGGGGTCATAGTATTTGGCGCCCAAAGACTGACTTGAGATACTCAAACCCACGGCTAGGAGGATGAAGAGCAGTCGTGACCACGCCTGATGAAAATTTGAACGTTCAAAAAAGCGTTACCGAGAATTCTGAGTTGCTTTTTTTCCTGCTCGTGAATATGGTAATTAATGACCGTAACGAAGGACTCACCTTGGAGAGCCTCCAAGCGGAGCCCCTGTGGTCGTAGAGAATCGTGCCAGCCAAGATCCCTACCATGTAGGGTCCGATTCTCAGATGAGATTTGATGTAGTAATTTACGAAGTACGGATCTCTTCTGACTTCCGCCATGCTGAAATTGAAGAAAATATCGTAGTCCTTTCAACTGGATTCACAAGAAACAAAAATACAAAGAAAGTTTGTGGTTCAGTCCGTTCCCAAATCATTATATTCTACATAAGTATACGTATACGTATTTATGCTCACAATGGCAATCCCCGAAATATCGGCTGAATATTTTGAGTATAGGTGACGTAGGAGGGGATGGCGATTCCCAGGGCTATCAGACTAACTAGAAAAGGGTAACCCAGTTTCCGGGGTAGCTGCCAAAACACCCACAGTACTAGCAATCCGAGAATGTAGAGGTGGTAATCGACAGACAAATACCAAGACTGAAATATACACTGCGGCGACGACAGAAAATCGCCAAATAATTGTGGTCAGATGATTTCAGATCGAACAATTATAACAAAAACTCAATGCCATAACAGTAACAGCAGAAAAGAGGTCAAAAGTTGGAATGAATCAATGTTGGGATACATTCATATTGGACAGTAATTTATACTCACACTCTCCTCCGGATTTACATAGTTGTTGATGTAAAAAAGATTCGTCCACCAGTTTTTCGCACAATTGTCCCTCTCAAAACCGATTTTTGCTTCCCAGTACGGACCGGATCCCACGAGCGGTAGCAAAGTCGCGTTGAAGAAGACGACCAGCATGTAGAGCGGTGTTAATCTGTGAGGATTGTTACAGTTTTTACACAGTCCGTACAAAATATCCCGCCTTTAGTTGGCCTGTTCTATTATTACGAAGAATATTAAGGTATCGTCGATATGAAACTCACCGTAAGAATCTTATCGTAATATTGGCCAAGAAATTGAGACGCTTAGTTCGATCGAGTTCACGGAGCAGACCGTAAGCCAGGAGAAGTCCACCTAAAGCGAAAAATCCGTCGACTACTATCGGTCCATTGAACACCATCATGGAAGACGGTACGGTGTAGGCCTAGCAGGACGATATTTGTTATAACTTTTCTCCCTTAACATTTTATCTCATTAAACTGTACGAATCTCATCAATCGATTCTACCTTTTCGAGGTACACCGACTCCACTATTGGATAGCCATAGTACTGCATTGTTCTGTGACCGAAGATCACGCCCGTCATGAAGAAAAAGCGAATCAAATGTATGCAATCGAGACCGGGATGGGTGCTGGCGGTGAACATAATCGAGCGGAAATTTCTACGTGCGGAAAAACAGAGGAATATATCCTGCAGTTCGTAGTTCTCCTTGCCCGCCTCCTCTGTGGGATAAATGCAGCTGTCGTACCATGAACTTCCTATCACGAGGACCAATAGGGCTGCGATGAAGATGCTGGGGAAATATGTCTTTTCGTTAATTCGGATATTAGGCTGGGCAGCAGCGCTTTAAGCACAAAATTTTACCAAAAGATCTTCGTTCCCATCGACCAATTCTTAGGGAGATCCTGGCGCGCCTGGCAGAGGGATGGCTTTACTGTAATTTGCAAATTGATGCCTCGAGCATCTGCCAACTCGTTTAGGGGATCGGTTAACGCAGCTGCAACATCTTCCGCGCTGCAACTTGCAGGCACGCACAGACTCATGTAAAGCGATTGCCTTTTCACCCGACGAAAGTCCCCCCTGTCCTTCAAAACAACAAGGTTTACAAAATCGTATTTCCTGCGTAGATATTTTCACGACTACATTAATAAAAGTAATCATATGTCCTACTTCGATGGCATTCCATGCTGAGAGATTAGGATCAAAGTCAAGGGTGTAGGTGTTTGGGGGATCCGGTGGCGTCCGGGTATTCCTCTGATATCGCAAACGTACGAGACAATAGCGACCCTCGACCTCGTCTTCTTCCGGTGGAATTTTAGATCGTAGATTGTAGCACTCGTCAAAGTTCCCCAGGTGTTTTGTGTGTCCGTAGATTATCCCATCGGGGTATTTCGTCGAAGCGTCGAACACTGTAAACGTACAGATTGTCTATTCGGTTTTTTGAATGCATGAAATTCCAAGGACACATCCTTCTACAACCCCCAAAAACCCTCACTCCTTGAGAGGATGGGGTGATGAAGTAATGAAGTAAATAACTATACCTAGAGCAATGATATTAGCAAAATAACTGCTTATAAAACACGTTAGGTCTGCGACCTTCCTCCAAAAACGACGAAAACGTTATTTCTACAATTAATTTAATACTTTAAATGTATTTGAAAAAAAAAAACCGTTCTACCGCGTTTACACTACAGTATGTGTGGTTGCCTGCCGCTAGGCGCTCGGCTCACCGGTCACGGCAGGCAACCGGACATACTGCAGTGTAAACGCTGGGGCACATGGTATATTTCCGAGGGGGTAACCACTTGTAAAATACTTGGGACAGTCAATTTTGAAGTGCTAGGAAATACTAGTGATACGAATATGCAATCTAAATTAATCTATCTATAAAATTGATCGAGTTATCGCCAATTGATCGCTCTGAAAAGTGAAAAAATGAAGATATCTCGATGGGATTTATTCCTAGCTTAATTTAATCGACGGATTCGTGTTCCTGAGATCAAAATATCCCCAGTGATTTACCGAGGAAGGTATGTAATTTAATATATTAACGGTAATTAGCGGTCAAAATTTGTTGTAAAAATATAGATCGCTCACTTTGCACGGCCCAGAGGGTCGAATTAGCGAGTTCTCCTAGGTACCGTCGAGCCTGTTGCTTGCATCGTCCCTCGGGTATGGTCTTTGAGGAGGCAAAGACCAAGGGTAAAAGCGGAAACTCGGTCCATTGCGACAGATCTGGTGACGGCATCGTAATCTGCGACGAATCGGCTGCATAATTTCTGCTCTCATTTCGCAACTCCGAAAGTGATGCTCCGACCGAACAATTACATCCATCGCACACACTCGAATTTCTTCCCTTAACAGCGTTACCTGTAGCTAAAGATATCCGATCGTTGGTCGAACTAGACGACGACACGCACAGCACCGAAACAACCGTCCACAATTTTATTACACTATAGGCATAAGATTTCTTCATTGTCGCAAATTATTATACATAAATTTATCCGCTGATTATAGTACAGGTCACCTTAAGATTATAATTTATAAATCTACGTCGATATGTTTTATGTAGACCCCATTGCACCTCCGTTAAACCGACGCAGAGTTCAAGTTGCAAAATGAAATTGAAGTCGATTTGCGTGCGTTCTGTTATTATATAGAGTCAGACTTTGTTGCTCTCCCATTTCCATCTGTCTACGAATAAGAAGTAAGCCTTTGCAGACTAGGCAGACAGACAGAGATATGGCGATGGAAATCTGGATCTCCGACCCGGTCTCAAAGGTCTTTGGACGGTGCGCCCGCCGCCGCGCCTCATCGGTCGATTTTGCCGATAGTTTTGCGGCCGTAGAATTCTTATCTGTTACTCATATATGAAGCTACCAGCCACACACGGCATCGTAAGTCTTGAAAATAACATTTCATTTGTGTCTGAAAAAAAATCATCATTGCAGTTTTACAACATACAATTATTATTGGCGAGATTAGTTCCTGTTGACGTATTCGCTTAGCCGGTTTCCTTTTTTGCATTACTGCATCATTTTTATAATAGGTATAATACACGTGTCGGTATACCTGTATTTTAAATTAGTCCAACTGCATTCGATCATTTTGCATGTCATACTGCGATAAAAACGAGTTATAGTAGAAGATATGAACAATATTTTCGTCGGGCAGTCGTCGGCCGTCGTTTAATTGTTCATGTTTTCCCTAGGTTCAAATTCCAGCGGTACGCGCGAATCATTTTATGACGATTTAAAACCCACCCAACTATGTACCGAAAGATTAATCGCATCAACTTTGATCCAGGTATACAGGGTGAGTTTTTTCATCTTCAGGCGTCAAACTTTGAGAAATCTGCGTTTATAATTTTTCAACCCTACTTGGAACCCATCCTAGACATCTTTTAATTGATGTCCTTGCCTAAATCTAATCACTTTTTGCCCATTGCAATTTTCTCTTGAAAAACTGTGATTTATGCGTACAAAAAAATTATAAAAATCAATATAGTTGGCATTCGACAAAAAAATATATATATCTCGTAGAAATTTAGTTCTCGTAGATTACGAATCTACGATAAAAAAAAGGTGGCTCCATACAACCCCCATTAATTTATTGAAATCCATAGTATCATTAAGTTTCCCCGCGATGATGAGAATATTTATCTAATATGTATGGAAATAATTTATTACTCCACTTATTGTTAGAGAAATATTCTTATGCCATGTTGGTGTTACGTGATACATACGTATAATGTCAAATTACTATGCAATTTATGCTAAAATATAATGGATACGAGAATGCGTAATTTAATAATTATAATGATACGAAGATATAACAACGACGATGATGTCGATCACACAAAAACAACTGGATGGATCAGCGAATTTGATGTTATGCAGAAAAAGAATCGTCACAATCGCAAGAAAATAGAACAATTAATAAATCCCACAAAAACTAGTATATTTATGGCCCCTACACGGCCCAGGTTGGATGGCCATGCGTGCAGTGTGTCAGAGATGCTAAATACAGCAACCAACGACGGGCGTGAAAACATGTTTTCGTAAACATCGTATAAGCTGAAAACGCAATATTCTCGTCATCGTAAACTTAAAACTAGGATTACCTGTATGCGTCAGACATGTCTTTAACGAGAGGTTCAGAAATACTAAGGCCACGTGAAGCATAAACAAATTTTATTCAAAAATTGGTTCCGGTACCGATACAGATTCGTTGAGTATAAATATTAAGTTGTACGAGCGATTGGTTGAAAATTGTGAACTGACGGTATTCCAATACCCATATATTTAATCTACCTATGAATTTTGCTGATCTTATAGTCAATATGAAAACGAAACATGTCTTCGATGTTATTAATTCAAGTGACAAACGCAGGCCCTGACGGCTCGCAGTAACGAGGGGTAACTGAAAATAATGGTTGGCATGAGAGAGGGTGATGAGAAGAAAAAAGTACCAAACGCCAGATTGATTGAAAATTCACCTATATGTACAAGTCAATTCATTTTCATTTTGTTTCATGTTCTCTTCATTCTACTTGACGCTCCGGCTGGGCCCACCCAGCGTACGGTGATCGACAAGTGTCGGGTCGTCTGACTCGATGCGAATTAAGTTATCGGATAATTCATGTGCTGGAGATTAATGACGCTTGGCCATCTTCCGCTCCATCTTCCGTTGCTTCTTTTCGTCGACTTCTGGCTGCTCCTGAGGCGCCGCGAAAAACCATGGGGATAGTATCTTCGTCCACAGCATCCATGCGCCACGCAGTGGAGCCTGAAAATAATATGTAATTATTACATAATACTACGCGTATAATACTACCGAAAAATCTTAATGGATAGTGTTGAGTATACTCACCAGTAACCATAGCAACCAAAAGTAATTCGATATCAGGGAAAGAACTTGTATTCCGGATGTTAGGATGATGAGATCCTTGACATGCCTGAAGAGAAAGAAAAAGAAGATGTAAACATTTCAAAACAAGGTTGATATTTCATTTTTACTTACTCGGCAATGCCCCCTTCCATGTTCAGATCAACCCCTGAATCCAGAAGCAGACCAGACTCTGAAAATTTTGCCCGTGCCATGTAGACCATAAATTGATAGCTAGCTACATATACCACGCCAGTGAGTATGGTTAATGTCTGTAAGAATATCAAAATATAATGACTGTCGATAAGAAAAAAAGAATGATTTTATTCCAAATAATCATAAGGCTATAAACAAATATTTGAAAACAATTTCAAGAATTGCAAAAATTCGTAGGCTACTCTGCCACATGATAATTCTAAAAATTTTGTTGTTTCATAAACAAGATTTACGAAAATAGAAACCAGTTCATGAATCATCTTGGGTTGCAATTATGACTGATTCTTAATCATTATATCATTACATCAGATCTTGAGAACTTGGTTTATTCATTCTGGGGAAGGACTGTAAAATACATCAGTCCTTGACTTATGCATTAGATATAACTGGTTAGGTGTAGAATTGTTTCTTACTATGGTGAAAGTAGTAAATGCAAAGAAGACCATCATTGCCGTCAGGTAAATACCAGAAGCTCCAAATACCATGTTCCGATAAAAACTGAGGGTAGAGACATTTTCTTCCACTATTTGTTTATTCCCTTTCGTTGCAACTTTTGTGCTTTTTGTAGGTGGCTGAAAAAGAGAATTACAGATCAGAGCTTGTAGTGGCTAGGTAAATTTGATTTCCTGATAAATTTGATTTATACTCACCGCCATCGTATATTCCTGTGAGTATATAGTTATGGTTTATGTCACAGTGTTGTGAAAAAAGAAATAATGTCAAGGGAAGAACCTCATTTATACATCCATATTGTACTCGGTCATCATGGTTTCAGACATTCAGCTGAGTTGCTAGAGTTGAAGGAACAGCAGGTTACGTTGCGTTGGAGCCGACTCGACGCACGTCGTGACGTCAACTTACGCGGTATACTCACGGTCAACGATGTACTTGAAAGACTCCTTATAGTCAAAAAAGTGCTGGACGATGTCAAATTGCGCCATTGAACCAGTTATGGCGCTATTGCCACCTGCGACCTGCTGTGGTGTGGAGTTGCAGGGAGAGCTCCGGTAACGAATTCTGAGAACTCCGTTCAAAGATTAAAGTCTGATTACAGACTGCATGGTTTGTTCCTCTTAAACTCGCGATCAGAAATGATCGGAATCGAGGATTTTTCGACACGTTTTTGTCCAATAATACCGTATAAGTGTGACGTATCGGACGTCTCCTCTGTGCATCACGTTGCTTTGAAAATATATCGTGCGTTGTTGCTCGGAAGTTATTGTGACGTAACCGACGCAGACGTCGCTTGCGATGAACTTGTAACTTGTGACAGCCGACCCAGGTGGTAGCGGTTGACGAAGATGATACTTTGAATATTAAACACTGATGTTACTTGTTATTCAAAATCGTGTCTGATTAGGTATGTCATCAAATCTTAAGCCGCACTCAACGATACGATAGATATCGTAACTGACGCAAAGTATCAGCGTACCAAACGTCCGTTGATGAGTCTTGCTTATATTTTAGTTATGTTGTATTGTTTCGATTAGAAATTCTTAGTTTTTCATTCAGTACGCGTACGAACTAGTATCTTTTAGTCAATTTATTGCATTGTATCTGAATAAAAACGTTAATTCGAACTACCCTGCTTTGGTTGATAAATTATTTCACTGTAGGTCTTGAATTTCTCTTCAAATAATTATGCACATTGAGAGCAATCTTTACCAAGTGTCTATTATTTTGTTTTTGTTTCTGCCAACACACATATGACCGCAGATTCTATGCCAATTCCACTCGGGTCTGCCTTTTCCTAACCTCCTCATAGTACGCAGTGTTCATAGCTCACAAATATCTCTGGCCCGATTTTGGCCTTCTGTGCCCGATGTTGGATGGATTAGGTCAACTCTAACAAAATTATAATTGATCTAAGGCACGCTGTAGTCTTTCCCAGTTTTCTTTCCACCTTTTCTATCTTGAAATTACTTGATCCGCTTTTATCTTTCAGAAAGAAAAAATGGTTAGGAGCACAGCTATGCAGATGACATTATTATCCACGGAGAAGGCTTGAAGAGTTTGATTTTAAAGCTCTCCTGATTATTTGAATCATGGATTATGAATACATACCCTTTCACAGAGAAAAGGATATCCATAATAAATGTTGCAGTGGTAAATTCTGGTGTATCAAGGTGAGCTGCTTCAATTTGAATTGAATAACGTAAAAAACACTCTTACTTGACTGAGGCTCTGGACCCTTCAGAAAATAATGAATGTTTTCCATTTTAGGACATATGCGGTATTATTTGTGCTGTGTTGACATGGCTGCTGATCATTTATGCAGAGTTTGTGGTCATGGCGGTTATACTTATTCCTAGTGTCAATACACTTTACGCTACCTTCAATATGGCCATATTTCAATCTCTAGCAATTTTGGCCTTTGCCTCCCATCTCAAAACCATGTTTACAGATCCAGTAAGTTCTGTTACGAGTTTAGGTGTATAATAGTGATTTTTTTTCTCAATGAGACCTCTCATAGTAATAGAAAATATTTTTATTGTAGGGTGCAGTTCCAAAAGGCAATGCGACCAAGGAAATGATTCAACAAATGGGATTCAGGGAAGGACAAGTTATATTCAAATGTCCAAAGTGCTGCTCTATCAAACCGGATAGGGCCCATCATTGCTCAGTTTGCCAGAGGTAGTGATCTAACTCCTTGTGTATGAATCCTAATAAGGATCAATGTTTGGTTTCTGGATAATTCAAAGTCTAATTGCCATTAATTTTACTTACCAACAGGTGCATCAGGAAAATGGATCACCACTGTCCTTGGGTCAATAATTGCGTAGGGGAAAATAACCAGAAATATTTTGTACTTTTTACCGTGAGTTGTGTGGTTGTCTGATTATTTTTTAATTAATGATCGTTCCGCAAACCTGTAAATTTGAATGGTTCATCGTCAACGAGATAGCCAAATTGTCGGTTGATCGTATTTAATGCTTTTCCAGTTTTATATCGCTGGCATCTCACTGCAGTCCTTGTTCTTGTGCGTTCAGCAATTCACCACTTGTGTGAGACAAGAATGGAGAGAATGCTCTACTTTTAGTCCCCCTGCTACGGTTGTGCTACTTTTATTTCTCACCTTTGAAGCGCTTCTGTTTGCAATCTTTACTGCGGTAATGCTCGGGACGCAACTGCAAGCTATCTGGAATGATGAGACGGTAACGCGATTACAATAAATTTGTAATTCCAGACCTGCTGAACTCTGGAACGATGTAAAAATGTATTTTATTTCCCAGGGAATCGAGCAACTTAAAAAAGAAGAGGCCCGCTGGGTTCGAAATAGTCGATGGAAGTCGATCCAGGCTGTATTTGGTAGGTTTTCAATTGCCTGGTTCTCACCCTTCACGTCGCCACCGAATGCTAAGACAAAACTGGACTCTTATTTGTATTCAGTTTAACTTATTTAATTTCAATTTAAAAGCAATAAACCCCGCATCAATTTTTCATCCATATTCCTTACCTATGTCAATATTACCTATGCATATAAGTACCATTTCAATTATCACGGAATAGGAATTTCTTATGAGTATCGGCAACGAATCCAGACCCTTTGAGTATATGCGGAGGTGGAGTGTGAAGCCTACAATTATAGTTATGGTAAAGTTGTGTAGCTCACAATCAGCACGGCAGATAATTGTAAAACAGGATTAATCAATTGATTAGAACGATGCACACCTTCATTCGAATTACTCGTTGATAAGATTAGATATCGCTCGACCTAGTCGAGCTGTTATCTTCGGCGAATGACAAAGAACAAAATTATGGCCTGTATGCCATGCTATAATACGTTGACTGTGCCAAGTTTAAAATTCAAACAAATCCGAGTTAATTATTTGCTGAATGGAACCTGTAAAGAAAATTTCGGAAAATCGAAGACATCAAGCTTCACGCTTATACCTATGTGAGTATGCTACCGTATACCCATAGTAAATTGTTGCATTACTTTTATGCTAGTACATGCATAGATCTACGATATGAAATAATTACATATGTGGATGTGTTTTATGTAATCACAGCTGAACAAGATTAACAGATATTGTGTTTATAAATTTATTATTTGAACTTGTGAATAATGTCATTGCAATTAGGTGAACATCCAGGGATCAATTATGTGCCAGTATGCACAATTGATTATCTTTCGGAATTAAAGTTGAAATACGCGCGGTATGAAATTGTTCGGCGCGCGTTATATCTTTGGACGGTGTAGAATTGAACTCCTTCGCCAAATATTATTGAGACTTATTTGAATATTGCAAATTTTAATTCGGCAGTGGATGGTGCAGTCATCTGAATGCTCGAGAAACGAAACCGAGACAAGTTTCTTGCGGTCTGCCCTGCTATGAAACATAGTCAACGTCCATAAAAACCAATGATCCTGTGTATGCATCAACATTATCTACATCGCAATTAATCAGGTGCTTTCGGAGGTCCCGATGGTATTCAATCCGAAGTCGGGATGACGTGTTAAAGATCAGTGGATATTCGCTGTCGCGATCGCGAAGGTACCGTGCAGCACATGGGACTTGCACCATTTTCACCAATGTTTCCACACGTGCTTACCATTTTATACCTTGGCTGTTACTTGATCCTGACCGTGTAGAGATTCGGTTTGAAATGTCAAAAGTGTGCCATATAACCTCCTAAGACGTATGACAGATTATGCATTACATTAATTGTTGAGTACGAACGACGCCCAGACAACCATTCGCAGGGGGCCGTATTTTACCCTAAATAAAATTGCGGCAAGTTACTTACAGAAATTGGCAGATGAATCATTTACCAAGGATCGAATCGCGTCGTCAAAAATGCGGCCGTTGACGAATATGGGTTGAAATGAAATCCACAAGTTTCACACCGTGGATGGGCGATTCTTCGATAACCGATGCTTGTACAGCTTAGATTGCCCACTCAAATATTATGGTCGTTCGTGAACAGTGGATAATGTCATTATGCAGGGTCAAGCATAGAAAGGATGATGTCCAATATTGTTGCACTGACTCCGATGCGGCGTCGTTGTTTATTCATCCTACTGGTCGTACTGGTACCCTGTTCGATATTGAATCTTATGTCGTCACCCGAAATGCACGAGGAAACCTCCCTGCAAAATAGCATCGCCGAGCTTCAAGCCAAGTTGCAGCACCTTAATGCAAAGTACATGAGCAGTCAGGAGGAGGTCAACATGTTGTCGCACCACCTATCTCAGCTCCTGGAAAATAGCCATAGTTTTCCCGACCTCCAGTTCCTCATGAACAACTTTACCTCTAATAACACGGGCATCAAGTTGCCGTCTATATATAATTTTTTACCCCATTTATTGGATGATGCAAACAGTCTACGGCTTGCATTTTACCAAGGAAAAGGTCGATCCGGTGCCAGCATGGTTCTTGGCGTACCAACCGTCAAAAGGGAGGTTCAAAGTTATCTGCTCGCTACTCTGAAGAACTTGATCGATTCTATGACCGACGATGAGGCAGCCGATACTGTTATTGTTGTATTTGTGGCTGAGGTAAGTTCATTTTGTTATTGTCTCGATAATTGGAGCTGACTAAATGCGGATTACCTGTTGTTTGTTCCAGACGGATTTGGAGTATGTTTCTTATGTGGCTAAGCAAATAGAAGTCCAGTAAGTTGCCCAGTAAGATTTCATTACTGGTTCTATCTGGAACTTAATTGGTGGTATTATCATGCTGGGCAATTGTAATTTTACCCCCAAGTATTTTGATGAATTGCCAGATTTCCCGAGGAGTGTGATGTTGGATTGATAGAGGTGATATCGCCGTCTATTTACTACTACCCGGACATGAATAAGCTTCGAGACACCTTGGGTGACGCTCATCAGCGTGTCGTATGGAGATCGAAACAAAATTTGGACTTTGCCTTCCTCATGTCGTACGCTCGCACCAAAGGAACGTTTTACGTTCAACTCGAAGACGATATACTGGCAAAGAAGAACTTTATAACTACAATGAAATCCTATGCCTTACACAAAATTAGTCTAAAGGAAGAATGGTTTATTCTCGATTTTTGTCAGCTTGGTTTCATCGGCAAAATGTTCAAATGCATCGATTTACCATGGCTGGTCCAGTTCATATTGATGTTTCACAACGATAAGCCCGTCGATTGGTTACTAGATCATCTAGTCTCCACCAAAGTTTGCAATTTGGATAAGGACAGCGTAAGTATCCCGACCGTAGCTCTGCAATGCTACGCAAAACCTGATTAACATTCGCATCTTTTTACAGAAACATTGCAAGATGGCCAAAGCCGAGCTTTGGGTCCACTACAAGCCCTCACTTTTCCAACATATTGGCATGCACTCTTCGTTGAAGGGTAAAGTTCAAAAACTAAAGGTAATGCGTTTGGATTGCATCAAAGAACAAATTGGACTGAACTATTCCGTAATAACCTTGTGTATTATTCATGATAACAGGACAATCAGTTTGGCAAATTGACGTTATATTATGGTCACTTGAATCCCGACGCAACGGTGGAGACTCAAATAAAATCTTACAAGCAATATACGCTGCAGAAAGCATACAAAGGCGAGTCATTTTTTTGGGGTCTTTTGCCACAGCCGGGAGATCACTTGCGATTCAAGTTCACCACCCCAATTTTTATTAAAAAGTGCGTAACTCATATTGGATTTTATTCAATAATATTGTCTCGAGGCAAACTCTATAAATGAATCCACATTAAAACTTTCTGTTCAGGTACCTGTTTCGTAGTGGCAACGCGGAGCATCCATCGGATAGGTTTTACAATACTACAGTTGAAGTCCTTCCCGTAGATAACGCATCGTTCAATAGAAATTCTAACAACATCACCGAGGATGGTTACGTTGTCATAGGTGTGAAAACGACTCACTGCTTAAAAAATATATTGACTGATCCCCGTAAAGTTGATGTCATTTGATAGCGAACGGATTTGTAGAATCGAAGAGTTGAATAATGTTCGACGGTAAACTTTATTTCAGGCAAATTTGACTCGTTCGGACTGGCTGAAGGAACGGTGGAAAGCAGTTTGGGCAAAATAGCGGCACTTCGACTTACGGTTCATAGCGAGAGTGACAATTGGGCTATTCTCTCCGAGGTGAGTCAATATTATGTTTGAATGCTATCGACATCTGTCCTATACACAGTGTCTTCTCTCAAACTCGTGATGCATCCTATGTTATTTTTCCAAATTGTGTCCAGATACACATTATCGAAAACCAGCCAAGCTGACACTCGGAGACGAGGAGGTCTCGAAGATTTTTTCGTTACTGAACACATTTATACTGATAAGATATGCAGATTACGGATGCGTCCTCGCGTATAGCATCCTAGAGCTATATGTATAATTTATTTACGTGTCGAGTATTATAATATTTCATATCGCACCACTGTACAGTGTATTTGTTTTTCAAAAAGACAAAATAACAAAAAAAAAAAGAATACGGTGATTGAGATATATTTCAGCACTGGAACGCGTACATATACTATGTAATTATAGGTATATGTATACGTATGTAAATGAACGTGTATAATATCTAGTTGTAGCGTAGATACCTTTCTACCAAGGTAGGGATACGACCATGTCTTGCATGTTTTTTTATTTTACAATAGTTTTGTACAGCGATGATTTATCAAACACACAAACTCTACAGTCTTTTTTCTTTTACAATTTATTTATTGTTTTTTTTCTAATCTCTTCATCGGTAACTAAGATATCTATTCACGTTTATTCCTTGGCATCATTTTGAAACGATTAGATTAGATACACTAATATCGCATATGCCTGTAAAATATGTATACTTATGTATTTTTGTTGAATCAAAGAAAAAAAAACCAAAAAAGAGACAAGCAATCGTTTAAATTCCAGGGGTTTCGCCTCTAATAACGACTGATCCGTTACATCGAGCGGAAATGAATATCTTTATCTCTAATTCTCGTTCATTACTTTTATCGCGCTTTCCGATTGCCGTAACTTTGGGTTTACTACTCGTTTAGTTTTCAATCCAACGAGACGATTCAGTACAGCTTCATAATTATCCGTACGCCGATCAATGGTCAGATCTGAACGTGACAAGGGCCCGGTATGGTCTTGGGCACGCCGTAACTCCGTCAACGAATTCGACCAGCGGCTTATCTTCACCTGGTACTGGCGAAAATTTGAATTTTTGAAGTAGCGCAGCTGTGAATAGAAAAATGTTGCTTTTCGCTAACAATTCGCCCATGCACCGATGCTTGCCTGCAACATAATGTTCGTACATCTAAAATATCAACCGATTTGATTCCTGACTTGAAAGATAAGAATGATTTTTGAAATTTTTCCTACCATAACCGAAGGGAATATATTGACTCGGGACGGTGATGGATCCTTCGTCGTTGATAAATCTTTCGGGTCGAAAAACCTCCGGGTCCCCCCAAGACTCATCCATCAATAATCTGTTGAAATTTAGGACCATCATTGTATCCTAGAAATTGAAGCGCGCTTGAGAATCATTCCGACTAGGTCCTGCTCACGCGAAAAGCATTACCTTTGGTATTCGGTAGCCAGCAATGATTGTATCTTTCAGTGCTCGGTGTGGAATGCTCATATTCCTTCCCGCAAACATCCTCAGAGATTCGAGAACGATTGCATCCATATACGGCATTCTAAATATTATAAGGATTGTCTTTCAAATTGTCCTGGTGCATTTGCAGTTCTGTTTTATACGAACATAATCGCTACCGTAGTCTTAATAAGTCATACCTGGGTCGGTCCGCGAGCGTTGGGATTCGATCTCTGCCGACAACCTCATCGATCTCTTTCTGTGCCTTTTCTTGAACACTCGGGTAAAGCACCAGGTACAAAAAACATGTGCTTAAACTTTTGGAGGTCGTTTCAGAACCAGCCATGAACAAATCGATGCAAGTAGCCAACAGCTGAGTTTCTGAAATTTTATTGTTCGGAAATATAATTCGTAATGTACCCTAGACCTATGTGTGTATAAATCTGGTGTATATAAATGTTGTTCTTCACATGTATGTGGTCTACTTATACCTGTACCTATAGTATGTGTCATGATACGCTGCAGATTTCAAAAACCTACCTGAATAACTTTCACCATGTTCCGTTTGCAGGATATTTATGTAAGCGTCCATTAAATCCCGGAGATGGTTTGGATTGAAAGTTGCTTTGTGATTATCCAACTCTTTCTGAAAGATATCCGCATTACTATGTAGATACCGAGACAGATATGCGGTGTGCATCGTTATACAATATCTACGTTCACATACAGCCTATACAATATTGTAGTTGATTAATTCTACTTACGTTCAAAAATACCCATAGCTGCTGGTGTATATCCACAAATTGTTTGTATCCAGACATTACAGGAGCGACGTATCTCAGAGTTGGGAAATGACTGAAAAGACAACCCACCATGTCGATATCCTTGAATAATTTGGTCAATATACTCTGGAGGTAGATCAACTCCTTATCGTCGTTTTTGTACCTGAAAATTATAGGCCGCTACTGCAATTTTACAGTCCAACGAGTTACAACACCGTATGTCATGATGTATCTCATTATATCCATATAAGAATAATAATAATAATATGTCACCTTTTACCAGCTACCATTCCCCACAATGTATTTAACACGGATACTCCAAAGGCATCGTGAACAGGGACAATTACCCCGCAGGACCGTGACAATTTTCTGATTTCGTCATACGTCTCGGGTTTAACGTACATGTCCTCAATTTTTAAAGCGCCCTTTAAACTCGGCGCATCGCCTGCTCCGGCGTTGAAGTCACCGGCAGTACAGTTCATTTTCTTTCCGCGCTCACTGCCGGCCAATTGATATATCTGTCCGTTATTAATTACCTCGCCTACGTCGTCCTTGCACCACGGTGTACAGGAGTCCTTTATCCTCGAATTATTCCTCGCTTCGAATAATTTCTGCAAATGGTCAACCAGGTGGACCGCTTCTTCCTGGACCAACGAAGCCATCGTAACACGTCCGAACCCGAATTCCCGCAAATGACGTAAAATGAAACGACGCTGTTCCACCCAGAGGGGACCATCCGTCACTAAGACTCCTTAAAAATGAATCCCAAGTTAATTAGGTTGAACAAAAATGCAAAGTTAATTATACAATTAATAATATACTCATATACCTAGGCGTTCGCCCATCGTTCTCGTCTCGTAAAATGGGCCCGTTGGTCGACCGTCGCAGTCTTCGTTCGTCAGCATCGAATGAATCGTTTCATAATTGTTCAAGACAACGATACGATCTGTACCGATCTTTAGACCGAATATCGGACCATATTGTTTGAAAAGAACTGTAAAAGTTTCGTACAAACATCCCCTCGATTTTCGCAAATTGGAAATTTCCAGAGCCGACCCTACGACTGGCCACCATTTTGGTCCTGCAGTAGTGATAAATTATTGCAGAAGGGATACAACAAAAAAAATAAAACAGGCAAAATAATTCTCCTTAGAGCTAACTCCTTCAATTATGCAGTTATTCACCTGGAGGGAAACCCTTGGGCTTCCTGCAAGTTGACGAATAAAAGAGGTAGAGCAGTGCTGAGACTGCCACCAGAAGTAGGAGCAACATCCTGTAACAAATACAAAATAATGCGATATCCGATTACATCAGAAATACTTTCGAATGCAAACAGTTCGGAAATGGTATATCGCACTTCCCGCACCTGCGAGTCTCGACTTTCGCGGTGGAATTCCATTTATACGAGAAGACGGAGAGAAAATACTCTCAACGATAGAACTACAAAATTTGTTCCTTCCGGTGTAAACGTAAACGAAAAACATAGTTTATAGATATAGAAATTGTTGAGTTTTTGTTTATCTATGCATGTAAAAATATTTGAAAATTCCATGATTATTTCAACGTAGTATCTGGCCACTTATCAGGATTGCGCCCCTGAGAATAAGTGAAATCAGTTACGGAACAGCTTCTGGGTTTCCTCTCGCGGTGATCTGTGGGAGAAAGTTGTACGCGGAAACTGCGAGATTAATCATTTTTACTTCGTACGTACGTGTATTTTATTACGCAATCGCACAAACACACGACACCCAAAATCTTTTTAGGATACCGGTTACCACTTATGAAATGGACATTAGCGTAACTCCGCTCTTCCTAAGTTATAAAATATTATATCATTTAGAGAAGTAACACATAAGATTTGACTTCAACTTCCCGCCTAATGAAGGCTTTTGAATAATGTTAAATTAAAAACAACAAAAAATTCTTCGTACCACATAATTCCGAGTAAAGAGATCGTGAGGAACTGCAGGGGAATGAAAAATCGTTTACTTAATTGATACTCGTTGGAATAAAATAACTTCCGGTGATAAAAAGTGAATCTTACCTGCAAGACTGCGCGTAATTGTTGTACGGTGCACAGAGAGAATGCAACTGCTGATATAGTCCTCGCTGGGTCCACCGGTGCGAATTATCCCGACTCCCTACTCTGGTAGTAATTTCGCGCTACTCCTTCGATATCGGACTCTGTGGACTCGGATTCGGACTTTGCAGCGTAACGAATTTCCATATCACGATTAAAGTGATTGAGGAAATTTTCAGTAAATTTAAATCCGACCTACTAATTTTGCTCAAACTTTTACTCAAACGGAGATAATTTCGCTCGCCGAACTTCAGGACGTCCTACCGACCTATTTTATATTCTGAATCTGACGACGACGTTGAAGAAGTTGTAGATGTGAAGCGAAAAGAGCGTGCAAGACAAAAGTAGAGTACAAAAATTGTTCATATATTTTATTCATCCGATTCGTCGATTCACACATGGGTAAAACCTATATCTAATATTTACAAATGCGTGCTCAGTTCTGTAGTCTATTTAAAAATAACTGCGGGAGCCTTCACTCGGGATCTTTTGTTACTGGTCGAACTTGCAGTGGCAATCTATCCCCCCAGCTGCTGTATCTTGCGCATCTGTACGCCAACCTGGAATTAGCCCCATTATTTCATGTGGTACGTCGCGAGCAAAAGTTGCGGAGATTGCTAAATGTCTTCTCGAACTTACTTCCCATGTTTTGCGGCCGTGAATACAATTTCTTCCAGTTTACCATCGCCCATACACATCCGGCACACGGTATGTTTTGATCGGACCAAGGTCGGCCGGACTATCCTGGGCCACGGCTCGATATTTTCTGGTCGTTCACCTTTGAATGGGAAAAAAAAAGTAAATAGAATAACGACATTGAAGAACAGCTCTGGGTTTCCGAAAATCGAATCATCTCCTACAATTTACCTTTTTTAAACACTACGTAGGAATATCGTTCTTGTTTAATTCCCACGTTTTGACCAATTCCCAGGGTAGTATAAGGAGTGATGAAATTACAGGGGGTACGATCAAGGACATACCTAGGGCAGATCAGGTCGTGGGGGCACTGAAAGTGAGAACATTTATTGGCGTTGCTGAACGTGACGTGATTTTATTTCGCTGTGATCTCACTTACCGGAGCCGCAACGTGAAACGGACGAACGTTATCGTTTTCCAATGGCCTGTTGGATAAATCCAAGATGAAATCACGGGCCTCGGTTACGAGCTGTGGAACGAATTGCGAGAATTACAAGGGCAGGTACGAGACATAATTTTGACAACTTTGAACAAATTTTCATCGCTACTATGCATACACGATACCTTGAAACCTGCGTTTGTTCCCTGCTCTACAATAACCAGATAATTATCGGTTTTCAACCACAGCTTCAGAATCACCTCGAGTCGAGCTTCCGCACTGGGTAATTCGAACAACGAAAACGCACTTACAACAATGTTGGATGTGTACTAAAATATTGACAAAGAGCGAGTTAAGTATGCAACCGCAAATGATTGTTCGTGAAATATACCCACCCTTGCTGCAGCCGGCAAATGTTGTCGATAGAAAACATTCTTCGGGGTTGACGGATGGTCACCTATTATACATTCCGCAACAGTGTGCATATCGTTGGAAGGATCCACGCAATAATATTCTTTGAGCGATGTTTTCCAAAAATTATGTGCCGCCCTGAAATGTTAATGGAAGGTCAGTTTGGGATCTGATCCTTAACATCCAAACGCGATATACTATGTTCTTCGAGAAACCTACCAAACTACCGTTCCTATGCCAGATCCAAAATCGAACAACGATTCCGGTTTGAAATCTGTATCGGTCGTTGAGATCTCGTTGAATATGCGATGTAATACTGCAAAATCTTGCGCCGCACGGCCAACCATATAATGCAAACTCCTTACAGCATCATATTCAATTGCATGCCATGGATAAACGTGTTGCTTCAAGGCCATTTTGATGTTTATGCGGTTGTTTCTGAGAAGTTGAGCTATCTGCTCTTCGGTCATTTCGCTAGTATCAAATTTGTCCAAAAGCTTCTGTTTTACTTTGGAGAGCTTTTCATTTACTTCAGTTGCCTTAGGCGGCGGATGACGCTGGTGTAAATGAGCCGCCAACTTCTCTCCTCCTTGGCGTAAACTTTTTATCGACCCATCTGAAGAAAAATTACATCCAAAATTTACTATGATATTAAATGAATCAATCATGTTATTCTGATCAGTATCAGAATTCATAACGTCAAATAGCTGCCAAGTATCCGTAGGCAGGCTTTAAAATACCTCCAATAGCCTTTACCATGCCTTTCTGAATCCATTGTGGCACCTGTACAGGCTGTGCTTTTATTATACCCGGATGTTTCTTAGGATTAAATTCAGCAGTTTCCAACTGTTTATCGACAATTGGATCCATTTCTACCATCAACTTTGTAGATGCCTGGTAGAGAAATAAGTGGAGTTATTACTAATTTACAAACCAAATGTATCTATTAGAGCTGGGTTGTAGATTACTACGATTATTAGATATTTGATTCAGGCTCACCCATCTTCGGTGCAAATTTTTTGAAATGAAAATACCCCTCGACATCATATGCCCTAAGCTTGAGAGAAAAATAAAAACGATGTTATCATGACAAAAGTAGACATCAAGTAATTGCAGCATTTGTTCATATTCGAATTCTAATCTTGAGCAAGTTTTACTTACGTCTCTACTCTCTTGCAGATCATTCGATTCGTGAGTAGTTTTATATAGATTTAGGTAACTTTCAATAATTTATTATAATTTCGTATAACCTCTAACGAATGCATAAGATAATGGAATTGTATACCAAATAGCGGTATACTTCGGGAGTATCATTTACCAACTGGATCTCATGAGAATCAGAATAAGTTGTTAATTCAAGTCACTAGATGGTACGAGCAGGACGATTCTGTGCTTATATGTGTCTCAACCTTAATAAATTCTGTTCTTTTATTTTCCCAGATTCTGCTAGGATTCTGCGCTCAGTGACAACTTTTTTAATCACCCCCTTAACCCCGAACCGCGAAAAAAAGAGTAGTGAATGGATAGGGATAGATGGTCCAGGATCGACAGAAAGTAAGGACATTCTTATTGAAGATTATCGAGGGTATATGCAGATAAATGTAACGTAAATTGTACATTGAATTTTTCGGTTATGTCAAAGATGCTAAAACTTTCGCTTCTGTATGGGCGATACGACCACGACGACTGACCTAACTTAAACTACTCTTGCGTATTTCCTAATTAAATTTGGGACAGTCGTGTGATTTTTACCTTACGTCAAACGTCAGCCAACTGCAATGTTCAACAAGTAACTGAAATCTCCAAATCAAACCCCTACGTTCTACTGTTTGGCTTTAATCTGCTGTCATCATTCTTATTTCATTCAAGTATATTTGACAACTCAATACAGTACATCTAAAAGCACGATATTTTGTTTACAGTTACAGACGAATATGGACAGCGCTATGAAAGATATAGACAACTCAGATTACTCTCTGAAATGGAACAACTTTTCTGATAATTTAACCTGTGGTTTCCTGTCCCATTT
Source organism: Athalia cordata (assembly GCA_963932425.1). Taxonomy (NCBI): domain Eukaryota; kingdom Metazoa; phylum Arthropoda; class Insecta; order Hymenoptera; family Athaliidae; genus Athalia; species Athalia cordata. The sequence goes on along the minus strand of OZ010628.1, from coordinate 625,049 downwards.
AACCGACAAGGAATTAGTCGATGTCACAATTGCTGTAGAGGGCAAACTACTGCAAGCTCATAAACTTGTCTTGTCAGTATGCAGCCCTTATTTCAAGGAAATATTCAAGGTAAGGAATGCAAGGAATACAAAGAAAAAAAATAAAATTAGGCTGCTCACTACTACTTCTTCATGCTTTTCTATCCAGGTAAATCCTTGCACACATCCTGTTGTGGTATTGAAAGATATGGGCTATGCAGAGGTCGAGGCTCTGTTGAGATTCATGTACAAAGGTGAAGCAAACGTTAATCACAGTGACCTTGCTTCATTTTTGAAAGTTGCAGAGGTCCTTAAAATCAAGGGCCTTGCTGAGGATGAGTCAAAATCCATTGATGGTGTTACGGAAAGCAAAGACCCAAATCTCTCTTATGAAGTTGACGAAGTAGAGCTGAACCTTTACGATTGTCCGGATACTAGCTCAGTCCAGGTGCCACCAAAATCATCAGATAAATGTACATTCTCTGTGAAAAGACCGAGCGAGTTGACGACGAGATCTTCTTTTACAACCCCTAAGAAAAGCAGAATCTCGCCTCCACCTCTAAGAGAGTTAGATGCGTTTGCAGAAAGTCCTCGGTGCCTCAAAGCCAAATCTGAACCACCAGAGGACTACAAATTTACAGAAACACTACCTTACTTTGCGGACGAGCCGTTGGGAGAATATTTAAACTCCGCGAGCAGCCCTTGCAAAGGTAATCAAATGTTCTACATTATTGGCACACTATCAGAATTACATTCCTTTTACCCAACAAAGGGCTCTTCTTATAACCCGTAGATTTCCGGAAGGAGGATTCAAATAGCGATTTGGCCTGTGCAGAACAAGCTTCTTCGAACAGTTTAACATCTGAAGCATGTTCACAAGGAGAAGAAGTGACGCAAGGTAAGCTTATCATATTAGCATATCCTGAAAATGTTGAAATACTTCGTAAAATTTCAGTTGATCGTAGTTCTGTATTGCTACCAATTAGATGTTAATGCTGAAAATCGTTGAAACATTCTAACAACTTTATTTATGCAGAGAATACTACCACTCATTACAGCTGTGTCGGTTTAAGATATTTAACTTAACGCATGCTTACATAGCGCAGTATTTTGCACGAGATCAGCTGCTAAAAACATCACAGTCATTCTAAAAATCGAATTTTGCAGTTCAACCATCATATGTATAGTTTGTCCTTAGGTACACTGGCAATCTTATAATAAAAAATACGATACGGATTTATATTCTATGGGTGACGGTTTTTTTGTTTTCCCAAACGCTTTGAATGGCCAAGTTAATTAATTGCGGGCAAAATGCCGTGACAATTTTCATTGATTTTATATCGTCTACGTAAATACTGAGGTTCTTTTTTGAGTTGATTGAGTTTGATTGGATCGTGCAGGTGCGTCAGCATATCGGAACAAAGTTAAAAAACAATTCGAAGGTTTCGCCAAACTGTTCTCTTTTCTCACCTCTCTTTTTTCCCCCGTTTCAGTTTGTTACTAGATCGTATCATCATGAATTGGTTTTAAAATAATTGTTCGTAGAGACTTGCACTGAAACAAGTGGGTTATCAGAATCTCTTGATGTTACCTGCCAGGAAAAGGTGAGTGAGAGAATGATGTCAGTATATTGGTGTTCTCAGGGCTCTTGTCGTTTCTGCGGAGTTCCAGAGGTAATCTTCAACTGGCTCACGGTGGTCACATCTTCACGGTACATTGCAAGGCGGGTGTAAAGACTTATTGGAAATGCATACACCGTTCATTACTCGGTAGATGTCGAGCTCGATGTTACACAAAGAATGGTTCTGTTGTCTTGTCTCAGCCCGCACCTCCACCACATGCTTCTCATCTCAATACCATCCAAACGCTTTATATGGCTGGGAAAATTATTTATTCTTCAGGATACTAGGATATTTGTATATTCCTGTATACTATACATCAGTCACATATAATTCTAACGTTCGACCACTGACTGACGATAAGTGCAATCCTGCATACATTTGCATGCACATCAAAATCGGTTATAAATTCATATTTTCATATTTTCAAATTCAACATTATACGTATTTGTACATACGTGTATATTACAAAACTCTTCATCGACTCTCATTCACCAGTCGGGTGTGTAAGTGCTAATAGTTATTTCCTGACGTCGAGAACAACTTTTCAATCATACAGTTCGAACAAGGAAGCTGTGAGAAATCAAAACCTGGCTGCATTATTCATGACAGTACATAGGTAAACTGCTTCAAAGCCATTATATCTTCTAATTCATTTCTACGTTATGTATGTTTATTATTATTGATACAATAATATAGTTATCCAAAGATCGCCAGTGTATTTGAAGCCAGATCCATACGTTAAAAAAAACACTGACATAATGTGTAGTCAGCAAGTATGAAGTATCATAACTTCTCTCGTAGTCACGCGATCATTGATTCATAGGCCAATGTGCACATCCTTTAAACTCCGTCAACGTACAGACGATGGTAGACCAGATCTTTCTCAAATCTTGTTCTTCCATTACCAGCAATGAAAATTATTTTTATCACGTATTCTGGCGTTATCGGATCGCAGAAACCAGATCCATACATTTGAATTTACAAGCAGATGTGATCGATGTCTCTACTACAGTGTGTTAAAAAATATGATATATATGACGTTGCAGTTGTGGAACCGGTAACTTACAGACTATCTGCTCGAGGTCGTCCGCAATTGGTCCATGAAGGATATGTGTATAATCTGACATCTCGCTCCGAAGTCTTGAATCGATCCCATTACCGATGCGCCGAACAACACCGTGGTTGTCGTGGCAAATGTGCAGTCATCGCCGAACGATTCATGCCCACCGGAGTCCACGAACATAATCATCCACCCGGTTACCAATCCGAATATGAATACAGGAAGAAAAAAGGATTAGACACAGAGATTGTTTGAGATCGGAGACCTTCGGGGGATGCCCTCGAGGCATGGTTGTTTCTCAAGGCAATCGAAGGAGACCAAAACTAGGAAAACAAAAAAAATTATAATAAATACCTAATATAAATCTTGTCTAACGCGTTTGAAAACTTGGAAATCTACTCTCAGATGTATTTTCTACATAATTAGGCGATACGGAGAAAGGTCATGCCTCCCAATTACCTGAGCTTGACTTGGATTTAATTAATTTAATTTATTTCGCGTTACGTTGTTTTTGTTAACATTATTTAATTTTGAACGCGATGTGAGATTATACACTACCTGTGCCGACACATGCCAATATTTACAGAAGCACAGGTTGTACATAAGTTCCATATAGTATATTAATTATTCGAAATACCTATACATAGGTATACACAGATGTACGCAGGTGTATCATGTAAATATTTCTCATCCGCATTGTTTTTATTCCAGAGTATTATTACACATCTTGCGGATTTTATTGAATTAAAACTTGTACATTCCCTAATCGTCGTTGGCGGAGATTTAAAAATGGAATCACAGGCCCTGATGCATTAATGCATTATCTTCTACTAACAATAAGATGTTTAATTTTTGATTTGTTGTTAATTAATAGTTAATATTAAAATGAACATTCCGACTATAGCTTCCAAAGTAATTATGTTATATCAACACAGTACTGTATCGGATAATTCAGTTTCGTATAAAATTTCTTCCGTGTTTGTAATTTCAAAGATGCCTCTACGTGGATCTCTCTTATCATATTTCATACGTCCATCTTTCTAGCTGTAATAAGCGGATGTGTATGAAAGATATACTTGTAGTTAGGATGTTAGCGGTTATCGAACGTTGGAATAAAATATGTGTCCTATGTTACAAGTTTACCTGTTCAACACGTCTCTTATCAATAATCTCGATTTCCTTACCTCTCGTGTAATATCAAAAGCTGAGGGTCCTGATACAGTGTTCGATCAAATTACTGCAGATTGTTAATAAAACGGCGAAGATATAACATGCGGGATTTACCTATGAATAGGTATAATTGTTTATTCATTTTTGAAAGTAGAAAACATCGTATTCCAATCGTATGGGTATATTATAATTATGACACAGTCGTGGAATTTTACGAATCAATCGCGGATTACGACGGAACCGTTGGTATTTTTCTCGATCCAATCCAGGTAGCTGGTGGTGCGGGTGTATACACTGGGCCATCCGATGCCACATCCTATGGAGAGACCAAAGGACACCAAACCGACCTGGGTTCTTTCGCCGTCAGCTTCGGTGATGACCAATGGGCCGCCGGAATCACCCTAAAACATGATGGATCATAAATAAGAGAATTTCGAAACTATAATTGCAGGTCTGTGATCACTCAGTGTGATCCTAACAAATCTAAGTTAGTTTACACTGCAGTATGTCTGGTTGCCTGCCGCTAGGCCCTTGGTCACAGAGCTAACGGACCGGCAAAGCAGAGCTCGCCGTGACCGGTGAGCCGAGCGCCTAGCGGCAGGCAACGCGCCGTCGTTCTCTTCCAATTAGTCCGATTGGATTGCAGTACAATTTAGAGGGATGAAATGGGCCAGCGCGAACTCGCCAGATAAAATATCCGTATATAAATGACTTACGCTGCAAGAAGAGCGACGATTTGTGCCAGCCAGGCAAATGTGTGATTCTCCAACTACGCCTAAGTAGCGGATGTTGCACTTTTTGTTAGTCTGAATGGGATTCCAGGTGAAGCGAAGAACCGGGCTGATGCCACTCGCAGCTGTACGATTGGCAGAAACGATGCAATGTTAATTGTAAACGAATATCGAATTATCAAATAGCAAAAGTAACCGGCAGGTATTATCACCGGTGCGTATATAGGCATGTAATATTAGGTACATGCTTACAATCTGTGGCCTTTCCCCAGCCAGATACAGTTGCGTTTTCACTGACGAAGGTTTCACTGGCCTGAGAACGTTTTGGCAGACGAGTCGGCTGGACACGATCTGTAATTTGAATAACCGATATTTATAATTAGAAAAACGGTGATTCCTACATGCGTATATACAAATACATGTAAATAATGGAATATGTTCAGTTTTACCGGAAAATACGATTGGTTCTTCGAGTAAGATCAGCCCAATGTCGTTACGGAGGGTTGCAGCGTTCCATTTTTCATGGGTGAACCATCTCTTAGCATTGACTCTGACCCCTGCGTCCAGGCGACGGACCATATCATGGGCCCCGACGACGACCACAGCGGATCTGATGGAATCGACACAATGAGCGGCGGTGAGTATCCATTCCTCGTTAAGGATGGAACCTCCGCAGAATGAAGTGCCAGCTTCCATTTCCAGGAACAGACCGACTTGGTAAGGGAATTGTCCAGGGGTAGCTTCGAATCCTCCGACAACACGCTGCACACCAGTGGGAAGAGTCAAGTGTTGATCTTAAAAATTGTAACGACAATCTTAAAAAGCGTTATCCCTCATTGCTATCAGTATTATCGTTGCATTTATGACGATCGAATGCCTGGATATATTCATACATTTGTATACCATACATCCAGGCAGGTAAATCGAACTCAGAAATATACCTTCCAATATGCGGGCTACATTCTTAGGTAAGACTTGCATCGTGTTGATGGTATCCAAATCGACGTCGATGGCCTTAAGGACATACGGAAAACTTGTTATTGATACTTTTTACTGTTAGGGATGGTAAAAATCTGGGTCATGCGATGCTGAGCACATCCCATATGGTATTTAATGCATCTTCTTCCATGCATATAGGATTTGTTCACGCTACGAATAACGTTGATATAACTAATGTATCTTTATTCCCTTCAGTCATGAAGATAAGTAGATTAAAATGTATGATCATACCTGGGCCATCACGGCCATAACGCAAAGTGCTACGAAAACCTTCATGTTGACACTGGTGCCTACTAAAAGTCTGAATGGTTCGTAGGATATATATAACCATTCTGAAGACAGATAATGAGTCTAAATAATCCATTTAATTTCTGGCCACAGACCAATTAGCAAATACGGATGTCAGCGTATTCGTAATATCTAAAGATCAAACCCAGATAAATATCATTTTTGAATTGCCATGTCGCTATCTACACGATAATTTAAAATACAGGTAGGATTAAGAGACACTAGTGAGGTATCAATCTCAATCAAAGATATGTACATATATCGAAGAAATTGATAGTACCGATTATCAAATAGAACAAGTTTGCTTTGAGAAAGGTAAGCATGGTATGGTATACATACGTCATGCATACAGTACATACACAAATCCGTACTTATAAGGCATATAGGTATATGTTCGCAAGCTCAGTCTGCGATTCACATCGTACATACATTGATTACATCGTTAATTCAGAAATGCTACCGAGTCATTCTTTTATTGATTTCGTTGACGTCGCATTTCGTATAAATTATTGATGGCAAACCGTGATTGCGTCTAATGAATTGACAAATCAAATTATTCCAAATGTTAAGATATGTGGGACTCGACACCTCTTGTCTAGGATTCTTTATCTGATTTTCACGCACTGTCGCCATTAGGTTTCTTTTTTGTTGCCAAAAAACGCATACCTAGGAACAGAGGCAACGCAATAAGAACACGGGTAATTGGAAAGAAAAGGCTCTCTTTCAGTCTTAATATATTTGCTACAATGTATTTACATGGGGAAATTTTACACACGAACATTACTAACTGTACAATCGAATGAAATATGACAAAACTATAAACAGAACACGTAGGAAACAAACAAAAATACGTAGGATAAGCATAGTACAATTGATTTTGCAAATACTTCGATTTTCACCCCAAAAAAACACCAAGACTATAGCCTTAGTTTTTTCTCAAAATCTGAAAGAGAAGTCTACATTTTTTTTGAAGAGTTCCCTGTGCTATTCTTATGTATTTTGACCTCAGGAATCCGAATCTGCAAGCCAAATTGCATTACCTATTAAATTGATCAGGTTATCGCCAATTTATCGATCTGAAAAGTGATAAATCAAGGATATAACTCGATGGGATTCAGTCCTAGCTCAATCTACTTGATAGATCCGTGTTGCTAGAGTCTAAATACAGTAAGACGATAGCAATATGAACAATTCATGAACTTTCTTACACGTTTCAAGTTTTCTTTCACTTTTTAGCTTTTAATCCTTCACTTAATGCTGTACCTATTTTTCCCAGGTTGTTCTGGCGCCTAATCATAAGCAACCCTGCATCACACACATGTCGACACCTACGAGTTGCCCAACTCAGGCGCTTGGAATAAATTGAGCATCGACGAAAATTAAGGGTTGTTGACCTAGCGCTGTCAAAAAGCTCATAGACGTCGGGATGCTGGCGGGCTAATGAACACTAAGGTAAATGGAATACAAACGCGAAACAACGGGCACAAAAAAGTGGATCATTCTAGCGAAGAAGACATTATGCCACCGTATATAATTCCCTCGAGGCTGAACGAGCAGAATACCTTTTGAAAGGAAGAGGGTAGAAAGAAGGTAGGATCACAAGGTAGGATTCTTGTACAAGCATTGTTCAGACTCTCTCATGTAACTTGGATTTCTCTTCAGATACAGCTGAAACATGTGTAAACTGGAATCTTATTCAAAACGCAACACGTTTCCGACTCAGCAAGTCTCCTGAACCACCATCGTATGGACCATATCAGAGACGTCGATCATCAATTTCCCTTCGAAAGCGAAATGATGACAGAACATTGCAACACTTGGTGGCTGCTCAAGGGGGGCACGACCCACCCCAATAATCGGCTACCGATGAACACGAATCTCCGATATTAAATGTTCTCGTGGAAGGTGGGCATCAGGATGATGGAAAATCGAAATGGTCACCCGGAAAGCAGAGCTGTGATGAATAACGGTAAGTGCCGATGACAGCAATACAATAGTATATCTATGGCAATACCGACGCGTTATAGGTACAGTCAAACGCGGCCCAGCGAAGCGAGCGCAAAGTAAGGTTTTGTTTAAAAATATCAGCATCATTTGGATGGAAAATATCCGTCAGATTCTAATTCTCATTTTTATTCACAAGTTCAAGCACGGCAGTGATAATCGGACGTTCTTGGACCAACTCGGAGGAGATTGCAGGCCGTTCGGAGGATGTACCTTTGAGAGGAATTTTTGCCGGCTCATTTCCAACTTGGAGATTTGATTCGCGAAAATCGATGTCTATACATCTATACACCATCGCACGGGCCTACAGATTAGGACGTGGATCCACGATGAATGGAAAAGGAAAAACCTACCAACAGATTATCAAATCTGATGAAATACATGACTATTTAGGCTAAGAGAGACCTCAAAGGAGGATGGTAAGCTGATCTCTGGCTCTCTCGGCATCCGGAAGTTTACAAACATTGAAAAATCACTTTCTCGTTTCAGAAAGATCGGTAGAGTTTCCCGGTTGATTTACGATACTGCTCGTTGACAGCTCTTCGCAAGTTCGGGTTACGCACTCGTCTTGGAACGAATTTCGCACGCTGTCGCCATTTTGTCTAATATATCAGTGAAAGAAATTGAGATATCTGAATAGCTTTAAGTCGTAGCTTGGTCGAGTCGACGGATTCGTGTTTCTGGAATCAAACTACGTAGAAATACGTTCGCTGCAAACATTTATTAAGTATTTTACGTCGAATTTGCGGAACGGCAATCCTATAAGACTGTAGTCTTCAATTTCGAGACTAGAAATCACGACTAAATTACTTCCTTTTGGTTTCTTATGTATTTTGAGCCCGGAAATCCGAATCTGCTCACTGAATTGATTTATCTATCGAATTGATCGAGTGATCGCCAATCTTTCACCCTAGGGAGCGAAAAAATTGAAATAGCTCCATAGCTTCGAGTCGTAGCTCACTCAATTCTACGGATTTGTGTCCCTGCGGTCAGAATACATCAGAAACATACTTCTTATTATGCTCGTGCAATCGCAAAAATCCTACGAGACTGTAGTTCTCGCTTTTTTTCAATTTCTAGTCCGGAAATAGCATCTCATTTTCTGATTCCTGGGTCTTCCATGTATTTTGAGCTTAGGAATGCGCATATGCTGATTGAATTAATTTACCTGTAATATTATTCGAGTTATCATTGATTTTCCACCGCGAAAATCATTAATTTGCTATATATCTACATAGCTTTTAGTCGTAGTGTGATTTTGTAATCAGATTGTTGTTTCCTCAGTCGAAATACAGAAGATTGTCGCACTGTCAAGGTTCTTTATAATTCTTTTTTCGTTTTTCCTGTATTTTCTTCTATTATTTTATTTATTTTTGAATATTTAACGCATCTCTCCTGATCTCTGATAGTGTCTGATGATACACAGCCAAAGAGACATCAGCTTAGATCATTGAGGATTTTTTTCTGATTTTTTCCTAATGATTTGCTAATTTTTTTCTATTTTTTTCTATTTTTCAGGATTTTTAATTACTCTTTTAATTAATTACTAGATAATACCCAGCCCCTGCAAGCGGCCAATGATATCCGAGTGAAGCTAGGATAACTAGGATTTATTTAAGAATTTTTCCTGATTTTTCCCGATTTTTTCTGATTTTTTCTGATTTTTTCTAATTAATTAAATGAATTTTCACTAAGCTCCGCCCACAAAGCGCATAAGCTCCGCCCACAAAGCGCAAAAAAATGGCCCTGGTGGCGCCATCTCTCGGATTTTTTGCTGGAACTAACCCTCAGTTTTGGCTCAAAATCGCGCTCGTGGCGCCATCCCACGGAATCTTCGCGAACTATTTTTGTAAACAAGCCGCCATTTTTTTCCGAATAAAAATGGCGGATAAAAATGGCGGATCAAGATTACCCTGGTGGCGCCATCTCTCGGATTTTTTGCTGGAACTAACCCTCAGTTTTGGCTCAAAATCGCGCTCGTGGCGCCATCCCACGGAATCTTCGCGAACTATTTTTTGACAACGAGCCGCCATCTTGGATTTTTATCCGAAAAAATTACTGCTAAAAAAATCCAAGATGGCGGCTTGTTGTCAAAAATAGTTCGCGAAGATTCCGTGGGATGGCGCCACGAGCGCGATTTTGAGCCAAAACTGAGGGTTAGTTCCAGCAAAAAATCCGAGAGATGGCGCCACCAGGGCCATTTTTTTGCGCTTTGTGGGCGGAGCTTATGCGCTTTGTGGGCGGAGCTTAGTGAAAAATCATTTAATTAATTAGAAAAAATCAGAAAAAATTAGAAAAAATCAGAAAAAATCAGGAAAAATCGGAAAAAATCAGGAAAAATCGGGGAAAAATCAGAGATGTTGTTACTCAAGTCGCTAGCAGGAAAAGAATCTTTCTACTCAGCATTCCAAGCTGTAGCTAGAGGGTTTTGGTCTCAACCCGAGAGAGCTGTCACCGGAGGCAAAGGGCCTCTGTTTGCATATCAAACCAGCATCAACAGGTGATACGTGGTTATTCTAATGAATATTAGCTGCCCTTTGCTTAGATTCAATAACAGCATCTTTTTTTATCAGTAAAGTGTCCTGTAAAATCTCCATGTCTGTCATCGCTGTGGGTGGTTGACACGAGTACATGCCATCGGACCACTCGACTCACCGGAGAAGGGACCAGAGTATGCTAATGTTAGCTGCAAATTATGCAGTGATCAGTTGGAAGAGAGAATGTATCCCAACGACACAGGAACGAGGCTGATGCCTTCTGCCTTTCCAACGTTACGACTACATGGAATATTCAACGAGGTGTGAGTACACTTTAATGATGGATCATTCGTATCATGGATACCATTGTATTTCTGTCCATATCAGAAATCCTACATTAATAATATCTATTTGCAATTCAGGAGGCGTAATGGAATTGCTATGCCAACAGACCTGATCCAACAAGCCTCAGGCAATCTCTTCAACTTCTCATTCTACATCTTTTCCAATACATTTCAACCTTAAAAATACGAATCCATTGAGTGAACTAGGCAAGAAACGAATACCAGTGGTAACGTAATCAAGTCAATAAGTCTGCGGTCTCCCTTGTTCCCGATTATTAACTTCCTTTTTTCTGTTACAGGAGCAAAGTTAGCAGCCGGAAGACGAACCCGCCCTGCATCTAGGACACAAGACTCGTCAGTGCATCTGCATAATTGTTCATTATATTTGTGAAGCGGATAAGAATACACATATCATTTATCATGTAGCCGTAGATCATTTACTTTCTGAAATAAATGAACTGTTGATTCAATGTATAGGCTTTGTCAATTGCATTGTAGCACATTTATTATTAATCGTCGTTGCATCTGTATAAATGATGAGGCCTGCATATTCCTGCATGCATGCATGTGATGATGCATGATATCATTTACGATATGATCTATGAACTTTGCGAACAACGGATATCAATGGATGAGGTGTGCAAGGGTGTGAACAATAATAAATGAACAATTGTGTATTGGTAGAAGAAAATGTTTATTCATGAATCAGCGGTCAAAAATACATATCTATCTGACTTATTTAATAAATATAAGGACATCGAAACGACTATTATGGATTCATTCTTACAGATACATTCATTCTTATATGATTATAACGAGGTACAATAGTGTGCAGCACAATATAGTTCGATCTCGCTTAACATTAGATTGTTAATTTGATAGTTCTTAAATTAAAAATACAGACAATAAGTATACAGGACGGTCTATGAACATTATAACTTATTTAGATAAATAATCTACGCCGAACATATGATGATTGGCCTTGTAGATGCACCAAGGATAGTCTTGACTCGATGAAGGTCCGAACTGATTCGTGAGCTGCTCGTTTGTCTCCTGAAACCAAAAAGTCAAACAGGGGTGAGTACACATGATGGAAGTGAATAGCATCAGATCGCTAAATCGGCGATAACTTGAGCAATTTAATAGGTAATTCAATTTGGCTTGCAGATTTGGATTCCTGAGGTCAAAATACATAAGAATACTATAGGAAACTCTTCAAAAAAAATTGTAGACTTCTCTTCCAGATTTTGAGAAAATACTAAGGCTATAGGCTTACTGTTTTTTTGGGGTACAAATCGAAGTATCTGCAAAATCAATCGCACTATGCTTATCCTACGTATTTTTGCTCAGGGAACACGAATACGTCGATGAAATTAATCTAGAATCAAATCCCATCGAGATATCTTTGATTTATCACTTTTCAGATCGCTAAATCGGCGATAACTTGATCAATTAAATAGGTAACTCAATTTGGCTTGCAGATTTGGATTCCTGAGGTCAAAATACATAAGAATACTATAGGAAACTCTTCAAAAAAAATTGTAGACTTCTCTTCCAGATTTTGAGAAAATACTAAGGCTATAGGCTTACTGTTTTTTTGGGGTAAAAATCGAAGTATCTGCAAAATCAATCGCACTATGCTCATCCTACGTATTTTTGCTCAGGGAACACGAATACGTCGATGAAATTAATCTAGAATCAAATCCCATCGAGATATCTTTGATTTATCACTTTTCAGATCGCTAAATCGGCGATAACTTGATCAATTAAATAGGTAACTCAATTTGGCTTGCAGATTTGGATTCCTGAGGTCAAAATACATAAGAATACTATAGGAAACTCTTCAAAAAAAATTGTAGACTTCTCTTCCAGATTTTGAGAAAATACTAAGGCTATAGGCTTACTGTTTTTTTGGGGTAAAAATCGAAGTATCTGCAAAATCAATCGCACTATGCTCATCCTACGTATTTTTGCTCAGGGAACACGAATACGTCGATGAAATTAATCTAGAATCAAATCCCATCGAGATATCTTTGATTTATCACTTTTCAGATCGCTAAATTGGCGATAACTCGATCAATAAAATAGGTAATTCAATTTGGCTTGCAGATTCGGATTCCTGAGGTCAAAATACATAAGAATACCATAGAAAACCCTCTAAAAAAAAATGTAGACTTCTCTTCCAGATTTTGAGAAAACACTAAGGCTATAGGCTTACTGTTTTTTTGGGGTAAAAATCGAACTATTTAGAAAATCAATTGCAGGACGCTTATCCTACGTATTTTTGCCCAGGGCACACGAATACGTCGATGGAATTAATTTAGAATCAAATCCCATCGAGATATCCTAGATTTATCACTTCTCAGATCGCTAAATTGGCGATAACTCGATCAATAAAATAGGTAATTCAATTTGGCTTACAGATTCGGATTCCTGAGGTCAAAATACATAAGTATAGCATAGGAAACCCTTAAAAAAAAAATGTAGACTTTCCTTCCAGATTTTGAGAAAACACTAAGGCTATAGGCTTACTGTTTTTTTGGGGTAAAAATCGAACTATTTAGAAGATCAATTGCAGGACGCTTATCCTACGTATTTTTGCCCAGGGAACACGAAGACGTCGATGGAATTAATTTAGAATCAAATCCCATCGAGATATCCTAGATTTATCACTTCTCAGATCGCTAAATTGGCGATAACTCGATCAATAAAATAGGTAATTCAATTTGGCTTACAGATTCGGATTCCTGAGGTCAAAATACATAAGTATAGCATAGGAAACCCTTAAAAAAAAAATGTAGACTTTCCTTCCAGATTTTGAGAAAACACTAAGGCTATAGGCTTACTGTTTTTTTGGGGTAAAAATCGAACTATTTAGAAGATCAATTGCAGGACGCTTATCCTACGTATTTTTGCCCAGGGAACACGAAGACGTCGATGGAATTAATTTAGAATCAAATCCCATCGAGATATCCTAGATTTATCACTTCTCAGATCGCTAAATTGGCGATAACTCGATCAATAAAATAGGTAATTCAATTTGGCTTACAGATTCGGATTCCTGAGGTCAAAATACATAAGTATAGCATAGGAAACCCTTAAAAAAAAAATGTAGACTTTCCTTCCAGATTTTGAGAAAACACTAAGGCTATAGGCTTACTGTTTTTTTGGGGTAAAAATCGAACTATTTAGAAGATCAATTGCAGGACGCTTATCCTACGTATTTTTGCCCAGGGAACACGAAGACGTCGATGGAATTAATTTAGAATCAAATCCCATCGCGATATCCTAGATTTATCACTTCTCAGATCGCTAAATTGGCGATAACTCGATCAATAAAATAGGTAACTCAATTTGGCTTGCAGATTTGGATTCCTGAGGTCAAAATACATAAGAATACTATAGGAAACTCTTCAAAAAAAATTGTAGACTTTCCTTCCAGATTTTGAGAAAATACTAAGGCTATAGGCTTACTGTTTTTTTGGGGTAAAAATCGAAGTATCTGCAAAATCAATCGCACTATGCTCATCCTACGTATTTTTGCTCAGGGAACACGAATACGTCGATGAAATTAATCTAGAATCAAATCCCATCGAGATATCTTTGATTTATCACTTTTCAGATCGCTAAATCGGCGATAACTTGAGCAATTTAATAGGTAATTCAATTTGGCTTGCAGATTTGGATTCCTGAGGTCAAAATACATAAGAATACTATAGGAAACTCTTCAAAAAAAATTGTAGACTTCTCTTCCAGATTTTGAGAAAATACTAAGGCTATAGGCTTACTGTTTTTTTGGGGTAAAAATCGAAGTATCTGCAAAATCAATCGCACTATGCTCATCCTACGTATTTTTGCTCAGGGAACACGAATACGTCGATGAAATTAATCTAGAATCAAATCCCATCGAGATATCCTAGATTTATCACTTCTCAGATCGCTAGATTGGCGATAACTCGATCAATAAAATAGGTAATTCAATTTGGTTTGCAGATTCGGATTCCTGAGGTCAAAATACATAAGTATAGCATAGGAAACCCTTAAAAAAAAAATGTAGACTTTCCTTCCAGATTTTGAGAAAACACTAAGGCTATAGGCTTACTGTTTTTTGGGGTAAAAATCGAACTATTTAGAAGATCAATTGCAGGACGCTTATCCTACGTATTTTTGCCCAGGGAACACGAAGACGTCGATGGAATTAATTTAGAATCAAATCCCATCGAGATATCCTAGATTTATCACTTCTCAGATCGCTAAATTGGCGATAACTCGATCAATAAAATAGGTAATTCAATTTGGCTTGCAGATTCGGATTCCTGAGGTCAAAATACATAAGTATAGCATAGGAAACCCTTAAAAAAAAAATGTAGACTTTCCTTCCAGATTTTGAGAAAACACTAAGGCTATAGGCTTACTGTTTTTTTGGGGTAAAAATCGAACTATTTAGAAAATCAATTGCAGGACGCTTATCCTACGTATTTTTGCCCAGGGAACACGAAGACGTCGATGGAATTAATTTAGAATCAAATCCCATCGAGATATCCTAGATTTATCACTTCTCAGATCGCTAAATTGGCGATAACTTGATCAATTTAATAGATGTAAAGTCTTTGACTTACGTTTCTTATCGACTTCATGATATTATTCAGACCCTGTGAGTGCTTAAAGACATGCAAGAGAAGTTACGTTTACTAGGATTCATTTCAGAGTTCCTCCCATTATTTTCGATTGAGTCCCACGCGTTTTGCCCCTGCAAACGCCTAACCGTAAGCAACTCGACAATACACCCCTGTCATCGCCGTCAGGTTGCCCGGATTAGGCGGCCGATAAGGGAGGCAATCGAGATATCCTTGATTTATCACTTTTCAGATCGATAAATTGGCGATAACTTGATCAATTTAACAGGTAATGCAATTTGGCTCGCAGATTCGGATTCCTGAGGTCAAAATACGTCAAAATAGCATAGGGGACTCTTTAAAAAAAAATGTAGACTTTTCTTCCAGATTTTGAAAAAAACCAAGGCCATAGTCTTGGTGTTTTTTTGGGGTGAAAATCGAAGTATTTGCAAAATCAATTGCACTATGCTTATCCTACGTATTCTCGCGCAGGGTATACCTATAGCGTAATATGTAAAAATATAAGTGTAGGTTTTACATATTACGCTATATATCTGGATCAGTTTACTTTAATTGCTATATCTCCTGGCTTTATCTCAACAATATCAAGACGCCTCATCTAAGCTATTATAAAACTCCACGTCAATCAGGACAAGGATAATATCTTCACAATATTATGAATCCGATGATTCGAATAGTTAATTGAAAAATGTCTCGTTTCAATAATCTCGATTCTCTTACCTCTCCAGCAACGATCAAACAAGTTGAACAGGAGGCACCGCTGAATGTTCATTTGACTTCACATCGTTGTTCAGATATGTGGCGCGCTATCGTTTCTTCATATTTTTTGTACGAATCAATGAAATCTTCAACGGTAAGTCCCTGATGCGTATTCGCAACGCGTCTCTGACCGACGAAAAATTATCATGGGAAATCGAGAGGATCCGTAGATATTGTTTCGTTGAGGAAAGCGATGACAAACGTACAAAAGGTCAGCGCGATAAAGCTCTCAGAAAGCTTCGTCAAATAATATCCAAGATGTCCCCGCATATAGAATCCCAAAAGCTGAGGGTCCTGATACATTGTTCGATCAAATTACTGATCCACTTCCAGAACATTGTTTGCTGTGAAAAATCGCTTTGTAACTGGAAGGGACATCGACGGTATCGAATAGCAACGAACTGCTTTTGGGATATTCTCAAGCTTTTCATCCCGAAAAACGAATCGGAGGTCATTTGGGCCGTGATGGACGTAATCCAAGAGGAGAATCTCTTTGGGTGCGTGGATTTTACGTTCGAGATACTAGACGCTCTGATTACGCTGAATGTCGCGGGTTCCAGGGTCGTGGACGAGCTATGGAACCGGGTCGAAGAACAAGGGACGACCTTGGATGTTGCCAAGGACATAATTCGCACCATCTACGGATTGATGGACTCATTGAAATGGCCACAGAGCGACGAAACGATCGTTGCACTCGAACGATTGCTCCGTATCTACCGCTCTGGTATCGGGAAGGAAACGATCGCCAATAGCGGGGACACCGCGCTGGTTTCTTACAGGCTACTGAAAAAAGGGTTAAAGGTATGCCTACAACGCACGTTGGAACACCTTCCCAACGAGCACATCCTCGTTGCCATAGAACGAATGTGCTCATGGTCGGTGGAGGATTCGATCCACGACGAAGATGTCCTCGAGTTTGGTAGCAGCTTAGAATACGCGGCTTTCAAGCACGCCACAAACCTATTTCAAGACACGTTCACTCCGGAAATCTTCCACTTCCTGATGGAGATGATCGCGTCCCAGAGTCGGCTAGTCAGCCTCCTGGGAAACAGAGTTACGCAGTACCTTCTCGACCGAGGAACAAACATGGGCCAATTCGAAACGCCGCAGATTTTTTTCGAGGACACGCACTACGACCTCAAGGTGAACCGCTACCGCCGAGAGGATAAACTATTTTTGAGAAAAAACCGTGCACGATTACACGATAGCTTGATCAAGGGAATTTTGAACCACGGCTCAGCAAGGCTAAATCTCGAAACATCCTACCGCACTATCTGCCTTCTCGCGGTTGAAATACCCTGTGGATTTACGGCAGCGGCTCTCGTCTGCCTCGTAATGAATCTTCAGGATTTAACCATGAAGCGCGATGGCCTCAGGAGAGAGGTCACTTTCCACATTCATGCCTCGGTGGTAGCGATTCTTTCGTTGCTCTGCTGGATTCATGGTGCTAAGGTTTTCTACCAATACGTGAACAAGATCATGATGGAAAGAGCTCGATGGGCTCCTCATCTAAATCCACCGATACAGTCGCACTATTACTTTGCGGCACATCACGTACTCTGGGACAAGCCGGAGCTCTTCTTCGTCGATTGGGAGGCGCGGTACGGTTTGTGGAAGTGCTTCCGTTTACTGGATAGCTGATAGCTGGATAGCTCAGTCTTCGATACATTTTTCTCCAAATTTAGCGATTTTTGGATTTAGGACCACCATTGTGAATTAAACGCTTCGAATTTTTAGGCTTGAATCGTCGGGCGACTTTATGTACACCAAATTGCGAGAAAACCAGTCGATAGTCACTGCGACGTAGCGTAAGTGATAGTAGGTATTCAATTATACCTATATTCCACTATCCACTGCAGCTCCGACGAATTTCACCCCGCATGAAACCTTCCTTATGCATTCATGCGTGTCTCCCACGAATGGTTTGAATTGCGTCACCTGCACGGTTGCCGGCTGTTATCTATGTCTCTATCAATATAATAATTGTTACGTTGCTAGGTGTATTTCCCCTCGTCGCATGCATCGTCAGGCATTGAGTTATACCTCGGTAGCAGTTAGTAGACCTTGAACCGTTCCACGATATCCACCTGAGCTGACGATGAATTATCGGGACTTCGATCCCTCAGAGTCAAAGCCGAGTCATTGATATCGGGTATACAAATATTCGATAAAAATGTCCGAAAAGTACAGTGTCGAGAACTTTTACTCCGTTGTTTCGCCGGTGAGAGGAACCACCCTGAGTCAAGGTCGTCTCGAAAGCAATAAGCGGACGTCGAAACGTAGCCTGGCAAAAAGATCGGAGGCGAGAATTTCCGTAGAGAAAAAAGAGGAGTTAAAGAATAATCGGGAAAGAGTGAACGAAGAGTCACCAGCAAATGGCACCCAGTTGAACCTCACCCTCGTGGGATCACCGGCACCTCGGTCACAGGTTAGAACTTTGATTGCATCGACGAGCGCAGGTAATGCCGTTAAATGTAAAACAAAAAGTTTGTACGGAAGTTCAAAATCTCGGGAACTAAGCGCAATGCACGATGTTTGCATGGAAAAGTTACACCAGTTTGCCGATAACCCGACGAAATTTGTACGAGTGGAAGGAAACCGTGAGGAGACTGAACTCAAGTTGGATCTAGCATTTTCTGATCGTACCGACGAATCTGACAATTACTACAATTCCCACAATATTGCTTTTGGGGAAAACGGGGAGTATCGAATCCCTGAATACGACCACATTCGATTCCTCCAATTCAGCATCGGAGACGCTCCGTATTCCAGAGAAACGGATTCTGCAGAGCAGCACGGCGATTCTTGCAGGACTTCTGCCGTGTCAATGAACCCTGAAAATAACGACGACAAGTATGACAACGGACACATGCGAGATCAAACCCCAGAGATTGACGGCCATAATGCCGGAACTCCGATTTCCCTTCAGGGCGATGTCAGGCCAAATTCATCAGGATCGGGCGAAGATCTTCCCGGAGAGGTTGTAGCTCCATGGAACCCGAAGATTAATTATGGCTTAAACTGGACAATGAGCAATGTAGTGCAAAATCATCCCCTTGGATCGGCTATCAATTATAAAAACACGATTAATCCAGGGGTGGAGAAATTCATGTTGGACACCGAGGCCGAATCATTGGGCGGGGGGTACATCGCCGATACCAAAAATACGCTGGATAAAAATCTGCTTGCAATCGATAGAGATCTGCCCGAAGAAGCGTGCTTACGGACACCTCTGGGGTCGGTTGAAAACACGTCGCAAACATTCGCATCTGCATCCCCTGAGACTGGGCGTACGACCTTGAGTCAAACTTCGAGCGGGGATGGAACCTGGCACGGGCACAGTCTGAACAGTCCTTATTTCGCATCCTTGCGGGAGAGCAATTGCCGTCGAGGGAACTTGGAGGATAATTCTCCCCGGCTGCGGCCGGAGATCGAATGGTACGAAGAAACGGACGAGTGCCTGACGATCGTAAAAGACGAATGCAACTCTGCATCCTCATCCGTGAACGGTGCGGTCCACGGGTACACTTTTATTGCCGATCAAAGAATGTTGGGCACAAAATCAGAATTTAAAAGTGAGAGTGGTCGTCGAAACATTGCTGGGATAGGTCAGTCTTCAAGGTATTCATCGGTGATGGAATCTGCAGCGGTCGTTAAATCTACGCCCGAAGAATCTGTCCGGATGGATCTGCAGCTACCGTCAACGAAAATCGAGGAGCCTGGCGATAACGTGAAGGATATTTGTGAGGACGACGGTGCCCCGGATGACTTAGACGATCATATCGATATACCAAAGATTCCCTTTACCTCCACTTCCTCGTCGTCCTCCTCCGCCACCTCTTTCTCCTCTCCAATTTCTGCTTCTTCTTCGTCTTCTTCATCTTCTTCGATTTCCGGAAGATCACGAGTTTCCTCTACAGTTTCCGTCTCGGCGGAAATCAAAACGGAGGGTCAAGAAGGGCAAATAAACATCGGGGAATCGGTAGACGTGAAGCGATCGGAGCCCTTCAATTTTTGCTCAAGCTCTAATAATGTTCTGCACATGACTCTGGACGAGGTTTATTTGGCAGCGGAATATTCGAGAAAATTATCGAAGATATTTGATCAGGTATTAAAAAGATCGGAGAGCAGCGATTCCGCGACCTACAAAATGCGGGGCGAACCGACGTAGACCCGCTTTTACGTATCTGCATACCTATAGGTAATATACCTTCATAAATTCGCATTTTTAGGAGTTTCCTATGAGTCCTGGCTGCCGGCCATTCGCCGTGCAAGTAATTTTGATGTACGTATCAAGTTGAAAGCAGATGTTAATAAAATAGCGAAGATATAACATGCAGAATTTACCTATGAACAGGTATAACTGTTTATTCATTTTTGAAAGTAGAAAACACCGTATTCGAATCGTATGGGTACATTATAATTATGACATAGTCGTGGAATTTTTTGAATCAATTGCGGATTACGACGGAACCGTCGGTATTTTTCTCGATCCAATCTAGGTAGCTGGTAATGCGGGTGTATACGCCGGGCCAACCAACAGCACAGCCTAGGGAGATACCGAAGGACACCAAACCGACCTGGGTTCTTTGGCCATCAGCATCGTCGACAACCAATGGGCCGCCGGAATCACCCTAAAACATGATGGATCGTGAATAAGAGAACTTGGAAACTATAATTGCAGGTCTGTGATCAAACAGATATAATATCCGTATAGAAATAACTTACGCTGCAAGAAGAGCGACGATTTGAGCCATCCAGGCAGATGTGTGATGCTCCAACTGAGCCCATGAACCGCCTGTTGCACGAGGCGTTATCCAGGATGCTGTCCCGGGTGTAGCGAAGGACCGGGCTGATGCCACTCGCAGCTGTACGATTGGCAGAAACGATCAAATGTTAATTGTAAACGGATTTAGAATTATCAAATAGCAAAAGTAACCGGCGGATATTATCACCGGTGCGTATACAGGCATGTAATATTAGGTACATGCTTACAATCTGTGGCCTTTCCCCAGCCAGATACAGTTGCGGTTTCACGGACGAAGGTTTCACTGGCCTGAGAACGTTTTGGCAGACGAGTCGGCTGGACACGATCTGTAATTTGAATAACCGATATTTATAATTAGAAAAACGGTGATTCCTACATGCGTATATACAAATACATGTAAATAATGGAATATGTTCAGTTTTACCGGAAAATACGATTGGTTTTTCGAGTAAGATCAGCGCAATGTCGTTAACGAGGGTTGCAGCGTTCCATTTTTCATGGGTGAACCATCTCTTAGCATTGACTCTGACCCCTGCGTCCAGGCGACGGACCATATCATGGGCCCCGACGACGACCACAGCGGATCTGATGGAATCGACACAATGAGCGGCGGTGAGTATCCATTCCTCGTTAAGGATGGAACCTCCGCAGAATGAGGTACCTCCTGCCATGTTCAGGAACAGACCGACTTGGTAAGGGAATTGTCCAGGGGTAGCTTCGTATCCTCCGACGACACGACCCACACCGGTGGAGAGGGTCAAGTGTTGCTCTTAAAAATTGTAACGAAAATCTTAAAATGACGATCATTTACGACGATCGAATGCCTGGATATATTTATACATTGGTATAACATACAGGGAGAATTGGTGGAAACTAGCCACTCCATATACGCCTGACTAGCGGCAACTTAACATGCGCTCACCATGTGCGTGAACCTCCGCCGGTATCAGCGGTCACGGACACGTTAAGTTGCCGCTAGTCAGGCGTAAATGGAGTGGCCAGTTTCCACCCTGTCTATCCAGGCATTGAAATCGAATACAGAAATATACCTTCCAACATGCGGGCTACACTCTCAGGGACGACTCGCAGCGGGTTGATGGTATCCAAATCGACGTCGATGGCCTTAAGGACGTACGGAAAATTTGTTATTGATATTTTTTACTATTAGGGATGGTAAACATTTGGGTCATGCGATGCTGAGCACATCCCAAAAGGTATTTAATGCATCTTCTTCCATGCATATAATATTTGTTCACGCTACGAATAACGTTGATATAACTAATGTATCTTTATCCCCTTCAGTCGTGAAGATAAGTAGATTAAAATGTATGATCATACCTGGGCCATCACGGCCATAAAGCAAAGTGCTACGAAAACCTTCATGTTGACACTGGTACCAGCTACTGAAAATCTGAATGGTTCGTAGGATATATATAACCATTCTGAAGACAGATAATGAGTTGAAATAATCCATTTAATCTCTGGCCATCGATCACTTAGCAAATACGGATTTCAGCGCATTCGTCATATCCAAAAATCAAACCCAGATAAATATCATTTTATAATTGTTATGTCGCTATCTACACGATAATTTAAGATTCAGGTAGGATTGAGGTATACTAGTGAGGTAAGAATCCCAATGAAAGACATATCGAAGAAATTGATAGGACCGATATCAAAGTAAACAATTTTGCTTTGAGACAGGTGAGCATGGTATAGTATACGTACATCATGCATACAGTACACACACACATACGTACTCATAAGGCATATAGGTATACGTTTCGCAAGCTCATTCTGCGATTTACATCGTACATACATTGATTACATCGTTAATTCAGAAATGCCACGGAGTCATTCTTTTATTGATTTCATTGACATCGCATTTCGTATTAATCATTGATGGCAAACCGTGATTGCTTCTAATGAATTGACAAATCAAATTATTTCAAATGTTAAGATATGTGCGTCTCGACACCTCTTGTCTAGAATTTTTTATCTGATTTTCACCCACCATCACCATCAGGTTTCTTTTTTGTTGCTAAAAAACGCATAACTAAGGATGGATTCAACGCAATAAGAACACGGGTAATTGTATAATTGCTACGATGTATTTACATGGGGAAATTTTACACAAATATTAATAACTGTACAATCGAATCAGACATATCAGAACTACAAACAACATATCCCGGAAAACGAAAGGGTAGAATACAACAATAATCATCAGCTCCTTATAGTTCCGTTCTTTATTGGAATTAGGTATATATTTACATGTATGGGGCATTCCACGCCAACCCACCGGGCCGGGGACCCTGACGAATTTGGATTTTTCTAATTTTATTTCTTTATGATTGACCTTACTCCAAAAATGACGTAAAGGTATATGTAAAATTAATTCTATTTTTTAAATTATTTGAAAAAAATTATATATTTGTTTTCTGTTACTATATATTCATATATTTTTACATGCTACGCTCTATATCTGATCAGTTCACTTTGATTAGTATATCTCCTAGCTCTATCTCAACAATATCATGACGTCTCATCTAAATCATTTGGAAACTCCACGTCAATCACGACAAGAATATTATCTTCATAATATTATGAATCCAATAATTAGCAGATAATCGGAATATGTACAGTTTGATTGTAACAATATTATCAACCATATCCTGTGATGAGTACGTGGAGTTTTGCTGTGTCAACATACGTAGTTCAGCGTTCTCAAATGCAGGCGTTCAAGGATATTATCCTGAAATTATTGCATGGCTGATAATTCCTAATTACTGTAGCCCGCCCTCGCTAAGCGACGCGATAAAAGATGTCTTCTCAAACTAGGTATGACTCAAAACCACAAATCTCCTCCTTCATCTTCGTCTGGTTGTGCGTCTATTTCTTGTTTTGTTTCTAACGGATTATTCTGAATGTCCTCGTCACTTTCCGAGACGGCTAAGTCATCCTGAATCTTGTCAACGACCTTCTCTTCTCGGGACGGTAAACCAGCGAGCAAGAAATCGGACGGGTCGTAATTCGGATCAACATCCATACTTTCCTCTGTAAACAATTATTAACCCGACCATTAGAAACAATTCGATTATCACACATTATAAAGAAATCAACACTTTTTGGGTTAAAGTTTAAATATTTCATCTGACAAACTACCTTGTTGGAGCAGCTGCTGTTCTCCGGTATAAAATCCTACGTTGCCCAACTGAACCATAGCTTCCGCAGCCTGTTGGCTGTCGTCATCAGCGGGTACTTCATTCGACTCTCTCATTTCGTTGACTTCTAACGTCTCCATTTCAGTTTGCTCTAATTGTTCGTCCGTTCCAAATGGTACTTCATCGAACTCGTCTTCGCTTGAGAATTGGAGGTCTATGGAAAGCGCAGGAATTAATGTATGAGTTAAAAAAAAAACTTCACTCGTTATACGGTCTTTCAAAGGTAAATGTGTTTGAGATTTGTCTGGTACCTTCTTCGAGAACGTCTTTTTTCTTCGCACGTCCACTACGCCCTAATTCACCATCCATATCACCTTCGACGTCGACGAAATCAAAATCGTCCATCATTGATTTACCGAATGGATTATCGGGAGAACTAGTTTGACTCTGAAAAAAGCGAAAGAAAATATAGTAAAAAAAACCCTCTCACGCATCACTGCACTGTAGCAAAATTTGGTTAACGTACACCTCTAAACTCTGGTTCAGCGATGGTATAATTCTCTTCATCCGGACCAAGCCACGAGGAATCGATATCTGCTTGTTCCATAGCCCGTTGTTGGACCAACGTGATATTTCCCTCAAGTTGTGTCAGATGGTCGTCGTACTGAAATCGATGCAAAAGTTAGAAAAAGTAGGAGGTTTCCATACGCCTGCGATAGTTAGCAAATATAGTATCTCAATTACCTCTTCCAACGTTTCCTTACAAGCTTTTACCAGGGCTTCTGCCTTGAGCGTGAACGGCGAATCTTTTCCATTATAAACCGTACAATTTTCCAATATCTGTTCGATGTCCCTGAGGAACTCATGTCGGCTGTGATACTTGTGAGCTGGATTCAAAGATAATCATGCAGTTCAATGAATGGGCTATTTTAATAGCTAACAATGTCATACGAGTGTGGTCATACCTGTAACTTTTTTAGAAATTGCTTCCAAGTCCATCGGCCTTTTGATAACGTTGTAATAATCTTTCACTAACTTTTTGTTAACCGGCTTAAGGAACGGCCAAGCCTCGGTCATGGACTTTAATTTATTGTTAACTACGTTATCGAGAATAAATGTCAGTGCCACTTGATCGTTATCGTCCAACAATGGATTAATAGCTTTTTCAAGCCTCATTAGACGATCCTCTTTTTCGCCTAGCCTGTCGACGCAAGTATCCAGCATTCGTTTCGCGGCAACTGTCAACGAACTCTTAGCTCCGTTGTAAAGCGTTGAATTTTCAACGATCTGATTAACGTCAGCTAAAAATTCTCCCCTGCTTTGATACTTCTTCTGCCTCAAGTTCTCCCTTATGGTTTGTAAATCCATAGGCCGTTGAACGATTTTATAATAATCCGTAACCGCCTGTAACAATTCGTTGATTTTCATGATAAAGATAAGATTCGTTCATGCAGGTACGGGGTAGAGTTCTGGCTCTTACTTTTGCGTTCACTGGGAATAGGAATGGTTGGACATCCGGCAGATCGCGCATCTCGTTTAGAATACTTTCTAACATCGTAGACATGACAACGACCGGATCAGTTCTGCGCCTGTTGGCTGGTCGCTGCTGTCTCTTGAGATAATCGCAATGATCATCTCCGGTAGCACGGCGACGTTTCCGTGCCCCAACAGCCTCCTTGGGTACTTTTAGTAACAAAGTGCGCCTCTTCATTTCTTCGGCGTGCTAAGGTAGGGTTAGTCATAATTTGAGAATGATCTGTCTGTAGGAACTTGAAATTGAAAAGTGAAAATTGCCTTTGGCATTCACAAACCTTTATAAGCTTCGAAGAGAGTTTTACTTTAGTTCCGTCAACATTGACCAGATCCTGATCGTCGGTATTGAGCTGCTTCTCGATTTCTTCCTCCTGCTCCTCCGTCATGGCTACGTTGACCGGGGCAGTAGGCATACTGTTCTGATAAAGGGGACACGCCTTGTTGGTTCGCATATGCCCTACATTGCCACAAGCACCACATTTTAATTTCAAGTCTGGTTTAAGTTTAGGCTTCTTACGTTTAGAAGGAGATACTTCAGGCTTAGGATGTTTAGAGGAAAGAGAAGAGGATTGGAAATTACTTAATGGAAGGATGTTGGAGGACGAGGTAGTCGGGGTATTCATGGACGAACGCTCGAACAGGTTAGATGAACCGAATGGATTTGGCAGAGGACCGCCCAGCATTCGTTCCCGTTCCTGATTGCGCTTGATTCTACGCAGCTGTTCCTGGATTCTTCTTTTTTCCCGCTTCATTTCTTCCTTCTGTGCTTCGTCCAAGGTTGCAAATTGCTTGATAAAAGTCTCGTCTTTGGAATTCCGAATTTTTATGTAAGTATCGATAACAGCTGGTTTTCTCACGAGTTCCACCCTAGTGAATTCTTTTCCCTCAGGATTTCTGAATGTTCGGTATATCTTCAGAACTCTACCCTGCTGTGTTCCGTAATTATTAACCATGCTATCGTCTTCGTCGTCTTTCTTTTTTTCTTTGCTCTTTTTATCTTGCTCCTGCATATCACCCATTATCATTTTTCTAAGCTCGTGCCGCTCCTGTTCTTCTCTTTCGAGGGATAACTGGGTGCTGGTTTTTTTGTTCGACAACATGTTCTCGATGTTTTTACCCATTTCTTCTATGTCAGAGCTATCTTCGTCCGAGCTCTCGCCCTCGTCGGTACTAAGAACCTCATTGGATGACAAAACACGATTTTGGAGGTCAAAGATTCTCTGGCATTCCTCTTTATACCTCTCCTGATGCTCGGCTATCGAAAATCTGTTGCCTCTGGAGAACTTTGTCATACCCTCTTCGCCAGCTTTGGCTTTTTCGGTCGACAACGTCCGTACCACGTCGATTACCTCCCATCGAGAAAGTTTTTTTATTTCCTCTTCGGGTACGCCAAACTTCCTCAGCAATGCCTTCGCGTTATTAAGCGAAAGTCTTCGTAGATCCGCGTCTGTACCAGTCACCGTTCTCTTTGGCTGCGCTTCCTGTTCTTCCTGGATGATAAATCATGTTGATTAAAATGCTTACGCTACTTAAAGATTTGATGAAAACTAATGCGCAACTTGTTTTTAACTTACTTTACTGATTGTCGGTTTATTGGGCACTCTGACGTAAGAAAAGCCTTCGCCACAACCGGTAGGATCTGCTGGTCCAGCGAGCTGGAGAAGACACTTTCCCCTCATTGCTTGGATGTAGGCACGGGTGGTGTTCCACGGTGCAACTTTGACTTCGTCGTCCATTTTTAATTGCATTTCTTCATCGTCATCGTCTTGCGGAGTGAACAGGAATTTTTCACCGTAACCAGCATCCTTCAATCGTTGCTCGGCAGCGATCATACTAAAGTAGGCGCAGCACTGCTCAGGAGAAACCATAGCTCTGATTTCCTCTTCCGTTGGCAATCTAAAGTCCGGCTTGATCACCCACCAGTTCGAGTCCATTCCTAATTTTAGAGGCGACAAGAATCAACAAGTTACGCAGGCATAAAATATTTCGAATAGGTATTTCGTTTTACCTGTCCGTTTGAAGTCTGCGCAAAGCTTCAATCTTTTTCTAATGCTGCTTTCGCTGTGCGATGGAAAAGCCTTCTTGATGTCATCCATTTTAATTCTCCTCGGAGTATCTCGAGACTTCCAAAATAGTCTGTATATAAAAACTTGAAGAAAATCTCTGACGAAATTGTTGGCTCGTTTTGAATTTGGACCCGGGACTTCGTACAGTGGACATTCTTGACCTGCACAAAATAGGGCGTCTACCTCTCTCACGTAATATTGTTGCCTGGCGACATACGGAAAAAAAATCACAGTTACATCGGAGTTAAAAAGTGACGATGACCTTCCCGATGTACCAACCTTGTTCTTATTATCAAGAAGTCAGTGTCTTGAATTGCATGTTCGTAAATCGGAGCTCTATACATGTTGTTTTCGATAGCCTGTATACTTTGCCCAGGCGTCAGGATTCCCAGAAAAGGACTGGTATGCGCGTATGCAATTTCCCCATATTTGTACCGCACGGGGCCTTGGTCTTTCCCTGCCCTTCGTTTGTAATAATTCTTGACCTTGGAACACATACCAACTTGGTTCATCAGAGGTGGATGTTCTTCGGAAAATTCAATGAGGACGATCTCTCCGTCTTTTCCTGTCAAGTCTTCCGGAGTCCTCATAAAGAAAACGTCTCCACCTCCCGAAGCGATTCGTTCCTGTTCTCTTTGCTTGGCTTTTTTTTTAATGTGTTTGAGCAGAGGCAAGACACTGTGGGGGCCAGTATGGGAAAGCGGTCCATGACTGTAACGTTTCAATGGTGGTCGATGGAAATTTCTCAGTCTCATAGGTCCCATATGAGTTTGCACGAAAGGTGCTCTCAGTTCTACTACCGGCGTGCTATGTTGAATCAAATTGCCACCACCGACTTTGAGGCGCAGCGTCGTTTCTGAGGAACGCGGCATATAGTAAGAGTCATTGGAAATATTAAACGGATCTCTGTCGGGAGACTTTGGTGGTGGAGGAGGTGCATCTTCTTCAAGGACGTTGATCACACCTGCCTTACCCAGAAGGAGTTTGCTTTTCTTCACGTGGGGATGAGGTATTTTTACTTTTGGTTGGGGTCCGTTATCTTTATGAAGCAGAGCGGGATCTATGTCATCCGGTATACCCAGAACAATATTTTCGTCGTTTGGATCAAGAGTGAGGATCTTTGGTTTTGGTATTTTGCTCATTTGTTCAGCATCCCAGATAACTTCGTCTTCCCAGAGCCCGTAGACTAGCTCCTCATTTTCCACCGGGAAAATAGAGTACCAGGTGTCGTCGTAATTTTCTTCCCGTTGCTGCTGTTGTCCGCTTTTACCCGACGATGCAATTTTGCTTTTTGACTGCATGTGCAGAGGCGTTGTTATTTGAGATGTAGCGAGTCTGACGTTAGGAGCCACGGGCACGGGCGCTCCCTTACCTGGTTGACTAAATGCCTGCGCCGTTCTGTTTCCACTCGAAGGAACCCAACCTGCCGCGTTGTTTTTACTATTCAATTTTTGCATCACTTTATGCTTGATATCATCGCCGTTCCAAACGACGTCGTCTTCCCAATGCAGCTGGGACACCATGAGAAACGAGTCATCGGGAAATATTTCATCGTGTTGCGACTTGATCTCATCTTCTTTTTTCTCCGCTAATTTAAAACCGTAATTGAAACCATCTCCAGTTTCTGGAACATCCAGCATGTCGTACCAGATCTGAGCCGGACCAAAACGCCAGTCGGCAACTTTTGGTCCCATATCACTACTGTCTCCGGTATCTCCCGTTTTCCCCGTCTGCTCTTTGTCTTCTACAGGAAGTAGTAGCTTCTCTTCGTCATTAGAGCGGCATTGGTCCGGTGGTGGATCTGGGGCATAATGCAGCTTCCATCCCTGATTAATGTATCGATTGATTAATAATTTCTTCACTATTGATCAGAATACAAAACGTACCTTAAACTTGGGTTTTCTCTCATCATGATCCGATCCTGAGTCTGAATCTTTGGGGTCGTGATGCTTTTTCTTTTTTCTCCGTTTTCGAACGCCACGCCAAATTTGTGGGAGACTACTAGGCTTTCCAGGACCAAAGAGTCGAGAGAATCTAAGTACCTTGTTAGGGCGAAAGTCTGGAAATAATTCTGTGACATCTATGTTGGCATATTTTGAAGGCAGCATAGAAGCCAGAGGTGTTTCTAATTTCCTCTGACGCGCAGCTTCGGCTTCCTCAGGAGTCAGGGCTTCTTTTTCTTCGGGGATTGGTGGAGGAGGCATTAATTGTTTGTCGGACTTATTTACTCCCTCCTCATCATCTGCATCATAATCACTAGTTTCCTTTTCATTTTTCTTGGAATAATTATCAGTGTTGTCCTCATTAAGATCATCAGCCAATTCATTAATATCAGAGAAATCCAAGGCACTGGGAGACTTTTCTGAGTAGTTGCCATCGTCCTGCTCAGCCTTGGGATCTTTGATGTTTCCAAATTCATCTGCCGTCCCACCGTCATCTTTTTCAGAGTTTTCTTTGGTATCCATAGAAATCATTTCCTGGAGTAATGAGCCCAAACCAAGTCGCCCCAAGGAAGCCAAGTGACGTTTAGCCTCTGAGTCAAGTATGTCATCCTCGAGTTGTCCATCCTCATCGATATTCCCAAATAAAAAACCTGTCATATTCATACCCATATCCATGTCCCTGTCATTATCTTCATCTGAGTCGACCATTTTCACTCAATTAATTAGAACCGTAAATCTGAAGCCGGCAGCTATATTGTTAACGGTTATGCAGACAATGGGTTATGTTTATACTTTTCATTGTAACTCACACATAGTGGTTGTTTAGCCGTTTCACCGACTGATAATCATGACACGGTTTATAAATATCGTTTTTTAGCAGTCACACGATTCTTTAAGCGATTCTTTATAAGAATTCACTTCCTTGATGTCCAACGAAAAGTACTGCTGACTGTTAATAATAAATAAATGCCATACACCACGAAAGCACAAGTGAAACGAATAGTCCTAAAACACTAAAAATAAACTGGGAAACGCCACGTTCTCTGTGGTAGCGTAGACAACTAATTTTATCGGAAATTACCCTCGCGGACTCAACGGGAGATGGATCTACCAAACCGGAAACGTAAGGATCTACATGGAATATACCTCATGATGGGTGAGCATAGTCTAAGGATCGTGTAATCGAGGGGAACGAACATGGCATTTTGTTGAGGAAAGATTGGCTCCCGAGGAGACTTTACGTACCATAGCCGTGGTTTGCGGTGTAATAAGGGTGATTTTCCTGTGATAATTGACCAACGTCAAAATGGGGTAGGTTTGACAATTCTTTCTTTTCCGTAGCTCTCAAGTTGACTCATTAATTAAACTTTGACGGCGAGCCAAATATCGGCGATAGTGCATTACCCTGTGTTTATTTTGCTGCTCCGAAACCCAAAACAAATTGACTTTTATACACAGAAGTTATGCCCCGAGTTTACTTTTCTCACGTAAATAATTTGCCAATAATCCTGCAACCAAATTGAATTTACTAACTTCAAATCCGATGTAACAATACTGTAATAATATCGTGTGCTTCAGACCTGAAACAATCTGTGCTCATGAAGGTAATTTTGCGCCCCTTGAATCTCTGTGTTAAATCTTTGTAAGGGCAATCAATTCTGATCTGTCATCTGCAAGGATCAGAGTACATCATCTGTCACATTGCATTCTCTTTCATTGTACTCAGTATACGAGCATGATTAATTGCTGGTTCCTTTTAATATTTTCAGAAATTCAGATTTGGAATGCATTGATCCAAAAACTGATACGATGGATGAATCGGATACTGCAGTATCAGGAGATTTGAAGAAAAAAAAAAAGAGAAAGCACAAACACCACAAACACAGAAAAGATAAAACGATGGAAAAGGAAGAGAGAATCGATAGGCAGGAAAGGTATGCAAAGAACTCAGCTACTATTAGTTTAATAACTGCATTCAAATTTAACTGTGTAGTAAATTCTTTAGGAAGAAACATAAAAAACATAAACGTCCAAAAAAGGACAGAGACAACGAGCCCGATTCCATAGAAGAAAGAGCATTGCCAATTGAAGTTAAGCCACCCAATATGTATCATAATGCGACAACTATTGGAGAACCAAGTACCAATGGCAAGATGGCAGCCTTCCAACTCGAGGTGGTGTCTTCCGAGGAAAGCGAGGACGAAAAACTGGTTGACTTGGATTCGGACGAAGTAGACTGTACTATTATCGAAGATGACATCGACCTTGAAGAACTGATGAAGCAAAAGGTATCATAAGTAATTTTATCGTCTTCCAACCCTGAAAAATTCTCCGTTCCTGTCGGCGAGCTATCTAAATCATCATTATATTCTACAGGAAAGATTACAAGCCTGCCTGGTGCAATATCTATCCGACGATTCCGATAAAGGTGGTAAAATACATCTGCAAGAGGCAACAAGAGTCGAAGAAACTCCGGACGTAATTCTAGTCGAAGATGATAGCGAAGACGGTGTTAGCCAAAAGAAACGTCTGAAGAGTCGATCGGAGAGTAGGGATAGAAAACGGTTGTCCTCCACAAAGCTGGAAAGGCGTGTGGTTGTTGATATGTCACGTGATAGGAAGGGCCGCGAAGAAATCAAGGATAAAAGACGAGATCCGGATAGAAAGCGTGAGGATAAAGTCCAGAGCAGAGAAGAATCTAGACGGGATGACAAAACTTCAAGGAAAATGGGCGAAAGATCTAGAGAAGATATTCGACGAGAGGAATCACGAAGAAGACTTGAAGATGAGAGGCGAAAAGATTCTCTCAAGAAGGAAGACGATCGTAAAAGAGATCATGAACGAAGGTAAATAAAACTACTTCTTAATGACTATTTAGAAACCCTATTCGTTTGCAATTGCATATTATGATGAATTTGCGTGTAATGCAGAGAGGAGGACCGCAAACGGGATTCTGATCGTCATGGCGCCAGACGAGACCCTTCGCCGAGTAACGGTTCGAAATCTCGAGATCTCAGAGCAGATTCGAGACATCAGCCACTGAAATCGAACAATCACGATACGTCAGGTGGTAGAGACCGATTTTCAGGCCGAGAGAAAAAGGATAGTAGGGAACAACAGTCGAACCGTGACCACCAAGGAGCTCGGGATAGACTCGGAAGCCGTGAGAGGAGGGACAGCAGAAATAGAGAAAGAATACGTGACAGATCGAAGAGTAATCGAAGATCACGGAGTCCAATGAGAAATAGAACAGATAGGGATCGTATGGATCGTCATCGAAGGTCAAGATCAGTCTCTCACAATCGCAGAGACCGTGACAGACATGGGAGAGAGTATGAAAGAGACAGGGACAAAAATGGGAAAAGAGATAAAAATGATAAGTACAAAGACTCCCTATCGGAAGGGCTCAAGGTAGAACACTCCGAAAGTTCCGGCGAAGAGGACATAAAAGATATCGATATCGAGGAAGAAGAGGATGAGGAAGCCATCATCGAAAGGAGAAGAAAGCAGAGAGAAGAACTCTTGAGGGTAATTAAACAAATTGCTATATTTTCAATGTTATTTATTCAGCTCAGTCGTTGAGGTCATGTCCATTAATCCGTAACCTCGTGTTGACTAAGATTTTCATGTGGATATTTACAGAGATTAGGCGGACCAAACGAAGATTCCAATCTTTCGATGGAGTTGAATACGGTTGCTAGTTCACCACCTTCGGACAACACATCCGTGGAGTCGCAGAAATCAGTGGATGTTGTTTCAAACAACAATGAATCAAACTCAGAAAGTCACACTCCACCTTTACCAGAGAAACCAA
The DNA here is from genome assembly GCA_963932425.1 of Athalia cordata. NCBI lineage: Eukaryota > Metazoa > Arthropoda > Insecta > Hymenoptera > Athaliidae > Athalia > Athalia cordata. The sequence continues at coordinate 591,652 of OZ010628.1, read as the reverse complement.
AATCACCTCAGCCCGTCAAAAAGAGGAAATCTCGATTTAACACCAGCGATGGTGAGAACAAAGAAAAGCAGGAAGAGATCAAACCCTCCGAAAAAGTGAAATCTGACGATAAACAAAATCCCAAAAAAAGCAACGAGTGGGACATGTTTGCAGAAGCTGACAATATCGGCGACTTTAATGTACGGTGAAACCAAATTATTTATTTTCTCAGACGCGCTGCTCTGCTTTTTTTTCCTCCAGTCACTTATCAATATCATTTCAGAGTCCTACAGTGGAAGGCAAGAGGCCTGGTGGACCCGATAACCCAAGTTTAACGGATAATTGGGACGATGCTGAAGGATATTACAGGTCGGTGGACATTGTTCTGGCTCAAAAGTTTAATTGAGTGAGGTTTCATTGGGCTAATGGAAAATTTATTTTTCAGAGTACGGGTTGGAGAAACATTGGACTCTCGATATGTGGTGTACGGTTACACGGGCCAAGGTGTATTTAGTAACGTTGTTAGGGCAAGAGACTCTGCTAGGGGGAGCTTGGACGTGGCTGTAAAAATAATCAGAAATAATGAAATAATGTGAGTTTTTTTTTTTTTAATTTGTTTCTACTAATTTGCTAGACCTTTGTCCCGAACGGTGCGATTTACTGTTGCAGGCACAAGACGGGTCTTAAGGAATTAGAAATTCTGAGAAAGCTCAACGACGCAGATCCCGAAGATCGTTTCCACTGTCTACGTCTATTCAGACATTTCTTCCATAAGAATCATTTGTGCATGGTCTTCGAGCCCTTGGCTATGAACCTGAGAGAGGTAATTAAATTTGATCCTTAAAAAATAGTAAAATTCTATCGAATTTTAGCCGGCTCGGTTTTAAAATTATACACCGATCACCTTTGCAGGTCCTGAAAAAATACGGAAAAGATGTCGGTCTTCACGTAAAGGCGGTGAGATCGTACACGCAACAATTATTCTTGGCTTTAAAACTGCTGAAACGTGCGAACATTCTGCACGCTGATATCAAGCCAGACAACATTCTAGTCAGCGAAAGCAAATTGGTGCTAAAACTTTGTGATTTTGGTTCAGCTTCACATGCGCATGAGAACGAAATCACCCCTTATCTCGTTTCACGGTTTTATCGAGCACCAGAAATAAGTGAGTACCTTACCTGTCAAAAATTATTCCATTCTCACCAATTAATCTTTTATCTGTGCAATCAAAGATCACGAATTACTATCACCTACCTACCTAGTACCTACAACATGACAGACGCCATACTTGAGCTCTTGCAAAATCCACCCATTGCAGGAAATGAGGCATTATAGTGAGGCAACCTTCTTAATAAAAAGTTTTTTCAAAGCGCATCAGAAGAGAATCTTTTTAGTTATGGAACATATTTAATTCTGTCATCAGAAAGCTTCTCTTACGAGTTGTTTTTTTTTTTTTCTCCTCGTCGTTATTTTTTCTACATTTTTTTCTGCTAATGTTGGATCAGGAATATTTACGTTAAAATTTTCTAGTTCTTGGTATACCCCATGATTTTGGCATTGACATGTGGTCCGTGGGGTGCACCATATACGAGCTGTATACAGGAAAAATAATGTTTTCGGGAAAAACGAATAATCAGATGTTGAAGTTTTTTATGGACCTGAAGGGAAAAATGCCTAACAAACTGATCAGAAAAGGCACCTTCAAGGATCAACACTTTGATGGAAATTGCAATTTCCTATACCACGAAGTTGACAAAGTTACGGAAAGGGTAAGTATCTTTTTCATCATGTTTTTCGCAGAGTAACTCTTTTTTTTTAATACGAATTCTCGATTACTTAACCAAAAATTTAAAGGTAAATACATTGATGAATTGAAACAAGTGTTATCTTATCATAAGATCTTGCCTAGCTTACCACAAGTTTCTAATATTTCGATGTATGTACGTTTCAGGAAAAAGTTGTAATAATGTCTACCCTTTCCGCGAGTCGTGACCTTGGCAACGAGTTGGGTGGTAATTCATTGCCTGCGGAACAAAGTCGGAAGGTCGGCCAACTGAGAGATCTATTGGAACGGACTCTGATGTTGGATGCTGGAAAACGTATAACTGTGAACCACGCATTGGCGCATCCCTTTATACAAGAGAAAATCTAGGTAACCCCACGTTTGGGGACCTTCCTCGACGGAGAATTAATTAATATAACTGAAAAAACTTCAATTATTCACTGCTAATTTACTACTACCAAAGACCATTGAATATCACTGGTCCAATATATGGTGTTGAGCTCATGTTTTTAGACGAGTTTACCATACGTTCTGATATTGAAAATTATTATTAATGTTTTTTTTTTATTTTTTTTTCGTTTCGTCTTCCAGAAATAAAATGGAAGTAGAGAGAAATTAGTTTTATCAGATTGAAATCTACGACATTTCCGAAAATCAGCGACACACTTTATATGTCTCTATTAAGTACCGGATGCTACGCCAGAATAGGGGGCGAAAGGGGGGAGAGGGCTTTCAGTTCCTGATCATATTTAGAAATTACAAAATAGGCTAGTAATTTCGCTGAACATAACTCATGTTTTTAAAAACCCTTACATGAGGATTATAGAAAGTTAACAGATAGAATTGTAAATACTGATATGATTCTGAAATTATTAGTGCGACATCCCAGTATTATGATTTCATTTCGGGCTGGAAGTTGTTGTGACCACTTATTTAATAGCGTCACCGATCCATTGACAGGTTAAACTCTTTTTGTACGATGTAATTCCCATCATTTCTATTTTAGATTTGCAAATGTATTGACTCAGATATGAAAAGATTTTCGTATTGTTGGAGGTAGAATGTGAGTACGGGTAAACTCTGCATCATATTCATCACCTTAGACTGGAATAATAACTGTATTATACTTTACAATGAATATTTTTTGAAAATTCAAAGTCAACTCGCTTGGACGGATTCATAGTAGAACGGCTCAGGCCCCTGCACGTTGACGTTAGTAAAATTGGAAAAGGAAAACTTATCTAATAAGAACAGTCAGAAGTTTAATTCGTTTTCACGTTTTAAAGAAAATATTACATAGCTTAATTTTTACATGCTACTTTTTTCAGCTCCCGAAGTCTCATGTAATTTTTGTCTAACACTGTCTATAAATTATAAAAAAAAAACAAACATAATTCTGAAACGGCTAACCGCCGACTTTATTTATTCAAATATTATGGAGGAAAAAGTGAAAGAAAAAAAAAGAAAGAAACCAATTCCTTTTTTCAGTAATTCTTGGATTTATAATATGTTTTTATTTCGACCATCAGCGGTGAAATTTGGTGTACTAACAAGATATTGTAAAGCAAGTAGAACTGTAGTTGAAATAAAAAAAAAGTTAAAAAAAGTTTAAAAAAAGTAAAAAGAAAAAGAGAAATACATACATATTGGATAAAAAAAATACAACTAAGAGCACAACGCCCTACATTTTTAATCTCAATAGAGTAAAGTAATATTTACTACCTCATTTTTTATACATAGTTTACCCAAAAACGCAAACGCATTTGTGGCCTGCGCTTATGCAAAAATTCAGAATGAGCTGTTCAATCTGAAACTGAGAACATTATAGGTCTCACATTTTACAGTTTGTTTTTCACTTTATCGATAGCACCGATAAAAATCTGCATTGTAATAAGGATCAATCATTTTGTATTTCGTGATGGGAATACAGGAATTTCAGTAGATTATCGAAATTTCTGTGTGCTATAAATTGACAAAGTTCAGCGTGACTTGTCGATAAGACTATATCGTCTACCCCTTGTGCGTGTACCGCATAGATGATCATTATTTGCATCTAAGAAACATGGTTCTGAAAGTACATTGAAAAGTTGCAAAATTGTATGAAGCTGCTTATGTTTCAGATGAGTCTTCGATTCAAAAGCAGCATTAAGTGCGGCGGACCTTTCAAGTGCCTTAAACGCTGTTCCCGTTGCAAGGTATTCATGGGGGCTGCCTCATGGGATGTTTATTATAGCCATTTATCAGTTTTGTCTTTGTGAGAAATTCTAAGATTCATCGACTTCAATAGTATTTTTAATGCATAATTCTGTTAGAGCTTGAACATTTTCATTCCACCTATCATTACATCGACGATGGTGGGAATACTTGTTACCTCCTTAACATTTTCATTCTCGAATGTAACTAAAAGCCATCCACACTTTTGAACTATGTTAGTTGGTTTTTTTTCTTTACTATTTGCCTTCATTTACGGATGTCGAATCTCCCACTATCCTCACTATAGACTTCCATTATCGATACCTCTGCAATACATGGCATTAAATTAAAAAATCATCATTAGTACTTTAACATTATTCGGTTTAACTTAGTCCAAGTAGACGTGGAGATGTGTCGTAAAATGAAATTCCTATATTTTCTGTAATTTCATTCTATTCAACTATTTGGTACGACGGAATTAATAGCCTTCTGCCTGAAGTAGAAAAAATTTTTATATCGAATAAAAATACCTGACAGTTAATTCCGATAAACTGGAAACTGGAGAAAGGATACGACTCTCCTAATATTGAGAAAGTAAATTTTAGCCGGTCTCTTCCGGTTTTCAACTTTTTCGCGAATCATTTGAGACATTTATGTGAGAAAAAAAAATTTCGGATGATTCGGTACACAAGTAGAAATACCGTGTTTGTTCAACTTGAACCTTTTTCTAATTTGCTATTTGGTAATGTTTCAATTAGAGCCCTCCCTGAGCGGAGGGAAGGCAATGGAAGGTGGTGATGGAATCTGGTCAAATCTGCCATCGTACCGCATTCTCATAACTGCAGCAACAGCGATTGCTGTCCGAGTTGAAATCGTCTTGAGGTATAACTAACATGACCCCCGATTCACATTTATCTAAATCAATCAAATACTTTTGGAAGCACGTGAGTATTCTATTACACACAGGTGAGGTTTGCCGAGACACATTCGAGTCTGAAAAGGCACATTTACTCATTCTAACTTTTATTCCATCCAACTGCATTAGAAATATTTCAAAAAGGCGAGGTCGTGTCTTTTTGTGAGTTCAATTTTTTCATTTCAGATACAAAATTTACGGAGCTGTTTACTTGCAACTGTGTGCTGGAATTTTTGCACTAATGGAATCGCATCCATTCAAGTGGCAATCTATCGAAAACATTTGAGCCCAGAGGCTGGTACTAAAGTGCTTCTCAAGAGCATGATCAAAAGGTTCATTATCTCCATTTATTACTTTACTATTGCTGAATAATTGATAATGCGACTCCAAAACTGGTAAAGCATCCGAGCAAAGAATGAACTTGTGTAACATTCTGAAACGTAGTGTATCTTTTTCAATGACTAGTATAATTATATATCTACAATAATAATCGAGTACAATTAGAAAGAGGAAGAGAAATAGAATCTCGTTCTTTTTAATGTACTTAGCGCGAGACTTTACAGAGTCTCTCGATGATGTCCCAACAAACAGGTGTATATTGAACATGGATTTATGGAGAACATTTTGCTAGTAACATTGAAAACATTTTATTTGGTAGTAAGATGATGTACAAGATATTGTCGCACTTTTAAGTTCTATGATATATCGATTGGATTTACTGCAGTGTTTCGATGCGTAAAAATGATCAATAAAATTTTGTCAAGAATCATAAATACTAAGCCTAAAATTAGCCTACCAGGTACCAGTAACAGCGTTCAAAAAACCTAATGCTCATTCTAGTGTTGGCGGAGCGACGAAGTTATTCCATGACGTATCAATGAGCTTTCTTTAATCCCGCTCTGGATAATGCTGGATTAGTAAATTCGCTACTTGTTCCGCCAATTCCGGAGTCGATGCACACAAGACTCGTCTGCTCATCAAATCAAATGGTCCTCCTGGTAAAAATTTACAAAAAATATAACGTACAGGTGATTCGATTGTGAGTGAATGCAATCCTCTGTGGGACGTATCAGTGTTTGCTCTCACCGCTCGGATCGATGCAAACACCACCAGCCTCACGGACGATGATGTCGCCAGCAGCAACGTCCCAGGCATGGATACCGAACTCAAAATTAAGATCAGCACCCCCAAAAGCTACCATGCACATATTTAAGGCTGCTGAACCCAAGGTCCTGGTCCTATGGAAGTCAAGTTTGGGATTAAGGTAGAAGCAAAACTCTGCTTTTTATTTGAATGATAATTTGAAAAGTTACCCATGAATAAGAGGGTTCAAGATCATCATGTTTTCCATGACAACTTTCATCTTGTCCGGATCACGGCTAGTACCCCATTCAACCATAAGAAGAGCTTTCCCCAATTCTAAAACATGTTAGGTAGGATTAAAATGGCTTGCAGTTTTCACAAAATATCAAAAGCCAATCATAATTCTCTCAAGATGATACCTTTCTGATTTGAAACGTGAATTGGATTTCCATTCAAAAAGGCACCCATCCCTTTCCGGGCTGTGAAAAGCTGCTCCAAAACGGGGTTGTAAACTATTCCAATTTCGGCAATTTTTTTGTCGTATAGAGCAATGGAAATGGATGAATGAGGAAAACCGTGAACGAAGTTCATTGTGCCATCTACTGGATCTATGATCCAAGTGGGAGAATCCGTCAATTCAACTTTGGTGCCGGATGCTGTGGATTCTTCACCTATGAATCTATTAGGGTATGGGTGCAACAAAGAATGCTTTAAATATGTTGTTCTAATATTTAAATTCCAATTTATGACTATCCAGTACCTGTGATCGGGAAACTTTGAGGAAATACCATCCATTAATAGCTTTTCTACTTGCTGATCGGTTAAAGTCACCAAGTCTATGTCGCAGGATTTTTGTTCAACATCCTTCTGCGTAAAAATCCGGTCCTTTATCAACTGCAAAATTAATCCATGTGAGATCAACGTCATATCAATTAAGTTATATTTTTTTTATTGAATTTAGATAAGTGTACCTAATTAGATTATTGTATTTCACTTACCATACCCGCTTCTTTCACCAACCCAATAACTAGCTCATAGCATTCGTTGTACTCTGCCATCATTGCATTTATTTATTTAAATCAAGCCGATCTGTTAGAAATCTAGATGGTTGGGGCATAAATCATTTTAGATTTTTTCATTCGATGTAAACATCAGTATGTAAATATAGATATAATTTTTATACTCACGAGTAGCACAACGAAATACGTGGGGCACAATTCACGGTTGACGTGCTACTGACCACAGAGTCATGTGTTTTTCTTGGCAGATTGCGCGCAGGTGGCGGAAGGAGTATTCAGTAAACGACATACGTGATGTGGGCGCTGAAACTTTTGACAATTTAACGTCATCATACACCGTATCAACGAATTCAGGTCATATCCTTTCCTTCATCGCGAAAGGATCTTCGTAAAATTCGCGCCTGCAGTTTCTTCTATCGTATTCATGTGTTCAACTACTTCTACAAAATCCGTCCATCTAATACTTATGACGTGTAATCAAGAGGTTAGTTCTATTTTTCGATCAGGCACAGGTTTGTGAATGATAAGCATTTCGAATGATATGCTTACAGTAATTGATGGTTCTACCTGTATATGCGTTTATTTTCCCACTGGTTATTACGAGCACCAGAATGTCTAGTTCAGATAACAGTGGCGTCAGTTGTGTGAGTGAGGTCACTCTTGCAATCAGTAAAGAAAGAAATTCCCAGCCCGATGTACTGCGGACAATGAAAGATAATCCTGATTCCGATGGTTCTGGGCATTCCAACACTTTCACAGTACAAACGTTTTCCTACTCTAATCAGAGCAGCCCTCGCAGGATGTCAGAAGCTCGTTATTTAACATCTTCCAATAGTGAGCTCAGAATACCGATCATTGGATACGAAGTCATGGAAGAACGAGCAAGATTCACAGTAAATACCAAACATACCTTACCACCTAGGTTCCAACAGTGCAAAGAAAAGGGTGATTCTTGTTATTATATTGTTCACAGGTTTATAAACTGCGTGTCGAACCAAGAGTGGGGGAATGCTGGTTCATATTCAGAAGATACACAGACTTTGTGCGTCTTCTGACCCAGCTGAGAAGACAAAAGGCGTCAATTTCTCACTTGTCGTTACCGCGTAAAAAATGGCTGGGAGATAATTTTGCACCTAGTTTTCTAGAAGACAGAATACGAGGGTTACAAGAGTTCGTAGACGGAATTCTCCAAAGTACCATTCTAGTGCAAATACCTTGCGTACGAGAATTCTTCTGTCTGGATGAACCGCCGGCACTTTCAGATACCGTTGAGGAATCGAGAGTAAGAATAAGTTTTTCAAATATTCGAAATATTCTGACACTACAAATGAAAGTCAGCGATTTTCATCCATTCATTGTTACTGTCCCAATCCCTCTGATGATAATTATTCCTTGCAGGCAATTTTTGAAGCGTTAGAAGACACGATATATCATTTACGCCAACAACTCAGAGAAAGAGATGCAGCTTTGGCAATGGAATTGGTGCGAAGCAATGAACTTAGACAAAAATTACAACATATCATGAGGTGAGTTGCGTAAATAACATAAATGCATTGGTATACAATGTGATTTTTGCTATTCTAAAATTGATGTTTCTTCCAGCGCAACACAGGCATGCACTAAATGCAGGTCACCGCAACAGTTAGCGTCGATCGATTGAACGTGGATATAAAATGACTTACGGTGATACTTTAGGAAGTAAGTGTTAAGTTAAATCTTTGTTATGAAATATTACGAATAGTTTCTAATTTTTATACTTCTATGAGGCAGTAGTTGGATCCTTGTATTTTTGCAAGAATTTTATACAAAAGTTCATCTAAAGTTCATACCTAGGTAAGTATTATATTTATATCAACGTGTGTTGAGATCGTTGGTAGGATTTTCCCGTTCCTATGATTGAAATTATTCGTCAGGTTCACCGTAGTATCATTTCGATTTTCAATTCACCATGAAATAGGTACAAAAAGACTGACACAAACCCTGAATATTTTTTCGACAAAAAATTCCAATGACCAAGAACTTGTACGTCATCATACGGAACGCGGGGTTAGATAGACTATTTTTTTATCTCTGATGAGGTGGTTTGAAAGAGGATAGCGGCTGATTTCAGAAATCAAATTCATTTCCTACCGTTTCAAAACATTAACTGATATATTAGACACCATTGTGGCCTTGGTATATAGCTAGTCAAAATCAAAGTCTGTCTGAGCTCTGGTATCCATTAATTGTTGAGATTCTATACCTATGAATTAGCCCAATTATCCCAAAGATAGCAATACAATGTTGTACGCAATGTACACAAAAATTTGAGGGAACAAATTGGCCAGATTGAGAAAAAAACTTTGCTTATTTTATGAAGATTTTCGTTTTTAGTATTACTGTGATGATTGTCTGCAGCATAATATTAATCTTATTTATAACAGAGGAACGGGTCATTGCTCGAGAGCGAATCGTGAATAAATAAAAATATCATAAGCGTAGTTTTCCACGCTATAAGTACTTCTGAGATCTGAGAAATGTTTTGTTCCATATTGTAGGTAACAATATGAAAATCAGAACTATTTTCTGCCTTTGACTTTTTTCTCTTCCTTTCGGTTATCGAAAGCTTTATTTATAACAACGGCAAATTTAAGGATTACCACGATCTTATGGCCTAACTATGATTTACCACAATTTATACACGATATTATCTATGTACACTGAACAAGAATTGATTGTGGAATAAAATCAAAAAATTTCCATTCATGGTACATCGATTTCTATTGAATTATATTGTTCCTAAGAAACAGGGACATGAATAACTACAACGTACCTATTACTCTTCATTTGAGCGATCCGCTCCTGTGGATTTTTATTGCAATTAAAGTTAGTACGAAATTAAAAATCACACACACTTGTAAAGTAAGCCCGGCTCTCTGTTGAGGTGATAGCTATTATAACATAGTATCACGATTATGATAGTACAGTAAATATCGAGTAAAAGCGTTCCCTGTATTTCTCCTGCTATGAATTGGTGGATCGCTACAGCCCCTTGATACATACTGATGAGATGCTCGTCATAAAAACAAGTGTTGCTTTGTCGATGTGCATTATATGCCTAGACATTTTACCACGGTCAATCCCTCCTGTCCGGGGCAGCGACGAGACACAAGATTTGTGTTCCTCTTGTAAATTTATCTGCAAAAGTTTAATCACACCTTAGCTCAATAAGCCGACATGCCACCCATGCGAGTGAACTTCTCTTTGGAAAAAGATAATCCGAGAAACGTATCTATTGCATAATTGACTCACCCATGAACTTATTTTTATTTTTGTTATAAACGTAATGATGATAGACGGCCAAACCAATAAGGATGAAGAGCCCTGCAAATGCGTACTTCTGCGATGGATCCTTTACTATCGGTGTAACGGCAAGAAAAATGGAAACAGCAAGGACGATCCAAGGGACAAAGATTGGGACCTTGTAAGGCCTGATAATATCATGTTTTGTGCGTCTCATAACGAGGAGTGCTACCATGGCCAGTCCATAAAATACCCAGGTTAAAAAACTAGCAAATTCAATCAGCTCCGTAATATTTCCCACCAGGATAAAAATAAAGGTGATTAATCCCTGGAAAGCAACAGCAATGGCCGGCGTTATTTTCTCAATGTGAATGAAACTAAAGACTCCTGGAATGTGCCCTTCTTGTCCAGCCACATAACAGAGCCTGGCTACACCAAATTGCACACTAATTCCACATCCGAAAGTTGCGATAGCAACCCCAAAGGGAATAGCGTACCTCAGCCAGGATGGTAGGGCCCTTTCGGCCCAAAGAACTGCGACTGCGGGAGAAGACACCATCTCAGGTATCGTGAGCACAGCCATGTACATGAGGTTCATCGACACGTACAGAAGCGTTACCAAAGGTACCGATATCAGAATACTGCGCAGTATGTTGACTTCTGGTTTTTTTACTTCTTCTGTAACAATTGTTGCGGAAGTCCAGCCGTCATAGGCCCAGAGTCCGCTGTAAAATGCTAGTGCAATATTCCCAGGGTTTGTCGTTGTCCCCTTAAAAGGGTTTTGCAAAAGCTCGGTTCGCCCGGATCCGAGCCAAAAGATCCCTCCAGTTATAATTAGGATGCACGCCGCCACTTTGCAGATTGTAAAAATGTTCTGTACTCTGACATAGAGTTTAACGCTAGTCATATTTATGTAGGTCATCAATCCAAGTGCCATGATGCTGATCAGCTTGGATACCATCTGCATCGATTCGACCGGCACATCGCCGATGAGGTGGGAAAAGGGCTGTATGATATATTCGGAGAATGTTAATACAACTACAGCCACTTCAGCTGGGCGAAGAACCAGGACATAAACCCAGGAGCAGATAAAGGCAGGTATGGGACCATAGTATCCGTGTAGCGGACGGAAGGCTTCTATGAAATAGATGTATTCTGCGCCTGATCGAGGCACCACCGTGCCCAGCTCCGCAAACCCTAGAGCTCCGAGCAATGAGAGGATCCCGCTTAAAGTCCAGACTATCAGACAGAAACCCACCGATCCTGATTTTTCCAGTGCACTAGTTGGCGAGACAAAGATTCCTGAACCTGTAGAGAAGCAGGGTACAACAGATTTAGGACAATTGCGTTATAGGGTACACACCCTAAGGTACCTATATGGCGAATCTGAAACGAAAGTCATGGTTCATAGAGGCATGGAGGACTGAAACGGGATGTAAGGGACTTCCCATATTCTAGATTCACGCATTGTTCGAATTATGAAGTTCGCTAAGGTAAAATCTACCGCATAAATAACGAAATAATTTTATACACGTTCTCTAAAAAGATCAGCGGTCAAGTGTTGCTCATCTCGTTGTCAATTGAGCCAATATTGTAGCGCGATACACAAAAGTATCTCCAACGAGGCGTTTTAAACGAGGTAGATAATTGCTCAATATACATGAATGTAGCATCATGATGTGATGTTATTGTGTTAGTACGACGTTAGTACGAGTTATCGTACCAAGATTAAAATCCACCAACGAACCCGATGTAGTTATACATCATCGCTGCCTACTAACCCAGTGATATATATTCTGTGTTATCAATATTATCATAGCTCAAGATTAAATGGTCCTTCTAACAACTGGACATTGAAATTAAAAGTAAAATCATCCGGTGCAGTTATGCTATGATGAATCTTTGGAGCATCTAACGCTTCTGATCGTTGAAAAATACATCCGAGTATTTCATGAACGGAGATAATTTTCATACCAATCATAACGGCGACGATCATGTTGACGGCGCTGAATAATCCCAATTCTCGCTTCAGGTGTACTTTATCCTTCTCGTTATCGGGTTCGACGTTGGGTTTCATGTTGCAATTTTAGATATTATCTAGGTATAGCGAAAAATCTTAATTATGAGAAAAAGAAAATTAAAAACTGAGGAACTATAGTTGAAATTCGACGGCCGATCGCTCAAAGTGAGCACGAGCTCAAAATTCGAACGAAATTCGCTAGCCGGAAATCTCACTTCACCGATTGAGCTTCTGCCCTGGTTATCACTCGACGTCCAGCACCAAACCGACTTCTACATACATCACTGCATGCAGTATTACACGTACCTATACAAATAGGTTTAAGTATTGCCGAATCGTAACGGAGGCCCTATAATAGGTCATCATGTTACCGCTCGCTTCCAAATGACAGTAACGAGAGTGGCGTTATCGCTTCTAATTTTTATATCAATTTTGTAGACCTTCCACACGATCAAGTTCATCATTATCTGTGCTCTTGTGGGTTTAAAACACCACCGATATTTGCGGGTGATTCACGTGCTCCGTTAGAGCGCTATAACATCACGCATCCTCGGAATCGACGCATCGGAGAATCAGCGATAAGCGATTCTGATATGAAGGGTAAGGTAGCCTTTTGGTACCTTATCGAGAGATAAGATATCCATAATTATGCATAGGTGTATAAGGCGTATTATCGGTACATACATACAAACTATACGTATGTAGGTATAGGCACAGGTGTACAGCATTCGTTGCAGATTTCCGCGCTCGCGCGAAATCGTATTACATATTAGATAATTAATGTTAGACTTAAACATACAATTGACAATTGATTAAGTCGTCAAATATTATAACTAATCCTTCCTATTTTTCGGGGGGTTTTATAACCGCGAGATAAGCTAGGTAACTCGATTGAATTTGAAATATGCGTTTTTGAGCTTTCGAGTCAGCGCTTTCAGCCCCTCAAATATTTGCCGCATTTTTCAAACGCTGGTTGGCGCCATCGAGCAGCAGTTCGTAGAATCCGAGTGATTTCAATGCCTACCGTCATCTCTTGGTAAACTAAAGTACCGCTATGCAAGCCTACTGTAATATGCCAAAATAAAGAACAAAAAAGAAAAGAGAAAAAAAATAGGAAAGAAATTTCCGCTACATGTCAAGTTTTCATCTGTTCATTTCATGCTGCGATGGCAGAATAGCGAGTAAAGTAAATTATTGGTTAATGTGATGTTTTGTAAGGGTAATAACAAGGCAAGTAAGTTGATTTTTTTACGTCTAATCTTGGTCGAGCATAAATTTTCTTTAATCTCATACTTTCGTAAATGACAAACGTCGCAATTTTACCACTGAAACAAATATCAGGATAAGAACGAGTTGTTCGTTTTTATCAGGGTTTCATCCTTATGTAGTCTTCACATTACTCTTCCGCACGCTTTCTCTAGCAATTACATCAACCCCCAATCTGCTTGCAACCCGATTCCTATATTTATAAGTAGCCTAAAAAGGTCGAATTAAATGTCACTTGTAGAATAGCCAAGGTAATCACTTTGGTGTCACTATACTCATCATACGCACTTATTCACGTACGGAACGTTGCTGTTTTCTTCGTATCCCATGACTTTCTGCGTTCGAGTCCTAGCACCAGTTTTTGTCGTATATTTTAATCGTAAAAATTAACCAACCCCCCTAAAATTCCGGGTGTAAATTACTCGTACCAAAATGTTCCTGATCAATGAAGAATGCGGGAATGGATACAGACCGCTCTTAACCTGAGTGAAGCAGTTTTCCTAGAATATTTCTAAGATTGGCCCATAATATGGATGAATGTGAAGACGGACACTTGGCTAAGCACTGAGCACTCGCACCTATCTCCTCTGTTAAGTCCGATATACAAAAGTAGAGTCTCGTTCAATACAGTTGGTTACAACTTTTTCGATCAAGAATAAAGCCGGATGTTCACTTGGAACAATATCCTCATCTTTGAATGTTTGCTTCTAATTTCAGAATGCCAATACAGGCACCTCAGTGGACGGAATTTCTCTCCTGTCCAGTTTGCCGTCATGACTTTGACGCGACGCAGCGTGGTCCAATATCGCTGGGATGTGGCCACACAGTCTGTCGTACTTGCCTCGCAAATCTTCAACGAAAACAATGTCCTTTTGACCAAGTATGCAATTTTATCTACCGCCTGATTTAGATTATAATTATTACAGAGGTATCTAGTCTCTGATAACTGTTAAAACGGTTTTGCATTTCCAGAGCGTTATAAACACCGAAGTAGAAAGGCTGCCACTAAATGATGCGTTACTACAGCTTGTCGGTAGCCCAGTTACTCCAAATTCAGGCAAAGCTCATTCAGAACTCGTCCCCATCGAAGATCACGCACATTATCTTGCCGCGAAATGTTGCATCGAAGAGCTTGCGCTCTACCTGAAACCATGTCAAACTACACCTGCCACAGGTAAAATTCCCACGCGTGATGTTGGCTGCAAGATATTTAGTATAAGTAAGCACATTTAATCATTCGCCGATTCCGCAGGGATGGGTCTTGTTTCAAGGCCCATGCAGAGGAAACTGGTTACACTAGTGGGATGTCAATTGGTAGAACCAGAAGGTCGGGCACGGGCTGTAAGGGCAGCAAGAAGCTTGGGGGAACGATCTGTGACGGAATTAATTCTTCAACATCAAAATCCCCAGCAGTTGAGCGCCAATTTATGGGCTGCTGTACGTGCGAGAGGCTGTCAATTTCTAGGTCCAGGTAATCATAAATAGGAATTAAGTGGAGGGATATATTTCAAAATCCCGTTCTTTCTCAACGGGTAGTGGATTTGAATCATTCTTATCGTACAGCCATGCAAGAGGAAGTATTGAAACTAGTACTGTTGGCGTTAGAAGATGGGTCCGCTCTTTCTAGGAAAGTTTTAGTCATGTTTGTGGTGCAGCGTTTGGAACCTCATTTTCCTCAAGCTTCAAAAACGAGTATCGGACACGTCGTACAACTTCTTTATAGAGCGAGTTGCTTCAAGGTATTGTATAATTCATGCCATTCTAACAGTCATTCCGAATATCACGATATCTATAATAGTTCTCTACGAATGATCTCGTATCAAGGTATCGAAACGTGAGGGTGATTCCTCGTTAATGCAACTAAAAGAAGAATTCAGAACTTATGAAGCTTTGAGGAGAGAGCACGATGCTCAGATAGTTCAAATAGCTACGGAGGCAGGACTGAGAATCGCGCCCGATCAGTGGTCCGCCTTGTTGTACGGAGATACCGGACACAAGTCCCACATGCAAAGTATTATCGACAAGCTTCAAACTCCGCAATCGTTCGCTCAGAGCGTCCAAGAGCTCGTTATCGCACTACAACGGACAACAGATCCAGGACAATTGAGCAGCTTGAGACCACAGCTCGAATTGCTTGCATCTATCGACCCTAGTCCAGGTATCTGTTATTTTGAAATTATCCAAGGTCAAATACCTCGAAGAATTTTATCGACGTAAATGTTCTCTGTTCAGAAACAGACGCTCCAACATGGGTCGAATGTCGCGGTGCTCTGGAAGCTGTGAGAACCGTCGTTGCCGCGTTGGTAGAGTTTATTCAGCAGCATGGAAATCGAAAGCCACAAGACAGTACTCACAACGCTGGACCTGGTCAACCCAAATATAAAGTGAGCATGTGCCGTGACTTGGCATTGAGAGGATCGTGTCCACGAGCAACGAGTTGCACTTTTGCTCACAGCGGTCAGGAGCTCGATAAGTGAGTACATTCGCAGCTGTCAAGTTTTTATTCGCGGATTAACTCTGTCCTTGAATTTTGGTAACAAAAGTTGTACACCTTTTGCTAGATACAGATCGAAGCATCGGAAACTCAGCGTGAGGTCGAGCCTATCATTATCCGGCAGTTCTGAGGCCAAGGTCGGAAAATCAGCCGCTTTGTCTAACAACAAGGGATTGAAACAGTGCGACGATCTTGTTTACCACTCCGGCAAGCCCTACGATAACGTTCTGAGAGAAAGTAGGTATTACTTTGCGTAAACTGTAATATTGGCGAGACTTGTTCATATATCGCCATATTTGATTCGCAGATTTTACGTCAGGGTCCAAAGTTGACTCCCCGCAAGATTCTATGATTTCTAATGACAATAACTTTGTCGGATCGATGCCGAATTATATATCATCACCGACGCAGTCTTTGACGCAGGTACTTCCTTCGAAAAATGTAGAGATGCAATACGCGCATTATGTTATGCCTGGCCCTGGTGTGGAATACAATTCGCCAAATTCGCCTACCTGGGATCCTCCGCAAATGACACCTACCGGACACAACAATGCTGCTAACAATAATAAAAAGGTTGTACGATTGGTTTGAAGCATAGTATTCGAGACGGTTTTGTAGATCTTGAAAGAAAAAGGAACTCACGACTTATTGATTTTTTATAGCAGCGGTCCGTCGCGAAGACTTTGGCAATGTTGCTGCATCGTAAAATGGAAATTATAAGCCAGCTGGAAAATATCGTCGGAAAACAAACGCCTGTACAGTTGAAAACGGTAGGTAATTTACATTGCGCGATAACGGAGTCCGCACTTATCTAGCTTTGCTTCGTTTTTAGAGCAACGCTTCTCAGGGAGATCCATTGACCTCCAATTTTTCGATCTGGACAACTGCTTCTGGGACGCAAGTCCCACCACCATCCAATATTAATTATGGAACGGCTTTTCATCACTCCGACTCCATATTACTGGATGACGAATTTGTGCCGTTTGATACACCTCCAGCTAGTAAATACGGCCCTATTTCCAGAGTTTCCAAGCCATTAGTTAGGTAAAAATTCTTCCTTCGGTACTCCGATCATTAATTATTTAATCTTCAGCCGACGATGATTTTATCCACAGATCCCCAAATGCGGTACAAGCCTCGACTTTCTTCGGAGAAGGAACTCCTACGATACAAAGACGACCAATGCCCTCTGCGAGTCCTGTGACGTCGTGGTATTACGGACATCAACGTGAGCATTAAAAAACATATTGTAGATTGTTCAGCTGATGAAACATTTCATCTTCATCCAGCGCACGCGATGGGTGGACACAGCGGAGTACAGCCTCTTGCCAGCTCTACCTTCGGAGATGGTTACATCACGGTTGGTCGTGGGAGCCAAGAAACCAATTCTCAAGTACAACTTTCTCGCCAAGAGTCGATGTCTAAAGAGTATGCTCGGATAGCAGTGAAGATAATTCCGATATCTTTATTAGTTTCTAACAACTTATTCGAATTTCAGTCTGCTGCTGGAATCGCAAAAGGTTAAGCAACAATTGAAGCATCTTGAGAAAAAAATTAATGATTTAAAGGTAATCGATGAACCGGATCGACCTATCGACGTTGCCTTACTTTTTTAATAATCGATACCAATGAATTAACAGCTCGCCACCCAAGGTGCCGCTTTCAGCGAGGGAGAAAGGTTGGCTCAAGAGTTGCAGGTGATCGAAGCAGGTATTAGGGAAAAAGAAAGAGATGTGCGCAACTGGAGTCCATACGGAATGTCGTGGATTCAACCATCTAGTAATTTAGTGCAAAATCACAATCTGAACAGAGATTACCGAGCTGATGAGGTGAGCTAGATTTGTCGTTCCTCTGATAGGGTAATTGAACATTATGTCTCACTAGTATTCCGAATGATACGACGTGTTACGTTACAGGAAGATACGTACGAGGCCGGAATAGCAAATGACATGCGTGAATTGGAACTCCGATGGGAATTCGAGTTGGAAGAACAAGAAAAACGTTGGTCAAGCGAAGAAGACAATATCAAGAAGTAAATAGAAGGTAAGCGGATGTTAGCTAGATAATTCCTCAAGACATTTTCGCATCGGTATTGTTATCACCCATGAAGCAAGACGGTCGGAACACTTAGCAAAGCTATTAAGAAATTGGGTAGGTTAGGATAAGAACCCTTAGAGGGGTGGCAAAATTCCGAAAAAATTAAAACTCTTGGTTCGGGTATAACGTATAGGCCGAAATAAAAGGTATTTTTTTAATAACACTTGAGGAGTTGACTATAAAATATTCGCACTGAAACTTATAGGTGAGGTATAGAATTGCCTGATAGTCATGAAATAGTGCATATAGGGAGTAAAGGAAAGATTGTTTTTAAAACAACTACTCATATGAATATGGATTTGTTAAAATTTAACAGAAGTTAGTGTCAGTGTTTTATAAACATGACAAAATATAGCATATTTATTTATATATTTGCAGATCGTGGCAAAACACATAATATTATATATATCTATAAATATTCGGGACGAATGTTAACCAACCTGGAAATAGGTTTTAATCTTAGAAAGACGCCTATAGATACATACACATAAATGTTATGCATATTGGGGAATAACACATTTTATGGGGGACTTTGGATAGTTGGTGTCATTGTGAATTATTCTAGTTATTTAACACAATCAAGTGAGCGTCGCTCCGACAACCACAAAAGTTGACAAGAGCCATGGAGTCATATTTTCCAACTTCGTTAAACTGTTTTTCACTTTTCTATGTGCTATTCGCTCACTCAATTAGTTACGATCGACGGAATACTCTTTGAAAAAACTTTTATCATCCGTTAACGATGATATTAATCAGACCGTAATCGTGAAAATAATATTTTTTCAATTTTGGGGGGAACTAGAAATTCTTCTCAAAAATTCAAGTTGTTCCGAAAGAGGACATTAAATTTTGTTGGAGCTGGCACTTTAGCGTGGTGAAAGTAATGAATATTTCTTAAAAACAATATTATGTCGTTGGGTAAGCTTGCTTGCATGGTGTGACATAATAAATAATAATATAAATATGTCTACTAGGATAGCCATTGAATTGCTTTCTATTTTTATGAAATAATATATAACTCAGATATTAATGTTCCAGTTTTATTGGAAGTAACAATAGAGAATTTTATCGAGAATATGGTTTTCGGAAGGTGATCTTTCCAGCCTTGAATTACAATATGTTATTTTTTATACATTTGTAAGAAAGTCGCTCTGCTCACGCTCATTGTTGCGTATCGGTCTTGCGAAATAATCGGTATATACCGAATCGCTCGTATTACGTAGCAAACTAAGAAGCCATGAGCCTGACCATAACCGTGGTCTATTACTAAAAGAGAGAAAAATAGAAAAACAGTGCACCGTCAACGTTTCATTTAAGAGACGAAGTTTGCTTTCATTTCTCCATTACTAAGCTGTGAAAGTGATAGTTGCACTGTTAGCAAATGGAATTGTTATAATGTATCGTTAACTCGTCAACATTGAAGGCACGCATTGCAGGTCGTTTTAAATATTATAAGATCAGGTGAATTATAGCTCTAGAATAAGACAATTCTAAATTACGTTCGGTCGGTCTTCTTTGTAAAGAAGCAAGAACGAAGGGGGGAGAAAAAAAAACATTGAATCATGAAAAGTATTATGAATCGGTGTCTTTATGAGGTACAATAATGCATTTATTTGAAATAACATTTCACATATTCATCTATGATTCTACGAGTAGAACAATTGCATAAATTTATACGTGCCGAATATAGTATGAAAATTGCGCCATCGAGAATTATTATCCGAATTATGGTATGCATTTAACTCAGTGATCTTCATAGGGCTGAAATGCTTGATTACTATGAAAACCGTTTAAAAATTTCGCCTCCGCAAAACTATGCAATTCAATATAGTTCTAATACTAACTATACAAGATTCCAGAGCACTGGCTGACGAACTGAGTTATCGTTGCACTGCAATTTCGGTGGCCTTTAATCTCATCGTGTTATCCATATCATATGGTTGTCAATTTTTTTTTGGTTTTGTTTTTAACTATTCGAAGAAAATTCGAAATCACTGTTCGATTTGTCAATTGCTGTTAACTACGTGATGTTCTTAAAAAATTTAATGCAATATCCTTGTTCTTATCGGTTTCGTATACAACGTTATGCTTATTTCAATATTAATTATAATATCTTTTTATTAAAAAGTGAGCTAGCGTCTTTATTGGTTTAATTGGATTGTTCTCAACTAGATTATTTTCCCAGAGCATCGATCATAGCTGGTAGACAATTAACAACGAATCATATTGGGTTTGTTAGGAAAATTTGATCAACTCTAGGATTCCAACAAAGATGTAAATTTACAACTCTGCTGTAAATCATGCTCAACGTTAATATTGAGTAGGGGGGATGTTAACTCAATTTTTCAGTCGGGAAATTATGTATTATTCTCACTTGCCTACGTTAGCATTCTGCAAAGTCCATAAGAACGGCTGTGTACAATGGGAAGTAACGAGTGCAACAGGACTGTTTGTGCAAGCTTCGTATTAATTACATGTTAAACATGTCACTATAATGTGTATGATGATACCGGCATACCTATCTTAACGGTATGAAACCACATACAATCTATACAGTAAAAGTTCTTTGTTTGAACGTACAATAAAATTCGATATAAAATTAATCATATATTATATTATATTTTATACATATCGGTATAGTATGTATGATACATAATCGGTACACTTGGCAGAATTTTAGGTGAGCTACATTTCGTGTTATCTTTGTTACACACATTTCACCATTACTTTTTGATTTTCCCGACCAGCCAACAATTGATAGAATCGACAATTAGTCGACTAAGAATCATTCGCAAGCGTTCATCCTTGAAAAAATGTGTAATTATTGTTATATGTTTTATATGACAAGTGTACTGTATACATAAGGTGTAATATATTTATATATTCAATTATATATTGCGACCATTGTTTAATCTCATTATGCATCGAGATGTTTGCAAAAATTTTCTATTATTCTACATCATCGATAATGATCCGTTCGGATCGTATAATGTAAATCAGTTTTCCTCGGTGAAAAAATTAATTAATGAAATAATTAATTCCTCGGCTTCGATAAGTCAGGAACTCTAGGATCCAGCGATACCTGGCGATTTGTTGGTAAGGGTGGGTAAAGTGGGTGAAGTCGACACCCCTAGAGGTCGCTAGAGGTCGCTACATTTGACTCCTGCAGACTTTGGCGCAGACCCATGTAGGTGGCTGCGCAGAGCAACCCTCAGTTTGTTGGAGGTGATGCCGCGGTCTGTAGTCAGCACTTGAGCGTAGTTGCAGTGCGGTTCTAACGTGGGTTTTGACTTTTGCTGTTTCTTGTGCTTGTTGAAACTGACCTCATTCATCTATTCTTCAGAAATTCGCTTGCTAAAGCTACGGTGTTATAGATAGCTGCGAATTATGTAGTATATATCGGCCGCGGAGGGAAACGTGCGCGAGCGCGGCGACTCCCATATTTCGGTAAGCCAGACTTATCCTCGTTTATAACGATTTCGTGACGTTAATTTTCCTCGAATAAGTGCGGACCTTCCTAGGTGAGTCGATTTGTTGAGTGTGAACGGTAGGAAAAGCAAGGAAAGAGACGCCGAGATTCCGTTTCCTCGACAGTGCTCGTCGCTTGTGTCACTGAAGTCGCGAGTCGGTCAGGGAAAACGGAGTGCGCAAATCTTCGCAGGAAAAAACGAAACCGGTGAGTTACAATAATGCCGGGGCGTACGAACGTGCACGGTGTAATGCCACCGCATTACCTACACGAATTACCAGCTGGTGACGAAGAACGACTGGAAAAAATATTCAAAAAATTGGACCTAGACGGGAACGGAAGGATCGACGTTCACGACTTGTCAAAGGCTCTGCACGATGTCGGTGTACACAAACGATATGCTGAGGTGGGTAAACCAAAACCAAATGCCCCCAATATGTTAAACATTACGCAAGATATTTAGTTACCGTACATGTGCCGGTCGAATAAAAAACCTGACGCTTTGCAATTAGCGATTGGCGAGTTCCGTTTCCCCCTTCTTTTTTCCAGTTCGTATGGCTTGTTTGCTTCTCTTTTTCTCCCCGTGCTCCGCCCATATAGCGGTACTTTTTCCGCGTTCGATACGAACGAGGTTCTTTTCCTACAGCTGCCTATTGTCGATTAAAGAATCCGCAGCATTCGAATTTCCTACTTGTACGAAATTTTGAACGGTCGCTCTAAATTTAGCGAGATAATTTTAACCGGTTACCTCTTCTCGCTACCTCGATGAATGATGATTTTTTTTCACGTAGGGACGTAGGAAATGCGTACGTTTAGTTGTTTCGAAAATACCTCGACGTCCAACACTTCCTCGTTATGCAATGCAGAGAATAATGTGTTCGGTCTCGATTTTACCTACACGTGTTATGGGATTGTCTTTATATCCTTTCTTTCTTTCTACGATCTATTTCGTTAGAGCTAATTACCGTTAATTGATCGATGATATTTTTTTTGCAGAAATTCTTGGCCGAGTCTGACAGAAACCAAAGCGGTGATATCAGCCTCGCTGAATTCATTCATTACGTTCGAGAGCACGAGAAAAGTCTGCGGCTGCAATTTTCGAATATGGACAAAAATCGAGATGGTAATCATATGCGAATTTTTTACATAATTTTATACATAAATCTACGGAGTTGGAATAAGTACAGGTACTTTGTAACTGTACTTTGCTTTTGCATCTCCGTTTTCTTCCGTCAGCAAGATTTTATTTGACGATACCTGCGATTGCACGTTTTTATAAGCCAATGTTGCATACACGACAAAAGCAAAAGGGCTTCGGTATTTCATTATTCAGGGTCATCGTTGTATGTACACCCTATTACGTAGATACCGTAAAGACCGCGATGAAATTCACATGTAGAAGAAAAGAAGATAATCCAGCGTTTGAACTTGAAATTACGGTCAGCTTCTAATGAAATAACGCGATGTGTTGAGAAAGCCACATTCACGCCCTTGACCTTATAAAGGATTTCTACTCGGATTTCTAAAACTAAATCTACCGGATTGTTTTCCGGATTAACGAAGCCTGAACCAGACCTATACCGCCGTGCTTCGGTGGGGCTTCCTCATCCTCTGCAGACCGCCCCCCGATTCAATAATTACCTAACATCGCCGTTCGATCCGAACAACGATTTTCTCCAAATATTCTACATCGTTGTTAGAATTTATACAAAAGACGTGTTCATGTATCTGATGGAAAGAAAGTTGAAGTCGGTTACATCGCTGGTGCTTGAGGAGTGAATACATCGAATTCTATCAGGTTTCATGAATATCGAATTGGACGAGTGGCGACAATCGAGTCCGCAATCCTTACACATGATACGATCGCAGCTATTTAGCTTTCTAACTCCGTATGTCCTAGAAATTCTTGCGGCTCTGCTTATGTGGTACACCTGCAAAGGTACTATACATACTCCACTTTCCTAGCCTTATCTATATTATTATTACATGATCTCCTGCCCGCGATGTGTACATTATATCGGCGACCATTCTTTCTTCTTTCAGATCCAGAAAATTTCATTTTTCTAAACTTCATTACAATTATTTCGCAGGTAAACTCGACCTCGAAGAATTGATACGGGCGTTCAAAGACTTGGGTGTCGAAATGGATCGCACAGAGGCAACAAAATTGCTACAAAGGTAATTACTTAGAAATCGTAACTGGTATTACCGTATCGATGCAGATTCAACACTTTCTATTATATGTTTTTCTTACGCTCGTTAAAGTCTAAGCTCACAACAGATATTTCGTCATTTTAGTTGTGTCTTCCTTGTTCTTTTTTTTCTTTCTTTTATTTTTTGACTCATTCACCTGCATAAATTCTCCACTGTTTATTGTACAGCGTCGTTTGATTGCCGGGAGGAAAATATTTTCTAACTTAGGCTTTTCTGTTGCACTCGTTCGTATATTATAGTGACCATACAATAATATTGAGGACATGATAACGTACGTAGTATAACTGATATTGTTTTAATATTCAAGTTGAATTAAATGATTGATTAATTGATTTTTAAGAGCAGTTGTGATAAGATTTAATAATTCGCAGGATGGACCAGGACGGTAGTTTGAACATCAGCTTCGACGAATGGCGTGATTTTCTCCTATACGCCCCCACCAATGACATCCACGAGTTGATACGGTACTGGCGACACTCTACGGTGAGTAATTTTTCCTTATCTACAGGAAGTTCCATCGACCAGATAGATTCTTTCTTCATCCAATTTTCCTGCGAACTGTCAATGAAATTATTACAACTCGCATCAAACATTCGGCGATTCCTTGAAAATATTCAATATTCCGGACATCTGTGATGTTTCATTCAAGATTTGGAAAATATGTACGCGCGTACAGCCTCACGATTGTCCTCCTATGTAGATAAGCCCGCCTACGTAGATATATGTAACGGGTAAAAGGCATTCCGGCCGTCGACTTTGGCGACTCCCATTGGTCGGAACGTCGTGGGCTCGGCTACACCATGACGTGAGTGGCGCGCGCGTCACGTATACATATACATACTTATGTCAGAAAATGACCTTGACGTTTGCAATCAGCTGGTAGTGGCTAACTCGCTTGTCTCGGGGTTGGGGGAATCGCATGAGGTTTAGGTGGGGAGGATAACGTTGATAGGAGAATAGGAGACCGTCGAGGGTTGGAGAGGGAAAGAGGGATTTTCACCACCGGGTATATCTACGAGGCGGGGGTGGAGCAGACCTGCGCAAGGTGTTCGAAGGAACGAATAAAGTCCTGCATCGAAAATTCTTGATTCGAGAATCTTCCATTCTAACTGTAACTCGGCAGTAACCCTCGCGGAGGATCGATCTACTTGTGTACCTTATAATTTGTATAAAATGAATGATCGGACAACATTTTTTACAAGTGATGGTGATTTAATTATGGCAAATCGCGGCTCGGTATTTTTTCCTTCATTCTCACAGGAGATCGGAATCGATCGAATTTTCGCAGATAATTTATGAAATCTTAATCGCATTGAATATTCAACAGACGTACGTTATTAATCTCGAAGTAATTTCTTCGGTGTGACCCGTTTCGTCATTGTTTCTGCACAATATGTTATGTGTTTTTATTTTCTTGCCCCCGGTTGCCATACATACGATAACCTCATCCGGTGATTGACTAAATTACACATGATTACCTATACACGCTCTCGAATCTGGTTATAGCCGGATAGCAGGCTGCCGACGAAGCATACGGAATTATATGTATTCCTTATTACAATCCTCAGATTATGTGCATACCTAGATTTTTTGCGGTACAATAAGAACAAGAAAAAGAAACGCATAACTCCAACGACGTGCGTACGATCGTTGTACACGTCATATCGTATAATTTTTTACCGGACCTGCATCACCACAGTTGTAGATATGGTTCGAAACGATCGATTACTGCACCCAAATGAAGCAAAGGTTGGCTATTCCACATGTATGTATTTTTACTCATGCTTATCCTGTGTGTGTTTCAATATTTTAGTTCGAACGTATATTGAATTCATATTTTCGTTCGTAGATGTGAAGATCCTTTGCAGATATACAATTTATATACGGTACGAAGTGTGGACCGTGCGATAATTAATGATAATGATAATAGTATGGCGATGTATATGTACGTATACATATAAGATGATGATGCAGCTGCAAGTTTCCATATCTATATAGAGGCGTCGTCACACACAACTTACATGTTAATAATGTTATTTACGCCTCAACTGCAACACAACATAATACCTTATCATATGTTATGATTCAACGTACGTATGTGTATGCATTTTTCTCTTTTTTTGTTTATTCCTTTCTCGGTTTTTAGAGAATATATTTTAAATACACCGCGCGCGGTGTTGAAATTCTACAAAGTATTTCGTCAGCCGTGTTCCACACAATTTATGTTTATGACGTCGCTTTCACTCGGACAATGCATAAAATAATTATATGCATATAGAGTATGTGTATATACACGAGATTCGCACGTATGACGTATTTATTAAACTTTGCACGTAACGTAAATCTTATTTTGTAAGATAAATCATGAAAAATTAATATCATTGGAATTGTTGAATCTCTTTGATTTGAACTCGTCGTTATACTAATTGACTTTACACCGATTCGTTCGTATACATGTGTAACGAGCATCAATGATGGCGCACTTTTGATGAACTTTGTAATCAGCTTGAGCTCGAGGAATTAGGTACTTATTTTTTTGGTATGCAGGTGGAAAATATTCAGGGGAAAATTGTTCCTCTAGGTTATTCGTGTGTATCGTGTAACATGAGGAGTATTATGTAACTTCTGAAATATCTCGCAGGTCTCGTTAAAAAGTTCTTCAACTTTCGTCGGTTATCACCTTGATTATTCTTCTTTCTTTTCTTTTTTGATTATTCTTCTTTCTTTTCTTTTTTTCGGAAGACTTTTTTATTCGCGCGCTTTCATGAGCGACATATCAAATTAAAGACACGAGTGCCTGTTGTATTATGGAATATTTTATAACGCGTTGTCTCGGGTTTGTAAAACGTATCTTTTATTTTCGGAGTCGTTGGGTCAAATGTAATTGAACGATTATAGGGGACCTGGTAATTTCCAGTCTTGACCGCCTGCACGTCTAGAATATGAATCAATGTAGACCTTGCGATTTACTAAGTGACGCTACCTATTTACTTCATTTACATAATATCGTAAATAATTAGAAAACACAAAACAAACGATCAACAATAAATTGCAATGACGCGATTTGAACGTATGTAATTTCATTGACGGTGAAAACGCAACGTCGCGACGCTTATCAAGATCTTATATTTCCAGACGTTTTCCTCCTCTATTCACGTGTACGATAACACAAGGATTATACACCTGCTGTGTCATTCCAATAACTACACCTGGATAATTGATATCTCGTATATGAATTCCGTTGGTAAATAAAAGTCTGAGAATCTGATGACGTCGGGGAAATTCTTCGGGGAATAAAAGCGTGTAAACGGCGGGGCTTGTAGCAGGCGGGTTTTTATCTGCGAACCGGGTTGGTTTCAGAAGTGGGAGATTTCCTACCATCCTCTGCAGTTGGAGTTTCGCCATTGGTCAATCCCCCACTTTAGTTCTACCCAATGCCTCGCTCGTCGGCGTCGGCAGTCAGACCTTCGGTTTGGTTCGACAGTCTGGTAATCGACTCCGTACGTTTTGCGGCCGGTTCAAGTTCGTCGACTTTTTTCCGGTTTGCGACGACGATATATATAAATCGTGTTCTCAATTCCGTACGCTCTTCGCTCGTACAGTTTCACATTCCATATAACACCTACCTGGTGTATCATCGAGTGACTGTGCTGTGTATTATATTCCACCGAGTTAATTTTACTTACGTAAATTCGACACCCTCGACTTCGACATGTTGGAACAAGAGAACGTCGTTGGTTCCGGTTGCGAGGTCTGCGGAGAATTTCTTATCGTTTATCGTGAGCTCATACAAAAAGTAAGTGAATTAACGCTCGACAGTTTCCTCAATCATTATCGTCTCTCAACTATCCTCATATCCAACGTCGCGTCATCAGTTTAATAGACATTGTTGGAAAATGACTCACGTAACGGTCGAGTGACGGTTTAAATCAGCACGTGTTCTAAAGCGAATGGGTGTAACGTCTGAATGTCGGACTTCGTTGCTGCGAGAAAGAGAAAGGCTGTTGGCCATCGGTCTTAACTTCAAGGTGTGCGTGTTTTAGTGTCGATTTTCATTAAGCCGAATAATATCCAAGGGCCATTAATTATTAGCTGAAAAAAGGACAGAAATTAAAAGTAATCCACGAGATTCCAGGAGCCACGCGTAGCGTTGCGAAGCCGCCCCTCTGGCGGCGAAACTATTTAATCATCTCTGTGGTCCATGGGACGCGCCGAAACCGTCTAAATTTGAATTTCCTCATGGGATTTTCAAAGATATCTTATGAGAGCGTAGAAAGCGGGACCGATGGCACTTGCGTGGCTGCTGAAAAAAAAAACCAAATACATTATCAATTAATCTAATCTAGTCAGCCAGATAAGGAAGTAGCAGATACTCTCCTCATGTTTTTGCACAAACTTCAATTGTTGATAATAAAATTCGCGCGATTTTGCAACGATGATGCGATGAGGCCGTTCTCATGAAAAACCTTACCAGATGACGTTCCAACTTTCTTCGCTCGTACCTTCACTGGTAGCCTTTTAAAGCGACTGGAAAAGAAAAAAATAATGAGGATTGCGCCCAATACGTTTAGGTATCTTTCAGGCCTTCCACCGCAAAGACAGAACCTAATCGAATGGTCAGCTGTGGACAGGAAGTGACTAGCTTACGGTCTTGCCCTCGTCAACTTATCGGCAGACACGTGTATTTTATTTTTCTTACAGCGCAAAATAAATCCACCGCACGATCTACACGGTGGGAATTTTATCACCGAAGGAATTATATAAGCGAACAATGTCCAGCAGCTGACAACGAGGGCTTTGACCTACACACGATGTGTATAGAGTTGAATAAATTACGCGCGTGCGAATCTAAATCGCCCCATTAGAAGGGTGCTCGAACTCTAGTCGACCTTGAAACTGGTCTTTAAGGATCCTATCGTATGTGCAGGTAATCAAAGTCCTGTCGGTGGAAACGCCTTTGGCTTAGATTCGACCGAATAACTGAGAGCGTTAGTTGAAATTGAATGATCGAATATTAGAGGGTATCGTTGCTAGGGGAAGTTTTCTATTCGTCGCTAGCGTTTGGCAAGGCGTAAAATTCAGACGCCAGTAAAACTATATAGACTGAGATCTTCACTCTAGATCTTACTAGGTGGCACACGCGCTCTTATTTGTGTCCCTGCGACGAGAGACGTAAATAAACGTCTAATCGACTAAGCCCAAAAGTGAAGTTAAGAAGGAGCTTTTCTCTGGCATTCATTCATTCGTCAGTCGCGCCGAGCTCTGTAGTATTTGAAAAAGAAGCAGTTTCGATTGCGAATCAAGTGCTCATTTTTTACTTTCTCTCTCTCTCTCTGTCTCTTTCCTTCACTCATTGCATTTTTTTCGCGCCTCACAGGAAGTCGGAAGAGGATTAAACAGATATGGATACCCTTGACAATATCGACAGCGATTTCTTACTGCAAATTTATATAAAGTTAAGTAAATCTAACACGTGTGCCGTTCACGAACGACCTTGTAATTCGATACGCTCTCGATAGTTTTTGTACTACATGTTTTTTTCATTAGATAATTTAATAATCGTTGCATCTAAATTTCATCCGGTGAAAAAAAATCCTCAGTTTAAACGCTCTGCTGTTATTATATGAGGTGTATAATATCATACATGTAGAACTGCAGGTCTGGTAATATTTGATCATTCTTATCATTTATGCCGCCCGTAGTCTTTTGTAATCCGTAGTATTTATTTTACGTCTACTCTCGTCCCTCCATTCAACAGATATATGTGCACATGTAAATTAGATTTCTTTTCGGCAACGTCACGACGACGGCGTGAAGCTGACTCTATAATATAATCCTCTTTTATATACCTTCGCGAAATGATCAATCGGAGAAAGTTTTTTTTTAGCACGCTAAAATTAGTCCCTAACAAAGCCGTCTAAAATCTTCATCCGAACGAAGTTCGTAACGTTGATGCAAAATAAGGAAAAAGAATCGACTGAATAAATAAAAAAACACAAAGATTATAAGATTTTCCTGCACATTGTAAAAATTCTGTACATTGTGATATTCTTTATAACATTGTAGCATTTCGGAAGTGCGCTCGCATGCATTTAGATGCGACATATTGTGCAACATTGACACACGTGTATTACAGATAGCGTTCCGGTTTAGCGTCTTGTAAAACATATCGTAAATCTTCATCGTTGTCGCATCTCTAGATGTAAAATAAGTAGTCGATAGCCGTGTAGATAATAGGTATAGAATTCTCGGAATCTTTGCCGCCTGAATTTTTCAAATCCTCTTATTTATACGACCACTGGTACCGAGGGGCGTTACAGCAAGGATTTTTTATTCTCAATCTTGCCGACCGCAAGGTATTCCAAAACGTGTACATATGAATAGGTATATCAGTAGATCGTACCTAATCGCGTTAGTTTGCAAATATTTGACTCTTAAATACCCGTTAATTTATAGTAAATTATATCCATATATTTATATGTATGAAAGAAAAAAATTCCTCCTTTTATACGACTCTAACGTGAGTCTAGACGGTCGATAATTTTTCTTATACATAATATAAACTCGACACCTTGGTCGAGACACTATAATATATGTGGGTGTGGGTGTTTAGTATCTACATCGGCAGTGTGACGAAATTAATAAATAAGTAGATTCCAGTAAGAAAAGTTTCGCAATAATATGAACAACACGTGCAGGTAAAAAAAATTGTGTGCAAGTGAATACACCAATCTGTGTGTTGAGAATCGTAAAATTACAAGGTCTGATTATGCAATTGTATCCCCCCGGTTTTTTTTTTTGACACTGACAGTAAGCATATTTGGGTATTATACCCTAACCTTTCTAATTTAGGTTACGTCTTTATCGAATTAACGTGACGCGCAGAGGTAAAGTTTTTGAAATTCTAATTCATGATCAACAGATATTTAATTAGCCGCGCTCGCTATCGATATTGTTGTAAATATTATTAGTGTAATCTTTTTTTTTCTTGAGGTTCGATTATCGGCGATGATTGCGATAATTAACACCAAACCCTGGTGTATAAAATTCTTTGATTATCGAAAATTCAAGCTGCGTCTCTCAAAACTTTCTTGAGCCAACTCTTCTTTCTCTTTTTAAATTCGCCCGACTTTAATAGCTCAGTTGAAAATTTTCCCCCGAGAGAGAGAATTCACGTGACGTTTCTTCACGTATATGTAATACTCATCCCTAAGATATATATTTATTTAACTATAATACGTTACGTTGTGTCTGTGGATATAAAGTATGTTAAAAATAATTTGGATTCTTGGCTTCGTCGCTGAGTTTTGCCATGACCCTGGGGGTCTATGCTGCCTGGATCTATTTTTGAATAAGTTAGAAGATCAGTTTCGTAATTTTCTATTCGGTAAAAAAAAATTACGTACGTTTCACGTACAGTTCAACGTATGAAAAATAATCATAGGATATTATTACGTTTGATTTTTGGTAGGGGCAAAGGAAAGGAAGATTAGAAAAGAAAAAAAATCATATGCTTAGGGTAAAAGAATTCGTTACGAACTTGATAGTTCTTTCATACCATACGCTACTAGTTCTGTGTAATTAAAATGTCTAAACTTTTTCGAGAATTCTTAAAATCGTGCTAGTATAAGTCAAGGCTAACTATGTGAGAAAAAAAGAACCTGGTGAGGCCGCAGAATTAGTTATTACCGTATAGAAACTACTTTCTCGATTCGAAATCGGTCGAATGCCAACCAACAGTTCTGCAATACCTACCTATATACCTATTCGCAGCATACCAGTTCCGACAAAATGATGACGATAATGACGATCACGATGACGTCTCTCAGCATTCACGCATGCATCACGGACTCTGATAATTTATTGGCCTTTGGCGTGCGATTCACTCGATTTTTTACTCTCCTTCGCCATTTCCTATTCTCAACACGTTTGATTCGAACAGCAATAAAAAATTCCCCGCGATACGAACACGCGTAACAGATTGTCCGATCAGCTGTGCTTGGTATAGTATAGCGTTAATCATTCGTTGCACACATTGTTGCCTTATGACTAACCAGATGACGTAGGTACACGAAGGCGAAGCGTTTAACTTTAAATTCAAAAAGAGGGGGAGATGGTCCATTGTGCAGCTTCCAACGTGTTCTATCTGCTCTGCGGCCAACGACTTCCCCACCCTTCGGACTCCGTTGTCGGTAATGTCGTTCTTTTCTTCATCGATCCATTTTCATTTTGATCTATGGATCTGTTCTCATATTATTATTTTTTGCGAGGATAAGATCTCATCGATGATCTGAGATGAAATTCGGGCTTCTCGTTTCCAAAGTTTTGATAAAATTATAGATCAGCAGCCTCAGGTTCGTCGCGAATAACCATAAACGGGTGTGCCAGTTCGCAAAGTAGCGAAATAGCAACTACGTAACGGGCAGCACGTGGTGGTTGCAATTGTTGAGTAATCCACCTCAGGGACGTGTAGCGTATGAGTGTGTTCGTGTTAGAATCCGGTTTCCGCCAGATTCGGATGAACGAGCGAGAAAGAGAAAGAAAAGAGAGAGAGAGAGAGAGAGAGAGAGAGAGAGAGAGAGAGAGAGAGAGATGGAAATATGATATGTAGGTACAAGTAATTATGTCATGATGATCGCTCGATCAAAAGGTAACTCAGAAACAAACTATAAAAATAAACGAGTATATACCGAAGGTAGAAAGAAATGGCGAAGATCTAGCCAAAATAAAATTAGTACCTATCATGAGTCATGGAAATGGAATTGAGAATATAATGTTATAAACTCTTTTACTTAGATCTAGTTTATGAGCAAGATCTATAAAATATGTCGTCATTTTCTATTATTTGCTTGTTAGAAACTCGACAGACGTATTAGGCGTGTGTAACTTGAGAAATTGATTTCTCTGCAGTTTATCTGTTTATACATTTCGGTACACCGATTATAGTTTCTAGTAATAACCCCCCGACTTTATAGTCCGTGTTATTCGTTGTCAGTGAATGATAGTCTGAACTTTGTACCGCTCCCAACGTCAATATCAACGTCTGCTTTGAGAAATGCGTTTTCATTGCTCAATGAGTTGAGTCTCTAATCTCGGAAGTTATCCTAAATCACGCCTATACCTCCATCGCTTTCTCATAACTACCTCCTCCGAAATTATCCTGGTTGCTTGCCAGATGGATCGTGGAACATTGCCCCAAATCGTATAGAATGTTTTCTCCATTTTAATTTTAACAGCGTAATATTCGATTTTCTATAATTAATGTTTTTCTTATCTTTACAGTACCTGGATATCGGAGAGGATATGGGTGTACCGGATGATTTCACAAACAGTGAAATGGTATCCGGTATGTGGTGGAGGCACCTCTTGGCAGGAGGAATCGCTGGCGCCGTTTCCAGAACTTGTACAGCTCCTCTCGATCGCATCAAAGTTTATCTGCAGGTAATTATGCGTGGAATATTCTGTTTGGATCTTAACGACTTTGGATAAGCTGCGATTCAAAGTTGATTATGAGCATAAAACGCACCCCGCGATAAGTTTGTATGCTGGGCACTAATTGACATAGACGTTTATTCACAGGTTCACGGAACGAGGCAGTGTAATATATCATCTTGTTTTAAACACATGATCCGGGAAGGTGGAATGCTGAGTCTCTGGAGAGGGAATGGCATCAATGTACTTAAGATTGGTCCTGAGACCGCGCTCAAGTTCATGGCTTACGAACAAGTGAAAAGAATGATCAAGGGTACAGACTCTCGAGAACTCAGCATTTATGAGAGATTCATGGCTGGCTCGATTGCCGGTGGAATCAGCCAAACAGCAATATACCCGCTCGAAGTATGTTACAATTTGAAAGTTATTAATATTTTTATGACGATCGAAAATTACAGCAATGAATAATCGTTCACGGTATTAACAGAGTTGACTAATTTAAGGTACTAAAAACGAGGTTGGCTCTTCGAAAAACGGGAGAATTCTCCAGTATAATGGATGCGATGCAGAAAATATACACCATGGGTGGTCTGAAATGTTTTTACCGAGGTTACGTTCCTAATCTCATAGGAATACTGCCGTACGCTGGAATTGATCTCGCTGTTTACGAGGTGAGGATTCTTGCAGTCGCACGAAAATTCTACTCTTCTTTGTTCCCCTCCAGACTAAATAATTGACAATTATTTTCCAGACTCTAAAAAATAGTTACCTACGGACGCACCAGAAGGATGAGCACCCTGCATTCTGGCTGTTGCTACTGTGCGGTACAGCGTCAAGCACAGCTGGTCAAGTTTGTTCGTATCCTTTAGCTCTAGTCAGAACACGGTTACAGGCTCAGGTGACGCCGTACCGAACTCCGAACACGATGGTAGGAGTATTTCAAGATATAATTCACCGAGAAGGCTTTCGCGGGCTCTACCGAGGGTTAACGCCAAACTTTTTAAAGGTAACAACCTATTGAAGATTCGAGTACCGCTAACTAATGACATTGACATCTTCGATCAAACTGATTTGATTCATCTAATTTCAGGTTGCACCCGCCGTATCGATAAGCTACGTCGTATACGAACGCTTCAGGCAGGCACTAGGTGTAAATATGACGTGATGAACATATATATTAGGGAAAATTAATTCTATTAAATTATTATGTATATGTATGATAAAGGTTATGCTAAATCTGCAAGCTAGCATGAAGCAAGCCGTGCAGGCAGGCCTGCACGCTTCGCCTCTCCTTCCTTTGACTATAAGCAGCTTTATATCTTACTGAGGGTTTATTAATACTAACTTCAAAAATCAAAACAGATAGTATCAAACCAACTAATGTCCAATATAAAAAGACAGATACAGAGTATGCCGTAACAAAACTAAAAAAAAACTAAAAAAAAAACAAAAAAAAAAGGTACGGAGGTAACGATAGACCTCCAGGATAGCTAGGTCGATGCACTTCTTTCGCCTACACTGTTGCTTGCGCGAGAAGTGGTCCGAATAACATTCTTTTTTTATTTTCCTTTCTTTTCTCTAAAAAGTGGTCAGTAATAATAAACGAAGCCAGGTAAAATTCGTTCAGGGATTCACAGTTGGGCTGGGAAAAAAAAAAAATAAAAAAATAAACCAAGTGTCAAAACGAGCACAAAATTAAACTGGAGATAAAAACAAAAGGAGGAAATTACTTCCAGATTGTGATTGTAAAAGTCGAGGTGTGATGTTGATACTCGATATTGGTTGCTCGTTCCTATTTTTAATACACTAATAATTTTCAGGACCTAAAACAAAAGCTATTCTTACCGCCACTGAAAGTAATTACTAAGTAGCCTAATAGTTATTTTGTAAAATAGATATCCCACTGCGTGCCTGCGAGGAGATCGACTGATTATAGGAATCATTTCGGATTCTAATATACATTATAAAATATATTATCTAAAAATTAGTATACTAATTCCATTCCCTTAATTGAAACAACGCGTTGTACATAGGTTATTTATCATCACTGTACATTTAACGGTGTATAATTTTAATGGAACTTTTGCCAAGAAAATTATACAAAGCGGGCGGATCGTCGTATTACCGTAAATTGTTGCTTCCCCTCACCCACCCACCCACCCTTCCATTTTGCGCGCAAGATTCCCTTCGCTTGGGAATTGTGCCAGATTTCCACTACGTACATACCTATACGACGTCCGCCAGTAGTATGGTACTGTTGTGTAAATCTGTAGATGCTTTTTACATGTGAAGATAAATATTTTAGCCATGTGGGACTGATGATACATGACTACCGAAGAAACGGTGCGAATATAGATTGAATTTTTTTGACTAATTTTAGCCCTCTCCCCCCCCCCCAGCCCTTTTTCCTCTCATTCGATAGATAGTACTGTAATTACAACTTCGAATTGATTCACGTGTATGAATAATCAGATAATCATGGGTGACGTCTTTTTCTATGAGCAAATGTAATTTATTAATTAATTGTTATTTTTCATACTAGAGTCAGTTCCTTGGGGAAAGCTGCAGGCACCAGTTTTCACTCGTAATTATATCTATTTATACCGTACGATATATTATTAACTACATATAAATGTGATCTATCTGCGAAGCAGAAAACTGTACTTTTGAATCGTTAATTATCTATTTAATTATTTAAATACATGGTCTCTCTTTCTCTCTTTTCTCTCTTTGTTAATATTATTACTACTACAATACTATTGAAACTTCTACCGATTGCATCAGTATCACCAAAGATTGTCTTTTCTGAACCTTTAACCAAATACAGTGTTTCTTACAATTATATCAACCTGTTTTATCATTGTATTTCTGTACGTATAACGAAACAGAAATGTGGTCAACGTATTACGAATATCATTGTTGTTTTCAGTAGATAATTTTTGATTTTATCCGATTATCTCTAGCGAGATTTTCGGACGTGCAGTTAAAAATATGAAGGTAAAAAATCAATGCGTACGGTATTTTTTTTCTTTTTAGTTTAATAATCAACATTCGTTATAATACTATTTGAAATGGCCCAATCACATTATGAAGTAGATAAGAATTAATTTTTTACACGTTTTACACTTTATTTTTCGAAAAATATACTTTCACGTGCGGTCCAAAATTTGGAACGCCTTTACTCTCGATCGATCATTCAGATTTTGAATATATTACTTTTATGTATTAATTAACAATTATACGGAATGATGATATAAGCGAAAATTCGCTAGCCAATTTTTAGGAAGTTGGAATATATTTAGCCGCTCCCTTGTCTAAAATCCAGTATAACTTTCCATTGGTCGGCTGTACTCTTGTGGCTGGTAGATTTTCTTTTTCTATCAGGATACGCTGCAAAATTAACGTATGTTGTTAAACTTCGGTTGGCTCGAATCTGTGCAATGCGAATCAAGACTCGAGAAACAGTTACCTTGACCATGTCGGCTTTTCCTTCCCCAGCGACTGCAAAAATGCAACTCTTTGCGGAATTGATGACTGGAAAAGTAAGCGTGATTCTCGACGGCGGTGGTTTTGGCGAATCGGTGATCGAACTTACCCAAACACTCGTTTCTTCCAATAAACGGTGTTTGGGAAACAGGGAACACGTGTGACCATCTGGTCCCATTCCCAATAGCAAAACGTCAAACTTTGGTAATGTGTCCGGTGGGAAGTAAACAGACATTTTTTGTATGTAATCTTTAGCTGCCTCTTCAGCTGTAAAAAAGAAAAACATAAAATTGAATACTTCAAGTCTGTATGTGGGGGCTGGATCCAGCCATTTACCTGAAAGATTTGGATTTATTTTGATGAACTGATCCTCGGTTATCGGTAGTTTGCCTATCAAATTTGATTTGTAAATTCCATACGTCGAGTCGACATCGTCAAAGGCAACTATTCTTTCGTCGCAGAAGAAAAACCTCCATTTACTCCACTCCGTCGAAATGCACGGTAGGCCATCTGATAAAAATTTGACGAGTGAACCACCTGCCAAGACAAATATAATTAGTCCATATTAAGATATTACTCTGCACTATCTGACGATAATTTTTAGACTTGTCATCATGAGATGGCAATCGTTTGTATGGTAGCTTATGAACCGTAGTTCTGCTTGCGAAAAAATATTACCCATAATTGTAATCATAAATTTAAATACCTGACAAACCAACTTTGAAGACATCGTCACGGGCTATAGCTGCGTTAGCACTTTCCTCGATTAGAGAAGCGAGCCTTTTTACTACGCTCGGAATGTCTGTTTCTATTATTATTTGAGCCATTTGGTGAGAACGTGTTTTCGTATAACCTAAGTGTAAGGGTTGTCCTACCTCATCAACTCATAAAAGAAGGCTGCTGCCTTTCCGAAAGAGTTTTCCGCCGCGCAGTATTATTGCACATTGTTGAAGTTTGAATATTTCGCGAATGAGGTCCTCCCTGAACCAATTCCCCCACCAACGCCCATCGCAAACCGACGCTTTTATCACTTTTATTTCAGTGAGCTTGCGCGGTGCATTCGAGCAAGTTGTGTCGTGCAAGTATCCTACAATCAAACATTGGTCTACTGTGTTTAATAACCTAACAAAATGTATAAAGATTTATTAAATATCGGTACGAACGTTAAAAAATGTCCGAAAGAAACTTTAACCCCTTATAAAATAGCCGTTGTTATATTAATCAAGGAATACTGTAGTGAAACAACGAAAGGTATTACATGTTTCTTACTCTGACATCCTAGTTTGCCGGGTGTCCACGGCACTGTATATTAATCTCTGTAATTAATGGTTCCAGCAATTGTAGAAAGACGCGACTTTTGCATACTTGCGTTAAAACTTATTCAGGTATTGATCGTGTGAAAATTGAGCATCATTTGAATTGTGTTTAGTTCGTACGTGATGTAAAAATTTTTCATCAGTCACCAGATCTGGATCTTCGCAGCTTGTTGAAAATTGTTCGCTCGGAAGAATTCATCCTGCAAAGATTGGCCAGCCAGCTTGAAAACAAATTTGAATCGTTGTACGAAATGGGAGTAGAAGGTTTGCTGGATTTGTCTGATAGTCTGATGCACCTAATGGACCCTGCTCTGGACCACTGTCACTCCCATCCAGCTTTAAACAAAAACTCAGTGCTGGGATTGTACACTCGAAGGATAGTCATATCTTTGGAAAAATTGAGCTTTTATCAAGTTGTTGCATTATATGAGTCCTTCAAATCCTATTATCACGATACATGGAACCCAGACAACTCCAGGGTCTCAATCGGACTTGAAGATAACGATACTCGGGAACATAAGTAAGACCTCAAATATCCTATTTCTTATTCTTCTCTCACACTTATTACTCTAAAAAGAATATGATGCATCAGATATTACATTTTTTAGAAACAAAGTTGTCTGGGGAGGAAGACAAGCGGAATTACTAGTGGCACAGCAAGCTCTTGCCCTCCAAACAGATGAGCAAAGAGCTCTGCCCCCAGCTGAATTGCAGGGTCTGGTCAAAGAGCTGCTAAATTGTAGCCCATATTATGCAGAGGCTGTAAGTTTGATCATTTGGAACAAATATTGCCTGTTTAATGAAGAAAAATTATTTCAATTACTTTTAATTTCAGCATTATCTGAGCTACTTGAATTGTTTACGAGTGAACGAATATTGTGGGGCTATAGACAGCTTGTATCATTGTTTCGATCGACTAGCACCTTTCGAAAATCGCACGCCCACTGAAGACAGGAACCGAACATTCAGATACGCGGCCCTGAACCTCGCTGCTCTTCACGCACAATTTGGTCACAAGTAAAATGCTCTATACATATGGTTTTGACTCTGAATGCACTCCTCACATGTTTCTAATTTTGTGGCATGACATTTTACCTTCCAGGAAAGTCGCGTTAGCAGCTTTGAACGAGGCAATTATGCTAGCGCAAGAAGCTGGTGATAACGTATGTCTCCAACACGCTCATTCATGGATGTATCATCTAATCGACGATCAAAAGTAATGACTAAAGAAGTGAGCCGCGTAGGTGTTGCTCCATAGAATGCCTAATCAAATAATTTTCTAACAGAGGTCAGCTGATAGAACGATCCGTCGGCAAAGCTAGCATGCTAGGGATCACCCACACCACTAGCCTCGGTTTAATAGCATCTGCTCACTATAATGCTCTGGAATCAAAAAGTCCGCCGGAAGTCTTTGAGGTATTGCGGAAATTTTCTCATCAAACTTTGATACCACATGCCTAATCTTTCTAAAGTTTGTCTTTCCCTTCGTCTTGCACTTTACAGACTCTAGTCAAATCTGATGTGCTCAATTGCCAGCACTCTATGGCTGACTTGATGTCGATGTCCTATGTAGAGAAGGCAGCTTTGTGGACGTACTACGGAAAAACTAAAATGTCTTCCCTTTGTTCCCAATTATTGCTCTTACACAACGCCGGTGACAAAAAACACCACATGTTCAACGGCTCATCGACCTGTCAAGCTGTGGTCAATGTTGCAGATATTTTTGTCGAGCTAGGGGAATATACTTTGGCTGAGGTGGTTCTCTCACATGCCAAAGACAGATTCCCCAACGAACCTAGCAGCAAAGTAATGACCCTTCTTAGCATGAAATGTTATCGACGGTAGACTCTTTCATTATCCACACACATGATAATTTTGTCGATCACAGATATGGATGTTAAGCGAACAATTGCTACAATTCACAAGGATAATGAGGCATGAGAAATGGAGCGAAGCGGAAGCGATTGCTGTACGACTTTCGAGCATAGACCCTTTGGAAAGCAAGTTTAGGTAAATGAAAGATTCTATAGAAATTTTCACCTTTGGTAGTTTGTCATTTATTTCTGTCACAGGCGAGCTGAAGTTTCTCTGGCCAAAGGTGATTACCTTGGTGTGATGGAGCTGATAAATGATATCCAAGAAAACAAAGGACTCGATCCCCTGAATCAAGTGCGAGTTATGATTTTATTGAGTCAGGTGATGTGCTCCTTCAGGCTCCCCGGTCTCGGAACGACCAGTGCCAATCCTCTTTTCCTTTTAAATACTGCCTTAGAGATAGCCAACCGCAAGTACCTCTCGTACCAACAGGCTATCATTAAAATGCATCTGGCAAACATCCAGGTATTACGTTCGACAGAAATTTCTCTAGCAGTTCAGTCAAATTAACAATCTATAAACGTTTCTAGCTGACGATGGGAATGCCTTCTCGAGCGATGAAATTAGTCAACGATGCCATTATTCCGATACTAAGTCATGGCGGTTGCTTTGATCAAGGAAGAGCTTTCGTTCTGTACGCTAAATGCCTGGTCGCATCCTCTGTGTTAGATATCGCAGATCTACGCAAAACAACATTGCAGAGTGCTATCAATGCTCTGTGCAAGGCCAAAGACCACTTCAACAAGATCGAGGCATTCAGCAGAGTCAAAAGCACTTTGTATTTAATGGGTATGCTTTACAATGAGCTAGATCTGAAAGCCGAACGGAATCGATGCGCTTTTGAATACCGCCAATTGGATGTACAATTTCCCACTAAAGCGGATACCATTGCGATCTATTGAACCGCCTGAATTCATGTTAAATAAATATTTACTCGCTGTTCCATCAACGATATTGTACCGTCAAGTTTGCCGCAACAATTCCATACCTGTTAGTGTTTTGTATGTTTTAAATAAAATGAATTACTCAACATCTTTTTTTTCGATTTTAAAAATTTTTCAACACGAAGTTTGATCTGACCATTCGGCTCTACCCCACCCTTTACAGTAGCTTGCCTCTGTTTTTGTTTCTGGCGCCATCTGCGCTGCTTGCTTCTGCTAATGGCAGAACTTATGGTTTTCGGATTGCCGAGTATTTCTTTTCCTACAATTTTCGTTTATTGTAATAAATATGAATGTTAAAGGTGCTCATATTTCCGAGGCAGAAGATTCGGAGTTTTATTTCGAATCCGATCACCTGGCCCTGAAGGGTAACAAGGATTACACAGCGCTTCTGAAGACAATCGTTATGTTAGAGGCTC
Organism: Athalia cordata; assembly: GCA_963932425.1. Classification (NCBI taxonomy): domain Eukaryota; kingdom Metazoa; phylum Arthropoda; class Insecta; order Hymenoptera; family Athaliidae; genus Athalia; species Athalia cordata. The sequence continues at coordinate 550,368 of OZ010628.1, read as the reverse complement.
AAAGAACCCAGGGAATCGCAGACTTGGATAAATTATTGGAAGCTCAAAAGATTGCAATGAAAGACCCCGTGTCCTTCGTTGCTAAATTACAAGACGAGGACTTTGTTGGATTTCCAGGGCCTCAGAAAATCGCTGACATTCCCTACATAGACTGGACCAAGTACAACATAGTTTTACCCGATAGCCCCATGCGACCACAAACGAGGCACGGACCAGTTCTCCCGCAACTTCAAGTAAAGTCCGACGCTGATGAAGGAAAGGTACTGTGTTATACTGTGTAAGCGATTATTCTATGCTAAATGGCATATCTTTAAATAAAACTCACTGCAACTTGATTGCTGATACTTGATCATAGATACTGGTGCGAGGACGTGCATTTGACCAGAGTAAACCAGAGACATTCAATCAATTGTGGACCACGGAGGAGCAGAGAAGGTTGGAAGAACTTTTGATCGAGTACCCCCCTGAAGAAGTGGAGATGCGCCGCTGGACGAAAATTGCTAATGCACTTGGTATGTCTTTTTCATTCTATCTTCTATCTTTGCAGGATTATAGCAATTCCTAATTGATAATCGTTGATTCTCAACAAAATATTTACAGGAAACCGAACACCCAAGCAAGTATCTAGTCGTGTTCAAAAATACTTCATCAAACTCCTGAGGGCTGGACTTCCAATCCCTGGCCGTGGACCTAAAGTTAAATTAGATGTGAAGCGCAGTACGAATCACCGCCATCAGCGCAATAACTATCTGCTCTTTAAGCCCTCCACTTTTTTTCCGCATCAAGACATACCGTTTAACATCGGAGATGATGCCAGACATTTATCAATTATGGAAGACTCTGTTCGTCTCATACCTTATCAATATTACATTTTGAATTGGTTTGATTCTGATTGATAAAGATATTGTCAACTATTGTCAGGAGGATGACTATGGTAACGGAGCCATTGCGGATACGGCTGAGATGAGACATATTCAGTTGCTCCGATTGGTCAAAGCAGAAAAAGAAAACGAACAGTTGCGGTCGTACTCTCACACCGGATACAGAGTAAGTTGCTTTTGAAATTCTGCTAGGGTGGAATCTCGACTGATGAAATTCAATTATTTGCAGTGCTTGGTGTGTAAGGAAGAACCATTAAAGGGTACGCGGTGGCATTGCAAGGATTGCGAAGGAGAAATGAATTTCTGCGGGGATTGTGCGGTGGCGCAGTGGGAGACTGAAACTCCGATACATCCTCCGTCCCATAGATTGCTCGCTGTTCGACCGACTCTATCAAATAGGACTTACGATTCAGATTATTTTTCACAAAGTTTTAATAACGCTTCTTACAATTATTTAGATCCTAACTTTCTTCCTGAATGATAGACCTTCGATTGTGGGAGGTATGGAATTGTTTTCTTTTATATGCTGTGGATTGAGTAGGTAATAAATATACCAAATGATAAAATTCAATGCTGATATCAAAGGTCTTTTATTTCCTGGTACATCCATTTTCATCCATCACTATACGAAGACTTTAATTTTCTGAGGCACTTTCGGCAAATTTTCTGTGAATCCTAGATTTTAAATCTTGGAAGGTGCCATTTTTCAAACTCTCTCGAATTTCCTTGAAATAATGTAGATAGTGATGCGTGTTATGTCTGGAATAAAGAAAGCGTTACAAGTGGTTCGATTAATTATTGAGGGAATCTTGAATAGCGTTTTCTTTTCTTACATCATCAGGAGAACTCGTCCCAAGAGCTCTTTAGTGTGGTGTAAATGATGCAGATACGCTCTCGTGTGGCTTTGACAGGTTAAACATTGGCACAGTTTGCATATGGGTGAAAAATCATCGGCGTACCTTCAACGAACAAGGAGTAAATTAGATCAGCTCGATTCGTTACCGAATAACTCCGATTACCTGGACTCTGCAATCGATATCATAGGTGAGTCGTTGGCGTTAGAATGTTGGCACAAGAAAGTCAGAGCGCCAGAGCGTTCGGTAATAAAATAAGGATACGAGGAATCAAATACATCCACTCCCATATCAACCAGGCTTATGATAGTTTCAGGGTTCCAACTACCCATTGAAACTCGCATTTTGTCTTCTGGTAATAAGTTCTGTAACGAAGAATAATACGGCATCAACGAGTCGAAAACTACTCAAATCTAAATTCGATGAACTAAGAAGGTATGTGAGTGAAGTACCAACAATAGTGTGTCTGATGACATTTTCTATTGATGTGAACTTTATGTCCTCGGTTAGCGGCCCGTTTTTATGAAACCCATCGATGACAAATCCAGCCAGATCTTTACTGGCAAAAGTTTCTGTAGAAAGTTTTCTGGCCTCCATACTATATCCTCCCTCGATAGCTCCCAGTAGGCCCTTTTTTCCGAGCACTGTGGACGTGGTATGTCTATGCAAGCATCTTTCGAACATTTTTTTACTGCGTTCTACGGATTTCTTGATTCTTTTTGAGCCACTATTGATATCTGTATCGCCGTCACATAATGCCATATAAAAATCAGGCTTAAACGCCTCCACTATGTCCATGTATTCGTCTGGGGTAATCATTCGCCTTCCATGTCTTGTCCACAATGCAACCGTGTCCTTTTCATTGTAGCCAGAAGTAATGGCTACCGTTGGATCTTGGATTGTGAGAAATACAGGATATTCCTAGATAATAATATAAATTTCATAGACTGGCTTGACAAGATTTAAATTTTTCGATTCGAGAGGCACAACACATACTGTTTGTACCTTCATTCCAATGAAATCAGCAATTGATTTGGTTTTCTTGACAGGATCAACCATGGTAAATGTTGTGGGTAAAGAGAGTGTTAGTAATTGTTTTTCTGTGGTGATCATTTCCAATACATCTTTGGTCACATGTGGAATACTGCCTCGCTAGAATTAACAAGTGCATTTTGTTCAGCAATTTCGTTCATAACTTCATTCATGATTGAGAGTTGAGTTGATATAAAATTTGAGAAGGAATTGAATAATACAGGATCCTGGTTCCCTAGATCACCTTTGTGTAGAGCATTAATAACGGAGTTTCCAATACGACATCAGGTATTCTCTCTAGATCTGACAGAAATCCGAGTCGTGCTGCACATCGAGAGAGAGTTTCTGGTGTGAACTTCATTTTAGGCAAGGTAAAATCAAATAATATTCTAAAATGGAAATTCGTTGAACATTTGCTTTCTAATTGCTGAGACTCCGATAATTGAACTGTCACATCAGATGCCGTTGGACGAAGAATAGACGGTAAGTCCTCGGTAAAAATCCATCCGTGGTAAGTGAGTTAGGGTTAGGCGGTATAGAAGACTCCCAATTTACTGGCAGAATCAGAAAAGAAAGTGACGCACCCTTACCCAACTTCGGTGAAAATGACGCACCCTGAACCAACTCCAGTAAAAACGACGCACCCTGAGCCAACTCCAGTAAAAATGACGCACCCTGAACCAACTCCGGTAAAAATGACGCACCCTGACCCAACTCCCCAACTTCGGTGAAAATTTCACTCACTTTTTGTCCGAAATCACTCTAAAATCACTCAAAAATATACAAAGACTATAGTCTTTGGTGTTTTTTCGCTCAGATTTCATCTAAAATCGCTGCAAAAATGTACAAAGACTATAGTCTTTGGTGTTTTTTCGCTCAGATTTCATCTAAAATCGCTGCAAAAATGTACAAAGACTATAGTCAAAATACATAAGAAAACTATAGGAAACTCTTTAAAAAAAATTGTAGACTTCTCTTCCAGATTTTGAGAAAATAGCAAGGCTATAGGCTTACTGTTTTTTTGGGGCAAAAATCGAAGTATCTGCAAAATCAATCGCACTATGCTTATCCTACGTATTTTTGCACAGGGAACACGAATACGTCGATGAAATTAATCTAGAATCAAATCCCATCGAGATATCTTTGATTTATCACTTTTCAGATCGCTAAATCGGCGATAACTTGATCAATTTAATAGGTAATTCAATTTGGCTTGCAGATTCGGATTCCTGAGGTCAAAATACATAAGTATAGCATAGGAAACCCTCTAAAAAAAAATGTAGACTTCTCTTCCAGATTTTGAGAAAACACTAAGGCTATAGGCTTACTGTTTTTTTTGGGGTAAAAATCGAACTATTTAGAAAATCAATTGCAGGACGCTTATCCTACGTATTTTTGCCCAGGGAACACGAATACGTCGATTAAATTAATCTAGAATCAAATCCCATCGAGATATCTTTGATTTATCACTTTTCAGATCGCTAAATCGGCGATAACTTGATCAATTTAATAGGTAATTCAATTTGGCTTGCAGATTCGGATTCCTGAGGTCAAATTACATAAGAATACCATAGAAAACTCTTCAAAAAAAATTGTAGACTTCTCTTCCAGATTTTGAGAAAATAGTAAGGCTATAGGCTTACTGTTTTTTTGGGGCAAAAATCGAAGTATCTGCAAAATCAATCGCACTATGCTTATCCTACGTATTTTTGCTCAGGGAACACGAATACGTCGATGAAATCAATCTAGAATCAAATCCCATCGAGATATCCTTGATTCATCACTTTTCAGATCGCTAAATCGGCGATAACTTGATCAATTTAATAGGTAATTCAATTTGGCTTGCAGATTCGGATTCCTGAGGTCAAAATACATAAGAATACTATGGGAAACTCTTCAAAAAAAATTGTAGACTTCTCTTCCAGATTTTGAGAAAATAGTAAGGCCATAGGCTTGGGATTTATTCGATTTTGAGGCCAAAAATGAAGTATTTCAAAAAGTGAATGGTTGCTCTTCTGATGTATATTTGCGTCAGGAATACGAATCCTCCGGCTAAATTGAGCTTAGAGTAATATTTTCCGAGATAATTCAATTCTTCCGCAGCTGCCATTTACGTTTATCATGTATACTCATCTCTGTTCGATTTTTTTCCAGGGGACAAACGAGCGGCCTGTGAAGCAGTTTGGCCTCTCATCGGGATGAAAGACTATCCTCGGAGCATCTCCTAAGCCAATCATCATGTGTTCGGCGTAGATTATTTGTATAAATAAGATCGTCCTGTATACATATTGTTTGTTCATTTTTTAAGAACTATCAAATAATTATTCTAATGTTAAGCAAGATTGAAGTATTGTCCTGTACACGATTGTAACTCGTTGAAATCATATCAGAATGTGTGTATCTATAAAATTGAATCCATAATAGTCATTACGATGTCTCCATATGTATTTTTGATGGTTGATTTATCAATAAACATTAACTACTATCAATAGACGATTGTTCAACTATTATTGATCACACCCCTGTACACCTCATTCACTAACAGTTGTCGTTGGCGAAATTCATAGATCATATCGTACATGATATCATACATCATCACATGCATGCATGTAGGCATATGCAGGTCTCATCATTTGTTCGGCATACCCTATCATACATGATGGCATACATCATCAGACACACACGCATGCTTGTCATCATGCTGTGTCTCGGACTGGCTCCTCGCCTGTCCTGTTCTCCTGATACCAAACTCGATTTTTGGGCAAATTTACCAAACCGGAAGTGATAAGGTAGATCCCTACAATACCGGCCCTGAAAATCCAAGGCATATTTCGGCCAAAAATTTTATTTTGGTATCAGGAGAACAGAACAGGCGAGGAGCCAGTTCGAAACATCCAGCCATCATGTGCATGCATGTGTATGCATGTGTATCGCATCATGCTCGTCTTTCGAATGATCAATAGATCATATGCGTATCCATGCAGGCTTCATCATGTGTATGCATGTGTATCGTATCATGCTCGTCTACCGAATTAATAATAGATCGTATGCGGATGCATCTAGGCCACATCATGTGCATCTTGTATGTGTATTGTATCATGCTTTATTAGAACCGGAAGTGATAAGGTAGATCCCTAGAATACCAGCCCTGAAAATCCAAGGCACATTTTGGCCGAAAAATTTATTTTGGTATCAGGAGAACAGGACAGGCGAGGAGCCAGTTCATCCAGCCATCATGTGCATGCATGTGTATGCATGTGTATCGCATCATGCTCGTCTTTCGAATGATCAATAGATCATATGCGTATCCATGCAGGCCTCATCATGTGTATGCATGTGTATCGCATCATACTTCATCACATGCTTGCTTAGTATCCATCATTGCAGAACTTACCTTTCCAGGTTCTGGAATTTTGTCAGGGCCTGATGTCGTGATGCGTTGCTTACATGTGAAGGATGTTATGAGTGATAAGGACAAGGGTGTAAATCAACGTCGATTCAACATTCATTTTAAAGGGGCTCTTTGTTTATTATTAATTATTCAACGATACAAAATCAATATCAATACTATGTACTCAGAGATATGGTTTCTTAAATAAATGAGTTACGATAAAATTGACAGAAGTTCGTTTCCATTATTCCAGAAAGTACATGATCCATAGCTTATGTCTATGTGATGAATAATATTGTAAGTAATGTCATTCAGTTGCTCAGCGGGAAGAACCATTTTCCAGATGCGCCACAGTCTTCCAGATGCAGATGCAGTCCTTGAATTTCAAATGAAAGGCGGTGTTGCTCCGTGGGTCGTTGATTTTCCGTCTGCAGCACAAGAAAACAGATTTAAAAGTCATGAATAAACTAACAATAAAGAGCATCTCCATCGGAAAAGCAAGTTATCGCCGATTTTGCGCTTCGTAGCTTCATTGACTCGACGTATTCGTGTTCCCTGCGCAGAAATACGTAGGATAAGCGTCCTGCAATTGATTTTCTAAATAGTTCGATTTTTACCCCAAAAAAACAGTAAGCCTATAGCCTTGGTGTTTTCTCAAAATCTGGAAGAGAAGTCGACATTTTTTTTTGAAGGGTTTCCTATGCTATACTTATGTATTTTGACCTCAGGAATCCGAATCTGCAAGCCAAATTGAATTACCTATTTTATTGATCGAGTTATCGCCAATTTAGCGATCTGAGAAGTGATAAATCTAGGATATCTCGATGGGATTTGCTTCTAGATTAATTTAATCGACGTATTCGTGTTCCCTGGGCAAAAATACGTAGGATAAGCGTCCTGCAATTCATTTTCTAAATAGTTCGATTTTTACTCCAAAAAAACAGTAAGCCTATAGCCTTAGTGTTTTCTCAAAATCTGGAAGAGAAGTCTACATTTTTTTTTAAAGGGTTTTCTATGGTATTCTTATGTATTTTGACCTCAGGAATCCGAATCTGCAAGCCAAATTGAATTACCTATTTTATTGATCGAGTTATCGCCAATTTAGCGATCTGAGAAGTGATAAATCTAGGATATCTCGATGGGATTTGATTCTAGATTAATTTAATCGACGTATTCGTGTTCCCTGGGCAAAAATACGTAGGATAAGCGTCCTGCAATTGATTTTCTAAATAGTTCGATTTTTACCCCAAAAAAAACAGTAAGCCTATAGCCTTACTATTTTCTCAAAATCTGGAAGGAAAGTCTACATTTTTTTTTGAAGGGTTTCCTATGCTATACTTATGTATTTTGACCTCAGGAATCCGAATCTGCAAGCCAAATTGAATTACCTATTTTATTGATCGAGTTATCGCCAATTTAGCGATCTGAGAAGTGATAAATCTAGGATATCTCGATGGGATTTGATTCTAGATTAATTTCATCGACGTATTCGTGTTCCCTGGGCAAAAATACGTAGGATAAGCGTCCTGCAATTGATTTTCTAAATAGTTCGATTTTTACCCCAAAAAAACAGTAAGCCTATAGCCTTGGTGTTTTCTCAAAATCTGGAAGGAAAGTCTACATTTTTTTTTGAAGGGTTTCCTATGCTATACTTATGTATTTTGACCTCAGGAATCCGAATCTGCAAGCCAAATTGAATTACCTATTTTATTGATCGAGTTATCGCCAATTTAGCGATCTGAGAAGTGATAAATCTAGGATATCTCGATGGGATTTGATTTTAAATTAATTCCATCGACGTATTCGTGTTCCCTGGGCAAAAATACGTAGGATGAGCATAGTGCGATTGATTTTGCAGATACTTCGATTTTTACCCCAAAAAAACAGTAAGCCTATAGCCTTGGTGTTTTCTCAAAATCTGGAAGGAAAGTCTACATTTTTTTTTGAAGGGTTTTCTATGCTATACTTATGTATTTTGACCTCAGGAATCCGAATCTGCAAGCCAAATTGAATTACCTATTTTATTGATCGAGTTATCGCCAATTTAGCGATCTGAGAAGTGATAAATCTAGGATATCTCGATGGAATTTGATTTTAAATTAATTCCATCGACGTATTCGTGTTCCCTGGGCAAAAATACGAAGGATAAGCGTCCTGCAATTGATTTTCTAAATAGTTCGATTTTTACTCCAAAAAAACAGTAAGCCTATAGCCTTAGTGTTTTCTCAAAATCTGGAAGAGAAGTCTACATTTTTTTTTAAAGGGTTTTCTATGGTATTCTTATGTATTTTGACCTCAGGAATCCGAATCTGCAAGCCAAATTGAATTACCTATTTTATTGATCGAGTTATCGCCAATTTAGCGATCTGAGAAGTGATAAATCTAGGATATCTCGATGGGATTTGATTTTAAATTAATTCCATCGACGTATTCGTGTTCCCTGGGCAAAAATACGTAGGATAAGCGTCCTGCAATTGATTTTCTAAATAGTTCGATTTTTACCCCAAAAAAACAGTAAGCCTATAGCCTTGGTGTTTTCTCAAAATCTGGAAGGAAAGTCTACATTTTTTTTTGAAGGGTTTCCTATGCTATACTTATGTATTTTGACCTCAGGAATCCGAATCTGCAAGCCAAATTGAATTACCTATTTTATTGATCGAGTTATCGCCAATTTAGCGATCTGAGAAGTGATAAATCTAGGATATCTCGATGGGATTTGATTTTAAATTAATTCCATCGACGTATTCGTGTTCCCTGGGCAAAAATACGTAGGATAAGCGTCCTGCAATTGATTTTCTAAATAGTTCGATTTTTACCCCAAAAAAACAGTAAGCCTATAGCCTTGGTGTTTTCTCAAAATCTGGAAGGAAAGTCTACATTTTTTTTTGAAGGGTTTTCTATGGTATTCTTATGTATTTTGACCTCAGGAATCCGAATCTGCAAGCCAAATTGAATTACCTATTTTATTGATCGAGTTATCGCCAATTTAGCGATCTGAGAAGTGATAAATCTAGGATATCTCGATGGGATTTGATTCTAGATTAATTTCATCGACGTATTCGTGTTCCCTGGGCAAAAATACGTAGGATAAGCGTCCTGCAATTGATTTTCTAAATAGTTCGATTTTTACTCCAAAAAAACAGTAAGCCCATAGCCTTAGTGTTTTCTCAAAATCTGGAAGAGAAGTCTACATTTTTTTTTAAAGGGTTTTCTATGGTATTCTTATGTATTTTGACCTCAGGAATCCGAATCTGCAAGCCAAATCGAATTACCTATTTTATTGATCGAGTTATCGCCAATTTAGCGATCTGAGAAGTGATAAATCTAGGATATCTCGATGGGATTTGATTCTAGATTAATTTCATCGACGTATTCGTGTTCCCTGAGCAAAAATACGTAGGATGAGCATAGTGCGATTGATTTTGCAGATACTTCGATTTTTACCCCAAAAAAACAGTAAGCCTATAGCCTTAGTATTTTCTCAAAATCTGGAAGAGAAGTCTACAATTTTTTTTGAAGAGTTTCCTATAGTATTCTTATGTATTTTGACCTCAGGAATCCAAATCTGCAAGCCAAATTGAGTTACCTATTTAATTGATCAAGTTATCGCCGATTTAGCGATCTGAAAAGTGATAAATCAAAGATATCTCGATGGGATTTGATTCTAGATTAATTTCATCGACGTATTCGTGTTCCCTGAGCAAAAATACGTAGGATAAGCATAGTGCGATTGATTTTGCAGATACTTCGATTTTTACCCCAAAAAAACAGTAAGCCTATAGCCTTACTATTTTCTCAAAATCTGGAAGAGAAGTCTACAATTTTTTTTAAAGAGTTTTCTATGGTATTCTTATGTATTTTGACCTCAGGAATCCAAATCTGCAAGCCAAATTAAATTACCTATTAAATTGCTCAAGTTATCGCCGATTTAGCGATCTGATGCTATTCACTTCTATCATGTGTACTCACCCCTGTTTGATTTTTTGGTTTCAGGAGACAAACGAGCAGCTCACGAATCAGTTCGGACCTTCATCGAGAACTCAAGACTATCCTTGGTGCATCTACAAGGCCAATCATCATATGTTCGGCGTAGATTATTTATCTAAATAAGTTATAATGTTCATAGACCGTCCTGTATACTTATTGTCTGTATTTTTAATTTAAGAACTATCAAATTAACAATCTAATGTTAAGCGAGATCGAACTATATTGTGCTGCACACTATTGTACCTCGTTATAATCATATAAGAATGAATGTATCTGTAAGAATGAATCCATAATAGTCGTTTCGATGTCCTTATATTTATTAAATAAGTCAGATAGATATGTATTTTTGACCGCTGATTCATGAATAAACATTTTCTTCTACCAATACACAATTGTTCATTTATTATTGTTCACACCCTTGCACACCTCATCCATTGATATCCGTTGTTCGCAAAGTTCATAGATCATATCGTAAATGATATCATGCATCATCACATGCATGCATGCAGGAATATGCAGGCCTCATCATTTATACAGATGCAACGACGATCAATAATAAATGCGTCACAATGCAATTGACAAAGCCTATACATTGAATCAACAGTTCATTTATTTCAGAAAGTAAATGATCTATGGCTACATGATAAATGATATGTGTATTCTTATCGGCTTCACAAATATAATGAACATTTATGCAGATGCACTGACGAGTCTTGTGTCCTAGATGCAGGGCGGGTTCGTCTTCAGGCTGCTAACTTTGCTCCTGTGACAGAAAAAAGGAAGTTAATAATCGGGAACGAACGAGATCGCAGACTTATTGACTTGATTACGTTACCGCTGGTATTCGTTTCTTGCCTAGTTCACTCAATGGATTCGTATTTTTAAGGTTGAACTGTATTGGAAAAGATGTAGAATGAGAAGTTGAAGAGATTGCCTGAGGCTTGTTGGATCAGGTCTGTTGGCATAGCAATTCCATTACGCCTCCTGAATTGCAAATAGATATTATTAATGTAGGATTTCTTATATGGACAGAAATACAATGGTATCCATGATACGAATGTGCCATCAATCAATTGTACTCACACCTCGTTAAATATTCCATGTAGTCGTCACGTTGGAATAGCAGACGGCATGAGCTTCGTTTCTGTATGGTTGGGATACATTCTCTCTTCCAACTGATCACTGCATAATTTGCAGCTAACATCAGCATACTCTGGTCCCTTCTCTGGTGAGTCGAGTGGTCCGATGGCATGTACTCGTGTCAACCACCAACAGCGATGACAGACATGGAGATTTTACAGGACACTTCACTGATAAAATAAGATGCTGTTATTGAATCTAAGCAAAAGGCAGCTAATATTCATAAGAATAACCACGTATCACCTGTTGATGCTGGTTTAATATGCAAACAGAGGCCCTTTGCCTCCGGTGACAGCTCTCTAGGGTTGAGACCAAAACCCTCTGGCTGCAGCTTGGAATGCTGAGTAAAAAGATTCTTTTCCTGCTAGCGGCTTGAGTAACAACATCTCTGATTTTTCCCCGATTTTTCCTGATTTTTTTCGATTTTTCCTGATTTTTTCTGATTTTTTCTGATTTTTTCTAATTAATTAAATTATTTTTCACTAAGCCCCGCCCACAAAGCGCAAAAAAAAGGCCCTGGTGGCGCCATCTCTCGGATTTTTTGCTGGAACTAACCCTCAGTTTTGGCTCAAAATCGCGCTCGTGGCGCCATCCCACGGAATCTTCGCGAACTATTTTTGTAAACAAGCCGCCATTTTTTTCCGAATAAAAATGGCGGATAAAAATGGCGGATCAAGATTACCCTGGTGGCGCCATCTCTCGGATTTTTTGCTGGAACTAACCCTCAGTTTTAGCTCAAAATCGCGCTCGTGGCGCCATCCCACGGAATCTTCGCGAACTATTTTTCACAACAAGCCGCCATCTTGGATTTTTATCCGAAAAAATTACTGCTAAAAAATCCAAGATGGCGGCTTGTTGTCAAAAATAGTTCGCGAAGATTCCGTGGGATGGCGCCACGAGCGCGATTTTGAGCCAAAACTGAGGGTTAGTTCCAGCAAAAAATCCGAGAGATGGCGCCACCAGGGTAATTTCGACCAAAAAAATCAGGGTTAGTTCCGGGAAAATTCCGAGAGATGGCGCCACTGGGGCCCGCTTTTTTGCGCTTTGTGGGCGGAGCTTAGTGAAAAATCATTTAATTAATTAGAAAAAATCAGAAAAAATTATAAAAAATCGGGAAAAATCGGGAAAAATCGAAAGAAATCAGGAAAAATTCTAAAATAAATCCTAGTTATCCTAGCTTTACTCGGATATCATTGGCCGCTTGCAGGGGCTGGGTATCATCTAGTAATTAATTAAAAGAGTAATTAAAAATCCTGAAAAATAGAAAAAAATAGAAAATAATTAGCAAATCATTAGGAAAAAATCAGAAAAAAATCCCTAACGATCTAAGCTGATGTCTCTTTGGCTGCGTATCATTAGACACTATCAGAGATCAAGAGAGATGCGTTAAATAACTAAAAATAAATAAAATAATAGAAGAAAATACCGGAAAAACGAGAAAAGAATTATAAAGAACCTTGACAGTGCGACAATCTTCTGTATTTCGACTGAGGAAACAATAATCTGATTACAAAATCACACTACGACTAAAAGCTATGTAGATTTATCAAATTTTTGTTTTTCCGCAGTGGAAAATCAATGATAACTCGAATAATATAGCAGGTAAATTAATTCAATCAGCATATGCGCATTCCTAAGCTCAAAATACATGGAAGACCCAGGAATCAGAAAATGAGATGCTATTTTCGGACTAGAAATTGAAAAAAAGCGAGAACTACAGTCTCGTAGGATTTTTGCGATTGCACCAGCACAATAAGAAATATGTTTTTGATGTATTCTGACCGCAGGAACACAAATCCGTCGAATTGAGTGAGCTACGACTCGAAGCTATGGAGCTATTTCAATTTATTCGCTCCCTACGGTAAAAGATTAGCGATGACTCGATCAATTCGATAGATAAATCAATTCAGTGATCAGATTCGGATTTCCGGGCTCAAAATACGTGAGAAACCAAAAGGAAATAATTTAATTGTAATTTCTAGTCTCGAAATGGAAGACTATAGTCTTATAGGATTGCCGTTCCGCAAATTCGACGTAAAATACTTAATAAATGTTTGCAGCAAACGTATTTCTACGTAGTTTGATTCCAGAAACACGAATCCGTCGACTCGACCAAGCTACGACTTAAAGCTATCCAGATATCTCAATTTCTTCCACAGATATATAATATATCAGCGATTTCTTCGATCCGAAATGCGACAAAATGGCTACAGCGTGCGAAATTCGTTCCAAGACGAGTGCGTAACCCGAACTTGCGAAGAGCTGTCAACGAGCAGTGTAAATCAACTGGGAAACTCTATCGATCTTTCTGAAACGAGAAAATAATTTTTTAAAGTTTGTAAACTTTCCGGATGCCGAGAGAGCCAGAGATCAGCTTACCATTCTCCGTTGAGGTCTCTCTTAGCCTAAATAGTCATGTATTTCATCAGATTTGATAATCTGTTGGTAGGTTTTTCCTTTTTCATTCATCGTGGATGCACGTCTTAATCTGTAGGCCTGTGCGATGGTGTATAGATGTATAGACATCGATTCTCGCGAATCAAATCTCCAAGTTGGAAATGAGCCGGCAAAAATTTCTCTCAAAGGTATATTCTCCGAACGGCCTGCAGTCTTCTCCTCCGAGTTGGTCCAAGAACGTCCGACTCTCACTGCCGTGCTTGAACTTGTGAATAAAAATGAGAATTAAAATCTGACGGATACTTTCCATCCAAATGATGCTGATATTCTTAAACAAAACCTCACTTTGCGCTCGCTTTGCTGGGCCGCGTTTGAGTGTACCTATAACGCTATTTATCATAGCTCTGATTTTCCATCAGGACTGCCCACCTTCCACGAGAACATTCAATATCGGAGATTCGTGTTCATCGGTAGCCGATTATTGGGGTGGGTCGTGCCCCCCTTGAGCAGCCACCAAGTGTTGCAATGTTCTGTCATTATTTCGCTTTCGAAGGGAAGTTGATGATCGACGTCTCTGAAATGGTCCATACGATGGTGGTTCAGGAGACATGCTGAGTCGGAAACGTGTTGCGTTTTGAATAAGATTCCAGTTTACACATGTTTCAGCTGTATCTGAAGAGAAATCAAAGTTACATAAGAGAGTCTGAACAAAGCTTGTACGAGAATCCTACCTTGTGATCCTACCTTCTTTCTACCTTCTTCCTTTCAAAAGGTATTTTGCTCGTTTAGCTTCGAGGGAATTATATACGGTGGCATAATGTCATCTTCGCTAGGATGATCCACTTTTTTGTGCCCGTTGTTTCGCGTTTGTATTCCATTTACCTTAGTGTTCATTAGCCCGCCAGCATCCCGACGTCTATGAGCTTTTTGACAGCGCTAGGTCAACAACCCTTAATTTTCGTCGATGCTCAATTTGTTCCAAGCGCCTAAGTTGGGCAACTCGTAGGTGTCGACATGTGTGTGATGCGAGGTTGCTTATGATTAGGCGCCAGAACAACCTGGGAAAAATAGGTACAGCATTAAGTGAAGGATTAAAAGCTAAAAATTAAAAAAAAACTTGAAACGTGTGAGGAAGTTCATGAATTGTTCATATTGCTATCGTCTTACTGTATTTAGACTCCAGCAACACGAATCTATCAAGTAGTTAAGCTAGGACTGAATCCCATCGAGTTATATCCTTGATTTATCACTTTTCAGATCGATAAATTGGCGGTAACTTGATCAATTTAATAGATGTAAAGTCTTTGACTTACGTTTCTTATCAACTTCTTGATATTATTCAGACCCTGTGAGTGCTTGATGATATGCAAGAGAAGTTACGTTTACTAGGATTCGTTTCAGAGTGCCTCCCATTATTTTCGATTGAGTCCCGTGCGTTTTGCCCCTGCAAACGCCCAACTGTAAGCAACTCTGCAATACACCCCTGTCATCGCCGTCAGGTTGCCCGGATTAGGCGGCCGATAAGGGAGGCAATCGAGATATCCTTGATTTATCACTTTTCAGATCGCTAAATCGGCGATAACTTGATCAATTTAATAGGTAACTCAATTTGGCTTGTAGATTCGGATTCCTGAGGTCAAAATACATAATAATACCATAGGAAACTCTTTAAAAAAAATTGTAGACTCCTCTTACAGATTTTGAGAAAATAGTAAGGCTATAGGCTTACTGTTTTTTTGGGGTAAAAATCGAAGTATCTGCAAAATCAATCGCACTATGCTTATCCTACGTATTTTTGCTCAGGGAACACGAATACGTCGATGAAATTAATCTAGAATCAAATCCCATCGAGATATCCTTAATTTATCACTTTTCAGATCGCTAAATTGGCGATAACTTGATCAATTTAATAGGTAATTCAATTTGGCTTGCAGATTCGGATTCCTGGGGTCAAAATACATAAGAATAGCACGTAGAACTCTTCAAAAAAAAATGTAGATCACCCTTCCAGACTTTGAGAAAAAACTGAGGCTATAGGCTTGGTGTTTTTTTTGGGGTAAAAATCAAAGTATATCGAAAATCAATTACATGATCCTGTTTCCATGTATTTTTTCGTAAGAAACATGACTTTGCTGGGACTAGAATTGATCGAGACAACCTAAGTTTCATTCTGTCCAGGTCGAATAATTAGCGAATGATTAGCGCATGTGTCGCGCTTCTTGACGGTCAGGATGAATTTTCTGGCCTTTATTTGGTCGAAATGGTAAGATAAAATTCGTTTCTTTTCATGGGTCAGAAATATCTTTCTCGCGTAAAACGTGCAGTCGAAATAATATCCTTTCCATATTTACTGTGACATCTCTAACGAAATATAATCAAATAGAACATAAGAGAAAAGTTATCTCACCATCCAAAAATATTCGTAACACATGTGCTCTACCTTTTTTTTTTTTCATACGTAAAAAATAAAACCATTCCGCTCATCGTAATAAATTAATCCAAATGAACGATCGCTGTTTAAATAAATTGAAAACTGTATAAAAGTAACAGGTGCGCTGCTTCGGACACAATACTTTCTGCTCTACATGTATGCGTGGGAAATAAAAAGAAAAGAAACAATAAAAACACATATTTATATACATATACTGCTATATATTTATTGCACAAGTTTTTCATCTGAAACGTAGACCTATATGTTTAATATACCTGTACGTATGTATAAAACACCTTCATCGTATGGCGTGGTATTAATTTTGTAGCTACCACCGCCATCGCCACCGCCCAGCGGATCGGTCACGGATGGGTGCTCCGTGTTCCGGGCTCGACTTCCGGACGGCTGGCATGCGTGGGGCTCCTTTTTAAAAGCTAGAAATGTATCATCAGTAGCAACCGGCGAACCGGTCGACTTTACCTGTTACTTTTGTGCTCTCTTAGCTGTTGCCTGATTCTCAATTGTGGCGTTTCGTCGCTTTCTTTTGAAATTATTACATCAAATTCGCTTTACTTATTTTTGAAACTTTTCTTTATCATAACTCGATATCAGTGAATTTTATTGTTATGTATTTAGGATAAGTGTAATTTTGTTGCTAAAAATACTCGGATTCAATTTTTCTTTTTCACTTCACGAATCGTCAGATCTTGTTAAGTTTCAAGCGTTCAAAATCATCATGGGATTTTTTACTCAGGTATAAAATGTATAGTAGATAATAATTTATCAACAAAAAAACAATCACAAACACTCCAACAAGTATAAACATTATTGTCTAATTTCAAACAACTTTTTTCACAAATTATTTCATGGTATAATTTGTCTTTTCCTCTTCTTCTTTTCCTTTTTTTTTTTGTTGCCTAATCAGTTTTAATGTATACATAGCAAAATTAACAGTGTCAAATTTATCAAAATTCACGATATCTCTGATCCTCTACTTTCTAATCTTAAAATTCATTATTCGTATAGATTTATAAATTCATCTACATCAATGTTAATGAGCGATTAGAGAAGCAAAAGAACCAAATAGAAAAAAATGTGTTTCTATAAATCTCTGGAAAATCTTTAAAAAATTCTTCATCCAAGTTTGAAAAGTAAATTTTCTCCCCCCTTGAAATACGAGCATTTAAATTCAGAGAAAATAAACGGATCTCTCTCCTTTTTTTTTGTAGCGTTAGTTTTATTTTGTGTCAAGCGAATTTTCATGGGGCCTTTTGTATTATCTAATCTCAAATCATCTGGACAGTAAATTTCATCATCTTATGTACGTTATACATATGTATACTGCAAGTATGAAATAGAGGATAGTGGGCGGGGATACTTTGAACATTTCCTGTCCCTCGACGCTGTATAGTATCATTGTAAATTACGCGGTTAGCACTGAGGTGAATAATGAAACCATACGCAATACCACGATGCATTATAGAGTACGTGCATACACAATTGTATACGTGTATTATGCGAATTTCAAAATCCCGCAAATTAATTAATTCGTCTTCTCTTACCGCATAAAAACGTCACTATTTGTGTCTCGTATCAAAGAATCTTCCATTGTACAATGTATCTGAAACGGAAATCCAGTTGAGCTGTATTTTAGTTGGAAAAACGAACATGAGCGATTGAAAGAAAAAAGTCTAAATAGTGCGATAGTCGATCCATAGCTTTTTTGCATCGCTGTACCATAATAATGCAGCATCGCAGCACGCGGTGGATCTCGTTTTATCATGTTTCTTATTGCGAATTTCTAACGGGACATTAAAACCGATAATATACGTAGCCCCTTTATACAGTCAACAGATTTATAGATTTTACACATTCTGTAGATTAAGGCCGATCGGTTTTTATTAATTTTTTCTCTCTTTTTCTTCTCTTTTTGCAGGACAACAGAAGTAGCTGTTCAGACGATTCTGGAAGTAACAGCGATATTTTTAGGAGCATACCAAAACACGCGACTGTGTTCTGCGTCTGGAAAATCGAGGTTTCGTTCATTCTTTTTTCTCATGCAGCTAAATGACCTTTACTTTTATTTTTTTTGTGGTCCTGAACCGATTTGCATCGTCATTTGCAGGGACTCGGGGCTATCGCTGTACCAAAGAACAAGATCGGCAATTTTTTTAACAATTCGGCTTACGTTATTTACACAGTCTCTCCTAAAGGCGGATCGATTCCCTATCCAGGAATGCCGGTAAGAATTATAGGGACTAGCGACAATTACTTTTTTAACATCAGAATTTCTTGAAAGAAAAAATTTTCCAGGGGAAGGACGTGAAAGGACCTGTGATCCGTGCGATACACTTTTGGATTGGTTCGGATTGCGATTCTGCAATAGCTGGAGCCGCAGCCTTACGGGCTGCGGAATTGGATGCACAAGTTTCAGCAACGATTTTGTGTCGTGAAGCGGAAGGTCGAGAAAGTTCAAGATTCCTTTCCTACTTTAAGGATAAATTGATCGTAGAAAGGATGAATCAAATTCGTGAAACATCAGACGTTACTATTCACAAAGTCACCGGTATAGCCATTCCAGTTTTAACAGAGCTAGACAAGGTCGCATGGGAAAATTTCTCATCCAGAGATGTGATTTTGTTGAATATTACCTCGAAGTATGTTATACCAAATTAATTCTTCAATAATTTTCATTTCCATCCGTAATATTCATTCAAAAATTATTTCAGGGGTGTAATTTTTCTATGGATTGGATCATCGGCGTTATCGTTGCACAAAAAACACGCTGCCAAAATCGTGGAGTTGAAAAAAGAAAACAATAACGGTCGTGTGGTCATCGTAGAAGACGGTTACGAACAAACATTATCAAAATCAGATCGAATTCTTTTTGACAGTGTATTGGATCCTTCTTCTCGAGTTGTCATGCCCGGACGACATGATTTGAACTCGTCATCGCTCCCGAGTCCAATAAAACTCTACAAATGCTCGGAACAATCAGGGAAATACAAAGTGGTGGAGTTAAAATCTGGACCAATTTTCAGGTCGGATTTAACTTCAAGTTCAGTTTTTCTCATAGATAGGGGAGAGGCCGGTGTCTGGGCTTGGGTAGGTCGCGAGGTCAATCCGAGGGAGAAACTTGAGGCTGTTAGAAACGCGAGAGGATTTGTTAAGAAAAAAGGATACTCAAATGGCACCCCTGTGGCAAGGGCTATTGAAGGTCATGAACCATCGGAGATGAAATCGATGCTCAGGGAATGGGAAAACAGGGAGAAAAAAGGACCTCTAATTCTTCCGGGGCATTTTGAATCGGATTATATGGCGGAAAGACCCAGAATGGCGGCGGATTGCGAATTGGTTGATGATGGAAGCGGGGAAAGGATTATTTGGAGAGTTGGAAGCAAGGAACAAACGCACAATATGGTCGAGGACACTGGAATTTATTATGCAGAGACTTGCTATGTTATGCAGTATAGATATGGAGCTGGTAGAAAAAGCAGGGTTGTGGTGAGTGAAGTACTTGGAACACGGTGACCTTCAATGTTATCCGGATCGTTGGGCTTTACTTTTTTATCATATATAAGAAACTCTTACTTTAGATTTACTACTGGAAGGGTGCGCATTCAACGAGCCACGACCGTGAGGCAGGTTTAGAGTTTGCTTGCAAATTGGGAGAAGATACTTCCGGTCAACTGGTAATTGCTAGCCAGGGAAGAGAGCCGCCACATTTATTGCAGATATACGGAGGAAAATTGACTATTTTGTCCGGACAACACCGAGACACACGTAATTCATTACTTTGCGATCTTTTACTTCTCGAATTCGACCTCGTTTTGCAGTAAATTTACCAACTTACGGATTACCTTTCCACAGCGCCGAAAAAGTATCTTGTAAGGATACTGGGGTCAACTCCGTACACTTCGAAGGCCGTAGAGCGACCACTTAAGGCGAGTAGTTTGGACTCTAATGGTGTTTTCACCCTATTTTCTGGTTCTCCAATTGTATGGTGCGGTGGAAGAAGCACCGGCGATTCCAGAGAGGCCTCTAGAAGGTTGGCTTCTAGCACTACTCCCCTCATCGCAGAGGGCAAAGAGGACGATACCTTCTGGTCGCAGCTCGGGGGTAAATTCCGATTAGCAAAAAGTAGTTATTTGATAATCTTGAGGGTCACGATTCTATTTCAAAAGCTGGAAGGAAACCGAGAATAAGATTCGTAGAGATTGCACCATCGCGTTTTTCGTTTCAGGTCGAGGGACCTACTCGACAGAAACGCCGACGGAGGTTGATTTCGAAGATTCCGAGAAACGGCTATACCACTGCCACGTCGAAGAAAGCGCTTTCGTGGGGCAGGAAATTCTAAGATTTACGCAAAGTGCTTTGCTTCCGGAAGCCGCATGGCTTTTAGATACTGGAAACACTATTTGGATATGGCTTGGAAACCATTCAAACCTCAGGACCCTCAAGGAATGCGTTGAAAACGCTACTGTCTTTTTGTACACACATCCCGCGGGAAGAGACCGCAACACTACGATTACGGTCATCAGACAAGGTGGTGTTCAATTTTATTTATATTTATGATTCAAGGAAAAGTACCAAGTTTTAGAATTTGTAAAGATTTAGATTCCCTTGGATACATTTTAGTTTTTTACTTGTAGGATTTGAGCCGCCGACCTTCATTGGTCTCTTTGAGAACTGGAATCACAACTTGTTTCGCGATCACCAAAGTTTCAATGTCTTCAGGATATCGTTACAGAATCAAGATCAGTATCCCAGTCCAAGCGATATATTGCAGACCGAATCTCCAGGTTTTTCAGAGTTTGACAATTTCGTAAAGTACCCTTTGAAGCTACTGAAAAACGAACCGGAAAATCTACCCAATGGCGTCGACGTCGAACGCAAAGAGATGCACTTGACATTTGACGACTTTGTGACAGTTTTCAAAATCCGACCATCAGAATTTGAAAAACTACCCGCATGGCGCCGGCAAAGACTGAAACAATCTGCCGGACTTTTTTGAACACGTGATATAGCATTCAAGAATTCATTAGTTACTAGTTCTCCTTCCATCTTTTACCAATAAAAACGATCGCGAATTGGAAAAATGCAATTATTGTAATCGACTTTCATTCGAATTTATTAATACAAAAGAAATTGAAATGGTTATTCTCACGATAATTGTTTATCATGACCCATCAAAAATTAAGAAGAAGTGTCCATTGACTCTTGATCGATTTTTCGGATTACAGTTTTCTCAATAATTACAGGTCGAACTATCTTGTTGAGCACGGCCGTTGTTCCTTGCTTGTAACGATAAGAGCCCTGCTTTTTTCCTTTGATGTTTGCAATATCGAATGGACGAATGTAGTCCACAGAACCCTTCTTGATCACACAGACATCCACGTTCGAACCAGAACCCAAATCGTTGAATATACCAGCTCTGATTGCATCCGCGACTAGATTTTTACCTTCCTCTTCCTATATTCCGAGAAAAAAGAAATGAAGAACTCAAAACAAATCCCCCCAATTTCCACTAACGTCAGACTCACCGAAAGATCAGGCTTCCATTGGCTTTCAAAGACGGACATAGCAGCAAGGGACCCAGAGCCCATGGTACAGTATGGTAATTTATCAGTAGAACCATGAGGATAGATGCAGTGCAAGTGAGATCCGTAAAAATCAACACCTCCTAGAACAAGGGCAGCTCCAATGTGTCCTTGATGACGAAACAGAAGCTGCTTAAGCATTGTGTTAGCAGTAACAACGGGTACAGTACGACCAGTGTTTAATCGGTGGAGTTCCAACTGGCTAGCAATCATCTGTGTTGTCATTTCAGTGTCAGCTGCTGTACCTGCTCCACAACAACTAAGGAACAATCATTGGTGGCAAGATTTTGAACAAATGTGAATACTTACTACATGTTTTGCGCTAAAAAGTGGATCTTGCTGCAGTTTTTATCAGAAACAATTGTGTCCTCTGTTGCTCGAGTATCTGCTCCCAGAATAACGCCATCTTTGAATATTATTCCAACAATGGTTGTCCCAGTTTTTGTTGCCTTTGGTTGTGCATAACCTTTTTGGGCTAGGAACGCGTTCCTATTCAAGGAATAAAGTTTTTATAATATACATTCAATCATTTAACATCTGAGAAATTCAAAAATAATCGAAGATTGAATGAGACTGGGGTCAGAAGATGTTGATTAAGGCTCCCATGGAGAGTCTATTGAGATGCACATATCGTATGGGGTATTTTTTTCTGGTAGAAATTAGTAGGGTAGGTTCTATAAAATCTGAGTCTGTCATTATTGAAAGATTTCTTGAACAGTGTGACACAGCAACATGATGAGTTGATTAAGTTAGGTTAAAATTTTTGCTGGTCACTTCCACAGTACAAAAGTATTTCAACTTCTTCATGCGTTTTCACTGCGATTAAAAATTTGCTTTATCATACCTTTGGCAATTATCAAAAGAAAATCCGGGTGCCGGAGTATGAGGAACAAGAAGCGACGTCATGTTCAGCGGCTTTAACGTTTAATTCAGCTTGCCAACCAAATCTTGTATTGTCTACCCGTTGTGGCTTCGCTGACTTGTAAAATGTTATTTCAACAAAATTCCGACAGATGAAATAATTCAATCGTAAGGTAACGCCCCCAATAGTGACGTTCTGAATTAGTATGACATTTGACAGATTCTTTTACTTCGACTGAAGTTAAAAAGCCCGTTTTACGGCTGATGTCGCTACCTGAATAAGAACTATAATAGGGACTCCATTTGTGCGGTATATTGTGCTAGGTAGAAACTCTCTAACCAACGAAAGATGGGAGAACATATTTTGCCCAACATCAATGACTGACCAACGCTCATCGGTGGACACGTGTGCTATTCTCAACCTGAACTTTTGAAAACCCAAACAGTAGTGCAAACCAGCACTCTAGAATTTCCAAAAAGTTAAATCATGTCTTCTGTTCCGTGCAGTGACATAATCGACGACATCGAGGACCTGATATCCTCTCAGGACATAACACCAAAGGAACGTTACAGCACGAAAAAAAATGTGACGGTACGTGCGAAGCGAAAAAAGTCTGATAATGTACCACTTCAACTTCCTGAGGTGACGAATCTCTCAAGTATCATCCCTGGTACACAAACGATCTATATTAAAACATGGGGTTGCACTCACAACAGTTCAGATTCCGAATACATGGCTGGACAACTAGCATCCTATGGTTACAATCTGACTTCGACAAAGGAAGTTGCAGATTTGTGGCTCTTGAATTCATGCACAGTTAAAAATCCTGCCGAAGATCATTTCCGAAACGAAATTGAGATGGGAAGAAAAACAGGGAAACACGTCGTGGTTGCTGGCTGTGTCCCGCAGGGTGCACCTAAATCTGGTTTCTTATCCGGTCTGAGCGTCATAGGAGTGCAGCAAATAGATCGGGTGGTTGAAGTTGTCGAAGAAACCCTGAAAGGTAACTCCGTGAGATTTTTTGGACAGAAAAAAGAAGGTGGGAAGAAAGTTGGCGGAGCATCTCTAGCATTACCTAAAGTCAGACGTAATCCACTTATAGAAATTATAGCTATCAATACTGGGTGCCTTAATCAATGCACCTATTGTAAAACAAAACATGCTAGAGGTGAACTAGGCAGTTACAAACCCGAAGAAATAGTGGAACGTGCTAAGCAAGCATTTTCTGAAGGAGTCTGCGAACTTTGGTTGACATCTGAAGACACTGGAACTTATGGTAGAGACATTGGCACAAGTCTTCCAGAACTTCTTTGGCGGCTGGTTGAAGTTATTCCAGAAGGATGCATGATGAGGATTGGGATGACAAACCCTCCCTACATTCTTGAACATTTGGGAGAGATTGCCAAGATCCTGAAGCACCCCAGAGTCTACAGTTTTCTCCACGTTCCGGTTCAATCGGGGTCAGATCAAGTTCTCTCAGACATGAAGAGGGAATACAGCTGTGCAGACTTTGAAAAAGTTGTCGATTTTCTGAGATCTGAGGTGCCTGGAGTAACTATAGCCACAGATATAATATGCGGTTTTCCTACGGAAACAGACAAGGACTTTGAAGACACAATGCAACTATGCGAGAAATACAAATTCCCTAGTTTATTCATTAACCAATATTATCCCAGGCCAGGAACACCAGCTGCCAGGATGCCCAGAGTCCCTGCTCAAGACGTCAAAAAAAGGACGAAAAAGTTGTCTGACTTCTTCCATACCTATGAGCCTTACACACACCAGGTTGGCCAGGTTCAACAGGTCCTTGTAACAGAAATATCGCACGACAAAAAACACTTTGTTGGACACAATAAGGCTTACGAACAGGTTCTGGTGCCCATGAGGGAAGGTTTCATGGGCAAAATGGTGACTGTACTAATTATTTCCGCTGGTAAATACTCCATCAAAGGAGAGCCACTGGATGAAGGAGTTTCGCCATCGCTTAGGAGCCCATTGCCCAAGGGAATTATCTCTGGAATAATTCTTCAAGAAAGCAAAACAACTTCTCCATCAAGATTCGGACTAGTCGCTGTAGTAGCTGTCTTAGTTGCAGTTGTAGCTAGATTTTTATGGAAGTTTTTGACAGTTTTTTAACCTACCATCAATCTGTACTATGAACATTGTATTATATTATACAGAATGTGTAATGAATAAGTTTGTAAATACATTTCGATCTTCGTATGAAGAAAAATGTAATAAAGCAAAATTAAAATTAAATTGAATTGATTTATTTTTATGCATGTTCACGACTTTTGATCGCAAAAATAGGACAGGATTTTATAAGAAATTGGGTAAGGTAATTTTTTATTTTTGTTTGCGTTTTATATTAAAATGACATAATGCAGGAACGAGCCCCAGTTTTAGGGCGTACAAGGTTTGATTATGACAACATTACTTAAATAGAGGATTGCATCCGCGACATTTCGAAAGTACATACATCGAGCCTACGAAGATTTTTCCTAACAAATAATTAATCAAAATTAATACGAAGTGTATTGAGCATTTTGTTTGTTAGATACATATGAACAAAAAAAAGTCACCTACTTCTGCGGAACGCTTTTGGAATATCATAATTATAGTTATTTTAATAATATTCTTGGCATTCTCTTTTTTTCGTTTTTTTTTTTTCTCAAGATAGACGAGCCAGAATACGGAGACTTAAGAATAATCCTAAACTGTACAACAAAAAGAAGGAAAAATCGTATCTTATTAAACGTTTCGTTTTACAATGCCTTTTATTTGGTATCACCTTATTTTCATTTGAACACTAAAAAATTTTTACAACGTTTATAAATGACTTAGCTCTGCTAGAAACGAAAGGAAAAGCTTTTGCCTAAATATTATCCTGAGAGTGAGTATCAGAACCTGCAAACTCTACGAATTAATATGACTGGAAAAAAAAAAATGTATGTACGTGCAAGAAAAATACATGGCCGATAATCATATCTGACCAAATATCTTTGTCCAGCTGCAAAAGCGAACAGCACTGGCAAGACTCGGGTTATTCGCACGTCACAGGTAAAAAAGGTATGAGCGTCTTTATGGTAAAAACCGTATGACCGATAAGATTAACACAACACGACAATTCTATGAGGGAATGTATGATCGCGGTTGAATTTTTTTTTTATGAGCAAACAACGAGTAATTGATATTCAGAATGGTACCCAACGTTGATGCCCTTTTCCCCCGGTCCTGGCAATATTAAAAAATTGTTTTATCATGGTGCTCGAGTCAGCGTTGCTATAAAATATCCTACTTTTCATCATCATGTTTTACTTTTCTCTTTGTATTTAATATGTTTTTAACAATGAATAAATAATCAGGGCATTTTTTCCTTTTTTTGTTTTAATAAGCAGATAATTAAATTTTGGAATGAACGCGGGTTCAACACGTGAACACAATAATCGAGGCACTTTTATTGCGGTTTTTCGTTGATAGTTAAGAAAAAGAAATCTCCTACCGCAAGAGCTGTCTGCGATAGAAACGATCATATTATGAAATTTTTTCTAAAATGAAATTTTTAATACGTAAAAATATTTCTAACCTGCACAAATAATTACGCACTAGCATTCACAATGGCTCATTAAATTCATCACGAGGCACGATGCAAATAATATATGGAAAAAAAAGTTACCTGGTTATTGTATTTCGTGAATTATCTTAAAATTACTTACGTTTATAATATACTATGCATAATACTAGTTATTCAAATAATTAATTTCTTTAAAAAAAATATATATATATATAAATAGGTTTACGTATAAAACTTTTTTTTTCTTCCTTACATACCATAAATTTATATCCTAATTTTGAGAATCGCCTTTGTTATATAAATATTAAAAAAAATTATCATAAATTATTCTACGTAGATTTATAACCGATCATCATCGTTACGCTGGAGTTTTTTTTTTAATACTCAAGTACAATATATTATATGTGTGGTAATCTGTGCACGCCGACTTATTAAATTTAACTTCATAAAAACTATTTACTGGTATTCAAATTTAAAGCAGAGAATTTTTTGTTTCCGTTTTTACTTTTTCCCATCGCTCGCGCAACATGAAAAAAAAATACTATTTTCCATCTTCGATCTATGATTTCTTTTTTGTTCTATTTTATTTGTGAATACAGCAGTTTTTATTTTTTTTCTTTTCTTCATGTTTTTGATTAAGTATTGTTTGATCTAGATTACCGTGGGCCTAAAGGTTTCTAAAATTCACGATGAACGAACAGAAAAACACATACATTTTCAACATAGCACACACCGGAATGATAAACATGCATATCACAGAAATGCCGTTTCAGATGATTACAGAAGAAAAATTAAAATTTCATGTGTCCCAAGAGATAAAAATAAAAAAATCTTCCCTCCTGGTGTATTTTGTTCCGTCAATTTTTTCAAAAATCGCTTACATATGTTTTACACTCTTCGTTCGATAGCGTACATTCATCTGGTATTCGGAAAAAGAAAAAAACGTATGTAAAAAACACGAATAGCGTAATGAAAAATGACGCATACAAAATTAGAGAGCGACAGGTTCAATGTAAATTTTTTTTCCAAGTATCTTTTTCTATTTTTTCCTTCCGCTTTTTGTTCTTGACACAGAATGAAATAGACACAGTTTTCAAAACGTGAAACGATAAAACTTATTACGTAATAATAAAAAGGTCCAGCGCGTTAAAAAAAAATTACATAAATAATCATAACATTAAAACAAAAAACCCAACTATATGTACGTCACAAAGAGCATATTACTGATCCCGAAAATTGTCATTATCGTGCTTTTTCTGCTCAACTAAAACCAAAAATTAAAAAACGAACGAACAATGATATAAAATAATAAAGAATCGTTTGAGAATTTATCAGTTAATTTGATTTTTTCGTTTTCTCTTTCATGGCAATTATTATGGCGCGAGTATAATGTTTAAGGGAAAAAATAAGAGAGCAAAATTGAGAGGACAGAATGGCACAAAATGGATAATTATCATATCATAGAAGTAGCAATCATCTCGCCACCGACCAAGGGGATGGAGAGGGGAATGCGGGGATATGGGAAGTTAAAAAAATATCTTCTTCCTTTTACTCTCTTTTTCTTCTTATATCTTTTTTTTCGCATTTCCGGCGACAACGAGAATACTTGGTGATATAGACGGTGCAGCTGCTGCTGCTAATATCAATAAAATATACAATCTACATTTGAGTCTATTCATTAATAATTTATAACATGGCGTATTATTATCCCTACTATTATTGTTGATATTATTATTATCATTATATTATAATCTTCGGAGATTTCGTTTACTTTGTCTCGATCCGACAATTAATCGTTTTGCGTTTTTCTTCGTAGGCGTCGCCAGCAATGCCATTTTACATGGACCGGTGTGACGAGATGAACATAAAATACAAAACTCCATCGAACAACCCTGACGGGAACATGACGCTGTATTTTTTCCTTCGTTTATTTGACAGGCGAATGAACAACGAGGACAACGCAACAGGTGCTCCGATGGCTCCAACGTACGACCCGCCTGAAAATCGAACAGAATTTAAAAAAATTATTATTAATTGCATTAGATCTGTATGACTGGGAAGAACATGAAAAAAATGATTATCATTTTACGCCATTCGATGGTCTCGTTTTAATTTTTTTGCTTGGAATTCTAAGGCGAATAAATTTACTTATTTCAAATCAATTAAAACGTGATGCATCTCAATGAGTTTGTGATGAAAGTGAGAGTTGAATTAGTTGCGGAAATTAAACTGGTAAAATTAGGTTAATTGGCTAATAGACAAATCACATTAGATCGATCAATTAGCGATATAAAATTAAATTGATCGGCGCCTCGTACTACTGCTTAGCGTACCGATAGAGTGATCATTATTTTCTAATCGATCGTTAAACTGCGGTTTAAAAGCATGTGTCCGTTCGGATCACGATTACGATATCATTAAACTTGAATGGACGATGATCATCAAATTCTTAAAAAATCGACATTACTTTTTTTTCTAAACGCCAGTTGTACGCACGCTAATTTCGCATCGTCTATAACACGATACCTACACGTTTCCGATTGGATTGATTTTTTTTATCTTGGTTTCATTTCTACACGCGCACAAATATAGATACCGAGATACGAGAAAGAAAAAAACGAGGAGTAATATTTTCAGATTCTTTTCTCTTCTAATGTTCATATATAGTATTGAAAATTGTTCCAGTTTCTACAGCATCGCCGCATATATTTCATATATACTGTAATATTATCGCACAAATTTTATCGCACAAATTTTATCGCACAAATTTTATCGCACTGAACTTAAAGGCCTACTTCATATCAATTATGTCAATTAATAAAGAATTGTTGGCGAAAACCGCACCCGCGTTTTATATTAATATGCCACTTACACCATGTACTCTACTAAGTGTGTACATTATAGTTGGCACGTTGTAACACCTAGTGCACATATGTAAGTATAATTAAATATCTTCATCGTGAACGGTTTCTTAAGCAGTACACATGTCCATTGTACAATTACACATACATGTTCAATGCACCGTTGATGACGCCATGAAAGAAATAAACCTATACATTATACGACTACCACATGAAATAATACCGTTATCGTTTTATTGTTCGTTTTCTTCTTTTGCTTTTTTTTTTCTAATTTTGCAAATCTTATCGTAGTGCAAATTTGAGATCAAATTATTAGTGATGTCGTTCATTCGATAATACCTAGATCTTTGAAATTTGCAAACAACGGATGTTCTCAACAATTGTTGCGGTGAATTTGTGGGTTTTTTTCTGGTCGACGTAGCTTTCTAGTATAACTAGAAAATCTTGAAACATCCCGCAGCACACGTGGCCGAAGGATAAATCTACCGGAAACGGTGATTAGCATACTAGCACTGTTGAAGACATATAGGTGACGAATGGCAAACGTATTTTTCAGATAATATTGTAGGAATGTATATCATATCGTGGTGCAAAATGTTCTACAAAAATTCATCTCGCTACTGTGAATTACTTCGAATTTCTACAGTCGACCGAATTCATTTCCTAAATAAAATCCTTCGTTAATACGAACTGTCTTCAAATTTAAAAATATAAAATTCCGGCAATTTAGTTTCATTGCTTTTTCTTCTTAGCTATACATCCGCAGTTCTATTATAGGCTAGCAGCCTTTCACCTATCGCATCAAATTAGGGTATACTAAGGTAAACGTATATTTGTTTTCTGTTATTTATTTTTAACTTTTTTTGTTTCTCCAATTTTTTCGTTTCTGTAATTCAATATCCCCTTTAAACGGGTATTAAGTTACGCTTTTAATTCCATCGAATTATATTCGGATGGCCGAAGGCGGGTTCCCAAAAATATACCTCATCGAAGACCCGACGCACATCGCTGATAAAAATCTAACCCAACACAAGCGAAAAATTATTTATTATACATCGCACATATAATTGCTTTAATAAATATATTAACCATAGGATTATAACTAGGATTTTTAATTTCGCACGAAAAAAAACAACAATTAAACAAGTCTCACGGTTCACCGCGAACAATTGCATTCCGCAGACCACGTAATTGGTCACACAACTTCTCGCGGTGGATATATGGTATATACGATGACTTTTTTTCCTTTTTCTTACTCGCTTTACCTTTTTTGTCACTCAATGCAGACCGCATAAAGCTGCACATGATACACACGCATATGTGTATGTATACCTACTGCAGCATGCACGCAGGACAAATCCTGAATCGCGATAGACGATAAAAAGATTAAAAAAGATCTAGAAAAAAAAAATTAAATACAAGTATAATACGTAGAAGAAAGAACGTTTAAAACGTCTGCCGCTGCTCCACACGAGGTGAGTACCAGCTCTTTATTTTGCAAAGCTATTTCATTTTCCATTTTTCTTTTTCCTCCGAATGGAAACCCGTTTTTGCAGAAAAATCGTTGACAACTTTTTTTGGGGAAAATTCTATGAAGAGCCTTCATTTTTCGCTATCATTGTGTAAATTAGTGGATATATTGATGGATGAAAAGGATCATTATAACCAGCGAATGATGTGTCTGAAATAAAACCCATCTCCTCGGGCAAAATAAATTCGCAATAAACTAATAAATAATTTTCTGTTGGTTTGATACGTTATACAATATACAGACACACACATTTAAAATACAGCTAATCTTTGCGATCACGAATATATGGGCCAGAGGCGTTCGTCGACTGACCCATGCAGCGGCGGCCCAGAATCATGGAAGTAGAAGTGGAAGTTTGCGTATTATATCATTATATTATAGATACGGTATACCTTACACTCATATACGCAGCTCCTAGAGAAGCTAGCTTGGTTTGTTCGTATCGTTCGGCTGTTGCCATGCAATTATTAGCGAGTCTTTATAATAAATCCGGGCGCAGGCCTCCCGCCTTATTGAGGTTTGCAGTCATCGCGAAAGTCATAGCGACGTTACCACGGACATTTATTAAAATTCGCTGCAGCGAAACTATCGTCGGGCCCAAATTTTCACCTGTTGCCACGCAGGACCTAACCAGGTATTATAAGAATTCTTCGTTCAATTGAACCGGTGCATACGATAGCGTTGAATGACCGAGGAGAGAATTTTTTCGTCGATGCTATTAAAATAAACCACCTCCTCGATCAACGACGCCGACGACGACGACGCCGGTGCGGTGTATGGCCATTTATTGTACGTTTCAACGACGTTCGCTTTGAATAATGCATATAATCGCGCCGTTGGCTATTGAAATATTTATCGGAACACAGTAGATATCGACACCCGTTTCGAAATTCTGCAGATGATTTTTTTTGTTTTTTCGAAGCTCGAGTTCTAACGGTAGATTATTGTATATAATCGTGATTCGAGTAGATATCATTTGAAGGATAATATATATTTTGGCTACGTCCTTGAGCCTCGAGACTCAAGACTCGGAGACTCGGATTCAGTCCGATGAAATTCGGCATCGCAACGATGATTTTCTGTTTGCAGTCGCGTCTCCGAATCGGCGTAGCAGTAATTAGGGTTAGGCTAGGTTATGCCAAAGTCTGAATAGGAATGTCCTCTCTTTCTAATGACGTATGTACAGCTACCGATTTCGGTGATGATGCAGAGCGTACAGGTGATGAAAGAGACGAAGCTCGATCAGGGTTTAAAAAACGAGAAAAAATTCACAAGAGAGCGTCGATATTCTGCGGGCTGAAGTCCCCGTCCCAGTCAAAACAACGTTGCACCACACAGGCGCTGACGCAAAGACAGGATCGACGTCATCGTATATTTAATTGAGGAGGGAGCTGAGGGGATCACGAGGGTCATAAGATTCTAAACTAAAATAGTCGAGATCGTGTTCATTTTTTAAAAAGATACCGAGAACGAGTATTATAAAATACGTAGTGTGCGTCCGTGGAGGAAGAGGACATCGCGTGCGAAAAATTGAGAGCCTGCAGCCGGCGAATTTCTTTTTCACCGACTCATTTATATATTATTAAGGAACAACGGCCCAGCATCCCGCAACCGAAATTTATACAACGATCGTCATCGTTGCAATTTCACAAAGAACAGGATACGTTTCCCGATCGAGCATGTATGAAATCGTGTTACCAAATGCATATCTGTGGTGTTCAAATTGTTAACGATTAAAAATCCAAAGAATTTCATAACTAGAGCGATTAAGAAAAGGAAAGAAGAACAGCTGCACGTAAGGATAATAATTTCTGTCACACTGTCCTTGGGGCATAAAATCCCAAATCTCGACTCTATCTTGACAGTTTGACCAGCGTGTCTCATTTACGTACCGATACGTCGAGGTTTATGGTCAAAATTATTAAACGATTTTCCTACACATTATCGTGAAAAACAGGTACACGAATATATCAGTCGCATTGTTCGAGGTCGGCTTTTCATTTCTTCTTGTTAAATTTTCTCTCCTTTCTTATCTCCGGTTCCGTTAAGCCCCGGCCGTCGGTCTTTCAACCCTGAAACCCCTGATCCTGAAGACTTAGGACGATTAGGTGTATAAAAGGTACCCGAAGAAGCACGCTCCAGCTAGTCGTACGTTCGTATCTTTATTTTCGTACCTTATGCCGCAGCTTAAATTGAAAATTTAATATGGCTACCTGGCGATTAGAATAATATACTTTCACTTTCAGTTTTATACTTTTCAGCTACGATTTTTCCTTCGTGGAAAATTTTCTACGGGGGCCGTTAGAAACAAAGAATTAGTGAAGGAAACGGTGAATGATTTTTATCTTGCCGAAATTAATGGTGCATGGTTGATTTGTGGTGTCAAATCCTACAGCGAATGAATGAATGAATGAATGAATGTTATCGCGCTTTGCGACCCTGAAGATCAGAGAAAGAGAGGAAGAGAAGACGCTCGTCGTCATTGTCGTTCTACACGATACGCATAAAGTTCTCACAATTTTCTTTTTTCGCCGACTAAAACGGGTCGAAAGAATTCAAAAATCTCGCAAAATCACGTAACCTGTTATACGAATTTCGTGATCACGTTGCACTGTAACGACGGTATTAAATTTCAACCGCAAATATTAAATTTTGCACCAAAGTTCTCACGTTTGACTCGACAAAAAAAATTTGTACGTGTTTAACTACTTGTCCTTTGATTAGTTTTCAGATTTACAATTTCCTATTCTCTTTTTTCTCTCGTCTCCAAACGTACACTGATAATAACTGTTGCTTTGTAGCACGAAAAAAAAAAGCGCGCGAAATTATAAATACATAATTACCGTAGTCAAGACACAAAGATAATTACAACTATCAATCACGAATAGAAAATGAGGGTAGGCGTGTCTTGCAGTGAATAAAAAAATTAAAAACACGCTAAAGTTATAAAACAAATAAATAAATGAATTGAAAAAGAGAAAAAGAAATTGCGGAAAAAAAACGTTACCTAAATAATAATGGCCTATCGAATATAGACATATGCTCGGTGTAAAAATGTAGCGTTAAAGAATATCGTATGGGCGTTTTGTTCATTTTAATCGTAACGACTGAATATAGCAACGAATTAAATACAGTCGCGAGCGAAACAAACCTCGAAGAAGTATTTAAGAAGTCGGTTGCTATGCGCGCGCGATTTCGTTACCAAGAATCAAGTTAGCGCGCGACGAGGGTCATTCGAATTTCGAAACGTTATAAGTCTACGTGTATACATAGGTGTACACACAGCATCGTATACCTATATCGAATCAAAACAAACCAATACAAATGAAAAAACGCGAAGTTCGCGCGCCTCGTTTGTGATACAGCGAAATTCCCGCCATCTTTTTCCCGCGCGCCTCCTCCTCGCGCTATAATAAACAATCAAATGGATCTACCGTTGGCTGTGGAGCATGCACAATTTTTATTCATCATATGTGAATATCGATGTGAGAATGATTTTTTTAGGCAGGTGATAAGAAAACAATTTCAAAAATCCTTTGCCTATGATGAGTGCGATTAACTCCGCAATAATTTTTCATTGTTCAGCAATTATGAGATAAGAATGAAGTGTAACGTTAATCTGAGTGAAAAATAAAAGAGAAATCAAAGTAAAACGAAAATATATAATATCCTGCCATCTCCAACAAACGATCTCGGACGCGAGATCGTTGTTGCTAAGCGGACGGTTGGGCTAAGGAAGAAGTTTTGGAGGGTAAATGTGGTGGGGAATCGCCGCTCCGAATGGTCGGTCGGTCGGTTGGTCGGTCGACCTAAGTAAATGGAATTTATCACGGTCGTCTAGACAAACTGCGAGCCGAGGCTGTTTGTGCTGCTGCTGTTGTTGCTGCACAATCGTCGCGATCGAGGCGATCTTATCCAGGTCGATTAGAAGGGGGAGAAAAAAATAAGTAAATAGACGCATGTAGGGGAAAAAAAGAATCCAAATCCAAAAAAACCAAGATAGAATAACTGAAAAATTCGGGCCTCTATGGGAACGCGACCGCGGGGTAAAGTGGCGAAAAATAAGGACAAAAAGTTGTAATAATGATAATGATAAAAAACCAATAGTAATAATATTCGAAACGGCAACGCAAAAAGGATCGCGAGTGACCCAAGCGCAACAACGGCACACGGCGTCGGCGTCGGCGTCGGCGTCGCCGTCGAACGCTGCAGGAGAAGTGAAGACTCGTGGCTGCATAGCAACAGAGAGCAGTTGAGCCTGCGTCGTCCTCGTTGCGTCGCGTCACGTCGAGGAAAATCAAGAACCCGGGGGAGGAGGATGAAGAGGAAGGAAAGGAATAGATGGTGGAGGTGGAGGAGGAGGCTGGGTGGTACATTCGGGTACACGTATGACTGTAGAACCAGCAGCAGCAGCAGAACCAACGCGCGACGCTTTTTAAAAAAGCTTGAGGACGCGCGCGCGCGCATTTAATGCGTGATATTTGAAAGGCGACGAAAAATAAAAAAAATCCTCTAACAGCGACGTATCTAATGGTATCGAGGAGCAAATCACCTGCGTCAGAGTTAGAGTTTTGCGTCTAGATATGGTCACGTGATGTAAACAGCTACTCACATATGAATAAATTTCTTGGTGGTGGTTCCAGTCTGGAAATACTTGAAAAGTTATACGGTACACTGTGTAGAATGTTGTACGTATGACACCAAATTCGAAACATACGATGTATGAGAATTTTAATTGTTGTCAATTTTAACAACCCCAATTTGTTCTTCTTCCCACTAGAATCTAGACGCAAAGTATCGAGATCCAATTCACTTCTAAATAATTCTTCGATCCTTTTTTCTCGATACAGTTATGTAACTGCATGGTACAGATTATATTGCTAATTATTATTTTTTTTTAAAGATGACCAGCCAACTCCGCAGGTAAACACAATCTTTATGCTTCTCTCATTTTTATTTTTATAGTGACGTGTAGAAAGTCTGATGAGTGAGCGTTGATCATTATGATGATGGAATGGTGATGGTGCAGATGACGAGAATGGCGAGCACGGGCAAATTTAACACACGTATAGTTGCTATGCGCGCGAGCCATTGCGTATGTGACGATGACCATCATCACCATCATCATCATCGTCATCATAAAAAAAAAACTGGTAAGCTTCCGGAAGCCATTTCGTATCTTTTAGGTAACTATCGACCGGTAGTTTTATTACACACGGTAATGTGAAGAAGAAACTTCCATGAAAAGACTAGTTTTCGGATTCATAACTTGTAAATGATGTATAAAGAATACTCAACGAATCTCATGGCGTCTTGTAATTTTTTTTTTACCAAGAACAGGTGGTGCAGGTAGACGACAGACCTGACCTCCATTAAATTTCCAGCTCTGCCCTAGGTTCAAGAAAATATGAAGGGATTTGTTTAACTCCGAAATTATTCGTAGAGTAATCTGCAAAAAAAGACACAGAAAAAATGCGAGTCTGTTGTAAGTTTTGAAAATCAATTAGTACATCCGATTTTGCGTCCTTGTCACACATCACAATGATTATTTTTTTGCTTCTCTTACCCTCTCTCTAACAGTCGAATGAGATTTGCGACGTGATGCATGGGAATCGACAGCGAAATTCCCATCGGCATTCCAGTGATTCTGTTGAGCGAATCGATTCGTCGTATGTCGTTTACCGCAGTCCCCGTTTACCTAGATGGACTGGACGGACTCCTTCCAATATACCGATATAAAGCTAGAGCTGCCACATGTATCGAGAATGGAAATACCTAACCCATACCTATTTGAGCGCCACAACGTGCCCTGCTTGGCCTTGGCTATGAAACGGCGGCAGAAGCAGCAGAAGCAATCAGCTGGTCTATCCGTGTCAGCTGTTCACTAGTTCAGATATCCATTTCCTTCCTTTTCTTCCGTTACCCGCTTCTCTCTCGGGGTTCTCTTTCTTTCCCTTTTTACTACATCGACAGAATCAGATTTGATGAGTGATAACAGATCTTTTTCATTAACACATCACATTCGCGTTTCCAAAAACTTCCAATCGGACGATTTTCCGTACAATAAAATCCAGCCGAATTTAGTTGAAATAGGAGAATGTACAAAATTCTACAAATTTTCATTCGAAAATGTAATAAATTAACCAAAAATAAAACTGTAGAATCACCTTCTCAAAAGAAATAATGGCCATTTCATTCTCTATGTAGATGGGCCATGTATGGTAAGATGACTACAGGTTAAACGTGTGTAATGGATTATCTTAAGGATTGTTGGTAAACAGTATTTTTTAAGACCGTACGGAAGGTCATGTATTCGATTCAAGCTTACGCAACCTTGACGAACTGAAGAGAGAGGCAAACGAAACTAAGAAGACCAAAAGAATCATTTTCTCTTTTTTTTCTCTTTTCAAATAAAAATTAAAATGAAAAGAGTTAAAAGACAAGCGTAAAACTACCTGTAGTGACATGGCCAGAAATACATTACACATGCGTGTTAAAATGAAGTTGAAGATTCTTTTTTCTTCTTCTTCCTTCTTCGTAACACTTTTAGTCCCACCGAACACAATCGCGAATCATAGAAAAACGAAGAGTATAAAAAAGAACCAAAAAGAATAGAACGCCTTCTATCGCGCCAACTAATGAAGGACGTATTCGTTGGTATACAACGTAACTACTAACGGTCATTTGAATTTAATGCCTAGAATCTGAACGAACTATAATATCGGACGTTTGGAATAAATTCAATTTATCATATCACACGATCTACTCTCTCCAAATACTTTGGTATTTGAGGGATTTTTTCTTTTCTTTTTTCTCAACACTAAAATAATAGAAAAACTAGAACCAAAATCCGAGATGACGTACACGAGGGATGATTATTACTTCATATGAGATAAGGAGAAAAAGAATCATGAAACCAGAAAAAAAGAAAAAATATTTCAGTTGCTTCAGAGCGTCGAACGGATGTTCTGCGGCGCCGCCCCCCAGGGGTTGGAGTAGCTCAAAAAAAAAGTCTCTTCGCCGACAACGAGACATCTGCTATGATTCTGTCTACACCACGTTGTTCCGTTCCTCATGATTATTATAAAACGTAGAGGAGGACCGATTCTGCGGTTCCAAGTTCGTTGAACGTGACGTTGTGGCCACGAATTTGGAAACTCTCAAAGTCCTTAGGGCTCCTTTTTTTCAGCTCTCTCTTTTATGGAGAGATTCAATAATTCCTCCCGTCGTAGCTGGTATCGTTATCACCCTATTTTTTTTCTTTCATTAACATGTCATCTGAAAACCACCAAATACCTCACAATCTTTACCTTTATCCTTTCGATTTGGGCCTCTTCCTCCTCTTCCCACCCTATTTCGAAACGGCAGAACTCTGCGCCACTGTACCTTGTAGTGTCGGGTTACTATTATCTCGGCAAGCGCAAGGGATTGAAAGGCAGACCTAGAGAGACAGCTGTTCTATACGCATTCCTCCATCTTTAATATTATCCTCTCCTTTTTCTTCCTCGTCCTTACCGATACATCCGTCCGTCTCACTCAGCTTTCCTCTTCAGGACTAAAAGACCCTCGACGGAGAAGGAAAATCTAAAGAGGACCGAGAGGGAAAAGGACGAAGAAAAAGGGAGGGCTGGCTGTAACGCACTAAAACTCCATCGGGCAAGAAAATACGGCCCTACTAAAAGTCCCGGAGGCTTCCTGCGGGCTGCCGCCTTACAGTGTTCGCCTCACGAATCATGAGAATTTTTACAGGAGAATTATTTTTTTGTATCATAATTGTTACTATGAAACATTTTTGCAAAATAAAGAAGGATTCAACCATTTTTGCCTGCAGTTCTTCGAATTTCGTTAATTTATATTAATAAATTATAGTCCACCGAACCTTTGGCGAAAATAAAAATAGATAATTAAAACAATGTTTCACGGATAATTTTTAGTATCCATATTAACTTCAGTTTGTAACTAAACTTGAAAGTCGCCGACTGATATACGATCATCCGTAGAAACGCCCATTTACATCTACCTTCTTCTACTGAAGCTACTTTTATTTTATTTCATTTCTTCAAACTGAGTAGATTACGTTTTCTAACGTTTTTTGAAATACCGTTCTATAGATAAAAAAAAACGAAAACATAAATTGCCAAACTGCTGAGGTGATTTTCAAATTTTTTTGACAAACAATCTGTCTTCTTTCCAGCACTTCGTTATTATATGTGTGAATCTGTTGAAAAGGTAGTGAGACGTTATAAGCCAGATGTTGTAGCAGGGCGTCGCGACGCCCAGCTATAACTCTATAACTGTGATAACGATAAGTATGTCCCGAAAGGAAAAGTGGGGATCAGCGACTTCCGGTGGTGCTACAAGTAGTCTGATACCAACCGGTTTGTTCAAAGCAGTAGTAGCAGCGCCAGTTTCTAAGGTAATCTATGAGTCTCCATAATAGTCAGAGATTGTTTCCGACTTTTTCCCACATTTTTTTCTATCGAGACCATGCCGAATAAAGAACGCGCTTGGAACCATAAAAAAAAGTAATGTTATAATACAATTATGACGGTGAGTGTAGAGATTATTTTTCTGTGTTAATTAGTTCCCTTCGGATAAAGCTACAAAATTTTGATTTTCCAGCCTGCTGGCGTCGCGACACACGGTTCCCTGATCAACCAACCAATATGCAATGACCACCTGCATAACCGACAACATTACCGTGCACCGGCGACCGAAAGGCCAGTCGTTTTGTTGCACCTGCTCCGCACCGTTACCAACTACCACTTTATTCAAAAATGGATATTTCAAGTTTGGAAGGAGGCAAAAATAAAAAATAAAATTCAACTCAAAGACAGTATAATTCTAACGTGACTCTATAGATTAAATAACCGGTAAGGGAATGCGACCGAATGGAAACGTTATCAATAAAATGATAACCCATGGTCTATGACAATGACCCTTTTTTCCATTATCTCGTATCGCTGCACTTCGCGTTCAAGGTCCAGACTGCACTGGGTTATGCTAGAAAAAAATGCCCGGGAAATGGTACATCGAAACCGATTGATAAAAAATCGTTGATAGTATAATTAACGGAAACGAAGACGTTAGGATGTAACGCTCCTTTTCGTAATCTCCCTAATTTTATATTTCTTTCACATTTCGTCATTCGTGAAGGAGCATCAGCTGGGCCGGAAGGTCCTTTACCATTTGTTACGATCACATAGCGATCAACCACCCTATTGAGGAAGTCAGCGACGGTTTCTCTTCCTTTTTTAGTATATAATGTACGTTACCGAAGGGGCTCTGGTCATCGGACCACTAAAAGAAAAATACCAACGTCTCGCTTCGCGGGGCAGCGGAAATTACATCAGGTATACCTACCCCCGGGTATACCTTTTGCACCTGTTACTCTCACCGGAGGTTAAGTATGAGGTGGGTGTGTAGGTGAGAAAAAAAATGTATAAAAAATCTTAACGATGATAACGACGATGATGAATTTTTGTCGGTTAATGAGTGGCCGGTACGATCTCACGTGAGATGAGATTGTTTATGGTTTGTAACTAAAAACCAAGTTGACACTTGACGCTTTGACACATCGGTGTAGCATGCGGTGTACCTACTTTATACTCTTCATACTATTTGCTGCACCAGTTTGGGTTCTTGGAACGAGCAAAACCATTTAAGTCTGATAAGATAAAGACCAACCAACACCCGCTTCATTTCGTTGTTAGGGGGTCCTTATAATATAAAGAAAATTAAGAGAAAAAAAAGGAAAGCAGCTTACGGTGGTGTATGGTGCGCTAATGATCGTGTAACGACATAACTAATCCGAGACATAATCAGCTACCGTTCATACAGTTCATAGATATTTTATACGAATAGCCCCTTGCGATTTTGTCTAGTTTAATCGTCTATGCCACCCGTTTCTTGCCAACAAAACTCGACTAGTTAGACGCCTTTTTTTAATTATGGCTCGTGGCAAAACTGAACGTTCGGACTGAGTCTATTAAAATTATAATAATCTCTCGTCGTATTTATTTTTCAATTGTGTTACGACTTTCCTATTCTTAGGCTCTGCAGTATAAGTATACGTACTTCGTGATTGCGTGCATAGAATCGAGTTAGTTTCATGTTGCTTCGTGTGATTCGTTTGAATTTTTTTCTTTTTTATCACGATAGGGATAGTATTATACATACATATAATATGAAACCTTACAAGTAATGATCGTGACAATGTAGCTCTTCAGATGTGATAAGAAAATTATATCACCACATGATCCTCAGAATTCTCATACGATCAACGTACTATGCATAGATCCCGTTGCATTCTACATTAGTTAAAAGTGCTCTGTCAAAGATTTTACACCGAATAGCAAACGAGAGTAAATGAAATGCAACAGAGAAAGATGATCTGGATTCGCTTTCGGAGAGGAAAGATGTGGATAATGAAGCGAGTAATAAAATAAGAGGACGGATCAACGTACATGTCTCACGTATACTAATTTAAAACCATAAGTATAACATAATATCTTCACAGCTTCTCTTCGTAAGCTACTACCGCAATTCAACTTGTGGTGATCAACTTGATGAGGAGAAACGAAATGGAAGGAGATATATGTATATATATTTAATACCATTATCTCCGTTTTTTTGCAGCGATACAAAACAGCATGGCAAATAGGACCTGGCGGCAACATATATCCGCTGAAAAATTATTACACCGCATGGGGAACATGTGTTTTGCCATTGCACGCTCGATCCTATAATATTCCCGCGTATACTTTTCTCAGTGTAAGATTTTTTTTTAATTTTTTTTGTCGATTTTGGGGAAAAAAATCGACATTTTTTTAAATAGGGTTTACTACGGTTTTCTTACGTATTTTGATCTCAGGAATCCAAATCTGGAAGTCAAATTGATCTATCTATAAAATTGATCGAGTTATCGCCAATTTATCGATCTGAAAAGCGAAAAAATCAAGATATCTCGATGGGATATTTTTCTAGCTTAATTCAACCGACAGATTCGTGTTCCTGAGGTCAAAATACGTAAGAAAAGTGTCCTACGATCAATTTTAAAAATACTTCATTTTTGGCCCAAAAATCGAAAAAATCCAAAGGGGTATACCTTAGATTTTTGTCGATTTTTGGGCCAAAAATGAAGTATTTTGAAAATCGATCGTAGGACACTTTTCTTACGTATTTTGACCTCAGGAACACGAATCTGAAAGTCAAATTAATCTATCTATAAAATTGATTGAGTTATCGCCAATTTATCGATCTGAAAAGTGAAAAATCAAGGATATCTCGATGGGATTAATTCGTAGCTCAATTTAATTAACGGATTCGTGT
This sequence comes from Athalia cordata, assembly GCA_963932425.1. Classification (NCBI taxonomy): domain Eukaryota; kingdom Metazoa; phylum Arthropoda; class Insecta; order Hymenoptera; family Athaliidae; genus Athalia; species Athalia cordata. Next base: position 508,496 of record OZ010628.1, on the reverse strand, counting down.
TCCTGAGGTCAAAATACGTCAGAAAAACGTCATACGATTGATTTTAAAAATACTTCATTTTTGGCCCAAAAATCGAGAAAATCCAAAGGGGCATACCTTAGGTTTTTGTCGATTTTGGGGTCAGAAATCAACATTTTTTTTTATGGGGTTTTATATGGTATCGTAATTAAAAAAAAAAAATAGAGAAAATAAAAAACCAATGGGAACACCCTGTAGAATTTTAAGAATCTAGCACGCACGCGCTGGTATTATTGTGAAGACGACGCGTCGTCGTTAGAAGAAAAAGTTTTAGCGTCGCGACGTCCGGTTATGGGACGATCATATTATCCCGCCACTTGGATCGTGAGGCGTCCTTTTTTTTCTTCAAAATTCAAACCTACTAAGACGATGATGAAGCACAAGAACAAAAAAAAAATCGTATCGAAAAAGACATGCTAATTCAACACATGGATCCTTCTTCCGGTGATGATTTATTTAACCAAAATTTTTTAAATTCTTGCCCAATGATATATACATATTACGATGATTCAAATTATTCCCATGACTTGAGAAGAAAAAAATGGAGAAAAAAAACAGAATGAAGAGAAAGAACACATTGAAAAAATAAAAATGATTGCACGCGATGTGTATCCACTCTGAAAGCCCAATTTCCAGTGTTTGGGAACTTATACATTTACTATGTGTAATACGTATAGATACACAGAAGAAGGTCGCGTTTTTGGCGTATATCTCGAGTGGTGCCATTTGACGTGAACGTGATGTTGATAATTATACCAGCCGCAGAAAACGCGAACGGAGACGTCGGTCCTTCGTCGTCGTCGGATAACCCGTAATTTTTGTATCTAAATTTCTTCTAGTTTTACAACTTTTATAGTGTATACATACACATATATGTACTCATGTATTCTGACAGGCAATTAAAATTGGCATTTCTTAGAATAACTTATACCAGCCATAAAGAAAATAAAACAAAATAGGTACCGATCCAATAATTCCGAGGCAAAAAAAAGTGCGTGCAAAAGTAGGCAGGTAGATCTACATCCCTGAATATAAAAAATGTTACCCAATTTTTTTTTTACACCATCAAAGGAATACTCAAAACTTCTGATTGCACAACCATTTTCACAAAACTCCAGTTTTTCCGTTCTCGTCCTCCGTCTTCTCTATTTTTTTTTTGACTTTTCACATGCTTATTCAATTAATTTATTTCTTCTTCAACACAAGCGGAAAGGTGAGGACTATACATCGGAGACTAATTACGCGAACTATAGAACTACCGATCGCCCACTGCAGTGGGGGAAAAAAAAATTTAATGAATACACGCGCTAGGATCAAAGCGGGCTAAAATAATTATTTTTTCTGCGGTCAACGGTTAGTCATCGATAGAAAGATTCGATCGGTCGCCGCTTTTGTAATATCAGGAACGGACTAGGGAAGATATCATGTTACAATTTAAACAACCGTATGATCTGTCGTAAATATTCGATTTCTGCGACGCCGCCGCCGCCACAACGCGATTGTTATCAAGCACTAAATGCCAGTTTTATTTTTCTCACTTCATCTCTCTTCCTTACAGTCTACTATTTTTCGTGATGGTATGTATGAGTATAATGTAATCAGAGATGTACGCTGTTTTATTTTATTTCTAAGCACGGCTATAACCACCGTTGCTAGTTTGTGATACTCGATTTAACTGCGGTGGGTCGGACTAGACAATCATTATCCAATTAGGTTGAAACGTAATATTCGCACACGCGATATCCAGATATATACATATAGTTGAGTGGAAAAAAAACTAAAAAAATCGACACAGTCCAGGAAGATCCTCCAAGAGTGTTCGAGTGAAAATATTTCTTCAGGATTTTGACGCTTTTCTAATTTTTCTAGATATATATTTTTTTTACACAGGTCATAATGGGACACCGTCTGGAAAGATCTTCGGCGAGACATTTCTCGGTATTTAAGAATGAAAATTTTTTTGGTTTCAGTTCATGAAATAATAGAGATAAATGGAATCGTTTGACGAAAAATGATCTACTCACCTTGACGAATGAGTGAAACTTGACTTTGCTGGGCGATACAGGTGGACTGGCAGCTGGATTTTTGGGTACTTGAAGTAAATTTTGAACCTCGACTAAGAATCCTTTCCTTGAATATCTGCTCTTGGGACTAGCAGCAATGGCCTCTCCTTCAGCCTTCGCTTTTGCAATTAATTTGAGATTCTCCTTAGCGTTTTGCCTGATCAGAATATGACCGAGTCTTCTGTTATTCGCTCTGAAATCGCGTGCACATATTCTTCTCCAGGGTTTGGAAACCATGCTAATTGCACACAGATCCTGCGGGCTCAGAAGCGACAAAATTTTCGATACAACTCGCCAGTGATCGCTCTGTTCACCCAGTATTGTTAAAAAATCAACGCAACCTTTTCCCGCGCAATATGGAAGCGCTCTAGTTCTTCTTATTTCTCCAAACTTTGGTCTCTCGCTGAAATTAAGCCTCTTGGGTCTCATGTCAAGCTTCGCTACGTCCGTTATTACAAGTTTGCTAAGCTTGTTGTGATTTTCAATCGAAGATCCACAACCAACTGGTCCATGCATTTGTCTACTGGTTGTTGGTGAAGTCGGTAAAATTTGAGGTGTACTTTGAGAGACGATGACTAGATTCATTTCAACATCTTCGATCGGTTCTGTAGCAACAAACGAAAGCGATGGAATTGCCGGTGAGGGTGGTGAAGATAGCAACTGTAGTCTTGAAGCAGGTGTTGTTGGTACAGACGTTTTTTGAACGTCGGCACTTCGGAGTCTCGCTTTGAGTAATCCGTCGAGTTCAGAACCGACATTATTATTACTGTTGTTAACAGGATTATTCTGGTACCCAGGAGACGGCCAGTTTAAATTTTTTGATTCAGAATTCGAGGGGGGTTCGGCAGTGGCGTCTAGTTTTTGGTTCAATCTAGACCTGAACCTAGAAGCTCTTTCGGAGTAAAACGGTTCGGGATTTCTCAACCGGTGTCGACGTTTTACGATAGCGACAGGATCGGACTTTTTTTCACTGGCTGCCGACGAACAATTACCAGATGAACGTAAACGACAACCTGTCGTATTTGTTACAGGCGTGTATACTGCAGGACTGGCAGAACTTGGGGTTAAAGTTATGTACCCGCTGTCTGAACTTAGATAAGAAGAAGAAGCTCTCGTATTCATTCGACCGGAGAAACTCGAAATTGATGCACCAACGCTATTACCCTGCATAGAAGAGACACGCTTTTTGTGGCATGTCACGTGCGGCGTCTCCCCTATTTTAGAAGAATTCGAATCGGTGACGGTCTCCATTTTGATTTTTCTCTTTTCCTTTTCACATGTATATAAACACCACCTTCTGAATTATTCAATCTTCTGTTTGCACAGGGGGAGTGTTGAAAAGGAGGAAATTTTCTAGGTGAGCGTGGAATACCGGGTTTGTATATCTGTTTTCAAGGTTAAATTCGACGATTATTGTTGGGGTGATGAACGATCATGATGAGGATATTTTTTCTATCAGATCGCAGGAATGAGAACGCTGCTTCCTCATGTTTATAACAATTAGATTCCTTCCAAACGAATTGTAAACAGACCAGACACCTGGCGGTCGTGTAACGTTTTCCCTCCTTTTTTCCGCCAATGACTGACTTCACGCCGCTCAAACACGTTTATATACGCCGTCTGTCGTCTCAATTATCATGTCGCGGCTTGTACGACATTTATTCAATATTTATTTTTCCATATTCAGGATTTCAGCCATACCTCACCATAAATCACAACAAGATCGATAACAAATGGCACTTGGTAGACGAGTAAATAACCCGCTAGAACTATCACACACTATAAACTTTGTCTAGGATAAATAAAACACTTTCGTATAACCGTCAAAAACTTTTCACACGAATAAAATCACTTAACAGAGATATATTTTAAAAATCCACTAACGGTGCACTGTTCGGGGATATTTGATAACTTGTGGAAATTCGCGGTTGTTGGATAACGGATATTAATTTGTTGAACTTTTATTTGCGTTTCACAACATCCGATTCCGCGCGCGAAGACGACACACATTTGCGACGCACGACCCACAGGACGACTCGCACACGACTAAACACGGACAGAGCCTCGCAAGCGAAACAAACGCCGATTGGCCGAATCGAGGCGGAAAAGGACGAGGCTGCTGGCTGCCGCACGCCGCGACAAGCGTGGTGCTCCCTCGCGGAGAGGCAGAGACCAACAAAACTTTCAAAACTCCGGTCAATCCGTTGAAAGAGAAACCCACCCCGACCAATGGGAGTGTCGCTCTCTTAGCGGCGTGCAGCTGCATTTATTTGAACGAATTCAATTCAATGGCGTAGTAGTTTTTTAATTTCATCCGAATCTTAATTTCAATCCGAAGTATTTATCCTTGGATTTGTACCAGGTTTCTCACCTTCAACCTTCATTCCTTTCGACGAATATTTTCAGATTGGCTGTGTGGTCAAATTCTGGTCACCTTCAATTTCGTGTAAATCATAATAATCACTAGTCCACTACTTGACGTTAGGTTGGGTTATGTCACGTCGTGACACCGTGTCGAGTAACGTTTAAAAGAAGAAAAAGCTCGTCAGTGGTGTTTGAAAATCATCTACGATGGACACCAGCAGCAAGGCTGAATCCGCACCGAAACAGGCGATGGTTTACATCTGCGGAGGTCAATTTGTTACACTAAATTTCTATTCTTCGAGCCCTATAGTTACTTAGCTCGAACAGCCTAGGAGGATTTTTGTTTTGTTAGTTTTCTTCAACACTAATTCGTGAACTGATTTTCTTTTACATTCCAGAATGTCACCATGACAACGAGATTCGTCCAAGAGATCCGATCCGCTGCAGAGAATGCGGTTACAGAATAATGTACAAGAAACGCACGAAGCGACGTATCCTTTTATCATCTTGCACCAATGACTTCAGCCATTTGATCATTGAAGGCATTTACCCTAGTTACTACTTGCTACAATGCATGTATTTTAAAGTTTAGATTTTCCTTAACTAGTTCCTGAACAGTTGTAGTCTTTGATGCTCGTTGAAGATGCCGAAGATGCAAGAGTTTGCTGATAAATCTCTGGAGAAATTGCTTAATTTTACCGAATTATTACTCTCTACTGTAACAAACCGAGGCTCAGTACTCAATAGCAAGCAATAAACATCATGCTATGAATCTTCATGTCTTTCATTCTCTATTTCATCCCCTCAGCACTTAGATACTTATTAATTTATTCTTTTCAGATGTGTCTTCAACGTAAGTGCAGGTAGATTTTGTGACTATATATTTCTTGATACACAATTCTGAGGCAATAATATGCTTTTTTATTTACAATAAATAAATTACATTTTTGTAAATATTTCTGTATAGTATAGTAGATATATGTATAGCTTCAATAGCAGAGTTTCGCGGTTGATAAATTAGGAAGATAGATGAGTAGGTGAGTGAGTGGGGAACCTTGGCCTTGAAACCAAATTCTGTTCATGTCAACTTTTATGTTAATTATATTTCATTTGTGTATTTTTTATTCCATAACGTTTGAAAGTTATTCTATCTAATTTAATTTCAAATATAATAATATATAGTTATACATATATCGTGTATGTAAATCATTCAATACGTTTACAAAATTCTAGACATACTCCGGTCCCTTGTTCTGATATCTATAGGCAAAAGCCATATTTTGGTTCCAATTTATGTAAAGTAGACTTAAGATTTCGGGATAAACATTCGTTTTTACTTTTTCTTTCGTCATTCTACTTTTGTCTTTACCTAAAAACTAGAATGATTCGATGATTTTGTTGTTGGATTTGTTTTTTCTTATATATCTCACATTCACATTTCCGAACATTATTAATAATAATATTTTATACATTACATACTACAAAAGCGCAAATCTCTTCTTGTTTCCTCCGTCTGTTATTCTCATTTCTTAAATTTTTTATTTTTTTCTTCCCTTTTTCTCACATAATAAACCATTCTCCAATTTCATGCACATACCATACATACATACCTACATGTATACAGACGCCATAAACAAACTATAAACACAGTCTACCAAAAATAACGTCGATATAGGTACACATTGTGATTAAATGTAGATAGATAATTTATGTAAATCTAACATACACAACAAACACGACGTGTGACAAAAAAAAGCCCATACCCATACCCGAATTAAATTGTATATAAAATATTTATATTATGTTTTGAATAAATTTGATGTTTATGATTATGCTGTGTTTAGGAAAGACATTTTTTACTCCGAAATTTAAGGCAGACTGTTACAGATAGTATAAAGCACCAATACCTATGTATGTATAGTAAAATACATTATTTCATTTTAGATATCTTCAACGAAAAATTGATTCTTTTTTTTGTTTTTTTTTGTATCTTGTTTTAACGTACTATAATGCCATACTATGATTTCACAAGTATATTCTACTAATTAAATGTTTCATTATTTAATGATTTAGGTATTTTGACAAATATCATCATCATCGTCATCGTCATTGGTCGTCTCTCTCGAATTATACCAATAATTTATTTCTCGTATCAATTTCTAATAATTTTGTACAACTAATTGTATAATGATGGAACATAATAATAATATATATAACAATAGAAATAATAATGATAATGCTGATGATGATGATGATGATGATGATGATTATAATCCAATATATATTATAGTATACAGATTATAATATGTATATACAATATATATATTCATATTTATTATCGTGTATACATCGTAAAAATAACTACCGTACACATCGTTGATTTTTCTCTCACTCTGTACAAGATAAAAAAAAAGAAACAAAAAGAAAGGGTAACAATCATTCACAAGCATGTGATTATTTTCTGTTCGAATTTAGCACATGTTATTTTTCATCTTATTGTTTATGATTTATTATTCATTTTTTCAATGTGTATATCTACCTATAGCTAGAATTTACAAGTAATAGTATATATGCATGTATGTAGTATTAAATATGTAGGTAGACGAGAATGAATAATATTCGCTAATTTGTAAATCGTATAACGGTAAGAATAAGAATAATATAATGAATAACAATAATATTAGAATACTCTTCGAGTTTGCACACAACATTTGCACTTTAAATACATGATCACATACCAGTCCGCGTTGTAGGATTTTCAATTTTTGTTTACTTCTTCTTTTTTCTTTATACACTGTTTGCTATGAATATTAATATTATTATTCGTTACTGGGTAACATCTTAATTATATTTTATGTATACCTCTATCATTGTAGGTTAGGTGTATGATATGCATGTATACGTATCATGTGACGGAATAGAAACAAACGAAAAGAACTCGCAAAACATCAAAATTTAAATATCGATTACTCAATAGATCGCAAGTGAAGCTGATTTGAAAAATGATCGATTTTTGTTAGTCCTTCTAATAGTTTGAGGGTGAAAAGTGGAAGATCGCGCTTGAAATATAATTCGAAAGTTAGATTGAGATGTTTCGTGTTTTTTTGTGGTCCTTCATTTTGGATTATCAGGACTCACGACACACAGGTACGCATACATGTATAAAATATTTAGATAGTTATTTTGGCACTATGTATCATCGACAACTTTCTTCTGTCTCTTGAGATCGTCTCGATTAAGGTCGTCGTCTGAATCGTTAGTTCTTTTCTGAGTACGATTTTTTGAATTATCTCCACTCACAATAGAGTCTTTACCCTCGCTGCCACTTCTATCACTACGATTTATACCTACACCAATTATTAACGAAGGACATGACGAGGAATCAGCTTCGATATTGTGCTCTACAAAACAGTGTACTTGTAATTCGTTTAGAGTTCTAAAAATTGACTTTGAACAAATACTGCATTTATACTGTATCTGTTGAATACCATCGTCAACCCTGTTGATATCTTCAATTTCATTTTGCCCAGCTAAATTTGTTCTCACAGCGTTTCTCACATGCTGTCGTGGCTCGCTTATACCACTGAAATCTGTTACTCTTTGCTGGTGGTGGCTGAACTGAGGATTTGCATGTCGAATTTCAGCAATTGGTTTTGATTCTTCACTGACTAATATTGGCATGTGATAACCACGAGAACCAGGATTATCATTCTCTGATATAGATTGAGGATAATGATGCAATGGATGCAGAGGAATCGGCTCTCCCTCGTCGGATGATGTCTCACCACCACTTGCCCCCTGGCTAGGAAGCATTTCAGTGTCCCATTGACCCATTTTACTTGGATCCTTTTCGTACAATTTGTGGGCCAAGTTCTAGTTAATTAAAAAGCAAAAAACTTTAACATCGCTTCATCAGGGTTCTTCACAAGGGGTTAATCCCTTCAGAACAAATCGAATGTAAAATCCGTTCTATGTACAAGTCGAAACAGACAACTTCATTCTTACCTGCAGACTAGTAAGACTATTATCACAGTCACTGGTGTCGATGTCGTTCAGATTAATCCCAGATCTTTCCATCTCCGCGTAAGTGCCAAACGGTAATTTTCCGAGGCATTCTAACTTCATAATATGCATTTTACTCCGGAGGTGCTTTGCTAGATGCCCGTGTATCCTGAACGCAATTTTACAGTCCGTACATTTGAAGGGACGAGGATTACTCGTTGTAGCTGCCCCAAAAGTGGACGTCATGCTCACCTGATTTGAAAGAAACAATCAATTATAGTTTGACGACACCTGTCGTGGCATAAAAAAATATTATTAAAATCTTACCTTATTGTGGTGGGAAACCGATCGCTCGTGTTTAGTAAGATGACCTTTCGTCCTGAACGATACTGCACAACTTTCACACCTAAAGGGACGTTCGAAGTAGTGAATGTTGATGTGTAGCCTAAGCTGACTTGGCTTACTGAAGACCTTGTTGCAGATTCCGCAAACGCTTCGGCCGTCTTCAGTCACACTGTAACTGAATTTCGTAGACTCAGTTTTCTAAAGTTAATGTTGAATCTACATTCATAGATGTTCAAAAACAAATTCAAAAATTCAAATTCCGCGTTCAGAATTGTGCTCGGTGTGCTGATATCAGTGGGGCACGTGTACTAACGAGACAGGGGATAAAGGAAAAAGAAAAGGATTGTTTTTTAACTCACCTAACATAATTGGGGGCAGGACCAGTCGACGGTTGTAAAAATTCTGCTTGCGGTTTCCCGCTCCCTCCAGGAGGTGACGGTGATCTGAATCCGGGTCCACCGACGACCATTTTCCTTGCTACAGTGTGTTTGATATTCTCTGCCATATTCTGTTTAGCCACTTCAACGTTCTGTTTGGTTTCAGACCGTTCATTGTTGCTATTTCTGGGCTCAACAACGCTCTGAGATTTCTGATTATCCTGAGAACCTGTGGTTCTGGAAATCTCTGCAGATTTCGATATCACGTCAAAGTTTGTTCTCGTTTCCTGTGGCTGCAGTTGAACCTGACTCTGAGATTGTCTGGTTTCTCGACTCGGCGGTCTTAGAGTTTCCGAATTCATTTGCGTTATGATCTCCGAAACGTTAGTAGGAGAGGTCATTTCCTGGCTCGTATTCCTTACTTCCTGATTACCAGGTTTAAATGATTCTTGACTAGGTATTCTAAGCTCGTTATTAAATAGCCTAAACTCCTGACTAGGCTTTTCTGAAGACGTTTTAGATTCTTGATTCGGTGTACGACATATCTCCCGGCTTGGCGGTCTCAAATCTTGGTGTGACCTTGGGCTCTGACTTTGTACTCTTGTCTCTCGACTCGGTGGCCTGTTTACGGGATCCTGTATGTTCGGGGTATGGGTATCCCTGGGCCTTTCAATCTCGCTCATCATTTTTATTGCGTTAAACATGGTGCTTCTATCGATCTCGCTTTTTATTTCTCTCGAAGCTGACGAGTTCCTGTTGATCATGTCCATATTGAAGTGCCGGGGTGACTGTCTTTCTATCGCAACAGGTGTAATTCTCCCCACAGGTTCCATCACAAAATGCATTCTTTCGACGATATTTGTTTTAGATGTCATGATTAGACTTCCTTCCACGGCTCGGTGATCGAATTGACCTTCCGAATCTGAGATCAATCTGTTAGCATTTTCTTTGTCCTTGTAGATGGATTCGATTTCAAAGAGCCTTCTTTCGAGAGACAAATTACTGTGGTACATTTTATCCCTAATTTCAATTGGCATATCATCCGCGTTCTGTTTCAAAGCCACATTTTTTATGCTCGCGTCTGAAAACGTGTGCTGCATTTTGCTGGGATCTGTGTAGGTCACAGTTGGTACACCGTTGAGGTCTAAATTCTTCGATCTAATAACATCGCGTTGTTTATTTGTCTGAATGTCCTTAGAACTGCCAACTCGATATTGCAGCTTCATTTTACTGTCCATAACGTGCCTTTCCGTGAGGTAAGCTTGTAGCATATGACCTTGTGCGTCTGATCTCCATTCTCTTCCTTGCACAGGAAGTCTTTCCATGCTCTGAACAATGGTCTGAAGTAAAACTGGTTCGGAAACCGGAGTAAGAATATCCGCAGGTTTTGCTCTATGTGATAAAATATTACGAGAACTATTGGTCGGGGTTTGTTTAGTCGTTAGATCCATAGGCTGCTGTGATAAACTCCCCTGAGTATCAGTAACCACTACGGTAATATCGTCATTCTCAATCTCAGAATCCGACGATTTTTTGGAAGACTGTATAATAACACTACTCCTAGGTTTTTCTGGTACAGAACGATTTGACGGAAAATAATAACGATGCGACAATTCGCTTTGAATCACAGCCGCAGCTTGGCTGCTAAGAGGTGCGGAAGTGGTTGTCGTTGTAACAACGGTACAACAAACAGTACTCGGTGATAACGTTAAGGTGTACGGATAAGTAGTTGGTCTTCCTGACGGAAGAAGTCCAGGTAATCTGTTAGCACTTCTTTGCGAAAGACTCAGAAGACCCTGCGCAGCTTCATGTTCTTCACTTCCCGACTCTTCACTCTCTTCTCCATCGGTGTCTTCTTCTTCTTCGGAAGACTCTTCAGCGTTTCCACCACCCGCAACTAACCGAGCAACCGCGTCTTTGTCGATGTTTTCATCACACACCGAAGTCGGTACAGGAACTACGCCGAGTTCGACACATTTTTTGTAATGCGCCTTAGATTTCATATGCTTTGTCAAGTTTCCCTTCGTCTTAAAACTGGAAAGAAAAAACATTCGATACTTGTTTTCATAGCGATGTTAGTACGGTAAAATATTTTCGGGTTTCTAATTACCTAAAAGTGCAGTGCTTGCAGGTATATGGTCTGACGTCTGTATGCGTTCTGATATGTTTCTTCAGCATGGAAGGTTTCTTGCACCGAATTCCACATTCTTCGCAAACGTATCTACCCCGGCCTTAAGTAAAAAAAAAATTAGATTAGTGGGCGTTCTAATTAAAAATAAAAAATAAATGAATCAATAGAAAAACACAATTGTGCAAACAAGCCAAAAAAGAACACTCGATTTTATTTTTTCACAAGTCTAAATACTTCCGATTTCTCTTACCTCTTCCCCTGACGTAGATGTAGTCCTCGTTACTCTCAAATCCACCGTCAAAAATTTTAATGCGTTTTGCTTTTTCTTGCGTATCATTTTCTGAGTTGTTGTCTGGACTCGCTGGTGTGGTTGGCCTCTGGGAAGAGTGCGTTAAAATGTCTTCCTGTTTTTTACACGCGATTGTATAGCTAGCCGGCCGGTGTCTAGAGTCATAATGAGCCATGTCCAAGTCAGGAGGTGCTTCTTTGCAGATTTTCCAATTGGAATACATGGACAGTCCATGTTGTTGCGTAACGTACATAGGCTGAGGCCTGTTTAAAGTGCAATAAAACACTCTGGTGGAACACTTCAGTCCCAGGTAGGTGTAGGCGTGTCCATTCAGATACAGTTGCCCGTAGGATTTCCTGGGTCTAGGTGTCTCTGGACTGATAAGGGGTAGGGTATTTGCGGTCGGTGTTATTCCATGGTGTCTTTTTGGGGTGAATGTTCCTGGTTTAAGTGGAAGCGATGTCGGCCTGAGAAATTTTGAGTTACTTTCCGGTTCACTTGATTCTTCTAATACCTTATCAATATTTTTAACAACGAACTGATCACCAGGTGATGATAATCTATTTGGCACTTCGTTTATTTTGGAAGAAGAATTAAAATTAGAAGTATTATCAACGTTCACGGTTATCGTAGGAGTTATACACTCGACTGTTTTTATTTTAACACCGTTAACGTCCATCGATCTATTATCATAGCTTTCCAAAAGCCTTGTTTTAACATCTGGAAGACTCGTATCTTTCATACGACCATTTTCATGAGGTGATGGTGGTTCGTGTTTTAAAATTGGACTGCGACGAAGGGGTTCCAACGTTTCCGGATTACCTGACCATCCGCATGGCCTTTTTCTGCTCTCCGAAACATTCGGACTTTTAGGAGAATACCTTTGCAAAATTCCATACGTGTTAACTCCACCTTCATTTGCCCCATTAGGATAAGTGAACACCTTCTCTGACTTCGGGCTTTTTTCGTATCCAAAATCTCTCCTTTCTCTAGGAGTGTCAATGCTCTTGTACTGCTTTATAGTACCGCTACCTCCCTTATGGCGATCATGTTCCGTTCTGTTTCTAAATTTCTCCTCATTTTTTGGTCCAGGATTTTTTGGGTTCGCCATACCGCTCCTGAAACCACCGTTGTTCGACGGTTTACTGAAACTTGAAAATTTAAAATCTCTCGGTGGACTGGCCAAATCGAGAGGTTGTCCAGCCGGCGATGGCATAATATTAGAGTGGGGTCCTGGTATCCCCGGAATGTTTGGCGTTTGTATTTTAACAGGACTGGCTAAATCCAGAGGTTGTGCGACGACGTGCAGTCCGGGTATTCCAGGTATTACTTTATAACTATTTTCTGATCCAGTTGAATTTCCCGTCGAAATATCGCCGGTTTGTAAACCAGACAGACTGTGAGGTCCTGGCATACCTGGTACATGTGGTATTACCTTACCACCGTGAAAAATGCTCGCGATTCCCGCCTGCGGCAGTGTCAGGGGGTTATAGGCAGTGATGTTGTTAAGGGGATTAAGATTTGGTTCTAAATAACCATAGCATGATATCGTCGGGGCAATATTTGGGGTTGATATGTTCGGTATGATAGGTGCGAGCATCTTAGGTGTATTTGGTAATGAAATCGTACTACTAGGTGTCGACGCCGAAGTACCTGGTGGCTTATGGACCATCGTACCACCAGAGTGTAATCCTGACCTTACAACGATTGAAGATGTTTCGGATGTAGCACATTTATTATTTACCACGTGATCAGATGCGGACGACGGTGAATTACTTTGACGAGGTTCTATCCTCATTGTTTTTGTCTCGCCGGTATTATCCAATATCCTAACTTCCCCTCCGAACATCTGTAGCGAATTCGGCCTTGGATATTTAGAAAGTTCTTCCAATGACCTCAACGTCGTCGGAGCAGATTCTGACCTCTGTTTCGTTTGTGGTGGTACATAAGCGTCGACGAGTCTTGTGTTTCCAAGTAACGGACCAGGCGAAGGTAAAGGTTGAAGGGTGCTGTAATAATCTGACTTCAGATCGTATTCGAGATGTTCCTTTTTTTCAAGGTCAAGTTGAAACTCCGGTCTCCTCTGGTTAGGCGTACCCTTACAATAATATCTCCTGTGCGCTTCAAGGTTATCGATACTTGTGTAGGGTATTTTACAGGCTGGACATACGAGGGTTTCCTGATCGCCGAGGCTTTCAGAATTTTGTGCTCCTTTGGTCTTCGAAAGTAGATCTTTTATTATCGATCCCTCCGGTTCTTTTTCAAACGCGAAACTTTCACTGTAACATCTTTTTCTCTGTAATGAATTCTCCTCGACTGATGAGAGGTTCAAAGGTTGTTCGGACGCATATTTAGGCTCAACCAGGCTCTGCTGTCTTTGCATTAATTTATGAAGTCTCGGATCAACAGCGTCGACTATCGCCTGATTGGCCGTTATTATTTTATCTATATGTTCCTGTAGCTGTTCAGCGTTGGGTTTATTAGTAGACCCAGAATTCGTAGAATTCGTCGACGAGTTACTAGAAATTGAAGACACCTCAGAATCATGTCCAACGCTATTAAGTGCCGTGTGAAATTTCGGCTTATATATTTTTCCAGTTTTAACTGTTTTCAATGCTTGTGGCGCCGAATTCGGTACCGAAGAAGAAATCGGGGGTGGTGGTGTTCCCGTTCCATTACTAGCGCTATCCGAAAGACTGATATCTGAATCTTCTGAAACCTTGCTAGAATCTCCTCCCTCTATTCTAAGTGCATGTGCTCTGGACCTGCAGTGTTTATAGAGATTAGATCTTGTTTTGAAGGCAAAGCCGCAGGGGACGCATGGAAATGGTCGTTCATTCGTGTGTGCCCTGATGTGTTTTTGAAGTACACTCGGTTTAGCGCATGACAATTTACAATACGGACAAACATTTCCGCTTTTTTTTCCCTCGCTTCCCACCTCACCGTCGGGTTCTGGAGATGCTTCCGTCTTGGCCGTTGTTGATTCTTTTCCCACCTCATCTGACTCCCCCCCTTTCTTTTCCCTCTCGTTATCTCCTCGAGTAACGGTGACCATGCGGTTATTCTCAACTGCAACTGTTTCTCTCTTCGATTCCACCGTCGCCGCCTCGGTGGTGGCCATCTTCTTGAATTTTTTATGCAGGTATTTTGGCTCGCCATCATTATTATTGTTGTTATTATTGTTGTTGTTCAACTGCGGGTCTGTCATCGCCACCGTATGTGTCTCTGCAACAACAAAAAAATAGAAATATTTACCATCGGAATTCGAATTTCGAGATATAATTTTTCTGGGACAATTTGATGGGTTGAAATTTTTGGTCAGTCAAACAACGTTCAGCAATGGAGATTCCCAATTCTTGGTAAAACACACCCCATGATTTACCTCGACGAATGATTAGTTCGAATTAATTAAAAATCTTTGACATCGGTAGGGTCCACGTACATAGGTATACACAAATACAAAACACATCCCATGCCTACGAGGCGCGCGCGGACTCGTTGAGCAATTTCGCAAATTTTTATAAATAGATTGTACTAAAAATAACGAGGCGTTTTGGCGGCGGCGCCGACTGCGAGCGACAGTCGCCATGGACCTAGAGCTGGGCGAATCGAATGAGCATCCAAAGTAGAGACATTGTTATAGCTTGATTTCCGCGACGCCAAAGCGCCATTAGGTTTCCTCAAAGGCAGCCGTGGTAGCCACAAGAGAAACACTGAAAACGAGCATCGGGCACGACCTGACCATGAAGTGTGACAACCGGATAACAGAAAAATTTACGATACTGGAGTGGCACGTAAATTATGCATGTGATTGTTAAATTTCTAAGTCTAGACGGTAGCAGACACTCCCAAAAATAATATGCGTCACCATGAACATTCGCATAATCAATCAAAGGTAGGAAAATAAAACACCAAGAGAATCATTGCCGATTGTCACCAAAAGCACAGATTAATGCAGTTGTAATGACATTTTATATTTTAATAACGATTACGATCTCATGTGTACATGGGTATGTATAAAATATATACACTACGTATACGTGCGACATTCTTATTTGTGCGTCATCGCGAACCTGTACCTATATATTCATACATACATACACGTGCAATGTAACTTGGTACGCCTACGCCGCGTGGCACGAAATCCTACACTATATGCTTTATATAAACATATGCATATCACACATGTGTACATGTTGTACACACATGCATACAAATTTCCCCTTTCCCCCTTCACCCACTCCCGTATGTGATGTCGCGTTAGAACCGGTGGTGCGTTCACTATACATACAGTCGTCAGTAGCAGGGAATTCTCGTTTGCTAACGCGATACGTTGCGATGTTATCATCGTCATTTCTTATATTTCGACCCTCGTGCCGGCACCACTGTTTTAATCATTTTCTCAACGTCGTTCGGTCTTCCAGACCCCTTTGGCCTTCTGCCCCCTCTCCTTTTTCTACTTCTTCTTCTTCGTTGTCTCATCGTCGGTTTCTTTTCCCTTCCATGTTCGCCTCATCATCGTGGCCTGTGATGACCCTCTCTCCCTCTCTCTACCCCTCTTTCTATACTCGTTACATTCCCTCATTCCGCGAGCTTCGCGCGTCGCATAACCGCCAACTCAATCCAACTCAACTCTCATGGCCAACCTCCGCCAGTAAGTGCTCTGTGCTTCTCTCTTCCTATTTTCCTCTGTCTTACCACGAGCTTTCCAGACATTTTTCTAGTTTTTTAATGTCAATCGCATGATTTCGAAGACCATATGCTGTGTATCGTCAATTCTTCCGTTTCCACAGCAGTCTAAAACCCTGGAAAAAGGTTCAGAAGAGGTATTTTTCGAAGGCGGTGAAACCCTCTTGAATGTACGGCCCTGGCGCATAGCGATCTAGGTGCATTTCCCGCGCGATGTTGGTTAAGCTATTGCGCAAAGCGCGCTTTATTCTTAGTGCTCTTCGCGTGTGGGTTGGAGCACCGCTAGCACCGTGACTGATTCATATAATATGCGTACATGATAATATAACTGTCATCTTCTTATACCGCTCCCTCCTGCATCTGATTCCGAATATGATTTCGATAGCGATTCTCATTTTGATTCCGATGCGATGGCCGTGCGCTTATGATACACGTATGCAAATTGCACGCGATATAAACAAATTACCTTTTAATAATTGTTCGTAGACGCGGATCGCAGTGTTGTAAGGATGCAGTTCATTATACATATTATAACGCCATCGCCGTTGAACCTGCTGATCGCATACCGTGCGTATTATCATGGTGACACATATCCTAAGCTGTGTAGTTCCGTGCGTCGTGTGTTTGTGATACGAATTCACACAGAGGCACACCCACACAGAAAAAATCCACCACTCACACACGTTATATTACGATGAACCAACCCGCCTCAGTGCCGCCACTGTCGCGTCGCGACGCCTCTCTCCTCCATTCCTAACTTTCCCCTTTCCCCCTCTCCGACTGACCCTCGTCGTCGAATATACACCACCAAATCAGGGCCTATATGGTGTCCCGTATGCCTACCAGGCAATTAAATATCCCCCTCTATTTTATTTTTTTCTCTTCAATTCTCTCCCGGCTGGCGTAGTACGATGATGCATCGGGTGTTATTGCATCGAACGATATACGTTGAAGTCGCGACGATGACAACCACACGCGGCGATGGTGCTTTTCATTGGATGGGCGTATCTCTCGGGGTTATCCGCCTTCTGTTTTGTTTTCATTTAAAAATGGTGTTCCTTTTTTTTCTCTCGTTCTTTGAACGAGAAATCCTTTTTTTTTATTCGATTTTTCTTCAATGTTTGGGGTCGGATGTACTTGAACTAAAATAAACAACATCACGCATCAAATTTTTTAGATAACAGCTGATCGCATCTGCAGGATTTCTATACATGTGTACATATAGGTGATACGCATACGAAGGTCTCATTAATATCAAAAATCGACGACGATATACGACGCATACGCTTGCGGTCAATTTCGTAACATTTAAATGTATAGATATACGTTTCAATATTTTTATTTGTAATGTGTGAATGAGTTCTATCATCGGCTATCTCGTTCTACACACGGTAAATTCTTCCAGGCTTTTCAATGTCTCGAGGAATTTCCCCCACGCGAGTACGTTATTGAATCGATTTAAAAAAACGACAACTCTAGTCTCCATTTTTTCTTCATTTTTGTTTACCAGCTACTCCGCGTTGACCCTCGTCTTGTACTTATTTTTCAAACTAATTGGAGATCCAATGTACATTACGTACCTATACATCCGATCATTCAAAATTAAAGAGGATCATACCAGGTTCTTTTCTTCTATCAATCATCATTATGAGAAATACTTTCATTTCATCTAAAACAATTCAAAGAAATGAATTATCGTTACGTTCCCTTTCTTGTTATTCGTTATCCTGTTTTTACATCAGCTTACAATTAGAGCCGAATTGCCGAGCGATAGAAATTCTAGGTAACCTTTGTATTTAATGAGGAACAACATGACTGTGAAGTCTCGACTATATTACGCGGCAATCCCAAGTATCAATAAACCCAACCGCGCATCATCATCGTCATGATCATCATCGTACAATCGCCGATGATCAAATCTTTGAGAAAAGAAGAAGAATTAACGATCATTCAAATCCAGTTTATGAGCTCATTTATGCAGATGATCCAACTGAATAACGTGAATCACGCGTACCATACATCAGAGAATAATGTTTCAAGTAGCTTGCTGATCGTGATTTCAATCTGTCCAATATTTTTGGATTACACTATACAGCTACTTCTAATTTTCTCACATTGATATTTTGCGATCATGTATACGTGCAGGTGGATACGTGGAAGTTGCAATAGTTGGTAAACCAGGTGAGCGAAACTAGCGACAGGTTTTACATCAAGCACTTTCTATCGTACGTAATCACCCACTTGATGTATACGCGAGTGGAAACGGCGGCGGGCCCAGTCGATGAATATATCGGAATTTAAGGTGGTTCGAATCAAACCCGTTCGTAAAAATTTTTTTTCTTCATGTTCGGAAGGGAGACGGCTCTGGTTATATTGGCGACTAAAATTGGTAAACAGATCTAACTATAGTAATACGCAGATACAACACCGTATATAGTCGTATTAAGTATTATCGTATCTACACTCACTCGTATCATCGATCGGGTTTATGATAGCGGCTCTTTGCACCCTCAGAGTTAAACATTCCTCATAACTAAAAATACACACGATGGTTAGAAACCTCAACAACTATCATATCCTCAAAGCGTATAGGAAAAAAATCTCCACCATATACAATTTTTCAGCATTAGCTGCTGCTGCGGTACAGAGTTCGATTTACTACTAGACGCTATAAACGTGCTGATCCGAAATTATTAAATGTGTGTTACAGATACGTATGCGTGCATCAGACATCGTGGTATTTTAGCGATGTTATATTTATAACTAAGGTAGATATGAAGCGGTAAGGTAAGGTGAGGCAGTGGTCACAAGTCTCTCGCAACTCTCGCATAGCGTGCAACACAAGAATTCAAAAGCATCAGCACCAGCATCAACATCAGCGGCAGTCTCTAGAATGAGATGGATATTCGTGAACCTTTGAGTTGTAAAAGTGAGATGGAAAGGAATATCGTGGTCCACGAGGCAGAGTGAAAAGGGAGGTATTAGTTCACCTGTCGTCATGGCAACGCCGCCTCGCCGCTCACTTGTTACTCCATCGGCACAGCAGCAGTACTAGCAGCATCAACTCTTCGGTCCAGCCTGACTCCTCTCACAGCCTCCGTAAGAATACGAATCGCGATTATTCTCATCGCTCACAATTTTGCCTGCCACATTTTTTTTTGCTATTCTTTCCCCTCGCTTAGCTAATACGCGATTATTCACGTTCTCGTTTTCTTCTTCTTCTTCTCTTAGTTTATTTTGATTTTTTTTTTAGATCATCGTACAATGACAACAAAAAATAATCTAGTAATGATGCACTTCACTCTTTTTTTCTTTATTTTTTGTTTCACATAATACACCATACTCACAGGTGGCTGTGATAATTATCATTTGACACTCACTATTATCATTTTTCCACTGCAGAACAGCAGAATTCGTATCATCTGAAAACAGGTGAACCGGATGTAAATATTCGCCTGCAACACGCGACACAAGTTCTAATGATTATTATTATTATTTCTACCTGATCTATTTTGTTGTGATTCGCTGTTTGGTGGGATATCCTTCACTTTTCAAACACTCACTACCGTAGATATGGATGACGGTGACGACGCCAACATTTTTATTTTACACTTTTCACGTTTTTGTTCTTATTTTTATTCTACTTCTTCCAACGCTCTATTTTGAGACCAGAAGCAGAAGCAGCAACAGCAATCGTCTTAGGTAGTATAAGAAGCAGAACTGGCAACGCGTCTTCCTCCTCGAGGATCTTTTATTACTCCCAGTGCAGGAAACATCGATGACGAGACAACCCGTTCAACTTTTATTCTTCATTTCATTCTTCATTTATTTGTCTCTTTTTCGCATTTGCTTATCACGTATTTTCTTCTCTGATTTTAGCTGCAACACACAGGAGTTGACTACAGAAAAATGACAAAATCTACAACAGGATATACGTATAATGAGGACATGTGAGTTTTTCTTCCTTTCTTTTTGTCTTAGGCCGCAATTATAACGTGACGATTATAAAATATTGATAATTAAACTTAAGTCATGAGAGTCATTAGAAACAGCATCGCATCATGATCACAATCATCGTCAGCCTTCGTTTGTTCGTTGATATATTTCTATAGGTATAGTGAATTTAACAGACAGAGCACACTATAACTGACTAACTTCTCTCGTTATCCACTTGTGACTGCTGCTGAGCGTGCGTATTAAATCTATTTGCTATGCAAATCCCGGACGACCAGGAGTGTGATGACGACGACGTTTGACGTTGCGTCCAACAGCAGTGGCGGTATCAGAAGTACATACAAAAGTAGAGAGAGAAAGAGAGATAGATAGATAGAGAGAGAGAGAGAGAGAAAGAGAGAGAGAGAGAGAGGGAAGGAGATGATATTAGAAACGTGGACGTTGTTTGATGTGAGTCGAGAAAGACAGAAGCAGATGATAAGCAGCGGCCAGTAGTGCGACGATCACCATCACAGCTTATACTACGATCATCATTATCAACGACGACGACGACGACATCCCCCACCGACATTGACACATTCAACATCGGGTTAGTCATTGCTCGCACATAACTACAAGACACACACATACACCACAAACACGACACACTACGTAAACGTGAATGTGAATGTGAATGTGAATGTGATCGTGAAGCGCGATGAATAAAACGCTCAACGAACGCGACTTCAAGTTCCCGTTCCTCCTTCTCCTCCTCCGCGGCGGGTATCAGTGAGTCGCAGACCCCCACCAGCCGGCAAAAAAATGTGTATTCTTTCGAAATAAGAGAAAAAAATCACCACTAACCTTAGAATAATCGCAACTATTTTACGATTAGTCACAAGGAATATTATCAATCACCAAAATCCGGGCGTATTATTATACGAATAGGTATATCATTGATTGAAAAGGAAAGAAGAATGATAATTGAAATTTTCAAATTTTCATTAGTTATAAATTTCTTACTGCTGTGAGTCGTTGGTGATTTGTTGATCCTTTTTGTTTCTCTTCCTTTTTTGGATCTCCTCAGTCAAGTTTTTGCCAATCGGTCGTAGCCCAGCAGCAATTGCAGCAATAGCAGCAGCTTGTGTTTCCGCCGTTTTCTATGTGGAGAAACGGCTCCTCGGCTGCCTCTACCCACCGCTACCTACTACTACCACTGACGTCATTTGCGCCTAATTGCACACCACTCTTAAACACGTACACACATGCACAAGAGAAAAAAACACAGAAACACACATATATGTACACGTAATATTCATATTACATTCACAACACTCGATGTGATCATAGAAAAAAACTGTTAACAGTACACAGTTTTAGCGTAGTTGTTTATATTACTATTATTACGCTTTTCTATTTTCTTTTACTTCTTTTTCTACTCGTGTCACATTCGTCGCTTTGCTTTTTGTTTGTTGGTTTGTTTGTTTATATGCGCACGCAAACGGTGCGTAATTTTAATAATCCATTTATAAATCGATCAATCTTTATATTTTGCGATGCATCCAAAAAAGGCATTTATTTTAATTTGACGTCGTTGTCGTTTCGTTTTAATCGTGGATCATTTATGGTAATATGCAGTGTCCAAACTTTAATCCCACAAAACAGAGAGAGAGACACGCCACATTACGACAGGAAGACACGAAAGCACTTATTCTTCACTCACATTTTTTATATAAATACCGGTATAGAAAATCGGGATGATAATTGATGATCGAAATCAAGAAAACCAAAGAAAAAAACAAAACCAGATAATTATAAAATATCGTTCGAAGATAACATCGTTTTGTTATCGTCAATTATCACGTGTCGTGAATAATAATAACAATATTATATACATGTGAATAAATATATATGTATATAAGTATGTATAGACTCTAGGTGTTATTGTTATTGTTGGTAATTACGGCAAAATGACGATGACGATGATAGTAATATTAATAATAATAACAACGACAACAATAATAATGAAAATAATTTACTAACGTCGAAATAAACTGATATATCGCGTTGGGAGGGTCGCGCGTTGAACCGCGCGCGACGATCGGCTGCGGCGGTCTGTCGTGTTCATCGGTGTGTGTTCCGGTCCATCCCCTCCACTTTCCTTTTTCCCCCACCATATCGTCCTAGTCCTTCTTTTTTTCCTTCGTCTCGCCTCCCCGGGGGTCGTGGTGTCTCACCGAACAGTCGGCTCTACCCGCCGCCGCACCGCAGTCGCCCGTTCCACCCGCGTTTATTGGGAACTTCGGAACTCCCGACTGACGTCATGATTGGTGCCTACGTTCGCATACATACACAAATGCGGCGAGGAAACTAATACTAACTAAACGAATACACGGTGTTCGTGGACTCTAACCTGTCCTTTGAAATGTAGACGAACGAGAAGCATTGCGCGCGTGCGCGCAGTGCGCAGTAAACTACATGAACGATGCGATTCCTTTCAACCACACGTATATCGTACGTATAAACACCTAGATATGACATGTAAGAATATAAGCCAACAGAAGATACCATTATATGATTTTCACGATTCAAACTCTAGACGAGCAACAATTGTTTACGTTCGGATGACGAGGACGAGAAGATGGAGGACGGATGGGACGTTCTTTTGTTTCCCTGACCTTTGCGGAGACGCTGCGCCATGATTTTTTTTAAGGTATTTTCCCAATGATGTCGATTCAGAAACAATTATCAATCATCAACTGAGTGCATTGACGTCATCATTTTGCTACTGTGACGACATTTCTATTACACAATGTCATCATTAAATGTATCATCGTAGCTAGCATAGGGATCAGTTCTCTTCTTTGTAAGAGGTCCTTTTAATTTCATACAAATCTATCTATCGTTCGATTATTAATTCATGGATTTTAATATGCCTCATTGGTGATTTCTGTTGTTCATTTTGCAGAGAGAAAAAGAAAGATGTCCTGCAACTGGAAATTCTCGATTTTTGGAAACCGTTCCTGAGAATTTCGAGTGGGCAGAAGTACACGACAATGTCAGCGTCATAATTAGTGTCGTCAGTCTGAACGGTAATTAATATTTTATGTTTCATTCTCATTTATTTTTCTTCTCTTGTGGCGGCGTGTACTTTAGTTTTGTCAAATTTCAATTCATTCAAAATAACACCGAGTATAATTTTGGTCTTGCGAAATGAATTTCTCTAGATATCATTCGGTGATGGTCGATATGCTATGTGGAGGTTTCCTCTGCAATAAATCCTGAAAAAAAATCCAGATGCATCTTTTCAGTTTCGTTTGCATTGAATCATCGACGCTTAATATTAGCATCTAATTTTTCTTGAACTGGATGGTTGTCCTGCCCGTTTCTACCTCTCACTCTTTTCTCACTCCATTTTCTTCTTCTTAATCTTTGAATTCATATTGTTCTCTTTCTAACAGGGATATCTCTACGTTACGACATGGCACGATGATACTGCCGCCGCGCGAATGATCTCCGACTCCGAATCTGACTCTGAATCTGAATCAGAATCCTCTGCTCCTCGGCTGGAGTATGCGCCGTCTGGGTTGGCTGGCGATAGTCTGTTCAGTTCCAAGAACCACGAGGCAATTCCATGTATCGAACCACTTCTACGGTGCCATACCGGGTGATCGGTGTAGGTGAAGGAGATGAAGATGGAGATGAAGATGGAGATGGAGATGGCGATGGAGAGGGGTAAGGAAAGAGCGCAGCAGCACCGGGTGGACGTCGAGATATAGGTGAGTCTTTCAGCGCTGGCGCAACGCGTTGCAGGCGGGGGAGCAAGAGAAGAAGATGAAGAGGGAAAATGACAACGGCAAGGGTGCTCTCTGTGATGCAAAGAAGTGAGGAGAAAAGGACAGAGATGGACCAAATAGAGAGCGATGGAAGACCCAGCGGCGCGGACAAGGGACATGAAGAAACTCCGGAGCAACTCAACTTACGGTACGTTCTACTGCTGACGACTCCTCGAGTCTTTCGCTATTTAATACACAATGAAATAACGGCGGCGACGCGCGCTTAGTAGTAGCAGTGTGGTAAGATAGTATTGGTAGTGGTGATGGTTCGAAACTCTGTGAAGTTTAACGTCGGGTTTAACGCGCGTAAGGGATTTCTACTATGAGGAGGAAGTTTTTGCCGGATATTTTGGTGGGGGGCTTCGTGGAATGTCCCGCCGGGTCGGGCGAACAGAACGAACACCCGGGTGCGCAGCAGCAGCAGCAGCAG
The DNA here is from genome assembly GCA_963932425.1 of Athalia cordata. Classification (NCBI taxonomy): domain Eukaryota; kingdom Metazoa; phylum Arthropoda; class Insecta; order Hymenoptera; family Athaliidae; genus Athalia; species Athalia cordata. The sequence continues at coordinate 484,019 of OZ010628.1, read as the reverse complement.
CAGCAGGCAGCACGGTTACGAACGGGCTACCCAGGAACTCCCACTAGCCTTGCCTTGCCCGCCGCAGGTTGGAAGTCGGCAGTCCTACCGCCGCCTCGGGGCGTCTCGGGGATACACGTCTTCCCCCTCGACCTCCACACCACCGATATTTTCCTTCCTTTACCCCGCGTCGGCGTCAGTTACACCGACACGACGATCATCGTCACAGGCCAGAACGCCGAGGCCTTTTCGCTGCTCTTTTCTTCGCCTTCACCCTAGACCGCTGTATCTCGTTATATCGTTGCTTTTTCTTCTTCATCTTCTTCTGTCCCTGCACTTTACTTTTCTCTTCACCATTTCGGTCAGACAGACTTTTGGCACCAGTCGGCCGCGCCACGCGTGCACCAATATTCAGAGATTGTGCCCATGCGTCGTCGTCGACTGTATAATTTCTATTTGTGCATGTGGTGTGTAAATACATACACACTATGAGCATTTGGTAGAAAGACAAAGAGGGAGACTAGGCGAAAACGCCGCTAAGACGCGCCGTCGCGTCTGCATCACGCTACGCACGCGGCAGGCAACGACCACCACACTACTACCTACACAATTTCCACCACTCTTCTTCTCTTGTGGATCATTCGCATGCCAAAAGATAGAGAGGAATAAATAAGAAAAAGAGCGAGAGAAGAAGGTGCGCATCTACGTAGCATTACCTCAGACTGGAATGACAGCAGCTAAACCGAATTGGTTTTCTTTTGCTACTGTTCTATTTCCATCTCTATCTCTTTCGCCCTCAACCTATCCCATGTGCGTACATATTTTTCGATCGTTAGATGTATGTGGTATTTTGTTTTCTCTCTTTCTCTCTCTCTACTTCTCTCTCGCACACTTTAGGTCATGCCCTTCGAAGTTCGAAGGCTTATACCATACGTTTGAATAGAAGATACCTGTTGGCTGGTGGGTGACAAAATGAAAGGGAGATTTTCTATTATATCTATACCTAGTACTGCATACACACGTCATTTTCACGAACCCGCATAGGGCAAATCGGAATTCGAAAGAGCGTGTAAAAAATATTCCATCGCGTCAATACTATGGGCGCAATATCCGAGAGCTGGTTTTTCATCATCGGTATTATGATAATGATAATAATGATGATGACGATGATGCGTCAGAGGATTTCTCCGCTGTATTCATTATTCGATGGTATTCCGATATAATATACAGCAAAAAAAGGAAAGTCAATTATTTATTTCGAGAGGAAACTTCGATGTCGTTTGGCTATAATACGATGCTATAATAAATTATCACATATTATCATCGTTTATAATAATTCTGAAAAAAAAAACTCATGTACCATGCGGACAAGTGAAGCGTCTGTGACGGGTTTTTATTTCTTCTTTCTTTTAATTATTTTTTTATTTTCTTTGGCCCGTATCATCTACGTATAATTTTATCAATTCTCCCTATACAACCAACGGCGTCATTTTCACTCCCTCCTCTTTTTCGCCCCCACGAGATCGCGTTTATCTCAAAGTCGTAGGCGTCGCGGCGCCACGTTTCGAGACATTCGCTAATCTTTTTACACGTTCACATCGTACTGCATATTGTACATAGTCCGTTCATATTCTTTCATTTTTCGCTGCTTTCGGTTACTTTTAGAGAATAGATCAGAGAGTAAAAATGGATTCGAGAATCAGAACAAGAAAAATCAAGAAGAAAAGAATAAATCAAACATAAAGTCACAGCGAATGTGCGCGTCGATTGACGTATTTGCAGGCGGAATAATTATTATAATATGTAATGACCACAATGATTGAAAAAAGAAAAATGGAATAAATGATGGACGATACGACGGCATGGCGTCAACCAAGAAATATGCATATTATAATATCGAAGTACCGTGTTGAACGGTGTATGTGTGTAGGTATACCTGTAGGCATGTGTATAATAGAATATATACATAATACGTGCGATTCACGTCAACCAACGTGACGCGGAGGTGCGTGAATAAACTTTATAACTGGCGGGTTCGTTCGGAGATTCTCCTCGGATTCTGTCTTTCTCTTTGACGATCGTAGGGATCCCCTTCTCTTTCCTATCTCACTTACTCTTGGTAGCTCAGTCCCTGTCTCTCTTTCGCTTCTAGTGAGACCGAAGAGACCGACGACGACGTGGGCCGCGGGCGTCCTCGGTAACCCGGTGAAGTAGAGGGAAGGGGAATAACTCTTGGGATTTCCTAGAAGCGACGGCGATCGGGCAACCGATGTGAAAACGCGGAGAACCTCGCGGCAGCAGCCAGCAGCCAGCAGCCGTCCGCCCGACAACCTCAGTGGCGGGGGACACCGGTATGAGGCACCGGATTCTCTCAGGAGATGTAGTCGACTCGATACGCGGTGACGTGGTCTGGTATTCTCGTTTTCTCCCTTTATCTCTCTCTCCTATCTTCGTTTACATCATTTGATACGTTACACCGTATACAAACCCACACATTCAACGACACGACGAAACGTTCATCGCATGATACTTACATCGTGCGGCGTTGGTGGGAATTAGACGGATCCGTCTAATCGTAGCTGACAATGAGTTTGCACCGGTTGTCCGTAGGTGAGAACAGCTGTATTGTTTTCCAAGTTGATATTGATTGGAAAATAATGAACGTATTTAAAAATACTGGGTGCCCAAGGTCGCTTAATAAAATGGCAGTTCGGTACGGTGTGCTCGGTCCATCAAGCACCTATTATTATAGCGGACCAGTCCACGCAGTCAGGCATGCGTGACCACGATATCCCGTAACGTTTATTATCCTCATCGATAAGTACGGTAACGAACCACGTTAACGAACAAAATTTGGGTGAGTTCCTCCATGATGCGACAAAAAAATAAGATAAAAAACAGTCGGCTTTGATTAGTCCGATCTTAATTCGATGCCGATGTTGTACCGTATAGAATAAAAAAAGGAAAAGGGGGAAAAACAATCCCTCACAGTGTCATAAAATTGGGTTAAGATGGAAGGAGAATACAGCTTGGTAAGGCATCTAACACATGTTGAGAATTCGTGTTCCTTTGTACTCTAGGTATTACGCCACATGTACAGGTAGATATCCTGATGGAGCACCCGGAAGGTCCTTGACGCCTGTCCTGATTCTCTGGGCGGCTATGTTGCTGTTGATATCGTATGGGCGTTTACGTGTGCGGAGAGTACACTCGAGGGGATGAATGTATTGTGCTTTGCGCACACCCACGTATAACCCAAACCCAACTCAACCTCACTTCACTCAGCCTGACATAACGTGATATTTAACCTAGCCTATGGGACTGCTGGAGTCTTTTCGTTGAGGACAATAGCTCCGCTCTCCTTTCCCCTGGTCTGCAGGCCCTCCGTTCTTTCATCCTCCCTCAGGCCTTAGCTCCCCAGAGCGCGTGCAGTCGAGGTGGATTCCAAAAGACCAAAGGAACTGTAAATTACCAGGAAACGGAACGACGATATTATCCCACAGGGGCGCCACACCGACCCGAACCATCGACAGCCTCCCATGTTCAACGAACGTTCGTTACCTTTTTCTTTTTCTTCTTCTTCCTCTTACTTTTATTGTTTCATTTTAAGTTTGGTCAGGGGATTTCATTTTGATGAAACAAAATGGAAAAACACCATATCCTAATTTTTAAAAGTATGTACTACGTTTATTCCGAATGCGTTCACCTCATTAACATGATTTGGAGGTCCTTGTCGCGCAGATAGGTACATATGTACATTAATCGAATAACATACTCGAGTATGTTTTAATTTGAAAATAAGATGGCCAAGTTCGCGTGGCAAGTATTGTGGTTGTGGATATCCAAGAGCGTTATATACCGGCTAGCAGTCGAGCTCAACAGGTTTGTGACGGAGGCGTGTGTGGATTGGAACGGACGGTGGCTCACGAGTTTAACTTGACGCCGATTTTGCGTCGGAATCTCGAGGCTCGAGTTCTTTGGGAGGCCGGGAGACCCGGTCCACGGATCAGTCTGTGGACAAGGACGGCGGTGCCAGGGAGACTGGGTAGGGAGGAGCCGGAGCTCGGTGTGGTTAAGTTAGGAAGTGGGAGAATATAATGACAGCGCGAGACAAGGACGCGGATAAATGTGCGGCGCCGCTCTGGCGACTCATTCATGCTTTTTACTCGTTAAAGAGAGACTAGCTCAAAGACCTGGAACTCGCCGACTCGCCTCGCGCCTTATCTGAATCTCGACATAACATACCTCACGACGTGGACGTTATACGAACCAGTTAAGGATCGCTGTGATACAAGACGCATGTAGGTGTGTCCCATAATCCAGAATACACCGGCTAACCTGGTACTGAGGTGCACTTACAACTACGATCAGGGAAAATTTGATGTATTGGTAATAGGTATAACGTCCGTTACACCACGCTATTCTCGCGGAGGACGCGAGGACTGATATTTCTCAACGTTGCAAGTGTAGCCCACTGATTGTGAGATCAGCATTTTTTTTTCGCTGCCACACGTTTACTAGATTCTACCGGATATTTGGTGAATTCTAATACATTTCAACTTGCAGAATTTCAGTTGAGTAGGGCTTGTTCCGGCCATTTTATCGTTAGTCATTCGACGAAAATTCCGATAAACGCAGCAGTCATCTTTATCGGTCACTTTTATTCAAGTCGGGTCAGATTAGGCAATATTCATTCAAATTAGGTCAGACTAAGTTACTATTCCATTCGATTTGGGTCACAATTATCGTACACGTAGAATGACAGTATTTCTGAAACTTTATCTGAAAACCCCCGTAGTAATTCAAAGAAAATCCATCGATGGATATCATTCCTATCATATTCATATATCATAATCACCCGGTGATTAATATCGCTTGATTCCTCGTTCAGTGCTATAAATGTATAATAATGGCACGTGTATATTATAAACGTGGATGTATCCAGTATGTACAAATAGTTTCCATTCAAGTTTACCTCGAGGTCTGCAGCAAGAGCTGTTTTTTCATCTGAGCTCCGTCACTTCTCACATTTCCTTGTCTTGAAGTGTAGAGCAGTCAAGTTCTTAACGGGCTTTCCAAGCAAGTATCCGCATCGCTGTACAATACCTACGGTAAAACCTCGTCGGTAAATCGCTTGTCGGATTGATTGATATTCCAACACCGTGTAACCCGTCGACGAACGAACGACTCTTGACTCTGTACTTCCACTCATCAGTTTCTATCGACCCGACATACCTATAAGACGTAGGCGCGTTATTCCCCTTCGTCGATATCCCATCCCCCTTCACGGTTCCTCTGACCACCCGACGCAGGACATAAAAGGCCAAGGCCCGATGCATTGCAGAAACAGCACACATCCTCCTGGACTCCAAAGTTCTCAAACTTCTTATTCGCAAACCCGTCCCTAGATTCCAACACAGGGTTTCGCTCAACACTTGTAATAAATAATACGTGCGAGCGATTAATCGGCCAATCAAACTATGTATCAATAGAAGGAGAAAAATTTAATTCGTTCATTTATCTATTTTCGTTCATATTTATATTTATTTCTTTCTATTCTCGGCTACAGTTGCGCGATAGGTAATTAATAGTTTTTATATAACAACAAGATCATTTACGACGTTGAAAAGAAAATAGAAGAATAAAAACGTCGCGTCAAATGGATACTGGGAATACGCGAAGGAACTAAAATATACCCACATATCATCCATATACAAACTAATTCTTGGAATGAAAAATGCACTTTTAATGCGCGCACGTGGTTTCAATCTGATTTGACCAATGCTCCAACCATTATTATACATATATCCATGTATGATATATGGCAAACAGTCCGACACGGTTACGTACACCGAAAAAATAAATAATAATAGTAACGATTTATAAGAAAACTCTATGTACAGTAGAACTTTGAACGGTCAAATCACATCGCACACACGTATGTGTTTTAAACGAAAAATTACGTATGCGAAAGAGCCAGTTTCATCATCGGTGACATATCGCGGACAGGAATTCATTCTCATCATGTATTCGACGAGTACGTATATGCACGTACAGATACGCGGATACCACATTCACCGATGACAGTAATCAAATAAATATACATACCTATATAAAGTGTGAACTTAAATTTAATTGATGGGGATCGCTGATCGTTATGGGCAGGGTATCTCGACAATTCCGGCGATTCAAATACGGATCAATGGCATTAACGAAACGTTTACGCGCCATTGTGATGTCGATTTGTAAAGGGGGTGAGAAGGAGTCGGTAGGGAAGCAAAGGGTGAAAGGGGGTCGCGTATTGATCACTCGGCACACTCTCGCACAGCCTCCTCCTCTTCCAGCAATTAGAGTAGAAAGAGCGAGAAACTAGAAGTGAGGAAGAGTAAAGGGAGAGATCGGGGTGAAGGGGATGGATCACGTATATCACAGGGAGTGAGCGAGTAAAGGGTATTCGAAGGAAAAGGTCAACTTCCAGGAAACCCTGCCATAGTTGTAACGTATATATCTAAAACAACCGTCTGACATACAACCTTTTGTAAATCCACCAACCTACGTACCAATATTTTCTACTTATTGTTAGATAGGTATAGGAATAATATGTACACCGGAATGTTCTATATCTCAAAGTATATGCATACGTATGTACATTGTACAGGGAGGAAGGAGATGTTGCGTAACGAACTATGTATAGGACTTGGCGATGATACTCGAATCTCATAATTACCGATTATATCAAACTTGAGCTCCAAGAATTCTGACTGATACGTCAAACACCGGAGATAATAATCACCGAGCTACCCCCACTCGAGCGATAATGGGAACAATAAAAAACATTATATTTCTGATAGCGTTGTAAAAAAAGATGAAACAATCGGTCTCCTGGGTAATGTATAAAAGATCGCGATGACTCGTTCTTAGATTGATTAAATTTTGGGACCAACTAGGAAATAAAGAAGTAAAAATCCACGTGATCGGAAGATCGTTTTTCTCTGGTTACCCTCGTCTCGAGCGTGAGGGATTTGAATTAGGTGTTCCTTGAAAGGATATGACTTATTGTTAGCCATCCCGCCATGGGCCCGAATATGGCGCACTTACAATTAGTTTGAAACCAAAGTACACCCTATAAGCGGATTTGGTAAAGTTAGGTCAAGTTGAGTTGGGTTAAAGTTAGGTGTAACCGAAAGCTGATTATTACCAGACCTTCCGGGAAGAGTTCGTAAACACATCGCTGGGCCCAGGATCGGTCAGGATGAACGGAACTGTAAATATATTCTGAAATCTCTCGGGCACGGGATGAAACGAGAAGAACAGAAAAGGAAATGGGTAGAAAATAAACAAAGGGCGTGTTGAAACGAGCCACCGACTATCATTTTTGTGAAAAATGCAATCCACAGTCCTCCGGAACTTGAAGAAAACCAAAGGAACTGGGGAACTCTCTTTATTTACTAGGAACGTGACACACGTTTCTGAAAAATCATCTTACGTTCATCGAAAAGTGTAGAAGGGAATTTTTTATTTATTTCTTTTATCTTCAGAACTTTTCTTTCACTTCGTATGAATCATCATTTGGATTACTATGCGGTAATTATTGTTGTGTAAAGTATCGGTGGGTATATATGACCGTAATTTTGATACCGCCTACGATCTTGATATTGTTCCAAGAATTCGTAGCACCCGTAAAACCGCGGATTTTATTCCTGAAAATAAAGCTTATCAAGTACCGAGTATTTTCACTACTTGATATGGCACTACGCATTTTGCAATGTGAAGGTAGACTCGAGATATGCATGCGTGTAATCCAAACAGCGTAAATCGAATCTCTGGGTACAAACCAACACGAGCCATCACGATTACGGTTGATCAATGAAAATTGGCGCACCTCATTTGACGATTCTAAGAATTTTTACGGAAATTGCCAAAATTTTGGACCCTGCATATATTTACGAGCAGCAATATATGACTTCCGTTACCGACAACCTCTCTATTGAAATTTTTGCCATCATCTCCCGAACGTGAGTTACACATCGACATTTCTTACGGAATGAAAACTGGTTTATGATTCTGAAAACCTACCTTAAATAATTCGAAGGATTATGTATTGGGTGATTTAAAATTTGAACAATGAAATTATTCCCAGAAGGTCCGCCTGACTGATGGCTTACCTAAGGTGAGAGTGATTGTAGTTTTAAACTTGAGTCTAAAACTAAACGCTAAGGATTTGTATTACGAGAGAAGAAAAATATGGCATCTCTTTTATGTGGTGTGGTGAAATTTGAAAGATTTTCTGAGAAATGAATTTCTATTCTTTAATTGAATTTTCGTAGACGTACACATAGGAGACTTGCAATATACCTATTTAGTGGTGCACCTTTAGATCGGGCGACATTCGGTTGCAAAGTATTATAAATAGCTGAAGAGACTCTCGAGTCGCTGACGATCCGTCGTACGCAGTCTAATTGTAAGCCACCGTGGCCAAATATTCTTTGGAGCCTGAGATTTGATCTTCACCTGAAGGACGCGAAAAAGTAATGTGTACATGAGTCGTGTGCCTGTTGATTCGTATCTGAGAATATTAAAAAAACTGGATTTGTGGAGTCAAGTCAGACAAAAATAACGAAGGTGCGAATCAGAGTTACGCTATGACTAAAACATCTCGAGAACCCTCAATTTTTCTGCTCCGAAGAGCGAAAAATCGGCGATACCTTGGTCAATTTTATAGATAGATTAATTTGATTTTCAGATTCGTGTTCCTGAGGTCGAAATACGTAAGAAAAGTGTCCTTCGATCGATATAAAAAAATGTTAGTTTTTCACCCCAAAATCGACAAAAATCTAAGGTATTCCCCTTTGGATTTTTTCGATTTTTGGGCCAAAAATGAAGTATTTTTAAAATCGATCGTATGACGCTTTTCTGACGTATTTTGACCTCAGGAACACGAATCCGTAGGTTAAATTGAGGTAGAAAAATATCCCGTCGAGATATCTTGATCTTTTCACTTTTCAGATCGATAAATTGGCGATAACTTGATCAATTTAATAGATAAATTAATTTGGCTTGCAGATTCGTGTTCCTGAGGTCAAAATACGTAAGAAAAGTGTCCTGCCATCGATTTTAAAAATACTTCATTTTTTGCCCCAAAATCGACAAAAATCTAAGGTATACCCCTTTGGATTTTTTCGATTTTTGGGCCAAAAATGAAGTATTTTTAAAATTGATCGTAGGACACTTTTCTTACGTATTTTGACCTCAGGAACACGAATCCGTTGAGCAAATTGAGCTACGAATTAATCCCATCGAGATATCCTTGATTTATCACTTTTCAGATCGATAAATTGGCGATAACTCGATCAATTTAATAGATAGATCAATTTGGCTTTCAGATTTGGATTCCTGATATCAAAATACATCAGAATAGCTTATGAAACTTTATAAAAAAAATTGTCGATTTTTTACCCCAAAATCGACGAAAATCTAAGGCTTATAGTTCCTTTGAAAAATTTTTAAGGTAGTCCTACAATGCAATTCGGCGTGTATCAAATCGTAGGTGGATTAATATCCGTATTCCGACTATAGAGAAAAGCGACAAGCTAGTTTCGCCGGTCTATTTTAACCGCGTCCCACACAGTGGCATTCCAAGTAACGCAATGCCTCACTATCTTTGATTCTCCTTCCCATCTTATGATTTCTCTCTCTCTTGCTCTTTCTCTTTTTTGTTCTCTTTCTCTCTCTAACGTTCACATTCGAGATGTAAATTTAAAAACCTATACAGGCCATAGTCATCGCGTGGGTATTTCGCTCGAGGATTTTCCAACGGTCGAGAATGAACACAAAAAAAATTAATAAAAAATTTGAATGAAACAAAAAAATAAAAATAAAGCGCGAAATTTTGGAGTATCATTATAATCGGTGTAGCGTTGACTTTGCACGCGTACCGAACCTATATACATCTACTGTATTGTACAACTTGGCCTATGATAACCCCGGAGGAAGCGGAGAGGGTTAAATTATTTCGTAAGCCATTACGTATCGGAATAAATTATTAGTATACATATTGTGCGACGATGAAATTTGGCTTATACGATTGAACAGTGGCTGATATGGATTCGAATTTTCTTTCTATTCAGTAGGAATAGATTGCGATTTATCGTTCCGTAGATTTCTTTTGATTTTATCAGGTAGTTTTATTTATTCGTGATAAAAGCACTTTGATAATTGAAACAAGATTGGTTTAGCTCAGGTCAGGTCAGGTCGCACATTCGCTCGTTTTAAAAACCACACCGACGCGACGTTCCGTGAGATGTCTTTTTTAGATTCTTTGGGGAGAGAAAGCAGAATAGACCATTCAAGGCCTCCAATTACTTAGCTGAACCCATTTCCAATATGGTAATCCAATCGAGATACGATCGTCATCGTTTTCGATACAAATTTTTCAAGCTTTCTTTTTTGTCGCAGTCTTCACTATTATGTATGCAGGTTGAATAAACCCTTTCGGACCGTAAAATTCCCTTGGGAACTTAATTCTGGATGCAGCCTCCCGGTAAACCAGGAAGTTTAGTGACGGAGGTCGTTTACTTCCGGTTTAAAGTCCCTCTGGTCCAACCAACTCTCCTTCGGTGAGATGAAATAAAATGGCCGGGAGTCCCAAAAATTTCTCTAAATGTTAACAGGATCGTAAGCAATCTGTTTTTTTGACACAGGTATAATATGTCATCCGGTTTCATCTTTTCAAAGCCAAAAATTTTCTCTCGAGCCTTGAGCCATCCCTAACAACTGTACAAAAAAAGTCCACCGTTCCCTGAAATATTCTTTTATTCAAAACGTTCCTTCATCGAGCAGTAGAAAAAGAAAATAATAAATAAAACCCTGGATACTGTTTTTGGGGGATGATACGAAAAGCGGCGTTACCGCCTGATATTTTCCAATCAAGAGGCATTGGTCGGCATAAGTGTTTCCCGAGAAAAGTTTGCGTGCGTCATGAAATCCTGATTAGTATTCCAGAATATCATATTAAAAGCTTCGAGATATCAATCTGGTAGTTTTCTTCTTCCACGGTGATTTCAGTTATTATTCCCGAAGGATGAAAACTCATTCATTTCCCCAGGAAAATTCGACACATAGATATGGTGCCTGTATAAATACTAATTCCCAAGGAATTTTCCATCTCCCGCCCTCAAACCTCTCGTTACATCCACTCTCTCAAATTTCTGCTATCCTGGCTAATATCTTTTCAAATTTTCTCAAATCCCTCGAGTTTCGCGGACAAATTCCGGTCCTCACGAGCCAACGAATATTCTTTCTTCGCTTTTTGTTTCATTTAACATCAGCGGGATTTTCATCCCTGTTGGATCTAAACAAAAAAATAGGAAAATGTTGTTCAACGATCTTCCTGCTTCTCCTCATTCCTTGTTCATTTTCTTATCCCTCGGGAATTCGTCTACTCCCTGCAGTCGCATCACCTGTGGCTCCAGAAATCGAGCTTCGGTTCGTTCTGCCTCCCTAGTTGACGGGGAATCGTTTATTCTTCCCCCCGTCTTATACGCCAACCCTCTACCACATCATAAAAACTTTTTACAGATGGATTCGCCGATTTTTTCCTCTTTCTTCTTTCTGTGCGATAAAATTCTCCTTTTTTTATCCAGAAATACTCGCAGCATGATGGGAAGAAAAAGAACACGACGAAATTATAAAATCCTGCAAAGTTAATTTCGACTTAATCTAAAGCCAAAATTGAATACAAAAAAAAGACCTGAATGAATACAAAATTAGGGGGTGAAAAGTCAGTGGGGATGAAACAACCCAACTAGCTCTTCCCGCTGGAATTTTATTACCGAACTTTTTTTATTCAAACATTAGAAATAAAGGAAGAAGTGTCTCACGCATCGACGATATGATATTTTCATTTGTATTTATTAGCAATGAGTTTTCATTGAAGTTTTCAAGACATCAGAGCGATCCTGGATTTTCAAAACCCTTGGGGTGACGATAGGAGTGGTACGTTAGCAAAAAACAATTAGAATTTGCCCGAAAATCCGGGACATCGCAACCAGGCTTGTATGAAGTTTGAGGAAGGGACTGGTATAGTAGTTCCCACAGGTTCGAAGCTACAAGTTTCGAGTGCGGGAATCGGACTAGGGGGTATCCCGTAGGAAGAGGAAATGAAGGAGGAGGAGGAAGAAAACGGGCGCAACGAACTAACTCCGCGTTCTCTGGAGCCACAAGTAAAACGCGGGAGGTTCACAGGAGAGCAAGGAAAATGGAGGACGATAATTTGGAAAGGTATTTTCCGAATCTGGACCTCGTCCTGCAAAGCAACCAGTTCTGGAACTTCCAGCAACGCTCCGGGAAAAGGGTGATACGACGAAAGGGCGGAAACAGGAACATCACCAACATTTAAACTGAAGAATAATGAAACGCGACTGACGCTGTCTGCTGCATTCGATGGAAGACGAGAAACGCGCGGTTTTGTATCAGGATAACATAAAGCTGAAGGAACCTCCCTACGAGGGAAACGTTGTCAAAACACTCTGCGCAAGCTCAAGAGGGTTGATTTTCAGGGTTGGGAGTTGGGGTTGAAAACGATGGGAGGGTGGTGAAAGCAAAACGTCGACGATTTTACATCCGATCAAAGCTTGTATTCGATTACAAGTTTTCGCTTTATACTTCCAATCCGTTCTTGTTTCTCGCACGTGCATGGTTTTTTTTTCTTCCTCTTTTCAATTTGTTTTATTGTTTCTTTTTTTCAAACAAACATCAGCTCACCGTATAACAGAAAAGAATGTTCAATCACAGATAAATCTATCGTTTATTCTGAATTTCATACCAGAATCCGAAGTTCGTTGCAGTTTCCTTCAATTTTCGTGATAAGCTTATCTCTCGCAAGGTTTCTATTGGAGCTCTCCAGGATCAGCGGTAATATAGGTAGACGTTTGTATCTATTTTGTTTTACGAGGTTCTGCTTCGCACACCTTGGCATGGTCTTCACCTCCGGCATACATCGGAGTAAAGTTTATACCGCGTCGATTTTCTTCCTCTAGATCCATACGCCTCATCCTCCTCCTATTTTCCATCCATGAACGCGTTTATGCCTTGACAGTTCGATATAGGGTAGGTAAGGTTCGTTCGCTAGCCAGCGTTTACGTCTCTCCGATATTACGCGCGATATACAGTACGTAGTTATAAGGTTATGCCCTCGTAACTCCGTTCATCCAGATGCGACGTAAACGCGCACACGGTAGAACAAGAAGATTTTATGGTACATACCTAAAACGCGAAGGACGCGAACCGTGATCCTGCTGCAGGCGCAGTTACGTTACGTTACGTTACGTTACGGCGTAATCCATTACGTTACATACCACCCTATACACGATATCGTATTTTCTTACGACTGGCGATAACTCACAATTGATTTTTTTCAAATTTCTCGAAAATTAGTTTTCTTTGTCATCCAGAATCCTTTCTTTCCACAGGTTTATTCTCTCTTTCGTCATCGAATTTTATGGATATGGCGTGTGCTTCAGCGTCTCGTAGATTCTTTCTCTGCATACATATCTTCGAATAGGAAACAAAAGATGAATTCAGGAAGTACGAAATAAAACGAATTCGCCGAGCTTGATTTGCGCTGCCGGAAGTAGTGCGACCGCAGCAGCATCGCGTGGGAGACTATAGTATGGAACGCAAACCCGAATCTCATGTATAAATTTCTTTTTTGTTCATATTCTTCTCTTTTTCTCTTTATCTCTCTCTTCAACTCTTCGTTCCCTTTTTTTTCTTCTCACCTTCCGTTCCCTTCCCAGCCCTCTGCCTCTTGTACCGGAAGAAACGATGGCCTTTAAGCCTGAGAACTCCGAACCCTCGAGTGACCCACCGCCTGAGTAGTGGCAACCGCAGTAGCAGCAGCAGCAGGTTCGTTCGTTCTTCATTGTTTGAGAATCTATAGGTGAGCACCTGCCAGGGCGCAGGATGCTATATCCTGAGCAGGGCTGACATTTCCCTTCTTTGCAACGCTCTGCCTCATTTTAATACCTTTTTCATGAACCGCATCGCTCGCTCGTAAAAGTCCCGATTGGCTCTTTTGAAAAACAAAAAACAAAACCTTTTCAGAACTCCCTCAAATCTCCATTCGCATCTATAATTTTGAAATCTCCAACTTACATTTAATCGGGAATCAAATACGATCTTGGAAACCTAGTTTCTCAGCAAAAGACACATCGATTCAATGTGAACTTGATATCGATGTTGAAGAAGAAGAGGTGGAAGGGAATGATGCTCTTTGACATACCGTTCTATCCTAGATACATTAAAAGAAAAAAGAAAAAAACGATGAGACGGCACCCCGCGGTAGTAAGACGCCTAAGACGCCGATCAGCGCAGGCATCTGCCGAACATCTGCTGCCAGACGATCGTGATCATATCGCTCTCAGCTTGCAAGGTGCATCCTGTAAGAAGGAGATCCCGAAATCTCGAAGTCGTTATCGCAATCGGAGGTTGAATTTTAAAAATTGATTCGGTTGTAATAAAAAAAAGGGCCTGGAAACCAAAGTCAAATTCCTCATTTCGAAATGTTTGTTCTCTAGTTACGCAAAGCGGTCTCGAATTTTTGAGTCTTTCAAACCGAAATATAAATTGCCAGAAAAAACTAATGTCAAGTCCTACGAATATCGAGCATGGTTTAATATTATACCCACCATATAAATCTTTCGTTTTGTTTTTCATTTGGCTTCTTCAAATCTATCGAATGCAGCACCTGCCCTTTTTCGTCTCCTAGACAGGGCAAATACGTTTTTTTGCTTGTTTTATTTATAGATATAATCGAATCTGGCGCCTCTAACGGGTCTGGAACGGCGCGGCGTGGCGTACGGTGATCCTGGCAGCTTATTAATCATACGATCCGGCCGAGTCACAAGAAAAAACTAAAAAAAATATCGAAAAAGACTAAGAAATGTTTTACATATTAAGGAGTTGACGAACTTATTGATTTCCCCGTAAAATCAAAAAGAAAACGGTCGAAAGCAAAATGATATAAAAAAACCCGGGAAGCGGAAGGAAATGATTTTCGTCAATGGATCGCCTATGATCAAGAAGATCTGGAAGACCTGATCGGAGGGAATAGAAAACACACACAATCGAGGATTTAATTTTATGGGAATGGCCGGGATATTCATCCGCGTCTCGAATGTTACGCCATTGGAGTTTCTATCCGTCGTGCGTACGTGGGTAGTTAAGTATGTATTTAACACATCCAAGTTGGGGTCTATCTTCTTCTTCGTCTTCGTCTTTTTCTTCGTCATCTTCCTCTTCTTCTCGCTCCTGTTGTTGTGTCCGCACTTGGTACAGACTCCGTCCTATTGGGACGGCGCCGAGACTGGGGAAAAGGTTTCCCCAGGATCTTAAGTCAATTTTAGGACTAAAACTTTTTCAGAAATTATACAAATTAACAAGAAACAAAAATAATTAAATAGAAAATTAGGAAAAGTATGAGAAATTGATCAATTTGCAAAACCGAATAATTTTATTATCAATAAATGATTAACAATATCAACTGCATGTTCCAGCAAATGCTGATGACTTGGCTGAAAGCTGGAACCAAAGAAAAATAAAGTAAAACGATGAAGAAAACGAAAGAAAATAAATTAAAATAAAAGGAATTCCTGTGGTCATAATCGGGCCCCAAGGCGATGGGAGGAGTCGAAAGGTCGCCGCGCGGCCTCTACGCACACATATCTGCCCGCACGTCGCGACGCTCTGACTTCTTTAGATGAAAATATTGGCTCTCATCCACCACGAGCAGGCATATGCATATGGCATAAAGCTGCCTCACCTCTCTCTTTTTCTCTCGCTCTCTCTCATTTTGTACGAGAATACGACAGCATCTACTCGCGTAGATTCTATCGTACGTTTCAGTGCCCTGGGTGTGGAGGAGGGCGATTTAAGGCTATTCTTGGTCCCCGGGATAGCCGCGAATAGCGTCCACCTCCGGATAGTGAAGAGGGCTTCCCCAGTCTACCCCCCACTTCGACCCACGACCAACAACCTTCTCATCCAACTACTATAGGTGCTGTGGCACTATTACCTCGCGGGAAACTGGCATATACATACATGCATACCTATCCTATCCTACAACGTTGCGTATAGTCGTGCGCTTCTAACGAGAAATCTGGCTATTTTCAGTTTTTCAACTTTATGGGTAGAATTCCTAGAATATCGCTACGTGATTTGTAAATACCTAGGAATTTATGGGGACGTCTGTCGACGAGGAGAACGCGATCAACGGGAAAATGATGAATTTCTAAACCGAAGGAGAAAGGTAGAATGAAGAGCGATTGATTTACCTTATTCGAATGATATCAGAATCGATTGTACAGGTATACGTCATGTAAAAGTATGTATAGGCATTCTCGTACGCTTCTTTCATAGACAGCAGATTTCCATCCGGTGTTCCTGGAAGTCAATCATGTAACCCCCGGAGATAACGGAGAAAAAGGTAGAGAGATATATGAAAAAAAAAGCAAAGAAGAAAAAAGTATTTCTTGATTAAGTTCTGAATATGGATACCCGGAGCGAACATAGCAGCTGTAGAGAAGAAACTCGACGTTTATTCTTGGAAAAGTTAAACCAGCAATGCGGAGCGGTAATAATATCAAACCGCATTTGAGAAGGATCTTAAGAGGAAAAAGATATTCGCAACCGCGGACAACCCGCATTATAAAATACTGACTCATCATTAATTCACGTTGTTACTGCTTTTGCTGTAAAATTACATGGTATTTCCGGTTTGAAAACGCCTGCATACGAAATATTGATATACTTCATCTTCTTCCTCGTGATTTCTTCTGAAGTGTCCATGCCGTAGTTTCGGTACGGATATAATTTGACTCGTCATTCCTGCATTCGTATGTTAGATGAAACTGAAGCCAACTTTTTTCATTTTTATTCAATCAACTCGTCGCAAAAATGTTTTTGAAATATGATTCTTTGTACTACACATAGACGTTCAGGCATGACTACGATAAATTCATTCATTGTTCTGCAATAAATGCCTCGTATATACAGATGGTAACCGCGTAGATGCGTGATCACGTGGTAAAAAGTGAAACTTTAACCATTTCCTCAATGAACGAGATAAAGTTCTGTAGAGAGCGACTAGAGTAATTCTACGAAAAGTATATATAAATTTATTTATTTATGAACGACATATATAATACATTATGGGCAAAGTGATGAATAATATATATTACAGAGATAAAAAGAATTACAGATGCGTCGAACAAAAGATGATAACAAAATTTTACTGGATCTTCGAACTGATGTATAATTAAAATAATTTAACCCAATTTTTTTTGTCATCGATTGGTGGTGATTCGACGACACGTGCGTGCAGGTGATATATTTTTCTTTGATTAAAAATTGTTAGCCATGCATCCATCTGGAGTTCTTCGAATGAGCATAACAGTAGCAGCGGGGTCTTTCCTAATTGTACCTGGAATCGCTTCAACCAGTGAACCGGCCAAATCACCCGCCGTTTTATTTAACGTCATGCCTTCCTGATCTTCTCCTTTTTCTCACGATCTCGCCATATTATATACAGTCGCATGAGCCCAAAGTAACGCACGACGCGGAGCGGAAGAATAAAAGCTATGAAATAACGATGTGATGACAAAAAAAAAGAACACAAAATATATCCATAATTTGATTTGAATCGCGGAGCGAATCAGAGGCAACAATTAACGAACGATGTATTATGAATGTTGCTTCTCTTCATGCATTCATGGAGTCGGTAGAATTTGAAGAAACAGAAAATAAAAAGGCAAATCCGTAACTAGGGGTTGATAGTCTTCCGATGTTCCCTAATTCGTTTAAATTCGTTGGCGTCGATTCCCTCGCGAACTTTCGATCGATTGCCTTCGACGTCTCTCGAGTCGCTATGGCGACGGCCCAGCGTGGGACTTGAATGTCGTCGCAATATGTGAAAATTATTAAGCAAGTACCCGCGCAGATTCCTCGAAAACGTCAGCGTATATAATATCACCCTCTGCCGTGACGGAAATCCAGTAGTTATGTGTGCTGAAAACATATAGATCATGATTTTACAATACTTACAATCCATCGAGATCGATTACCGATCATTTTCCAAGGTAGATGGTATCCGCGACGAATAAACCAGATTTTTTGATTTCCCAAAAATCTGGACTCCGGAAAATGACGATTAATCAATCGTAATTTCTCACTTGCCGAGAAGGTGTCTGTGAAAAAAAAAACAATATAAATATACATGTGTGTACTATATACTATCAGGTATTAGGTCTGTTAAAATAGGAAGACATCTTCGAAATCACGAGATGATCGGACAAACTAATTTGATTTTCCGTCTCTTTTTGTAAGACTTTTCTTTATCGTGCTAGCCAATCACCTTACATGAAAGATGTTAATCTTGTCGCAGGTGTAAAAAAAAAAATCTTACGCTGTACAGTGCGGTGTACTTAGCTCGATAAAAGCGTGGCATATGTATAATGCAATAAAGTCCTTATGTAACATAACACTCTGATCACGTATAGCTTCTTCAACCGGTATAGTTTCTGTTTCTACTTTAGCGCACACGGTCAGAATGAAGTCTCTCTAGAAACTAAGCAGTTTATAAATATCATCGCTACCTATACTTATACTGCAGCGAGGACCGCGACACATGCGACTGCAGCATAGCAAAATGCAATGCAACGTAAATGCAATGCGACGCAACGGATTAAGATTATGGCGACGTTTTGCACAATGGTATAATAATAACCTGCGTGTACCGGAAGTCGGAAGTTCGGATCAGCAGGTACACGTTCTTTTACGCTGCACAACGATAATTTTAATAATCCAACCTCATATATGTGGGGGTAGAGAAAAGGAAAAAGAAAAAGGTTCTCGCAAAATCGAAAATGGCTGCCATCTACAATACAAATTCTTATAGGAATAATTCAAGTTGGTTGCTCCAAACTTACTCACAACGTGGTACCAGACCGGCAGCTGGTCCAAGCAGCGCACAAAAGAAACATAAAAACAAGCAAAAAAACAGATTGAAACACACATAGGAGGGGTGAAAAGTGTGGAAATAAGAGAAAAAGAAAAGCGCAGTTTTTTAGCTGCGAAAGCGTCGACTCGCTCCGCAGGTTCTTCTCTTCTTCTTTTTTTTCTTCATTGTTTTTCTTTCTCCTTTTTTCGTCTGCAGGTTTATCATCCGATCCTCTTATGGTTTCCTCTGCCCACTCTCGTCCTTCTCTTGGCATATCCTTTTTATCTCTTTTTTCTTCCTTGTCTTCAGCGTCCCTCCCTCTCCGGAGGTCCTTTCACGCAGCTTCTTTCCTTCTTCTCCTCCTCCTCCTCCTCCTTCTCTTGTGTTTCCACCATCATCACCTTGGCGCTAACCGCGCGCAATTCTAAGAACATATCAAAGATGGTAGCTGATGGTGCCCAACAAAAGAACATTGCTGGCATCATCCTCATTCCGGATGAATTTAACCGAGGTACAATAAAAAAAAATACGCGCTTCGTATTCTCAGTTACTTCCAGATTTCCAGCTACTTCACTCCTTTGTACCACTTCGACACTAATACGTATGATGGTTTAAAAACTCCTGTTATCTCATCAAAAATTTCACCCCTACTCTCTCCAGAACACCATACAGCAGGTGGTTCCAAAATCTCGAGCAATTTCCACTCAGAAATAAGGAGAAAAAGCAGTTAAATAATTTACTATGTTTGTCATAATTCGCTTGTGCTTTAAAAATTTTCAATTTGTCGCGCTACGATTGAGAAAAGCTTCCAAAGCGCTTAAATTCGCCATCTGTGTGTCATTCGGTGCAAACAATGTTTGTACGATTACCGACCTTTGAAAACAGCAGCGTCGATCTTCATCCCCCATCGACATTCCCCTAGGAATTCTCTAGAAGTCCCTATGTGCTCTAAGTTGCCGAACCTAAATGCATTGTCATCGAGATTATCTCTTTCTAAATTCTACTCAGTGATTCCACTGCTCCTCCTGCTGTCGTCTCGTGGTGTATTGAAAAACACGGAGTAGATCAGAAATTGATCAAAGTGTCCTGAGGTTATTTGTGTACGGTTACAAGGATCATTTGATAAAAAACGAATTATGTCCAGCAGCGCTTTATTCGGTAATAATGCTGCACGAGGAACGAGCAAAAATCTCGTCGAATTTAAGGCCGGTAAAATGACTGTAAAAGGAAAAATGGTACATCCAGATACTCGGAAAGGATTACTCTACGTGTTTCAATCTGACGATTCATTGATGCATTTTTGCTGGAAGGACAGAACTTCCGGCGTCGTCGAAGACGTAAGAAACCAACCAAAAATTCATCATACAATTTTCAATTACCTAATATTTGTCCCTTCAATTTTTAGGACCTGATTATTTTCCCAGACGATTGCGAATTCAAACATGTACCTCAATGTAAAACTGGAAGAGTTTATCACCTCCGATTCAAGTCCTCCAGCCGAAAGTTTCTCTTCTGGCTTCAGGTGAAACAAAACAAACTCTGTGTTGTTGAGAATCCAAGTCTCATAAAGCTCAGTCTCTTTTTCTCCATCATCCCATATTTTGATGTCTATTCATATTTCACTCTTCCTTACAGGATTTGAAGACTGACAAAGATGAAGAATATTCTCGCAAAATCAACGAAGTATTGAATAATCCTCCGACTCCTCCAACACCTCGCCTAGGTGGTGGGACCCCAGACGGAGACCTACAGAATCTTTTAAACAATATGTCGCAGCAGCAATTAATGCAACTTTTTGGTGGCGTCGGTCAGATTGGAGGATTGAGTAGTCTTTTAGGCACAATGAGTCGACCTTCTACCGGACAAAGCACCAGAGCTTCGACAACTTCGGCTTCTACGCCAGTTACAACCAGTGCCGCTAGACCACCAGCCTCACAAACACCTGCACCTGCCGCTGTCACAGAAACCCCAAAACCATCTGGTAAGCAGTAAAAAATTTTTTCAATTTGAAGTGGATAGAAATTTTGTTGAACTGTTTTTTCAAAACTTTCACTCTTGCTGTTTCTTTGTGGCTTGCAGGGAGTCGTAGAGCCATTGGAAGAATGGCTCCAGGTACACCTGCGGCAGGAACGACTCCTAACAATCCGATTCAGCTCAGTGATTTGCAGAGTTTTCTTTCCGGGATACCAACACCAGCAGGCAGCGAACCTCCTGTGCAGGTAATTCCATAGTCGCTGAACTATAAGTATGATATTGAGGTAGGATTTGGATCGTACAAGAAGAACTAGCAGCCACTTTTAGGAATTGCAGCACAAGTATAATCGTTACAAATTTATTTTTCGTTTGTGTTATCAGGCGGCAATCTATCATATATTTTTTGCACGCTTACAGTGTTTTATTCTCCGATTATGATGAAGGGCAGTTATTCAATAGACAAATGACCACGTCATGAGATATCATATCTTACTTTTCAAGATCCAAATAATCCGCAGATACACGTATATTTACTGTGTCAGACATCTTATCCAGTTGCCGCTACACTTTTGTATGGTATACAAATCTAACGTCTCAGTGCACAAATTTTAGAGCTTGTTAACTGATGAATCTCACAACCGCTTATAGTCTTTGATAGTTTTCGACGGATTCAGCTGCTTAAAAATTTAGTTACATGTAAATAATCCTCCGACATTACGAAACATTGTTTACACGTTTGTCTTTACTAAGGTTTTAAAAATCCATAAACGTGTATTACACTCCAGCGGCTCATCAAAACTGGATGAAAATTTCAGTTTAACGCCAACACTCGGGTTATATCCTACGAAGCGCGTCCTTACAACCTTGAATCAGATTGAAAAGCCTCAAACTTTGAAATCCAAGTTTCATAAAAGTGGAT
The DNA here is from genome assembly GCA_963932425.1 of Athalia cordata. Classification (NCBI taxonomy): domain Eukaryota; kingdom Metazoa; phylum Arthropoda; class Insecta; order Hymenoptera; family Athaliidae; genus Athalia; species Athalia cordata. The sequence continues at coordinate 462,153 of OZ010628.1, read as the reverse complement.
CGCGAACTCGGTTAGACATCAAAGAAAAATGCTATCGCGATTATTAGGTAGCTTTCTTTGTCTAAACACGTCATGGTTGTCTGAAGCGTTGTTATTATTTAACAGTTGGGCGATGGGAAATGTCAGGATAGGGGGTCGTGGTATTATTTGTTGTTCTCGGTCAGCTACAGCGCAGCTTATTGTCCGCCAGCAGAGGGGCGTAGCGAGCGAACTGACGAGTGCGATCCCTTTGGCGATCGGCGCTTCAACCGAGATCCTGGAGAGTACGATGAGCGAGTACTTACCAGTCGGAGACAACCTGTGCACGACGCTATCTTCCCCCCAGTTCTCCCAGGCACTATCAATGTTCTGGTCTGCTTTGCAGTCGGGCCAGGCGGGCCCTGTCGTCCGTCAATTCGGCCTTGGAAATGAGGCGGTCAACGCAGCAGCCACAGGGAATCTGGAAGAGTTTGTAACTGCTCTTGAGTCAGAGGCTAAGAGTGGAGGTGGAACCAGCGGTAGCGCCCATCAACAACAAGGACAGGATGATACGAGCAAAAAACAACCCCCAACCCAGGGAGGAGGTGGTTCATCCGGCAAGAAGGATGACGACGACGAGGGAATGGCGCTAGATTAGAATCTTCAATTACTGGTTAATTTTTCCATATCTATACGTATATATATGCATATATATATATCTATCACATATATATACAGATATATATATACATATGTGTGCATATACATATATATAGAAAGAGAGAAATGATAATATCTTGATGCTAATTATCTCATCTGAGAGAAAGCTTTTTCATTTCTATACTAAAGAAAAAGAAAATACTAAAACAAAAGTCTACGGAAATTTTATATTGTTTATACTAGACAACAGAATAGGCAACTTCTATAGCCAAATTCATAAATGATGATAATGATGATGATAATAAATGAGATCACCTTATTCAAACTTTAACTAATAGTTCTCTCTTTTTTCGAGGGTTTTCACTTATGATAGGCAATTCTTTCGTTTGTTTTGCTGTGAATAGATTACGCGTACTAAATGATGTTTCTTTTCACTTTTGATAAGTGATAACGCGACTTTTATTAATCGATGCAATTAAATCTAAAAGACAAAATTGTTATCGCATATATACTAATGATTATTCTTATTGTTATTATCTATCACTATTAATAGCAAAATTGTAAGCCGAGATAACGATAAAGGAAAAGAATTGAAAATTGAATAAACAATATAGAAAATTATTCCGATTTCACAATGTGGAAAAGAACGATCGTTTTGAACTGTTTCGAAAATGGTCACACAAGCAAAATTGCAATGCTTGCAGTGTTGAAAAATAAAAACCAAAAAGAAAGTAGGGCACGAGAAAAAAAGATATTTGTGCGAGAACAGCTATGCCGGCTAAGGGTGGCGGGAAAATTCTGTAGTCCAATCCGCGACTCTTCCTCACGGCGCACTAGCTCCTGGTAGGCCCTAGCGATAATCGATATAGCACAATTCCGAATCCAGTAAAGTAGCGTTTTCAAGTTCCCTTGCTTTTAACATCAAATTTACTTTAGAAAAATTCAATGAGCCCCACCACTTTTTTAAACCAAAATCACGAAACAATTCCCCAGAGAGAAAGGTTATTCTCTTTTTCTTTTTTGCCCAAAATGAACGTGATTAAAGTTTGAATTCTCGACCAGGTCGCGAGTATTTTTTGATTTATCAAAAGGTACAAATTAAGCGTAAACAGAAAGATAGCGTACAAAATAATTTAAAGTGTTACAATCACGAAGAAAACCACTTCAAAATGGTTGCAATCATACTTGAAGAGGGAGAAGATGGATGAAAAAATGATTTCATGTGTTTACATAGTTGATTTGCAAAAAATTCCGACTGGTCAGAAAATTATTGCATCACATTCAAGAACGAACTTGAATGACGTGCATTTATCGTCGTCGTACAATTCAACAGTTATAAATCTCGACGGTATAGAACAAACAAACCAAGAAAATAAGTACAGAATTAAACTAAAGAAGATAAGACTTTTTGGCGGGAGTCGAAAAATAATTATGCTGCATTCAAATATTAGACCATTTGAAAAAAAACAAAACAAAGGGACAACAATCGATCTATAGAACATCGATTTAAATCGACTCAAAGCTAAAATCATCCGATCACGGATTCGCAAATGTTTTTCTTTCATTCTTCTATCTAGTCTGTCAGGAGACTTGTCGAACTGTTTGGAACGTGTAAATTTGCGTTGTGAAGACGTCCCTGATAATGGCGTCGTTTAGATCATGCGCGTTTGTTAACGGAATCGAACAAGTATGTAGTGAGTGAGTCAAGTCCAGTAATGGGGCTAAAACCCGACCGCCGAGTGGTTTGCGCGAATATTGTCGCTAGAAATACTTGGAGAAAATACAACATTTCGTCACGTTTCGTCTTGGTTTTTATTTTAATATAACCGTGACTATAAGAATAAATCGAAAGAATAGAGAAACATTGCTCATGTCTTCAAATCCCTCGACAATGAAAAGTTCACCGAACACAACAATGTCGTTAAAAAAAAGACCAACCGTTTAAAACTAAGGACAGTTTTGCAAAAAGAAAGAACGATAATAAAAAAGTACTACGATAAAGAACAGAAAAACAAATATAAAATTGATGACCATGATGTAAAAATAATGTGCGGATTAAACGACGCTGCGTCAAATAAGGTGTTACTCTGCATGGACAGTGGCAATTATTGCAGCTTTATAAAAAAACAAGAGTTATTTATTACACAATAAGTGCGGTTGTGGCAGTGTTGATGTTTTTTAATGTTTTTAGTTGGTTCTCTTTCCCATTATTTTAATCGTCTTCTATTTATTCTTATTACCAGTCTATGCACGTTAAGTTGTAGGATCTAAAATATCGGCATTGTTATGACAGCAATGTGAGTGTGGTTAGTAAAATGGCAACCTTGACACTCGACGTCGTTCGGTTATATTCACGATTTTGGCGCTCCTTTATTGTTGAAACAATATGAATTGCATAAAATGAGTTTATTATTTTTACCTATTATACCTTATGACAAACAGTTAACGATAACCGTAATAAACGTAGAGCGATTTTATCTTTGTCATAATGAAGAAATCAAATTAAATGAAAATGTAAAAAGAATGGAAAACCCGAAGGCAATAAAAAGTGCTGAGGATTTAATACTACGAGTACACTGAAAAAGTATATAGATCAAATAACTTATTGAAAAAATAAATTGATTAACGCCGTGATTTTTTTTCATACAATTTATTTTTCTAAGTCGTTGAAAATCGTGATACATATTTTTCATCGTCGCGTGAATCATGATAACATAATAACGTAGTTACAACATTTTATTACGTTAAATAAATTGATGATTGTTTTCTCTTCTCTTTTTCTCGTATCGCATATAATTTTTGTTTGATACATAGATTTTTTTATTAAATCGAAATAACGATAATAACAATAATAATCTAGCGTATTGATACGGGTATTCTCCTCGAATTTGTCCGAGAGGAGAAAAGAAACACCCCCTATAATACCGCGTTGCAGAGATTCAAGATCAGCGTTTTGTGTGACCTTGAGATTATCCGAGGACTTTATATATATAGGTATGTTCATACATACCTATATAACAAGGGCTAGCTCTAGATAGAACAGAAGATGGAAATGGAAAAAAAACCTGTTTTTTGAGTGGAAGATATCAGGATTGTTTGTCGGCGAATATCGACAACTTCAAATAATTACATACTAATTATCAACGTACCAATATAATAATCTTGAAAGATGATTATATTCTCATTTGAAAAATTTGTTAATATAGTGGAAATTTGTTTTTCCCACGAATTCAATTTCATTCAAGTCTCATAAAACGAAGTCATTTCGTTTCATTTTCAATCAGTCGATACAACAACGATATTGAAGATAATCATATAATAATTATAATAATAATAACAACCATAATAACTGTTATTATTATTTGATCATTATTATAACCGATAAGAACAATGATTTCCCTAAATACATGACGGATTATAATTCTTCTTTTCTCTCTACTTAATTCGTTTTTCCTTGTGCTTTTATCTTTTGAATTTTTCTTTTCACCAACCGGGTATATGTGGATGGGAACGTATGTATATTATTAGTAATGTACAATAACGAGTATGTAACAGTAATTGCATGCCATTGCAAAGTCGTACCAACAGATGCCGTTGTCGAATGCGAAAAAATAAGAGAGAAAGATTGGATGAAATACAAGCGGAGAAAAGAGAAGGGAATAAAGAAAAAATAATAAAAAAAATGAGATATAAAAAAGAGGGATACTACTTGTGCCTGCGGTCGAGAAGCAACCAAACCAACCTGCAAACCATATCGAAGTTGTGTAGTGTTCGCGACAAAGTTGGCCGCGGACGAAACGTCACGTATTTATATCAATATCAACTATCCATGTCCCCATATTCGGCGTTTTTTTCAAATGGATCAATTTGATTGAAAAGAAATTTTTCATATCTTTTTATTTCTTCTTTTAATTCTGAATATTTCAAGTCTGATATAATTATTATTAATGTATACACAGAAACTAAAACACACAAACAACTGGACTAGAAAGACAAATCAATTTAAACATAACAATCGGCAGCACTTTTTATTGATTAGAAAATCAAAATTGTTCTCTGAAAATTTCGTTCACTTACGATTCGATCGTATACAAATAAGATTAAAAAAAAAAGGCAACAAATTGTTTTTTAACTCTAATTCATTTCCGCCGAACAGAGGTGCGCGGGGAGCGTCAAAAGAATAGAAGGAATATAACTCTAGGATTTGAAAAAATTATCTTAAACTTATATTAATTGCGATCCTGGCTTGTTCCGTTTTGATTGTGGTGTAGGTGGCTCGTGGTGTTCTCGAATCGCAGCAGCATTATATACCACACGATTAATCAGCGATAATGTAGTGGAGGTGGTGAAGATTGAATTTTACATCGTTACAATTGTACACATATAATTGTGCACGAGTTGTTCGATTGGGAAAATTCACAAGAGTGCTTGAACGATTTAAAAAAAAGACTAAACAGATAACGGTGATACTTGTAATAATTTTTGATTTGTTTGAAAGTGGTGCGCCTGTCGCAACGTGTGTCTAGTCCCGACAAATCACCTGCAATGATGATGTGATCCTGACCCTGTGGTTGCAACGTATCCTCTGAAGATCTTCTTGTGAATCGATTTCCAATATAATAATTCGATTCGATTCTGCCAACAGAAATTTTGAACAAATCAAAAACCATCGCCGTTCACAGATTGTGCAACAGGGCACGAGACATCTTCTAGATAAGGTCTTTAATTCATATATATTTATGAAATACCCAATAATAAATATTGTACACACCTGTGTACTATAATTATCTATAGACTATAAAAAGTATAGTTTGACATTCTATTACGATCGATTGATAATTTTGATTGTATAACGTAACGTTTCGCATTATGCAATTGTGTATTCGGCAGGATTATCATCCCGTGGACGACATAGCAGCTGTTATAGTCAACCCCTCCTCGTCTTCTACTTATACCTATATTTGATCTACGCTACGGAGTATCCTACATATAGATCGGAATAATCTATACTGTATACAGTTTATAGAAAAAGGTGAGTATTGTTTGTTAATATCAACGAAATTATTGTATAAATTATTGAATTCTGATTCCACAGATTCCCAAATGAAATTCGTGAAAATATTCCCTGATCATGTCGTATGTGTACATGTATCATTCGTAGAGTCTTATGACCGGGCGGCGCACTCTGTCCCCTCGTTTTAATTTTCTCTCTCCTGATTCCTTCTCTTTTGCTCTTGCATGGGGTTATAATATTCGCAAATTCTTTTCGCCAAGATGCAACCGCGTCCTCGGTGGAACGTTCGCTCGGATTCCCGAGAGGCTATAATACCCTTGTATACATACATACATACCTACCTATATTGCTGCACTCGAATTCGCACCGTGCGCGTATACCAAATAGCTGGCAGTTGAGTTCCATCAACTCGATTCCCGTGCGCGTCGCGTCCCATCGCGGGTTTACATTTCATTTCGTTGCGTTTGGTTTTGTTAAAAGATCGTCTGGCTCTCTGTTCGTTCACAATAAATAAGTTTGGCCTTGCCTCGATCCCTGGCCTATCAGAATTCGGAATAAGTTGTTGCATCTTGTGGAGAGGAGTAGCTTTATATCTGCCTAAAAAATTCATTTAAAATGATTAAGATTTTTAAATTTACCACCGAAGAATATGAAAGATGGCAAAAGTCCATACTTTGATAGCAATAATATCACTCCTCAGCATACTCTACGATCATTGTTTCTCCAAGCTAACAACTAACTGAACCGCATCGCAGTCAAGAAACGACCCAAGGAGTCGCATGCAACCTAAAAGGTGTTCATTAAAAAAAAAAACAGAAAAAAACCACTTCCGTTCTCAATTTCATACCTGTTGTGTTCTACTTTAAGCAAGTTCAAAAATAACATTAATCAAAAATATCGATGACGCATGTACAATCTCAACCAAAAGCTACTGGTTTCGAATTATTTTTTATTCTAACACCGGTTCAAGTTGCTGTTGATAAATACAGCGTCTCTTGTGACATAGAAGAAACATAAAACATGTCAGACACTAATTGAAAAAGGCTAATTATCACCACAATCTTTGAAACATTAGCCAATTTTTTGCACAGAAATTATTACGTCACTCGATGTAATATTGAATTTTTCGATAAGGCCACGCTAATCATCGGATCCGAGTAGTTTGTAGCAGCATCGCAGATCATCGCATATAATTCTGTCACAGTATACTGTGATTCTGTCTGACTGTAGTCTGCCGATTTGTTGGTAGTTGTGTATCTTCGTGTGTTTATTTCTGGCTGTCACGTGACTAATTACATTCGCTTCCCTTTAATTCCCGCCTACTGCTGCCACCTCACCGGTGAATTTTAATTTACACTTTTGTTTTGTTTTTAGTGCACCGCCATTTTGACGTGAAAGTTTTCGCATCTCTTTTGTTTTGTCAATTCTTTGTCATGTCAGACCTGTCATAGCAGTGGTGGGTGGTGGTCTTTAAATTTGTCACTTCTGGTTTTATTTGCATTTTAACATAAAACCGCGATTTTCCATTTGTTGGTTTTGTTTTCATCGATGAAACAATGATTTAGGAGACTTGAAAAACACCTGATCCAATAGAATTTTTCATTATCTTCTTGGTGTTGTCATCCTTTGGATCTGTTGGTGATATCATGTAACATCAAGCATGTCATCTAGTTATCCTCATCATCTCCATCATTAGAAATAAAGCAATTGAGTGACATAAGTATAATTGTCAGATGTTAATCGTGATTGGTACACATATACTGGTATGTTCTAAACAAACCTGGAAAGGAAAGGAAGTCGTGGTTTTTCTCTACCACAAGCGATACTCGAGTACAAACTTAGCGCGTCAGGATTCGAAATTGTTTGCTACAAGGGGCTGTGGTTGGAGACTACAAGATTAAAATCACTAAGTGTCAGGTCTTTTGAGCTGACAAAAAGCAGCCAGAGACAGAATTTTTTTTCTACAATATTTAACAGTATTACTACGGAATGTGTAAAATGGAGAGGTAGCTGAGGGACAAAAAGTGGGATTCTACATTGTTAAATTAAAACGCAGTGTGTGGTGAGCACATTTATTCAACAGACAACAACAAAAGACTCTTGAAGACACATAATTTTGCCTATCTTATAATTAGATGCTAGAACCGTCCATAACAGCTGACTAGAAAAACGTTTCAATAAATTGTTCTCGACGATTACGAAAGAAAAAGAAAACGAAAATGATGAAACTCACTGTAGCAAACGAATGTATGACAAATACTTAGATAAATGAAGAAGAGGAAATAAAAGCTTTTGATTTTATGTTTTTGCCTGACTTTTACTCCACTGGTTTCAAGGTTATAAATCTTGACAGTATAAAAGTGAGCACTAGAGTCCCCGCTACAAAGCAAGACACGAATATGTACCATGTTTCCTCATCAAATACGTCAGTGAATGCAGGCACCTGATTATAAAGAGTGTCTATAAGTTTCATGTTGTAGTCTTTGTTGTTTGAACCACCAGCCATTTTCTCAGCTTTTTTTGAACGATAATAAACTGTGACTGAATCAAAATAATTGAATTTCTAGGTTCTATCAATGTAGCGCTTTAACGCTTCTTTCCCGCCTTCTTTGATGACTTTGTTTTCACGTCAACAACCTCTTCTGGTACTGGAGCTAAACTGCTGACATGTTTGTTGAGAAGTTGAAAGAGTTCTAGAGTCGTGAGATTAAAACTCTTGAATATCACCTTTTCACCACTTACTGCAAATAAAAAAATCCATGGTTGGTTCAAGACTTTCTTAGTATTTATCAGGGATACTTTTTTTCAAACTATCTTAAGAGAAAAAATCGTTTATACTCACAAAGACTGCACGTTATCACAGGATCCGAGCGGTTACATACAACCTCAGTTTTTATTCTACAGTCTAGATTTGTTGCCAGAACTTTTGGTTTGTTCAAAAAGAACATGAAATCCCTGCGGAAAGGTTCAAATAGCATTAGAAGAACATACTTTTTTTGCATAGCAATATTGTTATTCTATTTATTATTAATGTTACAGTTGAAAAATGGCACAAATGGAACAGCAGTTGCCAATTCCAGTGCCAGACCTGAGCACCTTAAGGATTACTACAGCAGTATCCATGCTCGGGAAAGCTTATGGATGTGGGCAATGCAGTGGTGAGTTATCATGTATTCTCATTATTTCAAATATCGAAACGTTAAGTACAATAATACTCAAACTTAACAAATATATAGCTTGATGTTTTAATGTTCAAGAAATGATTGACTGTTCTCTGATCCGTAAGCTCCCTGCCCCCTAAGTGTGCAAATTGCCGAAATCTGAATAACCATGATCGGAAAATGTGACGTCTACTCATTACTTGCCGGTTGGGATTAATTTCACCGGATTGTGATGTTTCAAACATTCAAAGCAAATTCTAAAATTCGCTGCGTTCGATAAAAACGCGTATCCAGATAGTAAGCGAAGTCCGAATTCGAAAATTTATAGAACGTGAAAAACTACCCGTGATAATCCAATACAAATTGGAGAAGCGGTTCTCATGTGAAAGATATAAAAATCAGTCAATTATTTTGCGTTCTTCACATTCAGTTTCTAAAAATACCTTCCTCCAACCTTCTCGAACGTTTTCACCAACTGCTCCTGTACTATTTTACAAATAATATCGTCTGCTAGTTTGATGTATGTAGCGTTCACTTATCCGCGCATGCTCTTCATCCCTCGCCCCCTGCCAATAAGGGCGTCAAAATGGCGTCCCCTGAACTTTATTGACGTCACACGTCGCAGGTGCTTGCGCATCGGAGTCATGCGTAGAATGATTTTAAACTACATTGTAATCGTACAACAAATTACCTATTACAAACTGGATAAAACTAACCTCGTGTGCGTTACGTTAGGTGCAAACGGATCGAACTGAATAGAAATTCTCTTCACAGCTTTTAAATTAACGCTTCTTAATTGTTTCATTATAGCGCTTATCACTCCCCCGGAACGCGTTAAGGTACCGCTAAATGGTATCGACATTATTTCAGTTTTGGTACACAAATTTCAGTCAAATGCTTCCTTCTTCTGATTGTTCCTGGGCTGTGCTTTCTACTACCACTTGGGCTCTCCACCTGCAACAGGATTCAACAATGACTTCAGATAGATGAACGTTACAATTTTCGTCGCTCAAAGTCGAGCGGCGCTCGTTGAAATGTTGTCAACTTAGCGGGACTCATGGTTACTAGATGATTCGCTAGGGCAATCTTCAGTGTTCTTTTGGATCGTTAGAAATCTTTGATCGAAAGATTTCCAAGTTCTTCGTATTCGAATTTATTTCTTTCTCTTAACTGATACTCAATTGCGCTTTCTTATTTCTTTGATGCCCAGAAACAAACATCTAGAACAATAAACAAATATTTGGATCATTGTACTGCAAGTTTTGATTGGAATTAGATTTCAATGATCTTGGAAAGGAAAATTGATTGATTTGAGAATAACAATGCTAGATAGATGCTTGATTCAACAAAAGCAGAACAATTTATTCACTTTACAACTCGATAGCAATTGTTGCATGGAAAATTTTAATTAAAATCGTATTTCAGTCCACTTGCACTGTGCAGTTCATTCTACACTATACCTGCGCGCGAGTCGAATCCCGAGTACAAACCAAATGAAACAAAAAGCACTAAAAAATAAGAAAAAATCGAGTATTTTCGACCAATGAGAGTGCAGCTGTTTGTCGGCCATTGCAGTCGTGAACCTCGTCAGTGTGTGTTGTGGGGGCAAGTGGTGTTGTGTGGCGAGTGGGTTTTGTGTTAAAACTTTTTTAATTATTTATTAGTGATAATCGTAATTTTGCATTTCCAACCGTGAAAATGTACCCCGTAGGCCAGCGTGAGTATTTATATTATTGATAATTGTTCAACCCATAACTCAAAGTATGAATGAATGAACGAATGAATGGAAAGAAACAAGTGAAACAAAAGATCCCATCGAACGTACCCAACTGGTATCGCTTTACTGCTGCTGCTGCTGCTATTGCTGCTATTGCTGCTATTGCTAGTTCAACTGCCTAGAGAGGGAAACTAGGCTGAAACTCACTGTCCAGTGGTTTTCAGAACTCTTTGTTCTTTGTTGCTGAACTTATGCGGAGAAACCATGCGTATGCCTAATAGTATCGATTCAGCATCTAGTATACGCCCGTTAAAAATCTAAAAAGCATTGATATCGTAATACAAAATACTACGAATGACCTCGAATGAACCCTAGAAATATCCTATCTAGACCATCTCAAACTCTATACCATTTCAGACACGCTTGATCCACGTAGAAATGATCAATTGTTTATGGTTCAATAAACAGAACCTTAAAAATTCTCTGATAAAAAATCTTGGAGGCTTTTATTCTGGTTATCTCATAATCATACACATGTTAAAAAACAAAAATACGTAACCAATAAACGCCCGTTCTCTTACGAAATTTTATAGGATTCAATGACAACTTCACATTCTATCTGCCCAGACCAATTCTCAAATACACACAACAAATACTACGCACACAACTCCGCGTGACTAACTCATACCTCATTGAGGACGCATAGAATCGATAATTTTCCCTTGAAAAAGAAAAACGAAAAAAATCCAATTCATGATTCATGTACGATTCAACCGAACTCATGTCAGAATTTTATGGAGATTTCAATGCCTACCTCGCGATTACGCATCTCGAGATGGAACACCATTACTGATTCAGTTTTCTTTCGATAATTCTTATAACCTCACTTCAAAATGTAACACATTGTAGACAAACATGATCTGAACGTTGTATACTACAGGGTATTTTAAAGAGCATTAATCGACGAGTTTTCTTAGACGTTTGTTACAAAATAATTACTTGGTCAATCCATTCCATAGATATCAGGTTATACCTGCTGAAATATGGGTAATATTTCTATGAAAAATACGATGAAAAAATAAGAATTGAAATGAAGAGGATTTGTTGAAATTTTTTTTTTTCTGTTATTTGCAGCTCCGCCACCTGGGCCGACGACCAGCACCCCTGTAGGAGCTGCTGGGGCTACCGGAAGTAGCGTTGTGGCTCCAAGCTCCTTGGCTCTGGTTCCCGCACAACAAACACACACACCTCCTCAGCCCCCTGAGTTACCTAGTGAGTATGTTTTCCATGCGGTGAAAAAAGTCACCTCGACTCAGCAACACGAACCCCAAATTTCATACTACAAAGCCAACGACAATGGTTAAAATTATATCTTCATGAGATACAAACACCAAGTCCATTGGAGAGAAAAATAATTTGGCAAAGGTGATCTAAGTAGTCTAAAAAACAGAAAAAGAAAAAGAACCGGTTCGTTGATAGAGTCCCTAGATTTACACATAGTTTCGATATTAAAATACACCAACAGAAGACAAAGACGATCATTCTGACGAGCAACCCATTGCAGTGTTTTCATGCCCACGGAGACCAAACATTGGAAGAGAGGGTCGTCCGATAAGCCTCAGGGCAAATCATTTCCAGATAACGATGCCTCGGGGTTTCGTACACCACTACGACATCAACATTCAGCCTGACAAATGCCCTAGGAAAGTGAACAGAGAAATAATAGAGACTATGGTACATGCGTACAGCAAAATATTTGGCACTCTGAAGCCAGTTTTTGACGGTAGGAATAATCTTTACACAAGGGACCCGTTGCCTATTGGTAATGATAGAATAGAACTCGAGGTAAGATATCTACGATTTTGTTGAACAATTACTTTTTCTTCTTCATAGTAACATGAAAATTTATGTTTATTTTTCGATTTCAGGTGACACTGCCTGGCGAAGGCAAAGACAGAGTTTTTCGAGTAGTGATCAAGTGGGTTGCCCAAGTTTCTCTGTTCGCTTTAGAAGAGGCTCTTGAAGGTCGCACTAGGCAAATTCCCTATGATGCAATCCTCGCTTTAGACGTTGTCATGAGACATTTACCCTCTATGACTTACACTCCAGTTGGTAGATCATTTTTTAGCAGCCCAGATGGGTACTACCACCCTCTAGGTGGAGGTCGAGAAGTCTGGTTTGGGTTCCATCAGTCCGTTAGGCCATCGCAGTGGAAAATGATGCTCAATATTGATGGTAAAGAAACGTGAAAAAGTCTCCATGAGTTTTTAAGTTTTCTCCGTGTCCTAAGACTCCGTGTTTAAATTTTGTTGCATTTTAGTTTCTGCCACCGCTTTCTACAAGGCGCAACCAGTGATAGAATTTATGTGCGAGGTTCTGGACATCCGAGATATAAACGAACAGCGTAAGCCATTAACAGATTCTCAAAGAGTGAAATTCACAAAGGAGATAAAGGGCCTTAAAATCGAAATCACTCATTGTGGTACGATGAGAAGGAAATATAGAGTGTGTAACGTCACCCGGAAGCCTGCGCAAATGCAATCGTGAGTATTGTGTAACGGTTTTTCGAAAATATTTTGATCACACTAACGATTTTAAAACCTCTATTTTAATCGTCACACAGTTTCCCACTGCAGCTGGAAAACGGACAGACGGTCGAATGTACAGTTGCCAAATACTTCTTAGACAAATATAAAATGAAATTAAGGTATCCACATCTTCCGTGTCTCCAGGTCGGCCAAGAACACAAACACACCTACTTGCCGCTCGAGGTAAGAGATCCGATGATTCGATTGATCTTAATTTTTCCGTCCGCCTCATGATGATTTGCATTCACCCGAGTTCAATTACCTTCTTTCTCAGGTCTGCAACATAGTAGCGGGTCAACGGTGTATAAAAAAACTAACAGACATGCAGACATCTACGATGATAAAAGCGACAGCAAGATCAGCACCGGACCGAGAGAGAGAGATAAACAACCTAGTCAGAAGGGCAGATTTCAACAATGATTCCTACGTTCAAGAATTCGGTCTAACAATATCGAATAACATGATGGAAGTCAGAGGTCGCGTGTTGCCACCACCAAAGCTTCAGTACGGAGGTCGCGTCAGCTCGTTAAGTGGACAAGTGAGTTGATTTATGTCCGAGACAATTCAATATTCGACTTATACAATTGAATCGTTCTTTTTACCACTCTATAATACAGACGAAGCAACAGGCGCTACCTAATCAGGGAGTATGGGATATGAGAGGCAAGCAGTTCTTCACGGGTGTTGAAATCAGAGTGTGGGCCATCGCTTGTTTCGCACCTCAAAGGACTGTGCGCGAGGACGCCCTGAGATCTTTTACGAGTCAGCTACAGAAGATAAGCAACGATGCAGGAATGCCCATAATTGGACAACCCTGTTTCTGTAAATATGCCAATGGCCCGGACCAAGTCGAACCAATGTTCAGATACCTCAAAACAACATTCCAGGCACTACAACTCGTCTGCGTAGTTCTGCCAGGAAAAACACCCGTCTATGGTGAGTGAAAATATTCGCTCGAGCGATACGAGGCACGTCGACAGCCTAGAATCGAATATCATTGAGACTTCTAACTCTGAAAATTCAAACGTTTGTAAACCTCGTATTTTTTTATTTCCCCAACAAACAGCCGAAGTGAAAAGAGTGGGCGACACTCTCCTAGGTATGGCGACGCAGTGTGTGCAGGCAAAGAACGTAAACAAGACGTCACCGCAGACATTATCGAATCTTTGTTTAAAGATAAACGTCAAGTTGGGTGGAATAAACAGCATTTTAGTGCCAAGTATTAGACCTAAGGTATTCAACGAGCCGGTAATATTTCTCGGGGCTGACGTAACGCACCCACCTGCCGGCGATAACAAAAAACCAAGCATAGCAGCTGTTGTTGGCAGTATGGACGCTCATCCCTCAAGATATGCCGCAACAGTCAGAGTCCAACAACACAGACAAGAAATAATCCAGGAGCTAAGCTCCATGGTCAGGTGAGAAAACCTTTCCTTCGTTCGATATCTAAAAACAATCTCAGTAATGATGTCTCCCGGTTTATTAATGTTCTTTTCTTTCTTGTTTCTTGATTACAGAGAACTCTTGATCATGTTTTACAAAAGTACCGGTGGCTACAAGCCACATAGGATAATTTTATACCGCGACGGAGTATCCGAAGGTCAATTTTTGCATGTACTTCAACATGAATTGACGGCTATTCGTGAAGCGTGTATAAAACTAGAGGCAGACTACAAGCCTGGTATAACATTTATAGTTGTACAGAAGAGGCATCACACGCGTCTGTTTTGCGCAGACAAAAAAGAACAGAGTGGTAAAAGTGGGAATATACCTGCAGGCACAACAGTTGACGTGTGCATTACCCATCCTACCGAGTTTGATTTTTATCTGTGCAGTCATCAGGGTATACAGGTAAATATGGAAATTCAATGAATCCCATCTCATTGAACTTTTCTGGCACGAACTAGATTGCAGTTATCAAGATGATTAAAACTTGTTTCCAGGGTACATCGAGACCGTCGCATTACCACGTGCTATGGGATGACAACCATTTCGAAAGTGACGAACTTCAATGTTTGACGTATCAACTATGCCACACATATGTCAGATGTACAAGATCTGTCAGTATTCCTGCTCCCGCATACTATGCTCATTTGGTAGCATTCAGAGCGCGGTATCACTTGGTGGAAAAGGAGCACGACAGGTAAATAGAGAAGGAAACAGAAGAGAAAACAAATTCCGATTAATTTTTTCCTCCGATTGACTCGCATTTGCCTATATTTTTATTTTCATATTACAGCGGTGAAGGTTCTCACCAATCTGGTTGTAGCGAGGACAGAACACCCGGGGCAATGGCGCGAGCAATAACTGTTCACGCTGATACAAAACGAGTTATGTATTTCGCATAATTGTGTCATGATTTTATTGTACAAAAAACACACAGAAAAAAAAAATAAGCATAAAACATAAACCAACAAACATAAAGCAAACAAACTTAGCCATCTAATGACATGTAATTAAAAGAAAACACTCATGCCACAACACCACGCCAAAATAAAAATCAACGTAAAAAAAGTGACTGAAAAAGAAAAATACAAAAAAAAACTATTGGAAAAAATAACAAGACGACAAGCATAACTGTGCCAATTGATTGGTCACTAAAATTTTCTCTCGTCATATCTTCTTTTTTTATTCGCGTGATAAAACGAAGAATTTAAAAGAAAAGAAAAAAAAAGAATAAACGAAAAACAATCTTTAGAATATAAAAAGGAAACAAACCAATCTTCTTATGATAGTATACATAAATACAAAAAAAAAAATATATAAATACATGATAGTGTAATAGGTTTAGTAAGCTACTTAAAAAAAAAAGAAAAAAAAACACACAGATAAAATAACGAGAAGAGAAAAAAAGAGAAAAAAGAAACAAAATCTAAATATATCAAAGTTGCACGTTGAACGACAATCCTTATCAAGGGTGATTAAATTCAGTCTGTCAATATTAGCGGTTGAAGATAGATTCATTTTTTTCCAGATTTATAATTTCCTATTTATTAAAATCACTACCTTTATTTTTGTTTTTTCTTTTGTCATCTTTTACGATGCTTATTACTCTCTGCCTTTCATTTCGTGTAAAATTCGCCATAACTTTAACTCAGTAATGTTTCATCTTCCCGTAAATTATTATTGTGTGTACAGATTTTTTTTTCTTTTGGAGGTGCTTTATTTAGGATTTGTTGATGATTAATTAATCAATCAATCAATCATGATTTTAATTATTATACATGTATAGACACTACAAACAAACAAAATTTTTGCAGCTCGTTAATGATTTGTTCTTGTTTAAAAACATTATGTTTTTTTTCTGCTCGCAAAGCAGGTGAAAAAAAAGTAACCACAGTAACAAAAAACAAAACACACAACCAGAGTTTGATATAATTGAATCGGAATCAAAATTTCTGAAAGTGCTCGATGGAGGAAAAAAATTGCAATCTTCTCACTTTACATACCACACCTATGGTATAGGCATTTTTATTTAATTTAATTTTATTTAATTTTTTTTTTTTTTCCTATTTCCATTTACGGCTGCGAAAGCAAAGTTACGCTTATTTAAATAAAACAAACATATGATAGAAGAAGAAAATAAAATGCAAACGAGATAATTCAATAGCGACAAAAAAATGAATGACCGACGACAAAATGAATGAATTTTCACTAGACGTTATTAGTTTTTAAGCTCATAACATAGCAAGTGGGAAAAAATAAAACACAAAGAAAAATAAATTACATTGAAAGAAATGAATATGGAATCACAGATCACCGACGCAATGCAAATCTTACGATAAATTCATACGTGTACTATAAATATTGTTATTACTGTCATCATAAACGCGAAACTTAAAAACAATAAAATGCAAAACCATTGTGTATAATATAACAATAACAGTAATAATAATAATGATGATAATAATAATAGTAATAATTTGATCACGATGATCTTCATTAATAACAATAACAATAATCATAACAATCTTTATAACAACATCAAATCAATAACAGAATAATGAAATTAGAATGAGATGTTTTGCTTTCCTCTTTCGACATCGCAATTATTCCAGGAAGAGGGCGAGAAAATAAATGAAGAAATGGATAGAAAGGATGTGAAAGTAAAATTTCTATGTTGTGAAAGTTGAAGAATACAGACGAAAAAAAAAGCAACAACACTTGAGCTACAACAATCCACTGCATCGTAATCGAATATTATAGGTGTATTGTGTATATTATGAAAATGAACACCGCCGTCGTTGCTATGAAAAATAGATTATTAGGTATCTAGTTATACATACGATATACAGGGTGTTCGCAAATTGACGCGATTCCTCGAATCAGCGAATTTTTCTCTCGGCAAAAAGAAAAGAAAAAACTACATTCAACCCTCACGAAACTGCTTTTATTCCGTCGATGCCCGAAAATTTTTGAATTTTTTTTTCGTCGTTTTTAAAGAGAAATTAGCTGATAAAAAGAATTGCGGTAATTTCTGAAAGCTCTGTACATACTTTACATAATTTAAAAAATTAATACAATTAAATAATATTAAAATAATCACTTTTAAAGTATTATTAAATAACGGGTTTTAAGTTCGTCTATCGAAAGCTGCGTTTAATTATTCTTATTATTATTGTTATCGTTATCATTAATATTATCATCTTTATATCACAAAATATTATAATTAATTCATGCAGCAATTAGGAAAAATAAAAAATACTTCCTATGAATTTGAACGGGCAACTCGAGGGGGCAATTTTCATTTTTCATCAACTTAGCGTTATTCTTCTTTGCCTATTCTGTCGCATAATTTTTCTATCATCGATATTGTTAAGCTAATTAAACGAGTAAAATTGAAGTAACTTATTTTATTCTACCGTCAAATTAATTACGAAAGATTAATAATAATTATAATGATAATGATAATAAAACAAAAACCAACAACAATAGGTTCGAACAATCATAATAATTATTGTCGACCGAAGACAGGAGAATGCATAACAATTAAAATATCAACGAGCTTCTGTCATATTTGATCATGAACAAGGAACAGCAATAATCAATCGATCTCGATCTTGATCATTATTGTTACAATTATTTTTTTTTTCATTACGCAAACGCAAAGTGAACATCAAAAAAATATAGAGATGAACACGCATACACATGTTACAATAAACGAGTTAAATGAACGCCGAACTAAAGGAAATCATAATAATAATAACTTTAAAAATATATGTGTATAGAATATCAAAATATATAAACTTACACCGATAACAATAATAGTTATTATACCAATAATAATAATGATAATAATAGATGTATCGTAACCGTATGTGTCCCACCCAAGAAAATACTAAATACTTACATACTTATCGATAATAATAATAACAACAATACAACAACAACAATAATAATGATAATAATTATGATGATAATAATAATAATAATAATAATAATAATAATAATAATAATAGATAATAATAATTCTACTGGAATAGCGTATTACGGATATAATTATCTAAATTACTATTATTTTAATGAAGAAAACAAATTATTCTTACTCATCATTATCATTATCATTGTTATTACTTTTCGTCGACTTGTGTAATGCCGATGACGATGTTGAAGATAATAGTAATAGTTAATAACAGCAACAACAATGGAAAGTATGAAATAAAAAATGGGCTTGACTTATACATACTATACATACAAACTATATCGATAATATTTATTTTAGTTTTAATGATTTTGTTATTAAATAATAATATTAACAATGATAGTAATAATGATGATGATGACCATGATGACGATAACGACGGTAATAACATTAACCATAATAATGATGATCGGTAAGAAGAATAAACATGTCTATGATCATCGATGGAATGATGACGATGATTTAGGGCGAATGAAGAAAGCGAACGCATATCGAAAAAAAGAGATCAGTACTACCGATCCACGATGATTATATACATAATTATATAGTGTAGAAAGGAAAAGAAAAAAGAAAGAAAAAAGATAAATGATTGTATTTATATGATAAAATATACATATGAATACTATACATAATACTAATTATTATACCTAGTGTCTGACTTCATGAAAATTAGTTAATTTTTTGTGACTCCAATTCTTCGGTAATAGATACAAATATATTATAATGAATAACAAATATAAAAAGTAATACGTATACACGCATATATACTTATTAATATAGTCTCTAGAAAAAAAAAAAAAGAAAAAACAAAAATGAAATCGCTGCGTCGTGTAGTAATAACGATATCGATACAACAAGAATAATTGCAACCACAACAACAATAAAAATGATAATAAGAACATCAAGATCACAGGGGTAGCATCGGCGGCAAAACTATTGAGTTCTTCGTTATACTCGTTTTGTGAATTTTTTAAAAGTGTTTTTCTCATCACACGCGCGAAAACGAAAGGCAAAATCAGCAGCAACATCTAATAATATCTACACATTTATGAACAGTAAACGTGAGCGAATAATTAATTGCATATAGAGGCACAAAAAAAAAATTAAACGAATGAATAAATGGATACTAAAAAAACAAATAATCTTCACCACAAATGCAGAATATACAACTTAAGTGTAACTCACACTGTACAGAACATAAACTTAAATTATTTGAATATTAGAAGAAACAAAAAGCAAGATCATGTTGATTACACAATAATCGAAATAAGAACATCACCAACATATAACAACAAAACCAAACCAAAACAACTATGAGAACAACAATATAAATGCGTGAGAAGATGAAGAAACCAAATTGATATATAGTATCTCTAAACGTATAATATATGTATAATGATAATATGGGTAATAATAACAGTAAAAACAAATTCAGCATCATATATATATCATAATTATAAATATCATCATTGTATGATTATAAAATACGGTCAATACGAATTATTATAAAATGTTGAACTTTAATGAGGCCATACAGATCTATATTAGATTTTTATCGATAAGATTGGATCATTTACCTATGCAACCTATACATATATACACATAAATATATCTTTACATAGATATCGATACAAAATATTTAAATTTATGAATTGTAGACGTGCAGGTATAATAACAATAACAATAGCATTAATTAATTAATTGATTTAAGATGAAAGTAAAGTTGAGGGGAAAAATGAATAAAACAAATAGGCAATATAATCGCTGATCCAGAAATAATAACTGGTAATAACTGTACAACACAACTTTGATAGTTATACGCCTCTCTCCGTATCTCTCTCTCTCTCTCTCTGCTGTGCAGTGTGCGTGTGCGCGCGTGTGTGTGAATTAATGATAATACTAATGATAATAACGACACGTTCTAAATCAGATGGAATAACAATAATTAATAACAAATAATGTAATCAACAATAACAAAAATAATAACCATTTCTACATTATATTATCGTACCTGTTTCTGATGTCTATAAAATGAAAAGAATATATACCTATATAAATAATAAATATATCATACTATGTGTGTGTCATCGTATATTACTTTATTACACAAAACGTTTTTCATCAGTGTGTACGTGTGTTTGACATGAATAATTATTGTTCTAAAATTATTATCAGTATTATTATTACTGCTATCATTGCAATTCCTGATGGTTTTATTGTTTGAATTTTGCTAAAATTCACAAAAGAAAAGAGAATTTGCAAGGAAAATTTATTCAAACCATACATTTCCATCCGTTTTTCTACGATATTTGCTTCATTTAACGATCTATACTCTATGTAATATTTATGTATATCATTACAATAATTCGCACCACCAATGCAATGAAACGCATAGCAATTTTCAATCACATAACAATAACAGTTGTAGCAGCAGTAACGATAGTCAATATAATTTGTTATTGAAATGTTGTTATACTTATATCTAGATATATTATTCACATCTATGTCTAATCGTTGTGTGAAAAAAAATCGACTACAACAAAGATAATAGATAATAAACGAAGAAGAACAAATGAAAAAAAAAACAGGGCGAGAGCGAGAGAGAGGAAGAGAGAAGAAATAGATTCATCGGCAATATTATTGAAGAATATCACATCACAAAAAAAAAACAAGCAAAAAGAAGAGAAATAAATGTGCAAAATCTCGATTATACACGATATATAATTATCGTCGTTGATAATTCTGATTATTATTATTTTTACGAGCGTTGTTGTTGACATGATTGTTCGCGAATGATGATTTGTTCTCATATAACTATAATATTCGTATTTTTGCCTTAAATATTGTTAAATTGTTATTATCAATTAACGTTTGTACTAATGGTAAGTGCGGAAGAATTATAAAAAGAAAGAGAAATAAATGAATTACTAGATCAATTAGATGAACAGTAATAAGGATGATGAAAATTATGGAGAAAATGAAGATGCACGTCACACACAAACATATACCAGTTAAATAAATTAATTTAATCGAACGTACCAAAAATCTACTTATAACAAAACTGACAAAATCTACTTAAAAAAAAATCTACTTATAACAAAACTGACAAAATTCTAAAAAAAAAAAAAATATGATCATTATATATTTTGAGAAGAAAAAAAAATTTAATAATGAATAAATCGATGAATAAAATAAAATAAAAACGTTGAAAAATCATAATGCGTTGATGTACTGAAAGTATATACATATAGATTATACATACATCTGCATATATATAATGATAATAATCATACCAATTGTTGTGTATCATAAATATATAACCACGGATAAGATTTGAATCACAGAAGTAACAGTAATAGATAACAACAACATTAATTAATAATCATAACACCCCTACCATAATTTTAATATTAAACATTTAGAAGAAAGATTGAAAAGCATGAAGATAATAATAAAATAAAACTAAGCTGCACATTGAAAGTAAATTAAATACGTGTACTGTTATTATTATTATCACTACTACTACCACTACTACCGCTACTACCACCTATCGTTATTAATAATAATGATGATATGGGTATGAGTAGAAGAAAAAAAAAATTAGGTAGTTTTTCGTTGGACCATAGATCTATGGTTGGATTCTGTACCCTAATAAATAATATTATTACTAATGATTGTAAGAAACTATATAGCGATAGAATGATAAATAATAACGATGTATATCGAAATGCCGGGAAATAAATGATACTAATAAGTTAATTAATCAATTAATGAAATGGAACGAAATGGAGATGAAATGACATAAATTGAAATGATGATAAATACGAAAAATCAAAGTAAAAATATTAATAATAATTATGAAACTACAACAACAATGATGGAAAGTTCAGCACAAAATGTTATTAATTAGTTTATAAGCCATACTAAATCATAATAATTACAATCACAATAACGATGATGATATTAATGATGAAATGCGCCATAATTTGCTAACATTATATTCTCTGCGGGGTTGTACTATGCATTTCTATGGAAATGAAGAAAAAATATGTAATAGGCATATTAAAAAAAAACTATCCTTGTAGGTAGAACTGCTAATAATATCATGATATCTTGCCGATAATAAAGTAAAAAATAAAAATAAATAAGTAACTGCAACAAGGGATCAAAACTGCTGGAAAAAATTCAATAAGGTTTCGTTGCTTTTTCTCTTTGTTGGCTGGCTGAAGTCAACCGAATTATACTGTGAAAAATACAGTAAAAAAAAATTATTTCGAACAATTCAGGCGTGGTTCAATTATTCTTTTGTGTACTATTTACTGCTATTTTTATTATTATTGTTGTGGTTGTTGTTATTAAAATTATTAAGATTATTGCTATGAGTATAATTATTATTGTATTAAAAACATTTGTCAGATTTAAAGCCGACGTATAGTAAGTGTAGGAATATGAAACATTTTATCATCTTTATCAGTGTAATAGAATTTCGAGAAGAAAAATACCAGAATAAAAATAAAATTTTAAACAATCTCAGACTACAGCCATTTATTTTGTCATATTTGGGAGAGTGAGCGAAGACTGATTCGAGTCAGGGCTTGATGTCGTGATGTGTTGCTTATAGAGGATGTTAATGATGGATGAGTGCAGGGGTGTAATCAACAAGAATCGAGTAATCAATTTGAAAATAATTAGTAGTTTATTGATAAGTTATGCAGGTTGGATACATTGAACGATTGCTTTATCAAAATACTTATCGCTACGTTAACTATGTTTCTATTTCATTTACGAGCTGTATGTTCATTTCACTATTTCAATATTGCTCCAGTAATTCTAATGAATACTAGATATTAGGACATAATGGCTAATTTATACGTTATATCAATTATACCGCTAACAATAAGTATAAGATACCGCGAGTGCCCAGTCCCACTAAAGCCTGACTGTATGCAACGCCGCATTACACGCGTGTCATCCCCTACGAGTTGCCTGGATCAGGCGCTCTAAGAAAGTTTGTGATTGCAGATGCTGTCATTACCAAGTAGACTCTTGATCAGCGGCTGGACGTTAGAATACAGCTCGTTAAAGATTGTAGCAAGAAGGTATAGTAATTGTATTAGTACTATAAACGAAATGGTAATTGAAATACAACCGCAGAATATGACAGGTGGAAGAAGTGGACCATTTTAGCAAAGATGACATTTTGCCACTGTATAATCACCTCGAAGCCGACCGTGCGAAATACCTCACAATAGGAAGAAGGTAGGTAAGAAGCTAGGATGTTTCCTACAAGCATTGCTGAGAGTCTCCTATGTTGAAAAATGTGTGAACTTGAATCTTATTCAAAAGAAAAGCAACGTGTGTCCAACGCAGCAAGTCTCATGAACCACCATCGTATGGACCTCCACTGTATGCTCTGAGGTATGGACCATAGGGACGTCGATCATATCAACCTCTTTGAAAGTGACATGATGACAGCAACATTGATACGCTTGGCTGCTGCTCAAGGGGGGCACGACACACACCAAAAATTGGAAGCCAATGAAGACGAATCTCCAATGAAAAATGTTCTCATGGAAAGGTGGGCGTCCTGAAAGAAAATCGAAATGGTCGCCCCGAAAGCAGGTGTATAACGAACACCGGCACGGTGGAGCGAGAGAAAGGGAGGTAAGGTGTTATTGTGAAATATCAGCATCTTTTCGACACAATATCTACACGATCTTAATTCGACAAATCTATTCTTTCGATTCAATTTCATTTCCTTCATTTAAATTCAATTCAGAGTTCGAACACAGCGGTCCTTTGATCAGACGTCCGCAGACAAACTTGGAGGAGGAGACTGCAGGCTGTTCGGCGAATAGAAAAAGTTGTCGGCTCATTTCCAACTTGGATATTTGATTCGCGGAAATCAATGTCTACACCTTCGCACAGGCCCACAAATCAAGACGAGGATCCATAATGAACGGAACAGAAAAAAATTACCTATGGATTATAAAATCTCATAAAATACATGATTATATAGGTTAAGAGATACCTCGAGGAGGATGCTAAGCTGATTTCTGGCTCTCTCGATCGGCCCCCGGAAATTGACAAGCATTAAAACATTTTTCTCTCGTTTCAGAAAGATCGATAGAGTTTCCCGGTTGATTTACACTGCTCGTTGACAGCTCTTCGCAAGTTTGGGTTACGCACTCGTCTTGGAACGAATTTCGCACGCTGTCGCCATTTTGTCGCATTTCGGATCGAAGAGATCAGTGAGATATTATATATCAGTGGAAGAAATTAAGATATCTGGAGCAGTCCTGTGATCAGACGACAAACTCGGAGGAGGAGACTGCGCGCAGGCTGTTCGGCGAATACCTTTGGGAGAAAAAGTTGCCACCTCTCGTGCAATTTGAAGATTTGATTCGCGAAAATCGATGTCTGCACCTTCGCACAGGCCCACAAATCAAGACGTGGATCCACATTGAACGAACAAGAAAAAACTACCAACAGATTATGAAATCTGATGGAATACATGATTATATGATTGAGAAGGACCTCAACGCAGGATGGTGAGCTGATTTCTGGCTCTCTCGATCAGCCTCTGGAAATTTACAAGCATTAAAACATTTTTCTCCCGTTTCAGAAAGATCGGTAGAGTTTCGCGGTTGATCTACGATACTGCTCGTTGACAGCTCTTCGCAAGTTCGGGTTACACACTCGTCTTGGAACGAATTTCGCACGCTGTCGCCATTTTGTCGCATTTCGGATCGAAGAGATCACTGATATATTATATATCAGTGAAAGAAATTGAGATATCTGGATAGCTTTAAGTCGTAGCTTGGTCGAGTCGACGGATTCGTGTTTCTGGAATCAAACTACGTAAAAATACGTTCGCTTCAAACATTTATTGAGTATTTTACGTCGAATTTGCGGAGCGGCAATCCTATAAGACTATAGTCTTCCATTTCGAGACTAGAAATTACAATTAAATTATTTCCTTTCGGTTTCTCACGTATTTTGAGCCCGGAAATCCGAATCTGATCACTGAATTGATTTATCTATCGAATTGATCGAGTGATCGCTAATCTTTTACCGTAGGGAGCGAAAAAATTGAAATAGCTCCATAGCTTCGAGTCGTAGCTCACTCAATTCTACGGATTTGTGTCCCTGCGGTCAGAATACATCAGAAACATACTTCTTATTATGCTCGTGCAATCGCAAAAATCCTACGAGACTGTAGTTCTCGCTTTTTTTCAATTTCTAGTCAGAAAATAGCATCTCATTTTCCGATTCCTGGGTCTTCCATGTATTTTGAGCTTAGGAATGCGCATATGCTGATTGAATTAATTTACCTGTAATATTATTCGAGTTATCATTGATTTTCCACCGCGAAAAACATTAATTTGCTATATATCTACATAGCTTTTAGTCGTAGTGTGATTTTGTAATCAAATTGTTGTTTCCTCAGTCGAAATACAGAAGATTGTCGCACTGTCAAGGTTCTTTATAATTCTTTTCTCGTTTTTCCTGTATTTTCTTCTATTATTTTATTTATTTTTAATTATTTAGCGCATCTTTCCTAATCTCTGATAGTGTCTAATGATACGCAGCCAAAGAGACATCAGCTTAGATCATTGAGGATTTTTTTCTGATTTTTTCCTAATGATTTGCTAATTTTTTTCTATTTTTTTCTATTTTTCAGGATTTTTAATTACTCTTTTAATTAATTACTAGATAATACCCAGCCCCTGCAAGCGGCCAATGATATCCGAGTGAAACTAGGATAACTAGGATTTATTTAAGAATTTTTCCTGATTTTTTCCGATTTTTCCTGATTTTTCCCGATTTTTTCTAATTTTTTCTGATTTTTTCTAATTAATTAAATGAATTTTCACTAAGCTCCGCCCACAAAGCGCATAAGCTCCGCCCACAAAGCGCAAAAAAATGGCCCTGGTGGCGCCATCTCTCGGATTTTTTGCTGGAACTAACCCTCAGTTTTGGCTCAAAATCGCGCTCGTGGCGCCATCCCACGGAATCTTCTCGGAACTAACCCCTATTTTTTAGGCCAAAATTACCCTGGTGGCGCCATCTCTCGGATTTTTTGCTGGAACTAACCCTCAGTTTTGGCTCAAAATCGCGCTCGTGGCGCCATCCCACGGAATCTTCGCGAACTATTTTTGACAACAAGCCGCCATCTTGGATTTTTATCCGAAAAAATTACTGCTAAAAAATCCAAGATGGCGGCTTGTTGTCAAAAATAGTTCGTGAAGATTCCGTGGGATGGCGCCACGAGCGCGATTTTGAGCCAAAACTGAGGGTTAGTTCCAGCAAAAAATCCGAGAGATGGCGCCACCAGGGTAATTTTGACCTAAAAAATAGGGGTTAGTTCCGGGAAAATTCCGAGAGATGGCGCCACCGCGGCCCGCTTTTTTGCGCTTTGTGGGCGGAGCTTAGTGAAAAATAATTTAATTAATTAGAAAAAATCCGAAAAAATCAGAAAAAATCAGAAAAAATCAGGAAAAATCGGAAAAAATCAGGAAAAATCAGGGAAAAATCAGAGATGTTGGTACCCAAGCCGCTAGCAGGAAAATAATCTTTTTACTCAGCATTCCAAGCTGTAGCTAGAGGGTTTTGGTCTCAACCCGAGAGAGCTGTCACCGGAGGCAAAGGGCCTCTGTTTGCATATTAAACCAGCATCAACAGGTGATACGTGGTTATTCCAATGAATATTAGCTGCCTTTTGCTTAGATTCAATAACAGCATCTTATTTTATCAGTGAAGTGTCCTGTAAAATCTCCATGTCTGTCATCGCTGTTGGTGGTTGACACGAGTACATGCCATCGGACCACTCGACTCACCAGAGAAGGGACCAGAGTATGCTGATGTTAGCTGCAAATTATGCAGTGATCAGTTGGAAGAGAGAATGTATCCCAAAGATACAGGAACGAGGCTGATGCCTTCTGCCTTTCCAACGTTACGACTACATGGAATATTCAACGAGGTGTGAGTACACTTTAATGATGGATCATTCGTATCATGGATACCATTGTATTTCTGTCCATATAAGAAATCCTACATTAATAATAACAATTTCAATTCAGGAGGCGTAATGGAATTGCTACACCAACAAACCTGATCCAACAAGCCTCAGGCAATCTCTTCAACTTCTCATTCTACATCTTTTCCAATACATTTCAACCTTAAAAATACGAATCCATTGAGTGAACTAGGCAAGAAACGAATACCAGCGGTAACGTAATCAAGTCAATAAGTCTGCGATCTCGTTTGTTCCCGATTATTAACTTCCTTTTTTCTGTTACAGGAGCAAAGTTAGCAGCCTGAAGACGAACCCGCCCTGCATCTAGGACACAAGACTCGTCAGTGCATCTGCATAATTGTTCATTATATTTGTAAAGCGGATAAGAATACACATATCATTTATCATGTAGCCATAGATCATTTATTTTCTGAAATAACTGAACTGTTGATTCAATTGCATTGTCAATTGCATTGTAACGCATTTATTATTAATCGTGGTTGCATCGGTATAAATGATGAAGCCTGCATATTCCTGCATGCATGCATGTGATGATGCATGATATCATGTACGATATGATCTATGAGCTTTGCGAACAACGGATATCAATGAATGAGGTGTGCAAGGGTGTGATCAATAATAAATGAACAATTGTGTATTGGTAGAAGAAAATGTTTATTCATGAATCAGCGGTCAAAAATACATATCTATCTGACTTATTTAATAAATATAAGGACATCGAAACGACTATTATGGATTCATTCTTACAGATACATTCATTCTTATATGATTATAACGAGGTACAATAGTGTGCGGCACAATATACTTCGATCTCGCTTGACATTAGATTGTTAATTTGATAGTTCTTAAATTAAAAATACAGACAATAAGTATACCGGACGGTCTATGAACATTATAACTTATTTAGATAAATAATCTACGCCGAACATATGATGATTGGCCTTGTAGATGCACCAAGGATAGTCTTGACTTCTCGATGAAGGTCCAAACTGATTCGTGAGCTGCTCGTTTGTCTCCTGAAACCAAAAAATCAAACAGGGGTGAGTACACATGATAGAAGTGAATAGCATCAGATCGATAAATCGGCGATAACTTGATCAGTTTAATGGGTAATTCAATTTGGCTTGCAGATTCGGATTTCTGAGGTCAAAATACATAGGAATAGCATGAGGAACTCTTCAAAAAAATATGTAGACTTCTGGCTCGAATTTTGAAAAAAATCAATGGCTATAGGCTTAGGATTTTTGTAATTTTGGGGCCAAAAATGGAGTATATTCAAAATCGATTGCAGGACACTCGTTCAACGTATTTTGACTTCAAAAACACGAATCCGTCGAGTAAACAAAGCCAGAGCCGATATTCATCGAGATATTTTATTTTTTCCAGTGCCCGCAGGACATACGACGTTCCAAGAAGTCAGCAGTGGCACAGACTCGCCGAAGAGGACCAGTGTCGTAATAATGACGTCGCAGTCACGGACGAGCCCTGACCTTCAACAGGAAGTGTATTCACATCTGCTAGTCTTCAATTCGGAAATCAATTATATATATATAGCAAATAATTGCCGGAGGAGATTGTTGCAATTGTTGATTATACTGAGTTTAGGACAAAATGTTACTTGTTTTTCTTGGATAGAGACGCTAAGTAAATGCAAATATTGGTTATTTAAAATTTGAAGTGTTGCATTTAATTTATATTTTTGTTTTTCGCTTTGTGTCAGCTGTAGTAATTAGTACTATACAATATATAATTTAGATCTGTTTTGCTTTGAGACAACATCACATTATTATTAAATTATTATTACAATATTATTACATTATAATTACATTATTATTTTAATTTTTCTTCCTTATAGTGGATATTACCATTCAAATGTTATGTTGCTTGTTATAAACTTTTGTAAGGCCCTCAGGGAGCTTCGGCTTCAGGGCCTAAAATGTTAATAAATAAATAAATAAATAAATAAACAATTGTTAACGTGGAATAAGTGACCATGTCCTCATGTCTTGTAATCATTAGAATGACTTTGAAACTTGTGAATGATGGTGGAACTCTTTTGATACAGTAATAAATATTATAATAGCACAATTGTTGAATGTATCCTACCTACATAACTCATGAATAAACGAACAGCTATTACCAAATTGGTTGCTTGATTTTTATTGATTACACCCCTGCATCCAACTCTCATTAACATCCTTTGTACAAGCAACTCATCACGACATCAGGCCCTGACTCGTAATGCCTCATGGCATGCATATGATAAGGCACGCACGCATGCACATGATGTCTGGATGTTTCGAACTGGCTCCTCGCCTGTCCTGTTCTCCTGATACCTAAATAAAATTTTTGGCCAAAATGTGCCTTGGATTTTCAGGGCCGGTATTGTAGGGATCTACCTTATCACTTCCGGTTTGGTAAATTTGCCCAAAAATCGAGTTTGGTATCAGGAGAACAGGACAGTCGAGGAGCCAGTCCGAGACACAGCATGATGACAAGCATGCGTGTGTGTCTGATGATGTATGCCATCATGTATGATAGGGTGTGCCGAACAAATGATGAGGCCTGCATATGCCTGCATGCATGCATGTGAGGATGTATGATATCATTTACGATATGATATATGTATTTTGAAAGCAACCAATATTAGTTAATGAGGGGTGCATGGGTATGATCAATGATAGTTGAACAATCGTTATTGGTATAAGTTAATGTTTATTCATGAATTAGCGGTCAAAAATACATATTTATCTCACTTATTTAATAGTTATAAGGACATTGTAATTACTATTATGGATTCATTCTTACAGATACATTCATTCTTATATGATTATAACGAGGTACAATAGTGTGCAGCACAATATACTTCGATCTCACTTAACATTAGATTGTTAATTTGATAGTTCTTAAATTAAAGAGACAGACAATAAGTATACAGGACGGTCTATGAACATTATGACTTATTAGGATAAATAATCAACGCCGAACATATGATGATTGGCCTTGTAGATGCACCAAGGATAGTCTTGACTTCTCGATGAAGGTCCAAACTGATTCGTGAGCTGCTCGTTTGTCTCCTGAAACCAAAAAGTCAAACAGGGGTGAGTACACATGATAGAAGTGAATAGCATCAGATCGATAAATTGGCGATAACTTGAACAATTTGATAGGTAATTCAATTTGGCTTGCAGATTCGGATTCCTGAGGTCAAAATACATAAGAATAGCGTAGGGAACTCTTTAAAAAAAAATGTAGACTTCTCCTCCAGATTTTGAGAAAAAACTAAGGCTATAGTCTTGCTGTTTTTTTGGGGTAAAATTCGAAGTATTTGCAAAATCAATTGCACTATGCTTATCCTACGTATTTTTGCGCAGGAAACACGAATACGTCGATGAAAATAATCTAGAATCAAATCCCATCGAGATATCCTCGATTCTTTATTTTTTTCCAGGGTAAATTGGCAATAACTCGATTGATATTTATAGATAAATTAATTTGGCTTCCAGATCCGGATTTTTGGGATCAAAATACATCAGAATACATAAGGACAACTGTATAAAAGACAAATCTACAATTTTTTTTCAATTTTCACTACATGGATATACTTAAGCTGCGTCGGTCAACGGAATAGTGCCTCAGCGACAGCTGGTGGGTGTCGTGGGTGTCATCTGGTCACAGCAAGTGGACGAGAAGGACGAAGTAAATCTGCTCCCACGACCCTGCATACCCATGAGCAGTTCCCCCTTGAAAGCGAAGTTCTTACAGTTCCTGCTCCGTTGAACGGTTTAACTCGACTTTTCATGCGTGCGAATGAGTTTTTTATTAGTAATTTTGTCAACGTAAATCGAGAGAAAATGCTATGGAAATTAGCACTGACTTCGTGTCTGATCTTCATTACTGTGGCTCCTCGCGTTCAAGCGAGAATCCATAAACTTGAAATCAGGGTGCGTTGATTTATAATGTAGTGTAAAATAGTTCATACAATTACAATCCACGTATCCTGCATGTCACGTATGCGCTTTCCTAACCGTTTCGAAAAATTGGAAAAAAAATAACTAAGTGATTTTTTTATGCCTGTACCGGAATTTAGTGTACATCGAAAAAAAATTTCAGAATGACGTTAGACGATACATCGCTCTTAGCACGTTTGGATTCTACGAAGGAGGAATTCTACGCGTGAACCTAACTAATTTCAAGGCAGAATCAAGCGACGAGAACGCAGTGGTAATGCGAAGTTGACGTTTGCTTTCTTCTACATTATGTAATTTGATTTGACTTAAGTTTTGGTCTATTCAAAATTTTCCATTGACACGAATTGACCAGTCGATGAATGATATTGGTACCCTTTCCTTTGAGAGGGACCTCCTTGGGACACTGAAACATGTCAGAATTTGTGAAGGGATTGACCAATTGTGCATAAATTCATAGATTTTAATTTAAAACTAGAAATATTATTGACATCATGTACGCGTATTAGAACAGAAAATGTTAATTTGGTTTCTTCACATAAGATATGGTTGAAACATGGTTATTGCACTCATTGTTAGCTTGATTATAACGAGTCTATTTCCCCAGAGGATGAGGAGTTTGTCCATTTTTATGATATGGTCTCTTTTTTAGTATGGATTCAGCATGGATCGAACTCTCAGCGATGCCATGAATCCATATCTGGATAGCCACCAGGAAAAATGTCCTTTGCAGATGGAGCAATCTAATCAAGACAGTGCAGCTATTTACTTGACAATGGATTTGAAGAATTTGATGTAGGTATAGTTATGTTTATTCGATGTAGGTATATTGCCAAACTTATATCCCTGGTACACCGAATGAACTGTTTTTGCTATATTGTCCCAGATTGAAAGTTAATTGCAGAAAAGATCTCCGCTCTATGCATATTTACAAAGACGAAGTCATGATCCCAAGGTTCAGACCAAAAAGAGATTCTTTAAAGTCACGTTTGAGAGACACAGCCTTGTTTCCAAGGAAAAGACGTAGTACATCCAGCTCAGGTGAGTCATAAAGCTTAATACCCTTTGAAGTGCATGCAGTGTTATCCTTCTGATTGTATGATCAAAAAAAGAAAAAAAAAAAATCCAAAACCGAGTCCAGGTGAGGATCACTGTTTAATTTGTTTATTATTTGAATATTTTAAAATTGAACCCGTACACTTTTACTTACCACATATTGAAAGGAATATTATTTGAAGTGTGGATCAAATTTGCAGGCAATTCCAAAATCCCTGTTATTTATTTTTAGAAGCAGAAAAACAAGCAAAGCTGTCCAAATTGCCAATAACAAATACCGGATGTGTGGACGTGAAGATACCAATAAAGGCCGAAATAGTAAATGGACAACCATACTACAACGCGAATTTTGTGTTGCTTGTGGGCCCAAGCGAGGAGGGGCTCTACAACTTGTACTTCCACAGTTGTCCAAATTACAATAACAAAAAACCTGTGGCTTTAGACTTTACGGTAACTATGAATGTGAAATTTAATTTGGTAGCTTTTCCTTCAAAAGTTGGTGCGATAGAGTTCGCACTCATCTACTTGCAATAATGAGTTACTTATTTGGTCGTATATTTATCCTAAAATTGACAGTATATTTATTTAAAATTTACCATTGTGAACTCAGATTTGACAAGACCAGAT
This sequence comes from Athalia cordata, assembly GCA_963932425.1. Classification (NCBI taxonomy): domain Eukaryota; kingdom Metazoa; phylum Arthropoda; class Insecta; order Hymenoptera; family Athaliidae; genus Athalia; species Athalia cordata. Next base: position 428,942 of record OZ010628.1, on the reverse strand, counting down.
ATTGATCATGTTGTTCCTGACTGAGCACAGTCTGTAAAACGGGTTTCTTCCCTTAATTGTATCTAAATAGCATACCTGATTATCGTGATGAGTGTAGGTGTATACCTTATTAATACAGCTGCAAATTGAAGAGGACAACCACGGGAATTTTTTGAGTGCTGGTGAGATGCCGCTTCCCGCTCTCTACTTCATGATGGCACTCCTTTTCTTCTTGTCTGGTTGTTTCTGGGTTTTTATTCTCAAAAAAAGCAAGTACGTGGGTTGTCTGAATTTAAACAATTAAATAAATGTGAACAATTCATCAGCCGCTATACCAGCCGAACTAAATTTCAGACATCCCGTCTTCAAGATTCACTACCTGATGACGGTGCTGGTGTACCTGAAGTCTCTCTCTTTACTTTTTCATGGAATAAACTTCCACTTTATTCAAACCAAAGGAGAACATGTAGCAGCTTGGGCTATTCTCTACTACATCACTCATCTGCTCAAAGGTGCCGTTCTCTTCATTACCATTGTCTTGATCGGCACAGGATGGGACTTCATCAAACATATTTTGTCTGACAAGGACAAAAAATTGTTCATGATCGTTATACCCTTACAGGTGAATTATATAATCTCAGTCATAATTTGTCGCGGTCAACGGGGATAAAAAAATGTATTTCCGTTCATCGAGGATGTTTCGTTCCGGTTCTATTCTTTCTCTTTTCAAAGGTCCTGGCAAACGTTGCGAAAATAATAATCGAGGAGAGCGAAGAAGGTGACATCGAACACAAAACTTGGCGAGACGTATTCACCCTTGTCGATCTCCTCTGTTGCGGAGCCATTCTATTCCCTGTTGTGTGGAGCATAAGGCATCTCCAGGAAGCAGCGCACACCGATGGCAAAGCAGCTGTCAACCTGAGGAAGCTCAAATTATTCCGGCATTTTTATATCATGATCGTCTGCTACATATATTTTACAAGAATTATCGTCTATCTTCTGAAGGTATGCTTATCATTCTTCTACTGCACATTTTCATTTCTCTTCTCATTCGAAACAATTGTTAATTTCGCCCGTCAGATCACAGTTCCTTTTCAATACGAATGGCTGGATGAGATGTTCAAAGAAATGGCTACGTACGTATTTTTCGTGCTGACCGGATACAAGTTTCGTCCAGCTTCGGCCAATCCATATTTCACCGTAGTCAATGGAGACATGGTTGCGGATGATAATGACGAGGAAATCGATGTGGTGTAAGTCGCACAGCCAAAACGTGTAACATTTTTAATGAGAGAACAATCGTTTTACAGATTATTATTAATTTTTCGTATCCTTTGGCTTAACTCATTTTTCAAATTTTCGTTTTGTCATCACTTCTAACATCACAAGTGCAGTCTTTTTTCTAGTATCTCTGGCAGGGGTGGAGTTACTCAGGGTCTCAATAAGCTGAACAAGGTGAACAACTTACCAAGATCGATTCCCTGTGACGTGGGCGCGACGCAAGAAGAAAAGGATAATCTCCTAAGCAGAAGAGAGTCGTCGCATGAGTATGACTGAATGAACTAGTAGTGCAATTGCCAAAGAATATAAGCTTGTTGAAATTTTGCAGGGCGTTTGTTCGGTAGAAGGCATTTGACGTTAGTATGCAAATAAATTTCATAGGAGGAATCTTATTCAAAATGATTAGGTATTTCGTTGTTAAGTTATCAGTTACATTGTATGTCGATTATTTTCGAATCCAGAACTTTTCTTTATACGTCTGCATGTCTTTTCAAGTATCAAAATCTTATTCAGATATAATTGCTGTTTAGTCTCAAAATCCCCGATATATGTTATCGATCAATTACATCGTTAAGTATAATAGTGATCATATCTAATAACTGGCAATGAGACAAATGGCACGAGTACTTGTTACCTGGTCACCATGTATAATCGTACACATGTAATTATGATGGCAAGATAAACTTGTTTCCCAATTGATCTCTGATGTTCACTTTGAGCTGGTCAATGAGCATCTGACTTTTTCAATTACCCAGGTGGACATGGATCTTCACGTATAATAATTATGAATCACAACTGTATCAATGAAAAGAACTATTTAAGATCACAAACACCAATTCTTGGATTTTGTAAACGAATTTTATTGTGCTATGTTGATGAAATAAAAATATGGTCAGAAATAATAGAAAAGCGTGATATTGCCTGTATTAACTTCATCCAATCCATGACCTTGACTTCTTATTGTGCAAGTTATTGTGCACTCGTCAATTCTACCAATCGTCGTAAGGCAACGCCTTATTTTGTTACATTCAATCTCAGAAATCTAGTCGTCTTAGATGTAACTGACAGAGGTATCCCATGCCACAAGGTTACATCGACATTCGTTATTCATCAAAGGGAAGAACAACGAGTAGAGAATAGGGGACTCTGGAGGGTATCCATCGATGTTGGCAATGTCAAAAAATCTTTATCTGGTCAGCTGCCGATCTTCTCGCGAAGCGACTGGTACAAAGTATGTACAGCTTCGTTGTGCTACGAGTGATAATGAATAGTTATTTCGATAAGATATAGTGGAACTAAAAACTTTGAGCCAACTATAAATCAAATAAAGTTACCTGACTGTTGGGTTGCAGAGCTTTCAAGAGAGTATGCAAACGTGTGGGAGGTAGCTTAGGGTGAATATACCACAGAAGTTTTAATAGATGTCTAGTTACATTGTCCCTGGCCAAGCCCGCCAGAAAAAATTCATCAAAAATGACTGTGCAAAACGATTCTCCTGAGAATTCGTCAGCCATGTTGATAATCAGCAGGGATACCTAGTAATAGGAATAAATTCATGGGAATTTTAATGTGCGCCAAGCCAGAACGTTCTTCTCTGTCACTATTGAATAGGATGTAAGGTAGAAAAGTCCCATATTTGCACCTGGCGGCGCTACAACGTTATTCACCGTTTTCTCCATACAACTCTGTATGCATCAACACACCGAACAAGCTACCTCCATCGTGCTTACCTTGAGAGGTTCCCCTCTCTGCAATTCTCGCCATTACGCGATTACAGGTGCAAATATTGGGATTCCACTGGATTTACCAATTACCAAGGTGTGCAAAAAGGGATCTTCGAATGCTCGCTGAGCCTGGCAATTCGGTAGCGTAGCCAGAACGCGCATCAATCCGCGGGCATCGCCTCTGCCTCTTCCTCCGCCCCCACCGCCACCAACGTGCAATGCGTGGTACATTGACAGTACAGCCGCGACTCCCGAAAGTTGAGCGTATGCTTGGCATGCGTCTGGAGGTGGTCCGGAGTGTTCGATAATAGCGATAGCACTTTCTCTTTCGTCTGGTGGAAGCTTTCCATTCAACTGTCTTATCTGGTCGTCAACCATGAGGGACATCAGCGCTGGCAAAAACTTCGTCACAACCTGGCTGTCGAGTTTCGGCTCCTTGAATTCTTGAGAATCGATCATTTGCCAAGCGGATAAACCTAGAGCCAACATTCGCAGGAGTAGAACCAGAACTGCATTGTCACGTGGCAAAGCTTCGCCATTGATAAGGTGGAGAGCTATCTTGATTGCACTGCTCGCTAGAAAGTTTACCGCATATGGGTCACACAGCGTCATACTTAAATCACCAAGTACTTGCTCCTGGCCTCTCTGTGCAAGAACAGGAACAAACAAACAAATTAATAGCCATCCATCAATTGTGAAAAACTTGAACAATCTTAGCTTAACGATCATACCTTCACACTATCGAGAAATCCCTGTAACTCGCGAGACCTCTTGATGTCCACATTTTTTTCTCTGATGCAAGCGTCTAGACACCAAGTAAATTTATGGCAAGGATCAACAGATATTATATCTTGTACCTGAAAGATAGTCGTCATAAATTATCATGAAGGAAATTATTAGATTAATGTTGTACCTCCAGATCGTGTAGTGCCATCAGAAGCTCAGCACGAAGAGTGCAATAATGAATATTTTTTGTTCGCAGGAAAAGGGTCCTCAGAAACTGCAGAACCATGTCATAAAGTTTAACACTGTGCCCTATCATGTGGGCAAGCTTCTGTACTACTTCTCCCTGTCGTCTGACTTTGGGTGAGGGTGAGAAGAAGAGTGCAGTGAGATTACGATGGTCGAATAAAACCTGTTCTTTCTCTATGATGTACCGGCTGAACAACGGTGAGACTTCATCGCCGAATAGACTCTGATTGTCCTTCCATATCTGTCGTTTTACTTCTGTATCGGCATCATTATAAAGCTCCTTCTCCCTGACAAGTACGCGGAGGTATTTGTCATCGATGTGAGGTGTATTTCTCAAAATGCACATCACGACTGGTCTTAGCGCGGCGACTCTTACAGCAGGAAAACTCTTAGCCAATAGGTCCTTGAGCCTTCGATCACCTCCGCCTTTTTCCCCCCTTTCAGCTCCGATTTCAGTTATGCGTTTGACAAGCTTTTCCCTCAGTTCTTCCAAGACTGAGGCATGGAAATCAAGTCTCCTAACGCCGTGAAGGTCTAGTAGTGGTAACATGGGACGCAGAGATGGTAATAAGATCCCATTCTCCAACTAAGGAGTGATAAATCATATGAATATCTAATTTTTTTATAATGCAGTCACTGTAGGAATTACGATGAAAAATTATTACTTGGAATTCTTCAATAGCTTTCAAAGGATCGGTGCAACTTGTCAGAGCATCTCTCAGGAAAACTTGGCCGGGAACACCGAGATCCTCCAAGCCTGTACCATCGGTGATTTTGATCCCACTCATATTTCAGTCGTCACAAATTTAAAGTGTTCATGCGACAACAGATTCATGAAGAAATTGATCAAGAATGTTTCCTTATCAGAGAACCATTAGATTTCATTTGTGCAAAACGTAAAAAATTGTGTTCTGACTTTTCTAGACTCGTCTAAGGTCCATCGTAATTTCCCGTGACAGTACGCTTGGATGCATTCAATGGCCGCAATCGCAACACCAACGAACCGCGTGTGTCGCGCGCATATGTTGCAACCGAGAACCTTATCGAAATTATCCCTTTTTCTCAACTTTAGGTTGAACAAGTACGGTATACAAATGTCATGTCGAAGTTTATACATGGAAACGCATGCAAGTTGAAATTGGTATGGTCAAGATATCCGATGTAATTTCACTGAAAAATAGCTACTGATTCGAAAGTTCATCGAACGCAGAAACAGATTGGACTGAGCGATTGTTGGCTATTGCGGGGTGAAATTCCGTTTAGTCTGGGGTGGTGGCACCCGTCTGCCTTCCTCGATAGGTTATGTTTCCCACTTTCATCGGGCTTCTAGGTAAGCGGGATATTTTACTCTTCTACCAACATTTAACTGAAACCAGAGGTTACGGTGGGGACCCGAATATTTTTGCGACACTTGAATAACCGTATCCAATTTGCCGCGTCAGGCGCAGCATAAACAATGCATACTAACCGCGAATAACATATGATCTAGCACTGATATCGACTCTTGCATAAAATCTTTGCATTTAACTCTGGACTACATGCTACGACTCTCCAGTTATGAATATGATACACATACGTACTCGATAGAATCTACAGGATTAATCATTTCTTTTAGACATTCAATCGTGGTGGGAGGTGCCAAGTATCGCACATTTCTGCTCATTATTCAGAGCAGCCTTCAATCTGCTGGACTTTGACATCGAGGTATCTAATTAAAAAGCAAACTCGTACCAAATCTGCCGAATAGAACGTATGCTGCCTGCTGGCCTGTGCCGTTGCCGACACGTGTTTTCTTAAGAAGTTAGAGCTCCGCTGATACGTTGTACGTTTTCTGTCGCTAGCATCCCGAGCTATCAACCTGTGCTCCTCTTCGCATTCCAGTTTCTTTACCCTTCATCCAACTTCTGCACCTTCATTCAGCATTTCCTGGTACCGTCTCTGGAGCTTCATCATGTCTAGATATTTATTTGGAATACATCCCGGTTTAGCTAGAATTACAGTGACTCAATGATATTACAGGATTTGGAAGAAGCACTCCTTACCGATGGTGGTGCCGAAGGTCGTCTATTACAGGAATTGATTGTCAGATTACTCGAAGGCTGTCTACCGAATGATACCCGTAATGACATCTCCACCTTTAACTATCAGATGTTCCTACGACGACTCTTCAGAAAAAAGTGTCAGGTAATTCAATGGGTACACGAATAATCGAGTAATTTTTCTTTGTGTTTTACCATATTCAGTTAGTATTATTCCGATTCCAGGAATATGGACGAGATAATCCATTTAACACAGATGTAGATTTTGAGCTACTCCCGCTGCGCCAAAAAGTGGAGATTTTACGCGCTCTTTGTGATTTTAGGCTCGACGCCAAAGACGTAGTACGAATTATTGCTCTATAATTATTTTGTCTGACTTATCGCCTGATATACTCATCCTGTGTTTAAACCAAATATTCTTTGACCGGGAATAGGAGCATTCGTTGGACAACTTAGACTCGGACAGCCTACGAGTCGAACCACTAGGTCATGACCGTAAAAATTCTGTGTACTGGTACTTTTACGGCACTCGATTGTACCGGGAAGATTACGTTATCGAAACAGCTTGTGAGGTGTTACCAAAACAGGAAGGGAAGTCTCAGGACAAAAAGGGTAAGAGACGTGGCAGGAATCGAGTGGAGCAGGCGAAAAAAACGCAGGAAGACAATGAACAAGACAGCCTAGTATACGAAAGTACAAGCGGCGAGCTATTACCGACTGATACAGAAACTATCTGGCAGGTAGTCTGCTTCACCCACCAAGACTGGAGTCGTCTAGTGGAAAAATTTAAAAATTCGGTAAAGATATCAATTTGAAAAATTCAAGGCGTTAAAAGTATTAGTCGTTGTACAGGCTTAATGAAAAGAAATTCTCCGCAGGACAACAACTCTGAACAAAAGTTATACCGTACGTTGGCCGAAGACTTTATGCCGGAAATTCCTCGATTATTCGAGCTGAAGGAGAAACATCAGAGACACAGGTTGCTTCAGCAGAACAGTACGAGGGTACTTCGCCGTCGTGAGACTTCCGATCAAGCGGCAGTAGCCATGGTCAGGGGCAAGGCAAAGACTAAAATTAAGGGCACGAAACAAAGTACGACTCGAAGTTCCAAAGGCACCAAGGACGCGGCGGAAGTATCGCCACCTTCCGCAACTGCACCCATTCCCAAAAAGGGAAGGCAGACGAATAATTCTCTAGCATCTGCTGTGGGGCAAATTGTCATCCACACAGAGGACGAATTAGCATGTTTAACAGGAGGAAAGGTCGGAATTCGGTGCGGCGGCGGCGGCGGCGGCGTTACGAGCTATCGCCCTTCACACTACGAATATGGAGTGGAAGAGGAAGAGCGTCAGGTCGGGATGCATAAAGTGTTGGAAAGTCTCAAAGATCATGAGGATGCTTGGCCATTTGTTGACCCAGTCGATGAGGAATATGCCCCCAGGTTGTCATTACCTCTTTCGGTCGATTAACAAATTTTTTCTCTTCATGATTCACTATTACCTGTAGAGAAAAAACTTCTAAACTATTCCTAATCCATGCTCAGATACTACAGTGTCGTACGAAGACCAATGGACCTCACAAAAATGGAGGAGAAACTTGAAGGTGGATCGTACAGAAGTCTGAGCCAGTTCAAACGTGACTTTCGGTTGATCGTCGACAATTGTAGACAGTACAATGGCTCTGACAATGGTTCGTGACACATGGCTCTAGATTTTTTGTTGTTGCATCGTTTCATTTTACCTATAATCATAGTTTGTTATCTTTAAACAGAGTACACTGAAATGGCGGTGAATTTGAAAGAAGTATTTGACCGTGCGGTGGACCGTTATTTGGATTCTGAGCCGTCCAGTGATGAAGAACCTTTGGTTCCAGTACCTCTGCTTCCGGCATCATCCTGTCCACAGTCTTCGTCTATAGCATCACCAAAACCTATTTTTCCGCCACAGAATTTGCGGAAGCGGAACCGCAAGCCTGTAAAGAAAACCCAGCTTACAAAAGCGGATAAGTCAGCGCACGATAAAGACACGAGTTTAGATGTACGGGAGTCTATTCAACGGGAGAAGGACGAGAGCATGGCGTTGATGTTGAAACCAAAAAAAAAAAAAAGAACTGGCAAACACGTGAAATCGTTGAAACGAGACAATGATGACGAGGATCAAATGAATAATAAGAAAGATGATCCTGGCGATCAGACGCACATGATACCAGTGAAGCGAAAAAAGATAACGAACTTGAATTACCTAGAACCAAAAATGAAGAAAACTTTATTTGTAGCAAAACATTCTGACGATCTTGGAGGAAAAAGTAAGAAAAGAGCAAAAGCGCTCGTGGTGAAGCCGAACCCACAACTTGAGGAAAATTTCTCAGAAATTTTGAGGTCGGACAGAAATCGTAATCGACAAAATTCCAAAAAAGAATTGGACAAATCACTCCAAAAAGCCAAGGAAGAGAAATCGAAAATATTGGGCGCCGGCAAGGCTTCTGTTCTGACCTTAAAAGCAAACGGAAAACGGGATACGTTTGAGACGCAATTGGTAAAGGTGAAAAAGAGTCGTAACAGGAAGGAGGAGGTCGTGGACAGAATCGCGCCGTCTTCTTGCAATAAAGGAAAATTTATTAACACGGAACGTCGAAAGCGAAAAAACAGAAGACCGAAGCAGGACGGAGAAAATGATTCGGAATGGGGCGTATCGCATCCATTGACAAAAACTGACGTCCTCTTAAGATCGAGTAAGATTAAAGATGACGCCAAATACAAGAAAATTGTAGCTCGTAACAAAGATTTAGAATCTCTCGACAGCTTGAAAGATATATTAAGCGAAAGACAACGGGAGGAAAAATTGAAAGCTGAGATTGATGGAGCGAAGCAAAAAAAATGTACTAAAAATGACCCAGTGGGCTTGAATTCAAAGAAAATGCTTTCAGACGGTAGCTGCTTGCGCACCGGCAATAAAGTAGATGGGTGTCACTTAAAAACCAAGGACGACGTACAAGAAGAAACTTCAGCTGGCACAAGAAAACCGAAACAAATTCAAGCGAAGCGGTCTAAGGGGTGCAAAAAAGAAGATAGCCCCGAAATCCATGCTCTGAATCAAGCTACCGAGCAGACGTTAAATGTAAATACACATCATTCAATAACATTATAATGATTATAATGAAGATTTTTAATTTTATTGTCATTAAGCTTATCTTGTGAATTGGAAGTGGAGTTTCTTGGATCGCTTATGTTTGTTTAATACCTTTTTCAGGACATCAATAAGTGGCTGGACGACGCACCACGGCTTTCAGAATTCTCGTCAGGCAGCGACTCCCCGGTATTTTATCAGTCAACAAGCAACGTTTCCAAAACAACCACGAAAATTGAGCCGCCCAGAAAACGGCTACATCCTATCAAATTCTTAGGATCTCAAGGACCAACACGTCCAAAGAAAGTTCAGCGAACAATTGATCGTCTACAGCCTGGTAAAAGCAAAGGCAATCTCTTGAAAAAACCTCTGCACTTGTCTGCTGGCATTAGCGGTGATTCGTTAGCCAATCAATCTGTGGCGGATTTTAATAAAGTGAAACGTGATAGTGTTCACGAACCAAAACTCAGCCTAGGCACAGTCCTCAGAAATGCAGATTCAATCAACTTGATTTGCAAAAATCTTGTGTCCTCTCCAAACCACAATATCATGGACGATGACGATGGTGAACGCGTATCGACGTCAATCACTGTCTCAATGCAGCAAGTTACTAGTTCAATTGACAAATCATCATCAAGTAAAGACATTGCGAATGCAAAGCTTGAACCGTCAATGGAACCACCAGATGAAAGTAACAAAGGGATACAAGAGGTTCCAAAACCAAAATCGGCAACACCAAATCTCAGTGCTTGGTTCAAGGCTTTCGGTGCTCCAAAGTCAAAGAAAAAGGAAGACGACACGGAAGAAAGTGTTAACACGGACATTAAGAAAGAAGTTGAGAGTGAAGTGGCGGAATCTAGGGGCATCAGACAAAGACGAATTAGCACGGGAGGCAGCAGTGTGAGTGAGTCCGTGTCTAGTTTTTCGCAAGAATCACCACCGGGACACTCCCCACAAAATCAGACTCCGCATACCCCCAATGAGACTCCGGTCAGAGGTGCAGGCTTTTACCAAGATGCTTTGTCCTCTGGCAGCAGCCCCTACAATAGTCCCTATTATGCAACTCCACCGAGGTATAGTGCTCAGCTGCCGCCAACTCCTTCACCTCAAAATAATCCGACATCTCCGGTCTATCCCGCTACAGCTCCCTACGACCATACACCAGCATTGTATCCTCAAACAACCTCGCAGTCTTTACAGCAAGTGTACCCTAATCATTCTCCGATACAAGGGTCGGTAGAATCTTGTCGCCAGTCCTCACCTTCTGCATATTCTCAAAGATCGCCGCAAACTCAGCCATTTCTGCAGTCGTTACCACCTCCGGTACAAAATACAGTCACTTCCTATTCTCATCACTCACCCCAACCAACGCAACAGCCCTATCCGCAAAGTTCTTCTGAACCACCAGCTAATTATTCTCAGACGTCACCTCAGTCGGCGGCCAATTACTCCCAGTCCTCACAGCAACAGCCCGCGACTCAGAATTACTCCCAACCTTCACCCCAGCCACCTGCGAACTACTCTCAACCTTCTCCACAGCCAACAAATTATACTCAGCCTTCCCCACAGACGCCAGCGGATTATTCCCAACCTTCACCCCAACAGCCTCAGACCTACTCACAAAATTCTCCACAGACGCCAACGAATTATTCCCAACCTTCGCCGCAACAACCTCAGACATACTCGCCAAATTCCCCACAGACGTCAGCAAATTATTCCCAACTTTCGCCCCAACAACCACAGACTTACTCGCAAAATTCTCCACAGACGCCAACGAATTATTCACAACCTTCGCCCCAACAACCTCAGAGTTACTCGCAAAATTCTCCACAGCCAGTGCAGACCTACTCACAACCCTCGCCTCAATCTCAGGCAAATTATACACAGCCTTCCACCCAAAAACCACCGAATTACTCCCAATCTTCTTCTCAACCACAACCACCCCCCCAGTATTCTCAGCCTTCCCCCCAGCCACCGCCAAGTTACTCTCAACCATCTCCTCAGCAAACTTCCAGCCACTCGCAGCCGCAACAACTGCCCAGCTATTCGCAATCATCACCGCAACAGTTACCCAGTTATTCCCAATCATCGCCTCAACAGCCTCCAAATTATTCGCACCCATCACCACAGCAAACAGTAGCACAAAATTTCTTACAAACCTCGCCGCAACGCGGGACTGGATATTCGCGACCATCACCCCAGCAATTGGCAAGCTATTCGCAATCATCTCCGCAGCAGGCGTGCAACTATTCACAAACTGCGACGTCCCAAAACTCAAGCTATCCACAGAGTGCAGCTACCTCCTTTACGCAAGTTTTCCCAAGGAGTCCGTCATGCCCTCAGAATGAAACGCAGGCCTCTTATGTGCAGTCGTCCCCTGCTACGAATTTGGTCAGCAAAACTGATCAGAGAGTGGAATATCAAAAAACACGGGAAGTGAAATCCACGGCAGTAGAACAGCAACCGACTTTTGGTAGTGGAATCGAAGAACAGAGGATTAATCAGCAAGTATTTCAGCCAAGTGATCAATTTTCGGTAGTTTCTTACACTAATAATTATCAACCCATAAACTTTGAGAGAAACATTACTCCAAATCTTCTCTCCCATCAACCAGCTACAAGAATTCCAGATCAACAACATCACGAGCGACATCCTTTTCCAAGCCCCAATGATGAACAGAACATTCAGAAGCATGTGCAACCGACTCAGCAGCGCACCTTTGGATGTAAAGTAACTGCTCCCACAGAGCAGCCACAGATAGCTCGTGATCGATCACAGCTTCTGAACTTTCAACAAAATCTGGCTGGTCATGAGACCCTCTATCAAACCCCAGCTGGATTCCAAGTTCCTCCGTATTCAATGCCAAATGCAGGTTGCAGACCCGTCTACCCTAGTCCACATTATTTCGATGCAAGTGGCAAACCCGTAAACAATATTAGCAGTAGTGGAAATCTAGGACCTACTAAGAAACGAACTTATAATGAACAGTCTGACGAGCCACGTAATTTCTCTCAAGAAACACCCCGTGTACAAGAGCAGTTTGGATTTGAAGCGATGATGGCATTGTCTCAGCCAGAACCAGTACCTGGAAGCCAGTTTGATGGAAATTTTAGTTCCCTCGTAGATTCGATAACTTCTAATTCTACCTTTACACGACTAGGTTTAGGACTCATTGGCAGACCAACTGGGAAGGAACAACAGCAACTTTTGAATATTCCCAGACCACAAGCAAAATCTGATCATCTGGTCTATTCAAGAAACACTGTGTCCAGTCCAGACATTGAGTTAAGTTTGCTGCAGAGCTTAAATACATCAAAAACCCCAGGAATTGAGTCAGTTATGCGCAAGACTACTGACAAGGAGGCTGCTTCCTATGAGCAGGTCGTTCCACCACCTGCTCCTCCACACAAACCGAAAAAGACTCGCAGGACTAAGCAGCAGCAGCAGCAGCAGCAGCACCAACAACAACAACAACAACAACAACAACAACAGCAACAGCAACAACAACGACAACAACAACAGCAGCAACAGCAACAACAACATGAACATGAACAACAGCAGCAGCAGCATCGGGCCCACCAGCACCAGCATCAAAACACAGCTTTGGTTGCAGGACGTATCGATCAACAGAGTGCACACGAAATTCCTGCCTTTCATCAATATACTGCTGGGGGTGCTGATCCAATGACTTTGAAGAATTCTTCAGCTGTTACTCCTGGTGGCAGTGCATTCAATTTTGCAACATCAAGTGGTTCGACAAACGCCGCCCCTTTTTATGACAAAGAGGCGGCAGCGGCTGCCATTGCTTTTCTTGACGAATTCCGAGGTCCTAATAGTTACTACACAATGGCATTACGACAGCAGCAGCAGCAACAACAACCACAACAACAGAAACAACAACAAAATCTGTTGCTCCAACAACAACAGCAGCAGCAGCAGCAGCAACAGCAACAGCAACAGCAACAGCAACAGCAACAGCAACAGCAACAGCAAGGACACCACCACCACCACCACCACCAGCAACAACAACAACAACAGCAACAGCAACAGCAACAGCAACAGCAACAGCAACAGCAACAGCAACAACAGCAACAACAACAACACCAACAACGACAACAACAACAACACCAGCAGCAGCAGCAGCAGCAGCAGCAACAACCACAACAACTCCAACAGCAGCAGCAAGTGTCAAGTTCTGCCGTAGAATCAGCATCCGTGAACTCTAGCAAAGTTGTGAGTGATTCCCGTGATTATCCACCGCCAAATCCATTTTTACACCCGCAACGACCAACAGCTTATGGACACCCGGTTGGAGCCTACGTTACGCCACACACGACAAATTTAGGTGTCGATCCTGCTGCCTATCAGCAATATATTCATTCTTTTTATGCATTACCGCCACCACCCCATCATCATAGGCCGTCCTGGCTCTAGCCTTTGGAATTTAGAACAAGTCAAATGCTACGTTCTTTCTAGAAGCAATAGCAGTTAGACTACGGATCATGGATGAGCTTATGTAATTTTTAGTGGTTTGCGATATGACTTGCTTCAGGCAAAGTGCGAGGTCAATGATTTCGTCAAATTGATAGACTTGCTGCAAGCTTGAGTTGAAGATTTGGATCTAATTCGTTATCAGTATTTTCTTAGTGCTTTTTCGAATTACGATTCACATTACCACCATGACCATGAGTTTTCATACTTATATCGTTATATTCCTGATTATTTAGGCGCAACTATTTTTTTACCTATTAGACATTGCTGTTTTACTACTCCGGCTTTATGTTCATCTCACAAACCACGTTACCTCTTCGCTTTCACTATTGTAGACGTAGTTTGAGACAAACACTCAGATAGTCAGCATGTCAGCATGTCCAGCAGCATTTTCTACATTTTAGCCACTCTCAGATTTCTACCTTACACATCATTTATGAATATAATCAATACTATATCATAAGTACATAGATATATCATGCTGTACCTATATGCATACGGTGCATATAATGTTGAATCCTCAAGTACGTAAATATTACACATAATAGATATAGAATAACATGTATAGGTACGTACATAGTTGGAGTAAGATATCTGTACTATATTGTAGAAACTTACCGAATGTTACACCAATAGTGTGTACGTTGACTCTTTTGAGCTACATTACTGTTGTATATAGTACATATCCATTGGTGATAATCATCATCTGTAATTTCATCTGTTCAATACAAATAATTAATGTAAATTGTAAATAAAAAATAAGTATCATCTAAATGTTTGTTGGAGTAAAGATAACCAAGCGTACTGTGTATACTCGATGAATATCACTGTGGTGATATGGATATTATATCATAAGTAGTATATCGAGGAAGTGATTGAGATGATATGTTGTATCAATGATCAATATCGTTGTATTGATCGGTTACGTCAGGCACATGTCGATACACTGTCAATCTTCTGTCAATACAAATGATCATACGAATGTAACATTTAGGTATATCATAAATGAACGTGTAAACGCTAATTAGAAATTAAATCACGTTTTTTGTTATGAAAGATCAAGTGACCATTACCATCCGTTACTTACCGATATTCTGTACGAGTGCGATGCGTTCTCCTGAAAGTACGCAAACCGCATATCCAAGATACAAATATTTTGGTGGTTTTATACCAACGAGCATGTGCATTCATTGAACTCATTTTAAGTGGTACAGAACAGAGAAAGAAATTAGCGGTTTCTAAAATCTATTAACGATGGAAGATGCTGTGCCGACAACAGAGTTATCAACGAAGATAGTGCCTATAAACAAAGACGCCGTGCATCACATTTGCTCTGGACAGGTTAGCCCGCCAACGAATTAATGCAATTCAAGACCGAGAATCACAATGAACATCGTTTAAATTTTCAGGTCGTCCTAGATTTAGCAACTGCGGTGAAGGAATTAGTGGAAAATAGCCTTGATAGTGGTGCTACTTTAATTGAAGTTAAATTGACAGATCATGGCCGTACTTGCGTCAGTGTTAGCGACAACGGGTCCGGCGTTGCTGAAGAAGATTTTGAGGGTGTAGGTAAGAAACTTTACGTGTTATTTGAACTAGATCGAATAAAATTGAGGACAGTCTCTAGCCTGTATCTGTTTCAAATAGCATTGAAACATCATACGTCAAAACTACGGTCTTTCTCGGATCTGACTGACGTTGGAACTTTTGGATTCAGAGGTGAAGCTCTAAGTTCTCTCAGCTCATTGTCGGATCTAAGCATGATTACACGACACAGAAGCAGGGAGTATGCTTATAAGCTGGAGTTCGATAGAAATGGATCTTTAAAAGCCAAGGGGCTCTGTGCTAGAGATGTGGGAACAACTGTCCATGTCAAAAACCTTTTTAGAAGCCTTCCTGTGAGAGCCAAAGAGTTTCAGAGAAACTTTAAAAGAGAATTCACCAAAGCAATTCAGGTCTTGTACGGATACTGTCTGGTATCTACAAATATTAGGATAACATGCACCAATACAGTTTCAGGGAAACAGTCAACTCCCATTGTCCTAACTTTGGGTGCTGCCAGTGTTAGAGATAATATATTATCTGTGTTTGGCAAAAAGGCACTTGACGGACTAATACCTGTTAACCAGATACCTCCAGATGATTCCGTACTCCAAGAATATGGCCTGTCTTCAAATGATGCAGAAGGCATTCACTCGAACATTAAATGGGAATGCTATGTTTCGAGCTGCGCGCATTTTATGGGAAGATCCTCTCCTGACAGACAGTTTTTTTACGTAAATAGTCGTCCCTGTGATCCTGTAAAGATCGCAAGGCTCATCGGTCATGTTTATCACAAGTATAATGCCAAACAATATCCGTTTGTGTTTCTGAATTTGATTCTTGATAGAAATTGTACCGATGTTAATGTCACCCCGGATAAACGGACGATATTTTTGATTCAAGAATCACACATCCTAGCTTCTCTTAAATCGAGTCTCATACAAACGTGGGAAAAAACACTGGGAAGTTTGACAGCTACAAAATTAGACGAAACACACTTTTCATTCAAGGGAAGTGCCTCACCGACCACACATGTACACCCACCTGCCAAAAGGCAGCAAATTGCCCCAGGGAAAGTAGAGCAGGATGATCTGGAACAAACGGAAGGCCTTTCGTCGAACATTACAGAAGCCATAATAAATAAGGGGGGTCTACCAGGATTCGGACAGTCAACAAAATCAACCACTTTAAAAATGGTAGTGAATCTCGATTCGATAAGGCAAGCAATTCGGGCACGTAAGGTAGAAGAAGGAACAGTTAAGGATATAAAAGACCAGAATCGCACTAAGAAAGTAAGATTCAGGACCAAGATAGCACCAAACCTTGGGAAAGATGCAGAGCAAGAATTACGTAAAGAGCTGACCACGGATTCCTTCGATAAGGTTTAATCAATTATATCGCATTACCGGTCTCAATCTTGAAATTGAGACAAAGTACCGTAGTCGTTCATTCGTTATACTTGTTTCTAGGGTATCTGATTTGTGAGTACAGATGGAGATTGTGGGGCAATTCAACCTCGGATTCATAATTGCGCGGTATGAGGACGACTTGTTCATCGTGGATCAACATGCCAGCGATGAAAAATACCGCTTCGAAAAATTGCAAGGCGAAACCAAGCTCCACACTCAACAGCTGATTGTTCCCCGGCGGCTAAATCTTTCCTCGCTCAATGAAACTATACTAATGTCAAATCAACCGACTTTCATCGACAACGGATTCACCTTTAATATCAACGAGCAATGTAAATCAAGCCCGTATTTATGAAAAGTGTATTGATTTGTACTTAACATCGTTCCGTGTAACCATTGGTTCTTTTGCATCGCTTTAGGTGAGCCTGGGCATCGGGTGGAATTAACAGGGATCCCAGTAAGTGGGAATTGGCAGTTTGGCCAAGAAGACATCGAGGAATTGATATTTTTAATCAGTGAAGGTAGAAGTGAATATACCGTCGATTACAGCAACGGTATACTTCGCCCGAGTAGAGTACGACAGATGCTCGCTTCGCGAGCTTGTCGTGGAGCAGTGATGGTCGGGAAGGCTCTGAACGGCACGGAGATGCGTCGTCTTCTGCTGCAAATGGGTCAGATAAAGAATCCTTGGAGTTGTCCACATGGGAGACCTACCATCAGACATTTGTTATGCCTGTCGCTTCTCTCTCACTGATCCCACTTGTTACGTTACGACTATTTTCATTTTCCTATGGCCTTCGAGCAGCGTGTATCGGCACAGGATGCATCGGCAGGCTGATTAGTGAACTTTGCTTGATAACCACAGATGTTGGAACATGTTGTAAAATAAACCATTTCTTTAGTAAATCAATTATACATTGTCTCTAATACATACCACGTACTAGCAGTTTTATTATTTTTTTATTTTTTTTTTCATTAAGAGAATAAATTAATCTAACTTGAACGTTCCACGAAGGCATCGGCTAATTATTAGCGGATCGCGGCATGTTTTTTTTCTGCGTAACGTTCCAGTTTACTTTGCATCTATAAAATTATTTCAAGAGTGACACGTTACCATAGGCATGTGCAAATAAGTAGTTATCAGGAGGATTTTAGTATCCTGAATTGATTATACTATGTAACATCAATAAATTTCTTTTTCGTAATTTTTGAATTATATTGTATTACGCTACGTAAAGATAACATTGATTTATAAAGCTATTACGAACGTATGGTGTCACAAGCATCGTGGATCAAATAATTTTGCACAGTTAGTATGACGATCGTTCCCATCTGAAAACTCGATAACGAATAAACCCTCATTGATAAACACATTCATTTAACCACTTTTGTGCCGTGATATCATGTTAGGAACAGAAGGGCATTAAGAAATTCTGTACCACGAGCTGGTCACAAATAGTGTTGGTCTTCACCGGCATTTGGGTCTCTTCGGGGTTTTTATTGTGAAAAGAACAAGTATAGTAACCGCTGTTATTAATGTATAGGATTGTTCAATACGTGAACGACGAGAATGAAACACATCACAAGACTATTTTGCAGAATTCTTCTACAGCTTTGTACAACATTGACGACAAGAAAAAAAAGGCAACGAATTTTCTTCTATCGCAAGCTGGAAAAATTTGCCGGGAAGACATATGGCGGACAAATGCTTTCAGCAACAAATGAACGAGAAATTGCTTTTGTTTTCATGGTTCATGTAAAAATCGTGATCAAAAAATTGTACGATCATTGGAACTAGGGGATTCGGTAATGTTCCGCATCCTGTATCGTAATGATGATTTTTCATGGCAAAAGTATTATTGTTCGATAACCTTGATTCTAATTGTATGCCATACTGAATAGTACGAAGATAAAAGATCTTTGGATATGACAAGTTTATACCTATGTGAAGGTATGCAGTATAATCAAGCGCCAGGTAACCCAAGCGATCTCGGTCTGAATTCTCCGATCAAAACCGAAACAATATGGATAGGTATTGCAATCGGTACACTACATCACGTGATCCTCAGAAGATGTTGATCCAGATCGTCGGTTGGTCAGCTTCCTCGATCCAGCCGGGGTTGCGGGCGTTGGTTCGTCATGAAAAAGTGGATTCTTAACTTCCATTTCGCCGGTCTTTGATAAACAGAGTACATTTAAATGAGATTACATAATTTTGATATGAACTTATTATATCCGTTGTCTTACATCTGCCCACAGTACACGTATACGGTGTACCGCGCTGCAGATCTAAAAGCTAAAGGTGAGAATATGATTGGAATTGTGAAATACCAGGACAGGTAAGAGACAAGGGACAAGAGGCAACAAGAGAGAGATCACGTCGGATATCTGCGTAATGTACGTAAGCCTTGGTGTCCGTGATAGATAACAATGAGCTACTCACCTGGCGTGCGGATGGTATAGGGCTAGAGTATAGTTACGTACCGGGGCAAGCCCAGGGCACTCGTACACGGTGTAATCACCCTCCTCATTCTCCTCGTCGCTTTCTGCCTCGGAAACGGAACCAGGATCACGTCCCGTTGCGGTTCGACTGCAAGGGAATGTTCATGTTCAAACGATATTACCAATCAATCGGTATACGCAGCTCTGATTTATTTCAACTCGATGGCGCAGCTTCCGAACATCGTACCTTTCCATAGCTATGATCTGTTGCTTTTGATGCTGATAGTGATACATCTGCGCGGATTGAGCAAGTCTTCGATCCCCCGATGGCGAAGAGTCCTTGTTGGGTCCTGTCACCCCATACGCTGGGTACTCGACATCAGCAGCCGCCTTGACCCCACGCTGTATTCTAATTAACATTATCACCGATTGGTCGCCTTGCGTCGATCCAATGATATTACAAGTATTATTATTTGTATGTATACCTGCACCAGGTGAGACTGATGAGTACCAGGACAAACATCGCTGCAGCACTGCATCCAGCGACGACGGCTTGAATTTGGCCAGTAAAATTATCGCTATCATGTATAACTAATACGGTAGGTATACCTATTACACGCCTATGTGACGTCCAACATACATAGGTATATGACTATCATGCGTATATATGGGCTTACCGACAAAATAGATATCGTTCCGAATTTTTCGATCAAAGGACTGTAGTAGAGGGCCATGGTTGCCCGCGCGACGTTGGACCGGACCCAATTGATCGATGAGTCGATCAGCGTCGTCATTGTCAATGCTGCTGTCGCGGTCGTCCAAGTTCACCGGCTCCTGCGACGAGTGCTGGCGAGATCGAACTACTCGGAATTCTTCGAACCCGACCGGTTGCACGACGTCTTCGTTCTTCGTCCGAAGAACCCGCTCAGGGATCTCCACTTTGTTCAGTGGATCTGCTTCGTATGCGTCTGTAAGAACTATGTGTATGTACGATTATACCGACATTATACTATGTATTGGTGTACCATGTATTAGATTAGCGAAAATATACTGACGCGTGGAAACCGGAGTTTCCTCATAGTAGCGGGGATCGTCCGGTTTTATAAACGGCCCCTGCGCCATGGCCCCGAAGTCTAGGAACGTATAAGTGAAGTCCGGGACCGTTTTCGCGCGCTCGTTGGTTGGACGTGGGTACCCTAGCTTTGGGTCAGAAAGAGTCAAGTATGGGAGCGGGGCTTCCTTCATTCCATGCTCGGGAATGCTCTCGCGGCGAGGATGATATTCCTGGAGACGCTGCGGAGAAATGGCCCCGGCGCTTGGCGCGTTGTAACCGGGACGGTTAATTTCGTGACTCGGAGAGCCGCGATCCAGATGATAAATATCTCTGGGGCTGTCCCGCCCAGTTGCAACAAACTCCTGCAAGACCTTGTTAGCGTCAAGGTTATCTTCAGCCACTAGACCGACCCGCTGCGCAAGATGGTCATTGCTAAGGTGCCCCTTCTGTCTTGAAAGGAAGTGTGCCATGTTCGATCTCTTAACAAGGGTGGCTAGGTACCGGCGAACCGTATCCGAATCCCTAATGGTTCCCAGGCGATGCTGTAACAGGCTGTAAAGGGCATTTTGATTACCCAAGTTGAACAACCTTGCCAGCTGCTCCAAGTGCACGTCTTCCGGCCGGGAACCAGGTGGAAGATCTGGAACAGACGTGAGCGGAGTTAAGATAAAAACTTCGACAAACGAACAAAAATAAAAAGAAATCACAAAATAATTAAAAATCAACTGAAGAACACACACCAGCGGTGCCCGTAGTCCCACCAGACAATCCACGGCGTTGTCTGTGATATATGTATATTTTTCGTTTCTCACAATCAGCCGTATGCATACATATGCATACGATTCACCAAATGAAATTCTGCTGTGTACTTACATCGTTCACTGACCGGCAATAACCGTATCCCAGACCATGTTTTTTTGCGGTACTTATGTCCTACCCGTGTAGGATGTGTGTGTTCAATCACCATAGGGGCTATAGAATATAACTCACCTATAAAGTAGCGAGGGTCCTGGGTAGCAAATATAGAGATGAGACTGAGCGAAACGAGGAACGCGCACGGGTAAAACCTGCAAGGCATCCTCGTCGCTTCCTTATCTCACGGCACAGCTGACGATAGCGATTCTCTACAGCCGAAGAATTGCTCTTTCCATATGCAAGGTGTCATTCATGAAGTCCTCCAAGTATTGTATCCGAGTTTGCGCCTTCGCGTTCTACACTAATCAATATTTTTACTATCCTATTCTTCCCTTCCCAAAGTTTCGCTACGCCGCTACCAGCCCACTGATATGTTATATCAGTGTACCAGCCCGACCATGCCCACAGACTAACATTAGTATACGTACCGAGATACGTAGACTTGTAGGTAAACTAGTCGTTATATGCACAACATACGTTTCATAGTAATGCATCAAGTTGTTCGCGGGTTTTCATCAATAGCCGCGTCCAAAGCCAGGAAATACGGTAAGATGCCACAGAGCGTCCGCACGAAGCATCATTTCAATCGGTTGCATTCAAATGATCTATTACAAAAATCACAACAAAGCATGCTCAATATCAACGAATTCAAGTCTGAATCGTTGAATGAATATCAATGATATCAATAGCTTATCGATGAACGTGAGGACACGTGGGGGAGACGCTGGCGGACGACCACGGATGACCACGCGCGGATGGCATCTGATAGATCTGTTATTGATATGGAAATAAATGCAAATCAAACTAACATCGCGGAGCGCTACCTATTGATATACTGATATCATCTGTAATTGCTTCTGCAGTAATTCTGTTACCGACGCGCTACGTAGCGCTGTTTATCTGCAACCATCGTAATGTCATAAAATTGTATACATTATATTTAGCAGTGTTTGATAATGACTTATTTCGAATGATCGAGATTCTACTAGAAACACTAACGATAAATTGTTATACACGTTGTATAGGAAAAACGATTGCTTTAATATTTACAGCGATGCCGACATTGTGACCAAGCCAAAACGAATGTGGGAAGCCTACCCTCCAAGGGAAGATCCTGATCTTCAATCAACGCCTGAGTTAACGATGATATCACAATCGATGAAATTTTCAAATAACTGTTATTTTCGTGTTAACGGTTATGATAAGTTGTTACGTCGGAACTGCATGAACTTGTTACCATTACGCCACAGTATTAATAATTTCTCGGCTTGGTATCCTCGAGGAAGCGGAAGTTAAACCTCGATAAGAAATGTTCTCACACCATGAGAGCCTGCGCGATAATTCAGTGGGCACGTATTCATGAATATGAACATTCCCTCAACATTTCTCAGAGACAAGGCATGATTGCACAAGAGTGTCTGCTCATTTATTGAGTTTACCTATTTCATTTTTCAAATCAGTACGGCGCCATGGGGTATTTCAATCATGGAAGAAAGGAAGGTTTTCCATCGCAGTATCCTGGCGAAAAATCCCCTGTAACCATCGATGTCCTTGAAGCTGGTCTTATTCTGGCATTCGTTATCGTTGCCACCGCCTTCTTCGTTATCATTTTAGGCTTCAGCCTGAAGAGGGTATGTACATCAGATTTACTCATTGTAATTTAAAACGATATTGTCCGATTGTACAATTATTTGTATCAATTCAGAGCATCAATGCCTTCTTCAAAGTTTTTGCCAGTCTCACAATCGGATGCTGTTTAATGCGTGAGTGAATTATAATTTGCTACTGTAATTACTCAATAGCGAGGTATCATGTCCTATGATTGCCAAACCGATTATATGCATACATGCACAGGTATAGTATGCAGGCTGATGTTATGATTTATTTCAAATTCTAGTCGGAAATTTTGGGCAAGAATGGGAAGTGGGTAGTGTGGTAACCAGAACCCCATATCGCGCTGGAAGTCCGCATCAGATAAATGCGAGCATCGGCATAAAGTTGGGCTTGCGTTCGATAAATATCACGTTGGATGGTATAATGTTTAGCACTATATTCTGCACTATGAAAATTATGAAAGCAATGATAACGACATTGGTAATTCCAGGACACGTTGACACGGGCTCTCCTCTCGAAAATGAAACGATCAATTACAACGAAAGATTCTCATGGACGTGGGATCAGGGACGGCTTGGATTTGGCCCATACGGTTAATATAGTGCTATAAACTCAGCGATCGTGCCATGGGTCAAACTAATAAAGATTATTACTTGCATTCTCAGCTGGCCTGTTGCAACGAACTTTTCGGGAGGCTCAACGAAAGGGTGTTCCGATTCCAATTCTTTCTATTGTTGAGTACTTGGTCGTTGATGGGGAAGGTCTGCGATATGGCAGATTTTATCGGACAGCTGGGTGGTACACGCATATTCTGTTGTGGTGAGCCAAACCGAATGATTCTCTTTGTTCTTCTTCATTGTCGTCCGTTCATACAGTATAACTGACACTCAAGTTTTCTATCACCTGTCGCTCTCAATAGGACCGCCTTCACTACCTGGCTTTTAGCAAACATATTTTTGATCAGCGTTGGACGCTATGCAGCATATTTTCTTGGTCTGACTGGCCTTTTACAGATCTTGGCCTGCATCGTCTGGGCTTCTGTTCGTAATCCCTATCCGCTTAGTATCCCCTTTGAACATGGTACAATAACTCCAACTTATGGGTCTCATTTCCGGATGGCACTTGTTTGCGGTAACGTCCTATGAAAAATTAATTTTAATTAAAGTTGGAAAAACAACCCTCGAGCGCAACTATACTTATTGCATAATTTTTATTAATCTTACAATTGTTGCCGAATAAAAATAGGTATCGCATGCCTATTACTCGCTGTGACAATCGTCATAATGGATCTCAGATTTCCTGATGAATTATCCAGTTTTCTCGGGTTGGATCCCATCTCTGACTACGACGAGTATGTACTCAGTAAGTATTCGTGTTAATTGTGTTCCTTTCTCAGTTTCGCGCGCAACGGTTTGGTAATTATCAATTTTTGTTCTTCGAACATTAGACCAGAGTCAAATCGAAGTCCTGAGGAGAAAGAATGGAATGCCGTCAAATTTAATGGAGATGCGGTCACTCCCTGAGGAAGTCGATCAATCTTCGGTTCAATCATCGCATAAGGATCCCACCATGGTAAGTAGATAGTTGATGACGATAGTCGAAGATGAAAAAATAGATAACAAGTAAGGTGAGGTAACAGAAATAAGCTAACATATCATTACCAATTTTTCAGACAGTTTTGAAGAGACGCTCCTCCGCTACCAAGGCACAGAAAGCTTTGTTCAGATTGCCGTTACCGGTTACCCCCGCAATTGATGAATCGGCAGATGACGATTTCCCAATTTACGAAAATCGCTACATCGCACAGCCAGGGTAATCAAAAATATTCTACTACACGCAAATCTCCACGCATGTGTTGGAACGTTTTGATTTTACTTGAGATTACCAAATTCATTCATTTCAGTGCGTCAGACATCACGCAAAGATCGATAGTAACTCACAGTCGGGAGAAACTTTGTCCGCCGCTGCCGAAAAAAACCAAGAACCTACAGAACAGGAAAAATTGAGTAGCGAACTGTTCGGTGGGTCAACTTCCATTATTTTAACATGTGTATGATATTAACGTTCTTCGAAAATAAACTTAAAATTTACCATTGGGATGTACATTTTATTTTGTAGAAGTTTATTTCACATAACGAATCCACTTCGATCCGTAATTACAGATGATCATTAGTTATAATTGACATCTGATCAATGGGTGAAAATTAGTCTTACAATTAAATCTAAGAAAGTGTGTGAAGATGTGTGATTAATTCTCGGATTCTACACTATCTTTATTCTCGGAGTACTCTGAACCACCACGATTCTTTTCATCCGACTTTGACTCTTTCTCCGATCTCTTTTCTTTGCTAGATTTTTTATCGCTCTTTTCCCTCTCGCTTTTTTCCGGCTTGTCTCCGTCATTCTTTTTCCCATTGTTGTCCAACTTGTCCTTGCTACGACGTTCCTTGTCCTTGTCCTTCTCCTTGTTTTTTTCCGAGTATTTTGATTTGGCGGAACGAGATTTCGACTTGGACCTAGATTTCCTACATCTGGACTTGGATCTTTTACTACGAGATGGTGAGCGGCTCCTCCTTCGTCCCGGTGACTTCTTCTTGCGATCTTTAGACCTGCTCCTACTTCTTCGAGTTTTTGAATGAGATCTTCTAGATTTTGATTTAGACCTATGGCGTCCTCTAGAACTGCTTCTTCTGCGAGATGGAGATTTTTTCTTACGATCTCGGGAGCGTGAACGCTTTGACTTTGACCTCGATCTACGACGATGACGAGAACGAGAACGTCGATGCCTAGACCTAGATCTCTTGCGAGATCTGGATCGCCTGCTTCTACCCTTAGACCTGGATCTGGATCTGCGACTTCGTGAGCTACTTCGACTGCGCTTATCCTTGGAAAGCATTCCAATCATAGGATCTATGGCAGCAGATATCAAGTTATGTGCTTCCTTCACCCTGGACATAGCTTCTTCGATTTCCTTCTGAGCAGCCTCGTTGCTTTTGGCCTCAGGCTTAGCGATAGACTGAGTAGAGTGATAAATTTTAATTGGTTTATCTGCTAGTGGCTGGCCGTTTAGCTGGAGTGCAGGGACGACGGATGCTTGTTCAGAAAGTTCGACGAGGGCGTAATGTTCCGTGTCTGAATCTCTCGTGCAAATCCTCAGATATTTGATTTCGATATTTTTTTGAGCAAAGAAGTCTAGCAACTGATCTGTTGAAACAGAAGCCTCGAGATTTGCAATTACCAAAGTTCGGCGGATCTCCTCAATTCTTCTACTATCCAAGTGCCCTGGTAGGTGTGGATACGACGGCAGGCCGTTGGTCTCCAACTTTGGATCCATCGTGGTTATCACATGGTTAGGTGGTAGTCCTTCGATCGCATTAACCACATTGGCAGGGAGCTTTGGCTCGGAAGGATACAAGCCTGGTACAACCGTACCGTTATTTGTCAATTCAAGAGCCCTCTGCTCATCGGGAATGTCTCCATTCTGATAGGGGATTACAATGAGAGCACGGTCAATGAATACTGTATTGGTCATGTGCTGGGCGACAGCAATACTCCCTTGCTCGTGGAATTTTATGTAACATATTCTAGACTGAACTGGAACGGCGACGTCCCTTATCGTTGGATACAACCTGATATCTTCGATTTTTCCAAGATACCCGAATAATGTTTGCATCTGGTCCTTGGTTGCTTGCGGTGCGATATTGGTGACTTGCACCACTTTCGTTGACCCAACAGCCATATCCTCGGTATTTCTGAACCTGACTTCGATATCCGGTTGGTTTTTATAGTTTCCACATCGGAGTATTGGTCAGGTTAACAACTGCATCGTAACAAACCCGAAATCGTCCTATTTTCGCTCGCGCTTACAATACTTTTATAGCCTTTTTACCTACGATGCTTGGACTTTCACGCTTCTGCAACGCCGAGCAACAGCGAACGGACGCACATTAGTGAAACATGGAGTACGAACGCCTCGGCAATGTTCGAGATTCGAGAGTTCGACCTCCATGGTTCGACCCCTACCATCCTACTCTTCTGGATTTGTTTAATAATAATATGCTCTAAGATGACATAACCCATTCGTCTAAAAGTAAACAAAGCAGTTCGTTGTCAAGATGTTCGTATACTTGAGCAAGAAAATCGCCATCCCGAACAATTTCGGTTAAACTGTATGGCCTGGAACCAACAGCAGGGTTTCATAGCTGTCGGTGGTGAAGATGGTCTCCTGAAGGTCCTGAGAGTAGATTCTAGTTCGAATGGCACGACGTCAAAGAGCCAGGGCTTAGCAGCAGCAAGTAATTTGAGCATGAATCAAACTTTAGAAGGTCACAATGGTCATGTTCAAGTTGTCACATGGAATGAAGAACACCAAAAGTTGACATCAAGCGATCAGCATGGGGTTATAATAGTTTGGATGTTGTACAAGGGCTCTTGGTATGAGGAAATGATAAACAATCGTAACAAATCAGTTGTCAGAGGAATGGCGTGGAGTTCCGATGGGCAAAAAATTTGCATTGTATATGAGGACGGTGCTGTCATTGTTGGGTCTGTGGATGGAAATAGGATATGGGGAAGGGAGCTAAAAAATACTCTACTCACTGGAGTGCAATGGTCGCCTGATGGCAAGCTTTTGCTCTTCAGCGTGAAAAGTGGAGAAGTTCATCTTTATGATAACCAAGGGATATTCCTAATGAAGCTGAACATGCTGCCACTGAATTCTGGCAAACCACAAACAGTTGTTGCCCTGCATTGGTACGACGGGAAAAATGGGTCCATTGCTCTTGATGCACCAGCATTAGCAGTGTTCTACCAAAGTGGGAAGATTCAGTTGATGACAAGCGAGAATGATGACACTCCAGTCGTAATTGAAACAGGTATGAATGTAGTTTGGGGTTGCTGGAATAGTTACGGATCTCTGATAGCTGTCACGGGCATAGTGCCACTTGTCGTCAATGGAGAAACTCGGGACTCGAATGTAATCCAGTTTTATAGCCCCTTTGGAGACCATGTCAAAACGCTGAAAATCCCTGGAAGAGAAGTAACCTCATGTACATGGGAAGGTGGATCGCTACGTGTCGCTTTATCAATAGATTCACATATTTACTTTGCTAATATCCGCCCAGACTACAAATGGACCTATTTCAGCAACACGGTGGTATTCGCGAGTGAAAAAATCGGAAGAGACGGAACATGCGTGACATTTTGGAATGCTAATAGTAACCTTACATACACGAAAAATGTCAAGGCTCTAGTCTCTATTGCTTCGCATGGAGAACACTGCGTTCTCGCAGTGAAAAACGATGCCATCAAACCAGCTGAAAGATTTGCTTTATTAGTATGCAACACGATAGCAACCCCTGTGGATGTTAAATACATAGAAACGGAGCCACTCTGGGTAGCTATGACAGGCAATGTTGTAATCATTGCGTCAAGAAACAATTTTGTCCTATGGAATTTCAGAACACCAAGAAATTCGGCTATAAATTCAGGCAGAACAAGGAGAGACAGGGTTTATCACGTCGATGATACTCCGACTGGGGTAACAGAGGTCATACAAGACTTAGACAGAGACAGAATATTCGAAACTCCAATTAATACAAAAGCTACTGTTGATTCGATTTGCTGTGTTGCTGCAACAGCGAAAATTCTCCTCATTGGGAGAGAGTCAGGGATGATTCAAAGATACTCGCTACCACAGGTGACCTTGACAAATCGCTATGCCGCGTCTTCGAAACCATGTAAATTGGCAGTGAATTCAAATTCTAGCAGGGCATCAATCATAGACAGTTCTGGGATTCTCACAATGCTTAATCTTGAACCGCAGAAAAATCTGGAGGAAGAAGGCAGCGATGATGTCAGTAAGTTTGAGAGAAAGGATGTCTGGGCCATGTGCTGGGCACAGGATAACCCGGCACTTTTAGCCATCATGGAAAAAACTAGGATGTACGTCTTGCGTGGCATAGATCCGGAGGAACCAATATCGTGTTCTGGATACATATGCAGCTTCCAAGACCTCGAGATTCGCTGTGTTTTGCTGGACGACCTCATGCAAAAATCTGAAGACGCAAGACGCGACATGATTTTGGATCTAGAAGTTAAGTCCTTGAGAGATACGCGAGAACTATTAGCTAAAGTTGGACTCAAAGAGGCTAAAACTTTTATCCAAGACAATCCCCATCCCAGGCTATGGAGACTTCTAGCAGAATCGGCACTCAATAATCTTGATCTAGAGACTGCAGAGAATGCTATGGTCAGGTGTACCGATTATCTCGGAATTCAATTCATTAAGAGACTGCAAAATGTTCATAACGACCAGCTTAAAAAAGCAGAGGTTGCAGCTTTTTTAGGAAATTACGACAAAGCTGAAAAACTCTATCTAGATCTCGACCGCAGGGATCTGGCGATAACGTTGCGTCAAAAGCTTGGAGATTATTTCCGCGTCATACAGTTGATGAAGATGGGCATCGGTGGGTCAGATAAACAGATGGAACATGCATGCAATAAGATTGGAGATTTTTTCGCCGAGCGGCAGAATTGGGAGGGTGCTAGAGAGTATTACGTAAAAGGTAGCAATTTAGGGAGGCTTGTGCATTGTTACTATAAACTCGAAGAGTACCACGAGCTAGCCAGGACGATCGATGGACTTCCAGATAAAAGTCCGCTGCTAAAAACAGTTGGGAAGATGTTAGCTTCGGTGGGAATGTGCTCGCAAGCAGTATTAGCATACATAAAATATGGAGATGTCAAGATGGCAGTGGACACCTGTGTCAGACTGAATCACTGGGATCAAGCAGTTGAACTGGCAAAAACTTACAAGATGGCACAGATAGGTGAGTTGCTTAACAAGTATGCAGAGCATCTTTTGTCAAATGGTAAAATGCTGCAAGCCGTTGAGCTCTATAAGAAGGCAAATCATTATCTCGAGGCTGCAAAACTGTTGTTCAATTTGGCAGAGGAACAGGCTAAGTGGGGAAAAGATCCTTTGAGGATAAAAAAGATCTATGTTCTTGCTGCTTTACTAGTTGAGGATCACATCAAAAGTGCTCCAGCTGCAGAAGTAGGACGTAGTAATATCGTCATGGGGTTGACGGAGAGCAACAAAGACACTAAAGTGATTGAAGGAGCCTGGCGAGGTGCCGAAGCCTACCATTTTTTGCTGCTCACTCATAGACAGCTCTATGACGGGGAGGCTGATGCTGCAATGAAAACGGCGCTGAGGCTCAGAGAATACGAGGATATATTGAACACTGAAGACATCTACTGCCTGTTGGCTCTTTCGAGCTGCATTAATCGAGCATTTGCAGCATGTTCAAAGGCATTCATAAAACTTGAAGCTTTAGAGAAAATCACCGAGGCTAAACGTGAAGATTACGAGGAACTAGCACTGACAATCTTCACTAAATATCCACCAAAAGACTCTCGAAATACTAAATCTGAGTGCGTTAACTGCGAAACATTGATACCCGACTGGTGTGTTGCATGTCCAAATTGTGCAACAAGATTTCCTGGGTGTGTCATAACAGGAAGACCACTTATGGATATTAGTCATGTCTGGATCTGTACAATCTGTAGACATCACGCCGCCACAGATCGCGACATTGTCAATATTACTTCCTGCCCACTCTGTCACAGCATTATTACATACATGTAATAATTACAAGTATTCAAATTCAAAGCTTGATTTGAGCTTCAGATAAGCTTGGTAATTTTTTAGTATCGGTAGACATATAGGTACGTCGTTTTCATTGTTATCACCTCAATTGTAGGGTCTTAAAATGTTCAATTATGTAGGAAAATATCACAACTGTATGGTACAGTACAAAAGGAACTTATTCCGTCCAATCAGTACTTGTAAGAAAATGTATAAAATAAGTTGATACAAATATACACGATGTATGTATGTACTACGTACGTACGTACGTACATGTTCAAAATAAAAGTTGTTTCATTCAATCTTCCTAGCTTTATTTTCCAGTGGAGGTATGGGCAGCGAATTCAGCGTAGCTCTGAATTCGTTGGTATGGGTCACGGTAATGGATATTGATCTATAAATTTAAAGATCCAGTGGTATGTGCGGCCGCCACCCACTTACCACTTGGTGGCAGCACAGACTGGAGCTGGGGGTAGGTCGGTGCGTAACAGCTGTCAAGCTGCGTCAAGCGTTATTATGTAAATAAAGAAGCTTAGTTGGAAACAGCACGGAAACGTTCGAAATGTAATTCTACTAACGCTAATATCCGAGCACCGAAAGAGTAATAGTTACAGGCACAATGGTCACGACAAACCGCTTCTGCCAATAACTCAACTTGTGTAACTTTTCCACAAGGCCTGTCACAAATTTATTAGATAAATCGCGAATGCAAACAGATATTTGCAGAGTTATTCGAAATGAGACTGAGTATTAAAGAGAAGAGCAATCCCGCACGATTACCAAGTAATTTTTGTTTCCCTCGCATATCTCGGTTGAACAATCTTCTCACAAAATTGATATTCCAGATATCTCTCTACGGGCAGCTACGATACTGGTGACCCTAGCTTCTCTGTGTTTTTCAAATTCATGGGACGGAGAATTCGTCTTTGACGATTCAGAAGCTATTGTTACCAATGAGGATGTCAAAGAGTCTCCAATATCCGATATATTCAAAAATGATTTTTGGGGCACAAAACTGTCTCATCCACAAAGTCATAAGTCATACCGACCCCTCACTATCCTCACCTTCAGGTTTGTAAATCTGTGACACAGTTACTTGTTTTTTCATTTTTTTACGTTGTTTTTTTCAAATAAAAAAACAAATAAAGTTTGTGATTAGATCTAATAGATTTGACAAATGAGCAAACGAGAAGGCAGAGGTCCATTGCTTTTTGTGGAGATGGCTTTTTTTTGATATCGCAGGTTTCAACATGCATGCAGGGGAAGTTTGATAGCAAGGGATTTTCATGTGTTCAATATAACGCTGCACATGGCAGTCTCTGTACTCTCTTTATACCTGTATGATTTACTGCTCGATCAAAGTGCAGGAAACATCCCATTCTATGCAGCTATTTTATTTGCTGTTCATCCCATCCACGCAGAAGCGGTACGCTCTTTTAGTATTGGTAAATTTATTCTGAAAGTAACGGAAATTCAATTCGATTTGAAAATTCTTGTATTTTTGCTATGCTTTTAATATTTTATTTGAAACGCTTGAAATGAGGAAACTTACAGATCGCCGGGATAGTGGGCAGGGCTGACATGCTCTGTGCGATGTTTATGTGGGCATCGATTCTGTTGTATCACAGATCAATATACTCAATAACTTGGTTTGCTAAATGGACCAATATGTTTTTCTGTATTTTCTGCATAGCAATGGCTATGCTGTCGAAAGAAACAGGGATAACGGCAATCGTAAGTTGTTCAACAAGTAAAGCAAGAAAATATTCATCGCGAACGTGTCTCTAAATGTGAGGAATCTGAGTCTTACTGATCGTTTTACAGGGGATATGCTGCATCTACGACCTGGTTGTCGTCACCAGAGTATTTCCCATGAGTACTGCGAGTGTTTTTAGACTGGGGTACTCGATTACCGAGACTAGGGAGTTGTTTGCCACAAAGTATGATCGTCTAATTTTCCGCCAGGCGTTCTTATGCTCAGCTGCTCTTTTGCTGTTAATTTTAAGACTCAGCGTGATGGGATTCTCAGCCCCAGTCTTCCAGGCTGTAGACAATCCCGCCGCTTTTGCGGAAAAATTAGTCGTCCGTGTGAGTAAAAAGCTGACTTGAAAGAAAAACTAAGGAAATGAATCGTTGGAAACAAGATAAACAATAGATAACCAAATAATACTTTGTTAAAAGGTTCTTAACTACAATTATATATACAGCCTGAACGCCTGGTTACTTCTCTGTCCAGAATGGCTGTGTTTTGACTGGGCAATGGGCTGTGTCCCATTAATTTTGGGACCGGACTTCAGAATTTTCGCCATCTTAGCTTTCTGGGTCTTTTTGGGATCCATTTTACGCCATGTTATATACGCAAAAAATAAATCGAGGTATTCAAAGTTAGAAAAAATCTGTCACCTGCATTCTATTCGCGCGATATTCAATTCGGGTTTTTTCAGGCACACAATGATGGGATTAGCTCTTATGATTATTCCTTTTCTTCCTGCTACGAATTTGTTCTTCAACGTAGGTTTCGTTATCGCAGAACGGACGCTTTACATTCCTTCCGCGGGCTTCTGTCTTCTTATTGCGATCGGATTAAATCGTCTCGCTGAGTACTGTAGCCCGAAGATAGCTATCTCCTGCTTCGTTGCACTTTTAGTCCTCTTCTTCACTCGTTCGTGGGTCAGAAGCGGAGAGTGGAATACTGAAAAAACATTGTTTCGTTCAGCACTGAACATCTGCCCGTTAAACGCTAAGGTTCATTACAATGTCGCCAAAAATGCTGCCGACATGGGCGACTTCGTTCACGCCGAACTTGAATACAACGAGGCTTTGAGGTAATTAGATCGCAAACTATACCAGAAAGGCAAATTTTTATATAACACTTTGTTTCAGGCTTAATCCTCACTATACCCAAGCAATGAATAATTTAGGTAACTTATTGAAAGATATGCGAAAGTACGAGGAGGCTGAAAGACTTCTCAAGCGGGCTGTGGCATTGCAGTAAGTACAAATTGTAATTGTGATCGTGTAATGGATAAAGGAAAATTAATGAAACCATAAATTTCAGGGAAAATTTTGCAGCGGCATGGATGAATTTGGGAATTGTACTGGCGGCGTTAAAGAAATACAAGGAATCTGAAAAGTCTTATATGATAGCATTGTCGCACAGATCAAAGTATCCGGACTGTTTTTACAACCTTGGTGTATTAGTAAGATGTTCACATATCATAAATTCAGTTCTGTATTCTTGGAACTGCTTCCTTGACTTCGGAAATAAATCTTACTTTCGCACTTTTTCAGTATCTCGAGGAAAAAAAATATGACAAGGCTCTCATGGCTTGGGAAAATGCCACACGACAAAAAACGAATCACAGACGAGCTTGGACTAATACTATCCTTCTACTAGATGATCTGGGTAATGATTCGTCTATAATTAAGTTTCGTTTTTCTCTATCTCTCTTCTACTGATGAATATTCGGAAAGGGCGGGACTCGGCGCGCTCATGATCATAATGCCGAACGTAATTTATGCTGGGTTTTTAATTAAACTTTGAATAGGTTGTCGAAATTTGTCTACAATAAGCTCCTAAACTCTATTCACTTAGGACGCAGAGAAAAGGCTTTGTCGGTAGGCAACAAGGCGCTAGAATACATGCCATTGGAGGGTTTGATCTATTTTTACATGGCCAACATATTGGGTAAGGCAGGAAAGTTCGAAGGTGCTGAAAAGCAGTTTCAAAATGCGATATTACGTGACCCAGAGAATCCAACTTTTTACACAAACCTAGGCAAGTACGATTTAATATAGCTATCGATATAATCAACGCCTCTTCGAATGTTACGTTTATTTTTAGGGGTGCTATACCATCGATGGAACAAGCGTGATAAAGCAGAAGAAATGTACAAGAAAGCACTGAAAATACAGCCAGGCTCGAAAAGCGCAAGCGATAATCTCAATAAGCTCAAAAACACCGTTAGAATAGAAAATGTTTAAAAAAAATTGGATGAAAGCTTAATATATCATGAAAACTGTGATTGCAATATCTCATGTAACTCGTATCATATATTTTTTAGAAAGATTTTTTTCTTACCTCTGACAGCTTTCGGTAACGTTTAAAGAGGGGTATGGATATGCTTTGAAGTTTCCAATTTTGTTTCCTTTTATGTAATTGAACGAGTGGAAACAACTGTTGCAAAAGTAACATGGTTCGTGAGGTAGCCTTTCGTTATTCGTAGTTATCCAATTAGCTGCAAACACACCGCAGACCATGCAATATTTTGTTGCACTCGCCCGCATCCTATGAATCCTTGGATAACTTGATACAGAGAGAGGATCAGATGAGTTGACTAATCTAGAAGAACAGAGGGAAGTAGTATTAAAATACCATTCGTCGGATCATTGGCCGTAATTCCAAAACGAATTTTTATCACGTAATGGAATTGTTGCTCACCTGGCGTCGGAGAACACGATCAAATGTTCACAGGTTCCTTGGTGCTGATAGACCCAAGGAAAGCCAAATCTGACGTTGAGAGAGTTCATAGTTGTATCTTCCATTCTTGCGACTTTAAATGGTCCCAAATTTCGGCCTTCTGCCCATGTTCTGATAACTTTGCTATTGTCATGATTTGCTGGATCGCGAAAATCATTGTAGAAAGTATTTTCGATATAGAAAAATCCGGATTTATAGACATCCTAAGGAATTACAGCTAAAGGTGTAAAATCACGTATGAATTACGAAAAAAGGGGGAAAAATGCTAGAGACTTACTTTGGCCTGACGCTCAGCTGTATTGTGGGGATTATCACTCTTTTCTGTTGATAACGATAGATCAGATGTGCATGTAATGAGGTCCCTGAGGTGCACAAGAGTCTGGGATCCCAGAATGGCTATAATGTGGTTTGTCAATACCTTGGGTTTCCGTGTTGAGAACTGTGTCTGGTGAAGGAAGGGTAAGTAGATCCTCACAAACAGTACAGAGTCATCACCAGGCTCTATCCTCTGGCCCTGGCCGTGTTCCTGATCTACCGACTTTGTTTCTTCTGACTGCTGAAAGAAAAAAATAATTGCCGTGATTGATTTTTCAAATTTCATTCGATTTTGATTTCTACAGGTCAAATTTAAAGCAAGACTTACGATACGTATTTCGCCCCTGTATTTCAAATTATGAATGTATGATTTTTGAGGCATTTTCAGCCTTCTCTGAATGGTCTTTAGCGTCTGTAGATCGACATTTTGGGGTATATCTTTTGGCTCATAAGTGTCTTTTCGATTGGCTAGACGTGTATCTTCAGGCTTTGCAAATTCCCCAGGGATTGTCAAATTCTGAACGCTTAAAATAAGTGAAGAATCAACAACTACAGTTAGCAACAGGTGATTCTGCAGCTATGTTACGTTGTTTTGAGTGTGATATTTAGGTGATTGATTATCGCTTATTGTCTTACCTGCAATATTCAGCCAAAGCTGCAAAGTCCTCTTCTCCAATGTCCATTTCCATTATCTCTAGAATTCCTGACTGTTGATCGTCGTTTGATCTCAGCTGTACGAGGTGTTTTAGGTTGGCTAATTCACTGTACTCTTTGAAGTATTCAGATATGTTCAATTGCTCCGATGACGATTTCGTATACAATCCGTAAACATCATCCATCCCGGCCAAAATGTGATCTTTGATTGTCAATTCCTCGAGTAAAAATTGTTAACAATTTTCATACCACAATACGACATTAACGCGTAGGATGTAAACAATATCTCTATGGTGTCTCCCCATGGTGTCTCCTATGCATAGGTATATCATTACGAACGTTGAACTCAAGATGTCGCGTATAACTTTTGACAGCTCTCTCTATTTACATTGATTAGTTTGGCGCGAAAATTTTAGAGGTATTGTAAGATCGGGCGGGAAATTATTCGCAAAAATTATGAAGCCTTGGGATGATCCTGCGGAATGATTTGATCTTGATAAATTTTTCCACATAGACAACATGGTAAAATAATTTGATTTTTAGTCGAAATTGTGAAAAATCTATTCTTGGCGGCAAACCTCCAAGTGTTTATTGGCCGAAGGAAGCAAACACGCGATTCCGGCTTGAAAATATCCAATCAAAGGTCTCTAGAGACCGATAATTGCCGACTCGTTTGCAACAGTCATACATTCCCGCACAACTCACTGCCGTTTGATCACAAGCTGATAAATTGAACTGGTCGTTTTGAAAATTCTGAAAATAAAAAATGCCGCTACACGTATCGACGAAGGAAAACGTTTCCCGTAATCTCGAGACCCTCAATATCAAGGAGAACGTAAGTAGATGAATAATTACTGTCGATAATAATAATTTTTACTTCCTTCAATACAGGTAGAACATCGCGGGCTTACAGGTTTTCCTCATACACTTCCAGCTCCCTGATTTCTCCCTCTCTTGAGCAAGCTAGTCTAGGATCCGTTCGCTAGCAAAATATGTAGCAAAACATGCAATACTGCGTACTGGTTGTTCGAATGTACTATGCTACATGTTGTCAATCAAATGGCTACTGCTGTGTGTAAATTAAAAATTCGCGAACATGGTTAAGTTCAATCGAGTTGCTCAATTTTACTACCGAGAAAACGAATCATTCCAACGAAAATTGTAAAGTCTTTGTCGAGCACATTCTCAGCAATCAGTGACATCGTCAGGCAAAGTTGTACTGTCATGACACATTCACCGAAGCTTTGATGAAATGCGAACTAATTTTATCTGGTTGCCTGTGATCCAAAAGTGCTGAGACTTGTGGCTTAAAGTTCAAAATCATATCTTCTCAAGCACACTTTCTAGTTTAGCGCGGTTTTTTTACTCTTCATCTCTATCCAGCTAGGATCTGTAATATATGATTTACTTGCAGGTGTCGCCAAAGAAACTATGCCTCTCTCCAAATATTTCACAGGGCATAAATGCAAAGAGCGAAAATGCTCAAAACGTAAGCAAATTCAACTTGCATATATTATTACATTGGCTAGGGCTTTTTTTATTTAGAGGTAAATGGCACCACGTAGATTGTGAACATAAAGAAAATCTTTTCAGGGTGAGAAATTGAAGGCTGTTAGAAAAATTGATCTAAAAGAGAACACTTTTGATCGCGAACTTGAACCACTGCTGAGGGAAAATCCAAGACGCTTTGTTGTTTTCCCAATCCAGTGGCCAGACATTTGGAAAATGTACAAGAAAGCAGAAGCTTCTTTCTGGACAGTTGAGGAAGTGGATCTCTCAAAGGTATGGAAAAAAAAGGAATTCATTTTTAATGTAAAAATCTTGAGAAGTCTAGGAAAATAAACTTAATTATAATCGATCAATTTTTCAACTGGGCAGGACTTATCAGACTGGAAGATGCTAAAAGACAGTGAGCGACACTTCATATCACATGTCTTGGCCTTCTTTGCAGCATCCGATGGAATCGTCAACGAGAATCTCGTCGAGCGATTTAGTCAGGAAGTTACGGTAACGGAAGCACGATGTTTCTATGGTTTCCAAATAGCCATGGAGAACGTCCATTCCGAGATGTACTCCCTTCTTATTGAAACCTATGTCAGTGATGCTAACGAAAGGTTAGAAATCCATATTGCACTTATGCTTCCCAAATGACAATGATTAAATTTATGTTTTGTTCGGACCTTGACATTTTTTGTTTCTGGCTACCAGGGACTTTTTGTTCAATGCGATCGAGAACCTGCCTTGTGTCGCAAAAAAAGCTAACTGGGCAATAAATTGGATCAATCACGATAGTGCGAATTTTGGAGAGCGAGTCGTGGCCTTTGCAGCAGTAGAAGGAATCTTTTTCAGTGGAAGTTTTGCTGCCATATTCTGGCTGAAGAAACGCGGACTTATGCCTGGGCTAACTTTCAGCAATGAACTCATTTCCAGAGACGAGGTCAGGGCTCGAACTTTAATTTTGGTGGAACACAATCAATAACAATGTGATACAACAGTTTTTTCTTTATAATTTCTTCTCCAGGGTCTCCACTGCGACTTTGCATGTCTCATGTTCAAACACATCGTCCAAAAGCCAGCGCAAGAAAGAGTGATTTCTATAATAAGAGACGCTGTTGCAATCGAGCAAGAATTTCTTACGGACGCTCTCCCAGTAGACATGCTCGGCATGAACTGCGACCTCATGTGTCATTACATTGAATTCGTCGCCGACAGACTTCTAGTCGAACTTGGCTGTCCCAAAGTAAGTTAAAACTTTTTCTTTGAAAGTCTCGTTGCTCGGTTACGGCAACGAACTAACATTGTCAAGGCAGAAAAAAAAAAAAATTCTGGCAGTCTTGTGTTACTTTTTGGCTGAAGTTGATTTTCGGATTTACAGATTTACCATTCAGAGAACCCATTTGATTTCATGGAGAATATTTCGCTCGAGGGTAAGACGAATTTCTTCGAGAAAAAGGTCGGAGAGTACCAAAAGTGGGGAGTGATGAGGGAGAAAACCGAGAGCGAGTTCACAATAGATGCAGATTTTTGATTCAGCGCACATGGCAGGCACCAGCTGGGCATATCGGAATTCCCCTCCGTGTTCAGAGACGGTTATGGTGAGAGTGATTACAAGACTTTCTTCTCAAACGATTATCGTAATCTCATACGCAACTCAAAGAATCTACACAGGGCAAAAAATTTGTACATCGTGTAAAAGAACTTATTTCGTATGATTCATCGGAACGTAAGGTGATGACGTAACTTTAATTGGATGATAATGAATCGAAGCTATTATTTCGTTCGTAACTCACATTAGATGACAAGGTTCCCTTCCATTCAGAATCTATTACCTGTTCGGGACTAGTTCTTTTCCTCTGAACAAACTCACATTTACGAAAATTAATTGCTGCATTTTTTCACACATTTTTATATTTTAATGACAATTTCAAAACTATTTGACCTTTAATTTATCCTCGTTGTTACGTGCAATTATAATTCTTAAATGGAAAGCGTGTTGTATAGCTTTTTTGACTCGAAGCGGAAACGTTTCAAAATATGAAGGGCACTCAAAAAAGCCCGAAAGAAAAGGGAAAATTGGTTTCCATCTGTTATATTTTTTCATTTAAAAAAAGCCTCAATTGATTACAGAAATAATTGTTCTCAGTATTTTATAGGTCCAATAAGCATAGCAGATTTATTCTTACCATAATTAAGAATTTAAAATAATGTAAATAACAATAAAAGATCAACTATATTCACGATACGCTTGTATAAAAAAGATTTTCACCTTTGGAGCGATTTAGAATGTTACGCATAAACATGTAAGGTGGTGGTTGAAGAATGAGCACAATTGAGCGTTGCAAAGTTTATTAATAAAATCAAGTTTTTTTTTTTCCACCACAGTATGATGGTAATCCACATACTTCGTCACATACATCTTATTCATTGCAAGTTGCGGGATTTGCTTGATATAATAAAAAGTCATAAATTGTCGAATGACTATAATCTCTAGAAACTTTTGAACCAAAAGGGAGGGAGAGGAAAAACACGAATCATCACTGTTAAACAGAGATGTACGAAAGACTAAATGAATAAATAAATAAAATTAATTTCAGCCCTTAATAGGTATAAAAGAAAACACGATCTAAAATAAAAATACATTCGCAGTTTTCAAAATTTGGGTAACTGAGTATTTAGAATTAGCGTGAAAATACAAATACGTAGCATTTATTGCTCGCGACGAGACGCTGCGATTGGGTTCTTACCGAAGTGCTTGGAATAGTTGATTCTTATTTTATTCGAATTTACAAACAGTTTTCTAGTCGTGATTACTGAAACTCGATTTTTAATGAAAGTCTGGTATATTTTGGAGCGATGGTGCATGTCTCGTTGGCAATACTTCGTTCTATCAACAACCTACCATAACGACGACGATTTAATAAATATTAAATATATAATAAATTAGAAAAGAGGATAAATAATAACGACAAAAAGCAAAATATAATCATGTGAATCACAAGTTCAATACTAAATACTAAAATGCATGTATAGATACCTGATTGAATCGAGTGCATAATAATATGCACGTGATAAAAATAGAGCAAAACGAGTTTTGTTGTTCGTCATATAGCGAAGCAAAATACGGTAAGTATTATAATAAATATTATGTATCCGAGACACACGAATGAGTCGAGTGAATAATTTATACGATCGCAAACAGCAATAATTTTTATTAGTAAATAATCATTTTTTCGTATTTTGCTATTATGCTAAATTATTTGAGAAAATACTAACAATAAAATATTAGGTCTGGAATTGATCGTAACATTTTAATACTTACAACTAGTCATTCATAGCAACAAACATTTGACTGAATTTTCGTGTCTTTTTTGTTTTTTTCATAACTTTGTCGACAGAATAAATGTATCCATAATATTTTAATGTATGTACCTGATAACGCTGTCTTTCCCTCAGAGGCTGTGTGAATTTCAAAAAAATTAGAGGAGATTTTTGCAGCGATAAAACGGCAGCCAACACGTTATTTCTACCTATGTCATGCGCCTGAACATTAACGGATACATTTTTATTAGTCAAACTCTCATTTCATGAATATTTTTGGTATTAGTTATGTAACATCGAGTATATGCTATTTGGTTATTTGTCGACATAAAATCGTTCGCTTGTGCATCTTTGCATTTGGTTTTTTAGATCTCCATAGGACCCTATCTTCCTCACAGCTACCTACGTCTAACTTAAAGACATAATCATTGCCATTTCAAAGCGGCAACGAGATTACCTAAGCCAAATAAATAAACTGTTCCAGCAACAATTACAAGGTAAGACTTTGCTCTATTTTTTCCCATAATTGACTTGATAATGAGCTATTATATATCTCACGTAGTTCGCATCATACTTACGGAAGAAAGAAGAAAAAAAATCAATGCCTATGCGGTCCCAATTCCCAAAGAGCAGACCAGCACCGTTTCAAAGCTTTTTAGATCTCAAAATCTCCAGCCCTTCGTTCAAAATCATCTTTCTTAGCTTGCCTTTTACTCGACTTCGTTCTCCGTTTCGCTCGCTGGAACAACCATGACCAGACCTGCAGCTGCAACTCGGGCCTTGTAGGCCTCCGGCTCAAAAAATGTTATCGGAGCCTGTTAAGGAAAAAAATAATGTTAGTAAAATGGTTTACACTGAATTGAGGTGAACTCACAAGGACTTGACTTTAAGATGATAAAAAACTAAATTTTTTACAGTTTCCAAAAAATAGATCAACCTAAATTCTGTGCTCAATGAATCTATCGCAGGTTTTATGTACCGTATTTGTCAAACTTCTGTACAACTCTGAAACTTGAACATTTAGCCGTTTAATATTACGTTGATTATGAATTAGAGGGAATGATTCAAAAGCAGTTGGTTGATTTGTTGCTGAAGTTATCGTAACTAACGTACCAAAGTGGATTGAAACTCTTACCTGTCTGAAGTAGTAACAAGCAGCATGCCATAAGAAATGTGGATGTAATATAAGTCGTGGCTAGCGAGATTTGGTACAATACTTTGTTGTTAGATTAAATAGGTAATCATGCGAATGCGGAAAAATTTGTGTTAAAAAACACCAGGCGAAGTGTTCGTTGCTATTATTAGAAAAAATTTGTTTTCATTCAACAGTTTGTATTTTGTTTCTTCACTATAAATTCTGATAATTCCGTTTACAAGACAAGATAATTTTTTTTGTAATTGCATCATGAGTGTTATTGGTTACAATCAATTATTATTATACTTAATAAACGTACGAAGGCAAAAAGAATAATTTCTACAACACTGCAGCCACTTGATCTCATCTACTTCGGTCGGATCTATTTGAGTCAAACTGAAGAATCGAGCCCTACTCATCCGTTTCCCAGATTCCAGGAATATTTTTGCTAATATGCTTTTTGAATCGCTTTACTAGGTGCTGGGGATCGGATGAAAACTCTAAATGACAGAGCGCGAGATGGCTACAAAGACCGACAAGTGTATGAAAAGAAGTGGCTTGCCTCGTATTATCACAGGTTCTGTATACCAACACTGAAGTCAAAGGAAATTGCACAGCAAGACCGTAACCAGGATACTTTGTAGCAGGTGAAAATAATTCATTCTGTCCGTTGTGGATGGTAATATTATGGTAAAAAAAAAAAAAAAAAAAAATATAGTACACCGTGGTAATAATAAATTTTCTGTCTCTATTCTCGTCATATACTCATAACAACAACAACAACAAGAATAATAATAACAATAACATTAATAATAATTATGAAGATGAAACCATATCGTCGCGTATGTTTTTAGAACCACAAGTTTTTTTATGTTGTCAAGAAGCAGAAATCGACTGTATACACTTGAACGAAACTACACAACTTGATAATATTTTGATTTTCTAGATATTATATTTTTTTTCCTATGAGAAGACTGAGGAATGCCAAAGATAGGAAAAATTACGTTGTGCTGTTCAAAAGGTCAGATATACCTACCGAAAATATATCTGACTCATTATCAGATTGGTTACCCAAAAACGTGGTTGAAATACGATAACAATAAGTCAATCAATATTTTTCAACGATTGAGAACCAAATTCATCTGTTTTTGAATCAGCAAATCGTATCTACCCTGTACCAAGTTGTCTAGTTTTGTTTGGAGGTCGTATGACTTGGTGAAAAACGATTAAGCCCCGCTGATGATAAAGCATTCCTAATGATCATACTATAGGTATGAATATACCTGTATAAATTACATCAGACTAAATTCCTTACAATAGGGATAACGATAATACTGAATTAGGATTGAGAATCTAAGCGACTCAAGGTGAAAAATAGCGAGATTCAACTTGGCGGATCATAACTGCAACCAGTGCAGCTTGCTTGCGTACCTACTTTCTTCCGATCAATTTCGTTTTTAACATAACTACAGTCATAGATTATGGTCGACTTTAACCGATTGTCACATGCGAAAGAATGACATTTAATAAATTTTCACTCCTCTTGTATCGCATAGGTTTTACTGCTTTTGTAACTAAGAAAAAAGAGAATAAAAAAATTCTAACACGGCCGGAAGGCACTTTTAAAATGAGACGGAATAGAGAAATTATTGTTTTAAAAATGAAAGAAAACTGAATATATAACTCACGATGACAATGCCACTAACAACAACAATAACACCGCCCGCGCCGGAGCATCTCGGACACGTTTTTTGTCACCTTAAATTAGTATTGACGGCAGCCAATAGCAGACGAATTATTACCAACAGTGAGCCAGCTGCAGTCATTGCGATTATCACAAAAAAATACATCTCGATGGTTAATCGTGTTAGAATTAGCAATGTTGTCAGCGTAGGGGTTAGTATTATGATTATTTAATGTAAACACATTATTGCTTGTAGAGTGTGAATAGTGGTTAGCATTTTTGTCACGCAAATGCAGTACCTTTCGTACTATGCTGGGACAGTCCTTTTGGATCCTGGCCCAATCGGCTGGGGCCCGTTTTGCATATGGTCCTGCAGAACACTGCAGCAGAAACTCGTAGGTAAGCTCTCTGCTTTCTGAAACAACGGTCACCTACTTGCGTCACGATTTTTACTACCTATTCCCTGATAAAACCTGACCTAAAAAACCTTACAAATTATAGCTCTCCATCTAAACTACGATACAAATTAAGCTGTGTTTCATTGCTCACCAAGATCTCAAGATCGTAAGAGTCTTGATCGTTGACACAAAGTCAATTACATGTTTGTTACGAAACAAAAAAAAAAAAAAAAAATAATGATTAACGGCAGTGAAAACTGTTAGCTATCCTTGCACTCTGTGTAAAACACAAGCTGCCTCATAGACTTCGGGGCTCCTTAGGGTTTGTTAGGGTAAATAACCTTGCATAGCCAAACCGGGTGTTAGTTCTTCTAGTAAAAAGAATTGTGTCAATCGTACCCGCAGCAGTGGTTGGATCAAGCCCGGAATTAGGACGAGGCTTGTACGTTTCCTCGCTTTCCGAAGTAGCTGCGCTATCCATGCTCAGCTTGCGGCCTCCCGTCGTGGCTATGTTTCCAAGTGTGAGAGGGACGAGTGGAGTCACTGGGGCAACCTGAGCATAAGCAGGTTCTTCTTCGAAACTGAAGTATTCGATACCGCTAGCAAAATGCTCAGAATCACCGGAGAAGTATTCGTCAAGGACAAGCTTTGCAGTCTATCGGATTTGAAAGAAACAGTTTTAAACCTTGACACAGGATATCTGATTTTATACATAACAATGATCGAAAGGAAAGCTTGAAAAGAGAAATTTAGAGGGGATTGACTTACCCTAACGACGTCGAGGTTGGAACCGGTGATCTTGAGGGAATGGTTGCCAACTGTAACCGTATATTTATACTCGCCAATGCTGGCGTCGCTTGTAGAAAAGCTATGGAGTAGGGTGGAGCGGGATCGAATGGCATTTTGTTGCTGGTGATGCTGTTGCTGGAGTCTGTTGCTTTCGTCTGAGGCACTGCTGTTCAGAGATGAACTGGACCCACCAATACCACCCTTGTCGCTCCCACCCTGCTCTAATCTAACTGGCGATGCATTTCGTTGTATTGTATCTTTTATCAGATCCTTAGCATAGCTGGAAACGAAATTACAGTGGTTGAAAAATATGTAAATTCAATGGAAAGTCGAGAATAAAGACCACTCTCACTTTATC
This sequence comes from Athalia cordata, assembly GCA_963932425.1. NCBI lineage: Eukaryota > Metazoa > Arthropoda > Insecta > Hymenoptera > Athaliidae > Athalia > Athalia cordata. The sequence goes on along the minus strand of OZ010628.1, from coordinate 384,073 downwards.
TTGTCCTCGGAAGTTCCAGTTATTTGGACAAGTCGTTCTTTGGCTCCAGGGTTCACTGTAAAGATCAACACGAGTTTATATATCATTGTTCCTTGGATCAAATATGTTTTTCTTTAATTAATGACAATCAATCAGTTCTCCTTTCATGTTTGACAGGAGCACATTGTTAATGCGTATCACAACTATTGGAAGGAACAAAGACGCATTTTTAGCTCCGAGTGTTGTAGATTTCATAGTAACCGCAATTTAATTCAACATGAAACAGTGAATTAAAGATTCAAAATTCGATTAGTAGAATAGCTGCAGCCACAAATTCGGTTTTAATAGCATGCAAATGAAAAATAAAGTTTTTACTCAGGGCTAAAACAAAAATAAACTCAAAGCAGAAATTTTTGTACAGAGAAACTTGCGACTCTGGATGACAAACACCTGAAATCAATGTTAGTGACGTTCCGTGATCTTTCGTTGAACGATTCCGTAAAAATATTTGAAGGTTTTTGTAGCGTTCGGGCAGATATAAAACAGCTGATTCATGCGGGTCTGAGCATAATCTATCGAGAAACTGTGATTAAGCCATACAAGCCTGCGATCAGAAGTATTTTAATTTATAAAAAAAATGGTCAGAGAGCGTTTTAATCTTCGGAAAACTAGATGTTGGCAAATAGAAAATTGTTAGGAAAAAAAAAACCTTATCGGTGCGAACGATTCAGTCAGTCAATCATTTGTTGTTACATAACAATTACAATAAATTAAGCACAAAGCAATTGGTATTATCTCTGCTTTGACAGTGCTATTTATTTTTATTTTACCTCGCTGGAAGGAGATGATTGTCTCGCTGAGCTCTTCTATCATGTGTACTCGCCTCCCCTTTATCCCCATCACTAGTATGTTTGTTTTTGTTTTGTATTTTTGTTTGGTTTTTTTTTTTCCCCCATAAAAGAATCATAATGAAAAAATATAACAGGAAGAATTGCAAAGCTTTGAGATACTACTAGAAGAAAATTACTGCGAATATTAAAAATAAAAAACAAAATATCTAGCCTTAATTCTCCAAGTAATAAATGTACACATTTTAAATGGATTTTATAGCATAATGACGATTCTCACCTTTTCCAGAATCACTGTTACGAATAACTACTTCATCTTTGCAGTAGTTTTTCCCAGGTATGCGTGTTGGTTTTGCAAATTTACCACTGTTCTTTATCACCTCTCCGGGACTAAGCACTGGAGCTGCTATTGGCGACAATAATGGTAGCAAAGGAGAAGTTAGCAGATTTGTCGGAGTCTCGGCGGTTGGAGCCAACTCTCCCTGCTGTAAAAAAAAAATCATGTTAATCTATTGGAACTGAATACGAATAATTGGATACGAATAATACTCACACTGTCTATGTGAGAGAGTTTATGGCAATAATACGAGTCCATTGCATCAGTGTGGCGCCATTGTTTGGCTCTAAGTTCAATCAACTCCAAGAGGTATACCCTGGTCGTCACGTTCAGCCTTTCATCTTGACTACCGTTTCTGATAGCCACAAAGGCTCTGTCAAGCTGATCTGAAAAGATTTTTACACAGCAGCATGAAACAACTGCAAAATTGATTTACGAACTAGCTTCTAATGAAGAAAAACCGTCAGCTGATCGCGCAAGAGGAAGACCCAAGATTTATGAGAATTTGAAAAAACCTTTATAGATAGCTTCCAACTGATGAGCGTAAAGCTTGACGTGGTTGCACATCGTAATCACGTTCATTTGCAGCGTTCTGTCGAAGTAACCATTGGTGAGGTGTATGGCGACACTGTCAATCAGGGAAACTATGTCTTCGACTGGAAATAGTGGGATACAGAGTAAGGTAAACAAGGATTTATTGTCATCACATCAACTTCATGATTCATAATTTTAATAAAATTACCAGTTGTAATCCGGCCATCCATGGTCGTATGACGATGCTGCTTCAGTTTGAGCGGCGGAGGTTTTTCGAGTTTTCTTAACGTTCGACTTCTGTTCAGCTGTGCGGTGGCCATTGTGTCTGCTAAATCAAAACATACGTTGTAAGTGGCATTTATATCTATTTTGCTCTGTAGGCTAAACATGCTAGTTTAATTTTTGTCAGGCAAATCTGACTGTACCCAGGTCTCAGAGTCTCATGCTTCTGTCTTTTTTTAATGTGCCTGCTACTCTCGGTTCTCACAAGTTTCAATGAATAGTGGAGCACAAAAATAACTTGATGTCATACCATACTATGTCTGCATAGCTGTATGTATGTAAATAGGAATAAAAAGAACCGAAATATTTGACACGTACGTACGTACGTACATCAAATTAAAGTGAATTAATACATCACCCTATGATAATCCACATGTACGACAAAAATTATGGGTATACATAGGTGCGTATAATATTCGCTGTTCTCTAATTACATGGAGATATTCATTGTTATCGGATTTCGCTGACAATGGTGTGAATATTGTTGTGAAATTGCGATTTGCGATGAAAACCGAAGAACCATCGCGTGGCAAAGAAGCAATCCAAAAATATAAATACGTGCTTGATATTTACGCATGTGTGTTAGTGTGATAATCGAGTGCTGAAAGTCGGATAGGTTGAATGGTTGGTTTTCTGATCAAAATTTTATCGTTGGATGTTGCAGCTAGCTTGCACGCAGCTTACCGAGGTCGTTGCCGAGGTTGAAGATTCGTGGATATCTTCGGGCGATAGACTGCTACGTTTATTATTCTTTGAATTTCACTTTTTATCATTGGCAATTATATGTCAACCTAGTTACTCATAATTTCGACATGGTATTATTATTATTTTCGCAACAACACGACAAAATTTTCTCGGCCCCGGGCTGTCACGACCGTCACGAACGACGACACACGACACACGCAGCAACTCGACTTCGAAAATTTCTAGGAAAGAACGGCGGATGGAAGTGAAGGACCCATGAGAAAGAACAACCCGTCGATTTCCTATCTCTGCTATCTGCTCTCTGCAGTGACAAACTATACATATATGTACATGTGGTATGTATATATAGATATATATATATATATACTTGTATACATATACTGCCACTGCTGATGTACTATAGATTTTAGCTAGCGAAAATTGGCACAGCCGACCCCTGCTGCCGACTGGCGATGACGCTCTCACCCTCTTCCCGCTAAAATCTGAATCCACCACGATTCAATATGAGGAGGACGTTTGCAATTTTTAAATCTGGAAGAACAATTTTAGACAAATTCGGACATTGAAAACATTTTATTCAGTCAGTATAAGAAGCCTACTACATAATGTTTAGTCCATTCGTGCGTGTATTTTCTCCTTCCCATGTGTGATATAGATATATTTTTATACATGATGTACATTGTATCTATCGACCTTCCGCTTTTATCATTTTTTTATTACGATTGTTTCTGTGTTATATTATAATAATTTATCGTATTTATTTTCAATTCTAGAAAATCAAGGTATGGCATTATTGATTATATTATGTGGAATAATGATATTAAAAGATTACAGTGAACAGCGCAATCATAATTCACCATTATCATTAGTTAATTTTTCAGACTATGAATGTAGTTAATAAATTATGCCCTATTTAATCATGCAACTCGTAGTAATTATTATTAATGCGCAACCATTAACACCTTCAAGTAAAACCGTTTTATGATTGATTTTGCTTGTTGTTTTGTTTTTATGGTTTTGGATTAACTTCAACGTAACGAAATTCACTTGCGTGAATTTGTTAGGTTCAACTATTGTTTGAGTATCGGAGAGTGAGGTGCTTACATCATACACGTACTTGCAATGAGCCAAAACAGATCTAGTAAGACCAGGGATCGGATTCTCAAGTTTCTTAACTAATTAGGATGCTGAGAATGTATGAAAAGGCACTCGTTATGTTAGTTCAACGGAAACATAATATGCAGGAACCAATTATTTAGACATTATACACTGTTATGTACGCCAGTTATGTTTACATAATTATTAATTATAATTATCATAATTATTATTATTACTATTATTAACATTATTATTACAATAAGTAAATTATTTCTACAAAATTAGTCACCTGCCATCCCATATTAGTACATCTGCAACTGAGTTTTGTTACCTTCATCTTTAATGTATACAACCTATGATATACATTATACATATCAATGTACGATATTGATATCAACTTCCCTCCCATATTTATTTAATTAGTTCAGTAAAATATATACTAGATCTGGTTCTATCAGAGAAAAGTTTGGCTCTTTCTTATTAGGAAATGTGTGTACGTCAGCACCGATTTCACTCCGAAATAATATAAACAATATCAACAGATTAAAACAGTTCAAACTTTACCTGATATGAACAACGACTGTGTTTGCATCGAACTTTTCTCATTTATTTGTTATGAAACTTGATCCTTTAAATTGCAGATTCAGGAAACTAGGTTTGACAACATTCCGTTTCCTTGTTACCCTTCCATAAACACATTTGTCGCACGATTCTTCTAACTATAAAAAACATGTTTTATCGACTTGAGGTAGTCTTGCAGAATATCGGCTCATTAGAATTGCAGCTGCTATTGTGCGGATATGTGTTTTTCATTTTTTTTTTTTGGATTCTTTAATGCTTTCATCGGCTTCCTTGCATACATTTCTCCTGCTTTTTCAAGCCATATCTCATCCCTGGCTACCAAAAAACCCGATTAGTCTGATTTTGATGAAACTTTTCTAAAATGATTTAGGATTAGTATCGTATTCTGCTCTTTCGCTTAGGTAGGACTGATCGTTCTTGGTCTCTCATCTGCATTTAAATGCAAGGGATGTCGATGCGATCTTCGCAATTACACCATTGAATATGATGACACTGTTTTTTTTTTTTACAATACTTTCTTGCCCATACACAGCACTTGTGAATAATGCCTAGGCAATTGCGCTATTTTATTTAAAGTAGTAGAATCTGGTTTTCTTCTGGTTATTATTAATATTATTATTTTTATTCGTGAATAATTCATCGCAGTTATCACATTTCAATCATTTTTTTGTTCTCGTTTTCTCTTGTAGGAGTTCAAATAATATTTCCAAATCTTGCCTGACAGATTCTTTGTTATTATTATCATCATTATTATCATTATCACTATTATCATCATTATTATTACTATTACTATTATTATTATTATTATTATTGTTATCATCATCATCATCATCATTATTATTATTATTATTATTATTATTATTATTATTATTATTATTATCATTATCGTTACATTATTGTTTAAATATTTATTTACTTTATTCAAATATGAGATTAGAACGAACCGGGATCTTCGTTCGGTAAGAAACTTTATCATACACCCATCGATAGGAACTCAGCAGTGAACACTTCTGTAAAAAATATAATTTCTATGGATGGTTGAGTCCCATCGAAATGAGTGAGGACAAAATTACGATTTAGAAAATGAAACCAAACGACACTCGCCATTCTGTCGATTTAATAGATTAATTGTTAATCTAATTTAAGTATTGTGACGTATAATTAGTGTTTTCTTTTAATGCTAATTTGGTGAAATGTACAAACAATGCTGAGATTTGAGTAGCAGATGAACCTTTGACTCTAATTTTCTTCAATAGGTGAAATTCGGTGTGTCTTTTTGAACCATATTAGTAGATGCAGACACTGGACTTTCTTTGAATACTTTCTATTGAAACTGAAAACTGGAATCGTACAGTTTTTTTTGGTACTCTATCTGGTAGTACTTTGGACACGATAAGTTAACATCAATTTTGAATTTCGTCACATATACGCATTACTTTCTATAATATAATAAATATAGTAATTATTATACGATTTACAAATATCAAGAGGGGAAGTTTGAAAATTTGGAAATTTGTTCGTGTGCATTTCATTCGACAATCCCATTTATTCAACATACTGTTGCGACAGAAGAAAATACGCAAATTCTCATTGACCGAAATGAAATCTTTCCAACAATTGCGAAACTATCAAAATTTTACGGACCGGTTAAATACGATGTATATGATCTAAAAAATGTTGTATTTCTGCGACCCTACAAGCCCCCTTGTATAAAACATGAAAGAATAAATTGAAAACGAATCACAAACACAACGCAATTCAATTATATAAAAACTGAAACTTAACGGAATAATATAATAGCAACAACAACACAACCACAACAATAACAACAACAACAACAACAACAATAATAATAACAACAATAACAATGATGATTATGATAACGATAATAACTGAAACTGAGCACGCTAAAAAACCAGCGTGAATATTTTATTATAGGATCAGAGTTGCAATCGGTAGAAGTCTGTGAGTTGCTTGTTAAATAATTTCTGACGATTTGAGTTTATCGATGATTGTTCTGACAGTTTCAGTCCCAGAGCTACCATTAACAAATAAGTCCAACTGGCAAATTATTTTTCCTCGAAAAAGCAGAGCGCCAAGTGTTGAAACCCATCACCGATTTTACATCTGATTTAACCACATGAAAGTCAGTCATAATTAATCATAATTATCTTTTATTGTTCCTTTTACTTCAATGCATGAAAAAGAAAATATTATCTTAGTATCCTAATCATTATTATTCGCTGTCGTGCAGTAATACTTAGATATAAAAACAAGATACATATAATTAAATTATTGCTATTATCAGCACACTAAGGCGCTCGATCTTCTATTTTTTCTTATTTACTGTTTCTCTTGTCTGTCTAATGATCATAGATATTTCATTATTTTCTTAACGATAAGTAGATAAACTTGTAACGGATAGTAATTGAATGATTACTATTTGTTACGATGATAATAATCATAACACTAAATGACAGATTCCAATATAATATTTGGTGATTCTCTCCTCTCGCGTACTTCTCTCCCCGCCCGCGTTTGGTTCTTTTTTTCATTGGATAATAGTTGTGCGGTAATCATCAATCGATAGATTATCCTTATTATCATTATCATTATTATTATCATTATTTTTATTATTGTTACTACTGCTGCGGCTACTACTAGTTCTACTACTACACCACTACTACTATTACTGCTACTACTACTACTACTACTAGTACTGCTACTGCTACTACTACTACTGCTACTTCTACTACTACTACTACTACTATTATTTTATTGAGTAGCTGGAGTATTACCAGTGTATTTAACCAGTGCGTTGTGTGAATTTTGAATGTGAATTTCATTACCTATCTTTAGCTTTTTATTTATTCCTTATTTTTTAATTCAATAGTTACCGCTGTACGATCCTCGGCTCTCTTCTTTGCGAACTTCTCTTTGTTTTCTTTCTTTTCTCTGTTCACCCATGCTTAACAGAATTAATGCCTCTTTTTCTTGAAGCCTACAATGATAATACATCGTTATTTAGGGTCAACAAATTTCATGACGAGAACAGCCGAGGGATGAACTTAAAGAAATCTTTACAATTGTGCTCAGCATGACATGCGTCTGCAGATGCTAAAATAAATTCGAATAAATGTTTCAAGGTGAGGACAAAATATATCAAGTTCTAGCTTACTTTTTTTAGCCTTTCCTTTAGGAGCTTTTCTCTTTTTTCCTGCTAGAGAGGACGGCCCTCCAAATGTAGTGATCTCATTACCAAGACTAGCGAGAGTGGTTACTTGGCGCCGATGGTGTCTCTCCTGTTTTGTCACCGGAAGTCTGGTCATATAGTTTTCCTCATACTCTAATTTTCGCTTGTTCTCGAATCCAAGGCTCGCCTGCTTTTCTCCTAGGGTCTGCATATCTTCTGCTGGAGCATCCAAGTATTCTTCTCTCAACTCTCGTAGTACCGCTCCCGAAACTGCGCGTCTACGAGCTCGTTCACCAGACTTACGAACCCTTTCAGCAGTTGTCTCATCCCCATCTGAAAAAAAAGACGAGATCAAGGTGGGAGAAGATTTAGGAGTTACCTCAGAAAATTATAATAATTAACTTTTCTCTTCACCATAATGTACTGCAGCAAGTTTGGGTGGAACGTAGATTCCGGACTTTTTTATCGGCGTTTTGGTGGCCTGAGAATCATCGCCGTCTTCACTATCGGCTTCCAGATCAGAGCCTTCAATTTTGCCAGTGAGAGCTGCGGGATTGGCCTTGAATTGGCTGGGGTCATCACTGTTTGAAGCACCAGTTACAGCAGTTTTGACAAGCTTGTCTATCTGGTATTTGAGCTTGTGATCTATGGGCCTAATTTTCTCGAGGACAGTTCTTATCTCGACCAGGCGATCTATCGATGGATCACCATCAATTCTTTCCCCAGAGCATTTTCTCAAGACTACGTAAGTCAGGTTTATCAAATATGATAAGAGCATGTGATATTTCATCTCCAAAAAACTTAAACCTTTGTCTGTTGTTATTTCTCCGCTTTTAACACGAGCTAACATATTGTCTACCAACTGATTAACCTGCAATACATTTGCGTTCATTTCGCCAAGCAAACGAAACGCCTGCGGAATGTCTTGCTGCTCTGTTTCGTCAATTGCCTGCAATGAGAAAAGAACTTTATAGTTCGTCTGCTTAATTCAAGTGACAAACTAAATCGGAGAGTTATCATTAGTAGAAAACCTAAACCTCTTTGAAACATGGGAAAAACTGACATCAAATGACCTATAAGAGTTGTACACCCTCGGATCAACCCCGAAGAATGTTTTCGATAAATGTTAGGTATTTCAGAGTTCTTTATAATGTGAAATTTCAAGATAATTTCTATCAAAACAAGCGTTTAACCTTATTTATAGAATAATTTAGTTGAATCCCGTACAGTGTGCGAATAAATAGTTCAGATAGGGATTATTTAGCTGACGGGTTTGGGCCGCAACCCTTGGAAAGAAATTGAAATAATCTGCCATCTTTCCTATTTACTAATGGATGACAGGAGAAAAAAACACTAAAAAATTCGGAACAAAGTGGCCGAAAAAATTCGTCAATGTAAATGATCCGAAGGTTCAAGAGGCTGAATTACATACGTAAAACACATAGCTTACCTGTACCATTATTGTTTAATCAAATTTAACTCAACAAACGCATATTTAAACAACAAAACTTGAAATTTGAGGTCCCCCACGTGGGATGATATTTTTCTTCTCGAGGGGGATATTTTTTCGCTTGGGAAAAGCTTAGTCAAGACAGCAACCGACACTCGGTGCATACTAATCTTCAGTCGACGTTAGTAACGAGTACGTAGTACGTACGTACGTACATTCCTATAATGCGAATTTTTACCGTTTTTATTTCAGAAAAATATATCTCAACGATAGTTTCAATAACGATAAAATAGATTTAAAATATAAATTCAGGGTAGACTTGTCACTCTCTATCCGAATAGAATTTGACTCACCTATGTCGGGATTGTGTGTTCGATTCTCGATTGCACGACCGGGCTTGGAGAACTGTATGGATTTGAATCAAGAATTAGACCCAGGGTTTATAGGTAAATTTAAAATGTCAAAAAGCAAGTTAAAATGCAAAGGTAATGGGAAATTGCAACTAATTTTTATAGTTTCATTTAAATGGTGTGAATTGTGGTTTTTTTTTAGCTACATTCAATCACTTGCGATTTTCCTTGTAATTCTAGTGGGTAACACACGATCCAACAGATGAATTTCAATCATTCATTATAATGTATTTTTTCAATTATCAAAAATATAACATTGGTCTCAACAAATTATTTTAAGCTTAATTAATATTACAATAATCCAAAACGAACTAATCCACGTCATTATTGTTGGTTGTCATTTGCTTATAGTAACGAGTTAATGGACGGATCGCATCAAAGCTACTTTCGCATGTCCACGAGTTTCTGGTTTTTGTAAGACAAATCTTACTTCATCCTTCTAATCGCAATCGATTTCATTCTTCATTTCAAAACTAAATCTTGCTGGCTTTGCGAAACACAACGCGGAAAATAAAACGTTGATAATTTTTACAATAATCAAGGAATAAATAGATAAAAATAAAGAAGTATCAGATCAGATTCCTGCAATACCAATCGTCATATTTCGCATAATCCTTGAAACGTTTATTCCGTGGATATCTGTTTTTGCATAACCAAAATCTTCTTATCCAGTTTTTGCAGGTCAACGGCTCTTTCAGGCGTGTCAATAGCAGAGGGTGCGTCTCCTCCTCCAATTGTAGAACACTGGTCAACCCTTTCTGTTGTCAGAATAGAATCCCATTTATTTCTGTTCCCAGAATTATCCGATACACCTTCAGTATCCCGTGAGGCTTGAGTCAGATCTGGAGAGCTGACATTAAGCAAACTCCAAGCCTTCGAAGTAGAAGTATCAGCATATATCTTAGAAGTAAGTGTGTCTGAATGGCACGTTACTTTATCCAGTATTCCTGAGAAGCGGAAGAAGAATAAAATTTCGAGGAAATACGTAAGTAATCCGAGATGCCTGTAACATCCATTTAGTACTCACCAGTCAAGTCAAGGCTCTCTGAGTACATATCAATGTCTTGTTTAGCAACAAATCCGTCTCTACTGAATAGGTGCTGTCTTATAATAGACGGGTTTTTCTTAATTGCTGAATTTTTAACATCGTCAACAGAATCGTCGGAACGTTTGGGTGTTTTGTACATTATAGATCTGTCAGTGCGCATGGAACGACCACGTTTTATGTACGGGATTAAACGCGACTGGTTTGTTGGTATTCGCGGCACACTGTTGGCTGGCTGGATAGACAGAAGTGGCTTCTTACTGTTTACTGTAACAATAAACTCCAGTTTTTTATTGTATCACAGTAGGGTAGGGGGGTAGCCCATTTCTCCTCAATGTTTCAAGCACTACAAAAGCGATCTTTGTACCTGTGTAGGGAGTCCTGATGTAAGTAAATGTTCGCTCTTCTCTGCTCATATTATAGGTATCCCCAGAAAAAGTTAGTCCGGGATCTAACAAGGACAGAATTCCAAGAAAGGCATCCATAAAAATACTAAATGGAATCAGAATATTGTGTGAAATAGTTTCATTATAGATACCATGTAAAGTGTCGCCTTGTCCTATGCTGGCTTTTTCGTAGCTTGTATGAACAGAGGTGGAAATATTAATAAGGGAGACTAGAGCAGGCTGTACTCTTTTAACGACGTTTAATATGAGTTCGCATCTCTTAATGACCCGAAGCTGTTGGGGTTCCGTTGCATTGTCTGCGAGTAATTTAGACGCCATGCCAGCTTCGTAGATAGCTAAAATCCATGAAAACAAAAATTGAAACGAGTAGAAGCAAAACCTCGGACAATTCTCAAAGTCTTGGTTCTGCAGTGTTTCCTCACCCGCCTTTAACTCCTGGATCATCATGGTCGTTGGCCTCTCTATATTGTCTCTTCCAATGTCATCAGTGGTTGCAGATATCTGGTTAGACAAGGATAAGGCCCTCTGCAAGACTCCATTCACCTGTGTTTGCGTCACACCCTCTCTGTTGTCAAGGCAGTCCAACATTTTTGATATTCGCTGCTGCATGTCGTCCAGGATGACCTACGATCGTTTATCGTTTTCATAGAAACTGAACGGTTGATAATGAAAATGTGAAAGTTTGCACGGTTTTTTGCAGTCTACCTGGCAGTAAGCCCCAGAGTCAATGATGACGTCGACGAGCTTGTGAAGTTTCTGCATTTCCAGCTGCCATTGAGATGTTAGAAGTTTAACAGTCGCCCGCATCTCTTTGTTGTCGGGATGCAAGTAAAAAGCTTCAATAGCAGGTACCAGTTCTGGTTCTAGTGACTCAAGACTTGCTAGGCAGTTCCTGATTTTCGCGACTCCTGCAAGAATAAAATAGTTGGATCGATGATGCTTCAATTTTTATAAGCATTTGCAAAAAGTTATTTTCACTCACTGTTTAAATCCTTGCAGCACGCAATGGCAAACATTCCAATCTGCATAGCTTTGTCAGTGACTTGATCAAACTCTTCTATCGCATTGCTCAAATCGCTTCTACTTCGTTTTCGTGCGGCTAGAGCATTACCGCAGATCTTAATAAGCTTTTTCAGAGGTCCGATTGGGTCGCTGAATACCTCCATGACCAGAGTAAGCACGGAGACGTTTACTTTTTGCTCTAGTCTATATAAAGCGTCATTCAGAGTATTGATGAGGAGGTTGTTTATACTCGGATCAGGCTTTTCAGAATTCAACTGTGCCTTCAGGCTTTCGTACTCCGTGATTATCGACTGAGAGACTCCAGTGATAGCGTTAAAATTATAGGGATGGCAAACTTGTGCTATTGCCATAGCATGCGCAAACACCTCTTCAATGGCAAGCCATAAAGCTGCACAATCCTCGATTTGGGCATCAGATTTTTTGCCCGACATGCCTGCTAGGATATCAAGTGCTACATCCATCCTGCAATTAAGAACTGTAAGATATCGGGATATCTCTGGGGGCAATACGACTAGGATAATTTTTCACCTGTAGACGAAGTGGTTCTCCTTTTCCAGATTTTCCACCTCAGTAGTAGGGTGAGGAGCGTCGATAACTTCCCTGAGCATTTTGAAGCACCAGCTCATCCTGTTGCATGCATAAATTTTGCAACCCTGTGAGAAATGGATGAAGCCACTTAGCGATCATGTACCAAAATCTAAGAAAATTTGAAAACAGGTCTTACGTAAATTGGAGCATTAAGCTGATGCTGCTCTTGAACAAGTTGGAAGAGGACATTCAGAGCAGTGCAAAGTTGGCTGGAGTAGAGGGCAACTTTTTCCGAAAGTAAATTCGACAGAAGACTTTTCCTAAATATTTGAAGGGGTCCAAATACTTCTACAATTGAATCGCCTAGTTCCTGTGAATATATTCAATTGATAATGTTAGATAAATAATGAATTTAGAGGCATAATATCAGAAGAATTTATTTTATTATACTTTGATATTTCGAAAGTCTTCAATCTGTTGAACAGCACCCATATCCTCAACATAATCCCAAGAATCTTTGAGACTTTGTTTAAGAGGAAGACATTCTAGTTTTTCAAGAGCTTCTAAGGCAATGGTAAATTTCTCCAATAGATCATCGATGAGGTTTTCACCCCCAGTTGCCAGGGCTTGTGTTGTCTGGGATTCAGGATTGGATGTCAGATGAATAAACTAGCATAGTTTAATGATCATTAACTAAAAAACTAACCAGATCAATGTTTCTTTTAGCTGAACAGAACTGGTCTATAAGTTCAGTTAATCTGCTCTTCATTTCATTATAGCTGTTGTAATCTTCTTTGGACAATAAAGTGTCAAGTTCTTCTACCAAGATATGTAATTCATCTGAGAACACCCACCTCATTGGTTCCAACTTGTGGGAGTCTGGGTTTTCCATCGTTTTGAGCAAGTCTCTCAGTTTATGAATCTGTGGAAGGTCGAAGAGGAATTGTTAATAGGTGGAGATCAGAGGATTAGGTCGTTCAAATTCAAGAATTTGAAATCAACGTCTATAGGTTACCTGGACCTCGACGGGCTCCAGTATACTTTTCATCCCCTTAGTTTTCAAGGGCATTATGTCAATCCTCCTAATCTGACGATATTAGTAATCAACACCGCTGAACAATACTGAGAGCTGATATAATGGTAGCCAATTTTAGGCCCTCGACCTCCTATAAGCCTTAAGCAACAATAGTAAAACGTCTTGTAAATAAAACCCACTTGACAACGAGCTTCAAATCAAGCATCAATCGATGGTAATGAATGAAGCGATTGAAGCTGAAGTGAGTTGAAATGAATTTGTTTGGATAATCCTTGAATGAAAAGAGCAAATGAAAGCTAGGTATAAAGGATTAATTTCCTATCCTCTTTGTTTCGTTTGATGCGACCATCTCTGATGTTCATTTTCAAACTAGCAGACCAAACGTACGTACGTCAATCGCGTGAAACATGGCCACTGCTGGTAGTCGTTTCGTAGTAAATGTGTTGTGTTTTTAGCAACGAATTCCAGAGCATTGTATATGCTCGACGAATTCAGACTTGTTTTTGGCAATTACCGTTACGCAGTGAAAATAATTTACACTGTCAATATTTGTAATTGTGCTTCGAAATTACGTCTTCTATGAAACGATCCAATAGTAATTGAGAATGGCTACGAAAATATTAGTCGATATTCATAATGACGTTAAACTACTCATTACAGCGATTACCGGATTTGAGGTAAGTTGTAGTGGTTTTGTGGAAAATGGTGTAGAATTTATCGTTAATGGATAAAAACTGTAGGATTTATTTGTTACTGTTTTTTGGGCTCTAGGAGGGAGAAGAAGGTTTCAGAATTTGTGAAGCCTTTGCACTGTCCAACGTGAAACACCATCGCTATCTGTCCATAGACAGTCATGCTACTAATAAAGCAATTTCGGAGTTATCGAAGAAATTTTCCATCCATGGGAAATACAAAGTCTCCAAAAAGTTTCAAGATCTTATGTGTACATTTTTGTCAAGCTTTGATTTTGAACACCATCCTCAGTACGATTTACAGTGGTCACTGCTCTCCTTTTTATTGAATCTTTCCTCCGAAACTAACAAATCAGAACTACAATGCCTTGAGATTCTGAAAACTTCAAGAGGGGAGCATAGCCTTCATGCAAGTGCGAGTAATGAAACTGAACCCACAGAAGAAATAGACTGGACGGAATATCTCAAGGAGGGGCAAGATGATTTTTTCTCAAACTACCATAGCGACGACTCCGAAAATGTAATTCCTAATTTTAAAAATACTTTTTAACTTAAAGTTATTTCATGCTAAAATTTTAACCACTGTCCCTATCAAATTTATTCACTCAGGAATGGTCGGAAGATGAAAACAATAGCGGATCAGAGTCAGTAAATGGCAGGCCACCGATCAATTGGTTGGCCAAAGAATTGGTACCTGCTCAAACTCCTGTGAGAAGAACGCAAAGCACGTTAGACAAATTGTCTCAATGTTTGGCTGATGCAGTCGAATCAAACAACTGGTTGAAAAAAAACGTACAAAACGATTGGTGGACTACAATCAATTTCCACCATTATCCAGTGCACAGCCAATTTCCAGATGCCACATTCAGCCAGGCATGGCAAGCAAATCAGACAGTCGTTGAAACTTGTTAATTCTGATTATCCGTTGATTTATTTACAAGTCATATTTCCACAGGGACAAAATAACCTCTCTGGGAATACAGCAGACTGGAACGTTGAGCGAGTATCAGGTCTGCAGGGAAGTACTTTGGATGTTTCATTCCCCTGCGCAAATGGCTATATTTCTGCAGAATACAGAAGCAGAATTTTCTGTAAAACGAGACGTTTCAATACCGAGCTTATCTCAGGTTAATTTAACATTTTTCGATGATTCTCACGGCATGAAAAACTTCAATTAAAAGCAAACTGCTGAATCACCCCGCAAAATTTTCACGACCTAGTTTGGATCAAATTATCTTTTGCAGAATGCATTTAGCGGTATTTTCTCATCTTTATGCGAATGTTTTACAAAGCTGCGAGAGCTGGAAAGCTTTGGCAATAGTTTGTATCCAAAATCCACCCCGTCTAAAGTGTGTCGGCGTCCCCCGTTAACGTACGAAGCTTACCACAGTGCTATGACCCAGCATTTGAACAAGCTGAGACAAGGGACCATAGAACTCGAACAAAGGCTCATAGAACAAGGTGCAAAATCAGTGTTGACTATCATTAAAATACATCTACTTGGTATGTGATGATTTATATTTTCAGATGGCTGTGACACTTTGTTATCAATTCTAAACGATCTTCAAAAGTGCTTGGAGAGCGTTAAAATACTTTACGAGGTACATCAGTCCATAATAACGGAATGGGAGTATCAATCTAACTGGAAATGTGCTTCCAAGTTACTCTCAGGGATCTTTTTCCAAATGCAAAACTCGAGCAGCCGAGAAAGAGCAAACATTTGTACTAGTCTGTACCTTCAAAGCCTCAGCGTATACCTGAATATTATCGATACATGGCTTAGCGAAGGAAGGTTTGAAGATTGGAGAGAAGAATTCGTCATAGCCAAGTTTGTAGATTTGCTCTGAACACACGGTCAAATGTGCGGGTGTCTGTTTTTTTCTCCACAAGTTATTGAAAGAATCAAAAATTTTGAGCGCAGGGTGCAGGATGATGCGGCTTTGGAGGAAGAAGAGCAATATGACAAGTTCACGCTGCATCAGCTGGATCCAATTTGCGCTAATGACCCGATTATGCAACTCTTAATCCACAAAGTTCGTGATATGGGAAGAAGCATCGAACTCCTGGTTAGCCTGGATCGAATACCAGACATGTGGCGTATGGTCAAAGATAGCAATGGTAGTTCAAATCATTCAATCATCCTTTCTCAAGTATTTTAAAAGAGAACCACAACAGTTCGACATTAAAACGACTCAAACGTATGAAATTCAGTCCCCAGGATATCGTTGAACGTTGAATTTCTATCCGAAGTCATCACAGAGTTCAACAAATACAGTCTGAACGATGTCTGTGAACAGGAAACGTTGAGTTTAGAGATAATGGAAATCCCTGCATTGGAAGCTGTCAACTCAGTAATCGAACAGAATATATTTGAGCAAATGACAAACACGAATGATCCGTTTCTCCTCAAAGGCTTCGAGGACTATCTGCCCGTTCATTCAGAATCATTCAGAAGTGGCGCTATCGACAGCAGGAAAATGGATGGAAATTTTGTCAGTGCTGCGGAATTGGACGTTTTTGAAAGGCAAGTAAGCAACTGGCGATTATTTTAATGTTGAAAAAATTTTTAAGTTTGGAGCAGGTTTTTAAATTTCCGATAGCTTATTCCAGACTTACGAGTGGGTCTTTTTCTATCCTGCCAACAAGGAGAGTTTTAAAGCTTGTTTTATCCAAAATATTGGACTCGAGGTACCAAGGTGCAAATAAACTAGTCAAAGACATAATGGTTGCAGAATATAATCTTGAAAAACATTTGAGGCTTATGAGATCCGTTTATATGATGGAGACAGGACACGTTATGAACAAATTCTACCAATTGCTCTTCACAGAGGTATTTCTTCCGTTTCGATCCTACGATTCGATTCCTTTTATTTCTGAATTTAAGTGGTACCGATTCTCAGATTGAATCGAATCCGACGTGGAACAACCCAAATTCACTAACGAATATGCTAGAGGAAATATTGGCACAGGAATGGCCGGAATCAAGCTCTAGGTGGTCAATTGTCGTCCATGAAGTCCGTACTCATCAGGTTCTAACTGCAATTGACAAAATCACTTTGCATTACGCTATTGGCTGGCCTATCTGTATGGTTCTAACCGCAGATATCCTCCTTAAGTATAACGATATCTTCAGGTTCCAACTGAAACTTAAGTGGGCACTTTGGACACTTGATCACCTGCGATTCAGCGGTTAGTTGCCAAACTCCAAAAATTTTTTGGGCTCGAATTTATAGTTCAAGAAAAAACGTATTTTACATGAGATCTAAATCTTATGGTTTTATTTTTACGGTAGATGCTTCGATCGTGCCTTTTTTTTGTTTAATTTGACACAGATCTTGAGGGTCACAAGACAGAGCAAGTGACCGACAGACTGCAGCACTTCCAAGCACGACGACTCGAATCTTTGCGATTTTGGCTCATACATGCAATTGGGTCGATTCATTCGTACTTGTCCGGCCAAGTTTTGCAGACTTTGGGATTCATGCTGGACAGAGCTCTGTCTGAGGCTGATAACTTGGATACTATAATCAGAGGCTAGTACCCTTGTGATATCAAAGTAAATTTGTAAATTTTTTTTAATTATCAATAATCCTTGATTGCATAAATTTCCAGTGCATAACGAATATCTGGGAAAAGTTCACGAGCACTGTCTTCAGACTCCACAATTCGAGGATCTAACGACAACTATAACTAACGTACGTACAAATGGAAACATTTATTGTTAATAATTCATTCTCCATAGAACATATCTTGAACTTCCTTACCGGAATTTAAAATCAAATTTTCAAAGATTACGAGAATATTGAGATCGCGCACATATTTCTTTTCGATTTTCAGCTGTTAGAGATGTGTATGCATGTTCGGGACCGTTGGAAAAGAGGAGCGGAGAAAATAATTGGTTCTGATTTGGACACAATGGAAAGCAGCTACATAAAATATCACACCTACCTAGCACTAGCTCTCCACAACGCCGTGCAACACAAAGATGCTGATTACTGTAAGTGTCACATTCTTCTGGAAGCATTGCAGGACATGTTTCAGTCAAATATACCAACATTTAACTACTACCCCCTCAAATATTGAAAGCGACTAATGGAGAACAACTTATATTTGACGATTTCAAATTAGGTAGAATAAGATTCAGAGTCCATTCATTTGCACGCTTGAAATTATGAATGACCTATAATAACCAAATCTTTTTATTTTCTGTTGAAATTTTGAGGAGTTAATATCGCAATCTAGTTCATTGATATTCACGACACTGATTTTAATAATCAAAGCATGCTTGCGTTTGAAAAACTGTAACGTTTAATGCTTATGGGACGAGTCACTAATCTATTTTTTCCATGTATTTGCATTGTTTGCAGTGACCGGTCTGAGCTCGGCTTTTAACTACAGTATACCCCGCGTCTAACTCCAGTCTACCTGTACTAATTACAATTGAATAACGAATTATTTTCTATGGTTTCAGTCATTAATCAATCACCACAACGTCCAACTAATCGCCCTAAAACTACTAGAGTTTAGGGATTCCTATTTTATTTGTATACAAAAGAATTCAAAATCACATAATTCTAGGAAAGACATACGGTAACCGGTAGGCTGACAGATCAAGTGTTTCGAATATATTTATAATATTGCGCCTGTACTTGAAAGAAGTTGGGTTATTATGTAAATAATGTCATGAAAAAAAATTATGAGTCAACACGTCACATCATTTTCCACACCTGAAGTCCGTGAACACTTTCCCTCTCAGATCCGAACTCCTCTTCATACCCGATTTAAATAAATTTCGCAGACAAATTAACGCTGCCACAAGTTCGGTGCTTATGTTCCTTCGACGATGATTTGGAAGACACTGAATACGAGCTGGAAGAAATG
Organism: Athalia cordata; assembly: GCA_963932425.1. Classification (NCBI taxonomy): domain Eukaryota; kingdom Metazoa; phylum Arthropoda; class Insecta; order Hymenoptera; family Athaliidae; genus Athalia; species Athalia cordata. The sequence goes on along the minus strand of OZ010628.1, from coordinate 365,043 downwards.
GAAGTTGATCCTGACCACCAGATGACCGAGCTTAGTAGAAATCTACTGACTGAAGTCGCTTACCAGAGTCTGCCTCCTTCTGGAATTTCGGTACCCATTCCCGAGTACATGATTATCAAGGAGAAAAATCGGGAGCTGAAAACTCAAGGGTGTGTATATCACTTTGCCAGCAGAGATTCGTAAAAGCTGAAACCTTCGACAATGAGAAATGAGTCGATTATAATACGGAAAATTAACCCCCTACTACTTGAGGTTGCGTAACGTGATATTTTTGATAAAGTTTAGCCGTTCAGTTGCATGATCAACTTGATGTGAACGACTACGAACAGATGTTTTCATATCTACGGTGGTACTATCATGATGAACAACTGAAAACAATCGCGATGAATACTAGCGCAGATTCCCTTTGCAACAAGCTGGACGAAATTATCAGAGAATCGGAAGAAGAAGAGTTATAAATTCCCTGAGAGCATTAAGCTGTTAGAACAGTCGGAGAAAAAACCCTAAGAAGTTTTGCTGTTTGGTTTGATAGGTTTTCAAAGATAAACTGGCTGGTACAGTTAGAGTTTGCATTACGCGTACAATTATTATTTCAATCATTTTTCATACAATTTCATTTCTATACAAGACGTTACAGTAAATAACATGACAATGATAATGATAATGTAAGCTCAAAGATCTGACATCTAAAAAAACTAATTTTGTTCTGTTTTTTGTTTGAAACCTTCTACGGACTGAGTACTAGGTTTTTTTAATACAATTTAAAACGAAAAATCAATGGATTATAAAAAACTAGAGGCAATATAATGTACAGGAATAGGATATGAACACAATAGAGTGATTCCAACTTAAATATACTATGACCTAGCCAACGATCGGAGCACTGCATATTGTGTCTGACATTTTAGTCTCAAGAAAAATATCCAAATGTACTTTTAGCCGGCATACCTCTAATGCGGACTCAAGAGTCAGCTGATTCGACTCAAATATTCTGCCAATAGACAAAACATTAGCTACTTATCCAAGTATTCTAATTTTTAGAACCACCATCTCGTAAATTGTGACGAATAAATATTATAATAAACTCTGCCCGGTTCTACACTTTGATAGATGTAACATTATAGATGAGACAAAAAAATATCAATATAGCCTAAGAAGACGCACTCGTGTTCGTAGTAGTTTGTACACTTTCATTGGGTATAAATTTATCCGACCAGTTAGCTCTGAGTTAAAGTAGCCACTCCGTTCTGTCCCATTGAGCTGCTTGTCTGGGAAACCGGCACGTTGCTCGTGGACTCTATAGCACTTATGGGTGACGTTGAATGATTGTTCATGCTCGCAGCAGCCAGCGCTTTATTTCTAAGCTCAAAAACTTGCTGTATAGCCTTCCGAAAGCACAAGAAATTGTAGTCGATCACGCCTGTAGAGAATATTCACAAAATTATTCATCTCTGCATAGAACAGAAATGTTGGTCGGTCAGAAAGTTTAAAAAGAAAGCTCACCCTGCCTATCAAAGTTATCCTCTCGTAGTATACAAACCAGGGCAAGGAATTTGTTGACCTCTCTTAAATATAATATATTCCCGTTGTTCAATTTTATCAGGCTTGAACTTTGATTGTCAAATGCTGCAGCTTCCAGATCCTCTCGAAGGCTATAAATTTAAACTCAAGCTAGTTCATTGACTTTCTAAATCGTATGTTACAATGAAGACAAAATAACTTACCCATAAATACAGGAAACGTCGATAACAACGTCTATCATGTCACAACAGAGTTCATAACTCTGCATATCCACCGGAGAACTATCAGTTGCTATGTAGATTTTGGAGACAACATCGAAAAGAAAGGCTTTCTCTATGGCAGAGTTCTGAAAACAGAATTTGCCTTCAGTTATCATTAAAGGCAGAAATCTATGTCATTTCTACATTGTCAATTGCTTTTTATATTTACCGATATGAGTATATTCAGAAGATTCTCAAGAGTTGGTAATTGCGGAATCAATTTTTGAACGACCTTACTGAATGCCTCGAATATGCTGTGATCGTATATGGATGTTAGATGGAAACTGAGGTGGATTTGGTCAAACCCTAGAAGTAAAGTAACGTGTTTAAATGTTAGTATACTCCCCTGGAAGAGAAGTCCAATGAATTAACAAACCAGAATCAGCAAGATCGTCATTAGCCCTGGTGTGAATGTCTCTTTGGGTTTCCATCTTGTGATCATCTGATAGTCCATCAACTTTGTGTATAAAAACCTCGAACTTTATAGCCTGATTAACTTTATATGCTTTCGTGACTGTAAGATGAAGTTTGTTCAGAGCCTCCATGTAGTCATCTTGAGCATCGATTACAAACACTAGAGCTCCACACCCACCGAATATCATATCACTGTCAAAGGTGGGATCGAAGAAGTCTATCTGACCAGGAAAATCCCATATTTGGAACTGGACGAAACTAGAGTTACTTATGTCATCCTTTATTATTTTATTTGTGCTTTCCAAGAAAAGCGTTTCATTTGGAGACATCTTGTGGAAAACGACCTTCTGTATTGACGATTTGCCACTTCTGAAAGTCAACTGTCCGTTTAATATTGGTGATTGGAAATCAGCTTTAGCTTTCTCACCGTCTGAGGCCCATCAATAAAATTCTGGGCTTCTGTTCTCCTGCTAAGGGTCCTGTGGGACCTTCACCCTCTCCATCAAAGGGCGTGTAGCCAAAGTCTTTTGGGAAAGAACCAACGTCATAACCTGCCTGATATTGGTCATCGTCGTCCTGCAGTACAGAAGTAAAATACAGTTAATAAAAGTGACGAATTTTTCATATTATAATTAGATAGAACAACATTGTTACTATCATCTTTTATAGAGAGCAAAGTATGACGCTAAATATAGTCGTTTGAAGATAAAGAGTTATCTGTTATCACACTGCGCTTCGATTTTCATTAGTATGTTTGGCTTTGATACTACCTCAACACTTACCATGTCTCAGTTTTGGAAGGAGTTACTATCGAGTTTTAGTCTAAAGCACTGTTGGCCTATCTTGGGCCAAGATATTGTAACTTCTTCGGAGGTGATTATCCAATGGAATTTATGTTCTACGTTCCCTTTGTTTTTATAACGTAGTTTCTCTTTATCTATTATACTAAGTTACAATTGCTTTTAGTGTTCAAGCTGCAGGTTGTCAATTCTGACAACTCCTTTAAAACGTCTTCCACTTCGTGAACGCTGCCGTCATTATAATTAAGGGGCTGACACTTTGACTATATAGGCTGACACCGATGTTGGTCAACGCTCTGTCGACGCGCGACCTTAGCGCACGACAGCAAAGTGGATCAACTGAAATCACATGATCATAAAAGGCTTGCGAATTATTCAAGTAGACGGCGTGCTATCTGAAAACCCAAATTTTAAAACCAATGAGCCCCAATATCTGATCAGCGACGAAAATTAGTAGCGGAGTATCACGCCACGCCAACAGACTGTGTAGAATTCGTTGACTGTTGGAGGTGAGTAGGAAACAATTCGTTTTCACCGATCACCAGGTTCACCTCGCTCTCGAAAAGGAGAAAACTGCTAGAAAATCGACAAGTAAATTTCCCGCAAATTCTTAGCCAAGTTGAGCCCATTTTTCGCTATTCAGGTCGAGCTGACATATGCCATCGCTTGAATCTTGATCGAAAGGTTGAAATTATCGCTTCTTCCGAGGTCAAAAAGGCAAAGAAAATTTAGGGGTGGTTGAAAGAGCAATACGGTGTGGAAGAATCGGATTTATGGGTTCTACGCGTCTTTTTCAGCGTGGACTATAGGTATGATAGCTTTACTATTATTCATTTTTTGTGCTCTACTGTATACATATGTAAATACATACATTGTCATGGCAATTCTCGAAATTCCCTTGCATGCGACCACTATGCCACAGAATAAGGACTAGGAGAACTAGTCCTCATTCTGTGATTATGCGACCCACCCAGAGGCCTGCATCATCACATATTATATATCATCATTTGTCTCCAGTTGCACAAACTTTGGACATTTTTCATTTCTCAGCTCCACAAAGAGATTATAGCGATTAATGCAGTTCGAACTGCAAAAATTAAATGCGATAAATCCCTCTTGGGTTTAATTGTCAGCTCAACTTATTGTCAGAAAACCCCATAGATGCTTGGATAAGTTCATTTCAGTTCCTTATGAATGCATTCCCCTATGGCATTTTTTTTTTTCAAACAGATTTCTGTCCTGTTTATTTATTGGACATCTCAAGTGGTCAAGGGATAGAAGGGAAAATTTCGGATAGACATGCGAACAAAGAGAAAGCCACATGGCCTCCCCTCCCAAGAAGTTTGAAAACTTATAACTCAGTGTTGTGTAAACAGTGGGAACTCACAGTCTTTGATCTGCCTTTGTCCAACCAACACAGAAAATTATTATTCCTTCAATTCTTTGTTATAGAGACTTGGAGAGTATTTAGCACCAATGACGGAGGAAAATGGAGCATGTCAAGAGCAAGCAGAGCTGCTCGACGAGGTTATCAGCAATCTTCGAGCATGCTTGCTCTCTGCAAAAGGTGGCATTTCGTTTTCCAAACTGAACAGTAAGTATTAAGAATATTCTTGCGAATTGTATTTCATAATTATGTCATCACTTTTCACACGAAAAATCTGCTGATTACTTTTCCATTGCCTACAGATGACTATAAAAGTATGTTGGGAGAGAGCATTCCATTCAGAAGGCTCGGATATCCAAGTCTTGATGAACTATTGAATGATATTCCCGGCCTTATAATCACTGGAAAGGCAGGAGATTGGAATGTAGCAGCTGAACCAACAGAGGACTCTATTCATCTGACGAAGATGATAGCAAGGCAGAAATCCGGAAAGTCCAAGAAACGCTCTAGAGGAATGGTAAGAAAATAAATTGGTCGAAGTTCTAGTTATCTTTATCACACGGTCGCCAAAATCTCCTCAATATTACTCACTCCAAGTTTTCACAGGCCATTAGATACAGAAGACCAACTGCCGGTTCCTGGAAACCTCCGGTCGACTTCACGACAGCTCATAAAACCGTACAAGCCAAAAAAGATCATCCAACTAACCATCGGGTTAATCAACGGTAATTTCCAACCAAGAATCTTGCTCTTTACCATTTTTCCCAATGTGATAAATTTTGTATGCAATTCTGGTTTTAGGCAGTCAACCTCGACGTCTCAGTTGTCGTTCACACAACAAAAATCAAGCCCATCCCTCCTCGATAAACCGCCACGTTACATGGTACTCAATCCTGGTATTTCACAAACCTCACCAACCAACGTGAGTTCCATAATTTGTTCTAATCTTCTGACTATTCTACATTTTTGCTTAGGTATAATCGTTGCATCTTCTATTTTCTCAGAGGCTTTCCGGCCATCGCACGGCAAACACATCTACAAGGTCAACTTTTCCTGACCAAGGTAATAGCCAAACACCTGTTGTTGTCTACAAGAACCAGGCCGCTTTTGCAGCAACGGAGAATCGAAACAGAAAAGCCCCGCAACACACGTCAACGCCGTTAACTGTTCCGGTACCTGAAACGAACGCGATTCCGCCTGCAAACCCGAACGGACATAAGACAACATCTCCTAGAAGCTTGGAGCAGTCAGTAACTCAGTTACCAAAACCCCAGTTTAAGACTGTCAGTGAAAGACTTGTTGTCAAACCGAAAGAGGCACCTACTCAACAGACGGTGATACTTTCTCCACTTAGTCCGAACCAACTTTTGGCTGGCACAGCATCGACCATTACTCCACCTCATACGCCGGCGTCGCCGGTAAGCCCCCAAAACAAAATTTCATTTATACATTTTTTCCTCTACCGACGCCTGAAGTTCGATTTCAGACCCGCAAACGCGGGACTAAAGTTCCACTTTTATTCCCTCACAGCTGACATAGCGAACTTGAGGCGTCGGTAGAAGAAAAAAACGTATGTGCTCCACGGGAGAAAAGTAGGACATCTATTCCCGCGTATAAAATTGCCTAGGGGCACAATATACTATATTGCAACTTCGTTTTGTTTCTCCTTAGAAGCCGCAGATCACATGGCCTGTAATATCGCAAAATCAAGATCCCTCTTCACAGCTGGAATTGTGGGTAAAGGCTATGAACCTACCCGATGTTGACTACAAAATTGTATCTTGGACTCTGAATCGGAAGCCTGTCTACAGCTGCCGAGTAAAGGTGAGAAATTAGTTTATGTCTAATAAAAAATACGGCTCTAAATATTCAGGCCAAGTAACTTTGACCAAACGTCACGATTCGAATGTAGGTTGGCACAGACAGCTACACAAGTTACCCTGAAGAATCTCCAACCCGTGAAGAGGCGACACGAGTAGCAGCCGCCAAAGCCTTGAAACAACTTCTGGAAAAAGCTGGACCCCTCGGAGGCCTCTCTCAGACTGTGAACAAAAATTTGATCAGGGATCGGATCCTGCAAATCCTAACACAGCATGAAGCTGGAGTTTTTTTACATCAGATTTCGAATTACTACAAGGAGCTTTACAAAGAAAATCTTCCCGACGACTGGGAAAACGCCATTGACGGGTGCGCGGAAATATCAAAGGTCAAATGGGCACAAGATATCACCATACTGTCTCCGTTTGTACCACGAAATGAATCCACCGATAACGAAAAGGTAATGAACGCGAAGTAAATTTGTGCAATGATGAAAGCGACTCGCCGCATGAACACATGGTGCACACATACGTTCACACACACACAACAAAAGCAATTAAAATTTTTATTTTTTCCACGCGAAGACTGCTGACCCTCTCTCACCGAGGATGGAAAAGATTCAGCTTACTGCCATTGGACCTCCGCAGCCTGGACTCCTTGAAGCGCCAACTGACGAGTACTGGGATGTTTGCATCACGAATGTTGTTAGCACCATCGAAATATGGGCGAGACTTATAGGCGATGAATACAGCGTGAGCTATGCTGATTACGTCGCATGATCCTTTTTTTTTGTCTTTTTTTCATTGCGTAACACTTTGCATTAATTACATTTAGGAGAGATTTGACAGCATGCTGGATGACCTCGATTTCTATTATAACGAGTTATCAAAAACTCTTGGAAATTCTGGTATCAAACCAGGGAATTACTACGCAGTTCAAGATGAGGGCTGTTGGCACAGAGTAAAGTGTTTTGAATTCGATGCAAAGACTGGAAAAGCTTCGATATTTTTCATCGATCACGGTGACGAAACCTCTGTTGATTACACCAAACTATATCCGCTAGAAAAGAGATTCTGTCGAGTCCCTGCACAGGTAGAAAAATCTTGTGCTGCTCTTTGAAATTTCTCCGTTCTTTTTTTGGTTTTCGTTATTCGAATGTCGTCAATTTCTGTTCCAGGCAATTAACCTGTGTCTGGCCGATTTGGAAGAATTCAGCGAGAACGATCAGGTTTTCGAATACCTGAACAAACTCCTGTTGGATCAGATGCTAATCGCGCAGGTTGTGAGTCATGGATCTAAGGAAGGCGAGATAATCGCATCCGTTGTTCTCTACGATACCAAGCACGAGGTCGATATAAACCTGAACGAATTGTTGTTGAGTAAAATTAGCCAAAATATTCTCTCGCCGAAGTTGAACCAGGTAAGGGAACAACAATTCTACCTTGAATTCCGAACTTTGGCATCGAGCTGAAAAAACTTGCGACGTAACCATAAACTCATTTCGAATCAATTTTTTTAGGAGGGTCGAGTCACCGAAGTTTTTGTCGCCCACGTTACGGATACTGGTGATGTGTTTTTGCATGTCAAAAATGAGAGCATGCTGCATTTAACTAATCTGATGAATAAAGTTATAAACACCGGTTTGAAGCCGGAGGACATTAAGCGGAGCGAGGAAAAGAAAATTGAATTCGGAAAAGTTTATTTTGCCCGTGCTTTTGAAGATGGTAAATGGTACAGAGGTTTAGTTACCAATGTAGATGTGTCGAATAGGATCGAAGTTTTTACCGTCGACTTTGGCAAAACCATCACGGTTGACAATCAGAAAGACCTCCTTAGGCTTGACCAGCTCTCCGAAGTCCTTGCCAAGTATCCTTATCAGGTAAGAAGTCTAGAAATTATTCTATTTCGTTGAGGTGATTCTTTGAAATGCGATTTGGTTAATTTTGTATTTTTCAGGCTCTGAAAGTTCGATTGCATGGCATCCCGAACTGGGTATGTAACTATGAATTAGCAAAAAAACTCAAAGCGCTGGCACCGCCAAACGAGCAGGTGATCGCGAGAGTTCGTAACCCTGGCTCGAAATCTACGCCTGCATTTGTTGAACTATTCAAGCGTCTTGAGCCAAATAATATTCTGATGCCGATTAACAACACTTTAATAGTAGAACCGGAGCTTACGGGGTAAGTTTATACCGCGATAAGATCATCGTCGAAACTAAATTTGTAGTCCATATTCTAAGTTCATTTCATACTTTCAGTGCTGTGGGTGATGGAAACAATAATATGCAGCCGAGAAAGAGAGTAGAACGGACGGTTTCTCGACATGGAATAACTAGCGACGGAGAAGGTATGAATAAAAAACTAAAACCACCAAAAATACCAGACGTTGGCAGCTACTTCGACGTTCACGTTACCATGGCCGCTAATCCAGGAATTTTTACCGTCCAGCCTTACGAAGACCGCGTCTACCTAGAGGTGGGAAAATGAAATTTATAAAAGTTTATGAAAAATTGCTAGTATTCTCCGATTTCAAACCGATTCTATATATTCAGGCGCTGATGGTGCAGCTGCAAGAAGTTTGCGTAAATTGGTCCGAGCCACCACTATCTCCTGATTCCGTAACAGAGGGAAACCTTTACGCTGCAAAACACTTTGACGGACATTACTACAGGTAAAAATCCGTCCTAGAATATTTTTACTTGGAGTTTCTCTTCAAATTACTGAAAGTTGTAATTTTGTTCCGTCAGGGTCTGCGTATCGAAAGTGATAGCGGGTCACATGGCGACTGTTTACTTCTGTGATTTCGGAGACTTCTCTGTCCTAAGTTTGGATAAACTGCTACCCCTTGGAAGACAATTTCTCGATCTACCTTATCAAGCTATCAGAGCAAGGCTCGTAGGTAAACTAAAATCAATCTTTGTTCCAGAATATAATTTTGTGATCCGATTCAGACTAAAAACGTCTTTTATTCTTCTTTTCACTTATTCCAGGTGTTCAACCTTTGAATATCGATTGGTCGGTAGACGATTGCTTATTATTCCAAGACATGGTGGTTGAAAAAGACTTTGTATCGGTTGTCGTTGACTCCGGACCAGATCGTCGTTGTCCGGGAGAAACGATTCTGGGTTTGAAGTTGATCGACACAAGTGGGCTTAACGATGTTCACATTGACGAATTCCTGGTAGCGAAGGGATGTGCAAAAGCTGTCGAAGCAAAACCATACAACGACTGAAAAGATGTGAGACTTCCAAGGACTGCTGTACGAAATGCGGGTGATCTTTTAAAAGCGGGTACGATAGGTTCGGGACACTGAAAAAAAAAAAGAAATTTTATTTTCTCTTCGTCGACACTTTTTTCTTCGGTTAATTAATCTCATTGCTGTAAAGTATTGAACAGAAATGAAAAAAAATATATTTTGAGATTTAACCGATCATTCAAGACTAGCGGTAAATGAATTGCCAAAAATAAGCTTTACCACCGTAAACTAAACCACTTCTTTAACGTAGACTGTTGTTTCCTATAGCTATAATAATGATAACGCTTAGATGTAGGAAAGTTGTTCGTTATTTAAATCATTCATTATTACATATGCAGATATATATTATATACACGCGAAATATTTTTGGAAGTACCGTTGTTGCTGATAATATTAATGTATATAAATAGCATATCGTATGTATGCTGCAATCTTTCATCTTTAGTTTGCGTTGAGTAAAATCGACGACGAGCTTATTTTTCATTAATTCAAAGAAAACGGAATAATCGCAATGACGTTACCTTTTGACATGATGCAAATTATAAGAGAGTTGTTTGCAAATCAATTGGAAACGAAGGTATATCTCTCGAACATTTATAATTATCACACGCTTTATGAGTCAAAGAACTCAATTGTCAGTTTATGTTGATGTCGAATATGTGCTGTTCCAAATTTTTTGCTTCTCGGTCTGCACTTGAATCAAAGATGGAGGCCAAAGTTTGGTGTTTTCAAATAGCTATACAATCGAATGGATGATATTTTGAAAACTCAAATTTTAAACAAGTTCAACTTCAACTGACTTTTTGATTAGCGATGAGAAGTTAGAATGGTAATTAGAGCAGGGAGTATATGTGAAAGACAACAGCTATCATTATTTAGTCAACTAATGATCGCAGTTGTTCATTTTCTGCCAATAATTATTCCTTCAAACCATTTTTCATGCTGACATAGAGGTGAATAATTTGATACTAGACTTATCCTTGTGTTTGATTTTTATTGATATGAATATTAGATTAAGGAATAACATTGACTACACATTTCCAATAATCATTCCATTCCATACCTTTGTCCTAACTCTATGTGTGTTAAGATGACTACCGATTCTCAATATTAATGTAACAATAATAATCTTCCATTCTTTTTCAAGATGATGATAATGAATAATAATTCTCTTGCGAGTAACTCAGTATTATTAAAAACATCGCCATTATTTTCACTATTGTTATAATTATTATCATCATCATTATCATTTTTATTATTATTATAATAATTATAATGATAATTATCATTATTATTATTGTGGTTATTTCTTTCTTATCGATTCCTAAATAACTAACGTGTTGAATATTATCATATTATGAATATACATGTTATATACCATAGTGTTTGTAATCTTGAAATTTATATGGTTTATTATATTCTATGTTATTTATCAATAACAACTGTTTAGAATAAAAATTTTATACATTTTATTATTACCATATTGTAACAGAGACAACGTTGTGTTCCAAATACCGCAGTGTTGATAGGAGTGCAATAACAATTAACGAGTAGCAGACGGAACAGAAGTTGAGAAGTTGAGATGATGAGACCACTTGGATACATCATTCGTTTCGATTTTATTTAGTTATTATAAAACCAAGACTATAGCCTTAGTTTTTTCTCAAAATCTAGAAGAGTGATCTACATTTTTTTTGAAGAGTTCTACATGCTATTCTTATGTATTTTGACCTCGGGAATCCGAATCTGCAAGCCAAATTGAATTACCTATTAAATTGATCAAGTTATCGCCAATTTATCGATCTGAAAAGTGATAAATCAAGGATATCTCGATGGGATTTGATTCTAGATTAATTTCATCGACGTATTCGTGTTTCCTGCGCGAAAATACGTAGGATAAGCATAGTGCAATTGATTTTCTCAATACTTCGATTTTTACCCCAAAAAAACAGTAAGCCTATAGCCTTAGCGTTTTCTCAAAATCTGGAAGAGAAGTCTACAATTTTTTTTAGAGAGTTTTCTATGGTATTCTTACGTATTTTTACCTCAGGAATCCGAATCTGCAAGCCAAATTGAATTACCTATTAAATTAATCAAGTTATCGCCAATTTATCGATCTGAGAAGTGATAAATCAAGGATATCTCGATGGGATTTGATTCTAGATTAATTTCATCGACGTATTCGTGTTTCCTGCGCGAAAATACGTAGGATAAGCATAGTGCAATTGATTTTCTCAATACTTCGATTTTTACCCCAAAAAAACAGTAAGCCTATAGCCTTAGTGTTTTCTCAAAATCTGGAAGAGAAGTCTACAATTTTTTTTGAAGAGTTTCCTATGGTATTCTTATGTATTTTGACCTCAGGAATCCGAATCTGCAAGCCAAATTGAATTACCTATCAAATTGTTCAAGTTATCGCCAATTTATCGATCTGATGCTATTCACTTCTATCATGTGTACTCACCCCTGTTTGACTTTTTGGTTTCAGGAGACAAACGAGCAGCTCACGAATCAGTTTGGACCTTCATCGAGAAGTCAAGACTATCCTTGGTGCATCTACAAGGCCAATCATCATATGTTCGGCGTAGATTATTTATCTAAATAAGTTATAATGTTCATAGACCGTCCTGTATACTTATTGTCTGTCTTTTTGAATCAAAAACTATCAAATTAACAATCTAATGTTAAGCGAGATCGAAGTATATTGTGCCGCACACTATTGTACCTCGTTATAATCATATAAGAATGAATGTATCTGTAAGAATGAATCCATAATAGTCGTTTCGATGTCCTTATATTTATTAAATAAGTCAGATAGATATGTATTTTTGACCGCTGATTCATGAATAAACATTTTTTTCTACCAATACACAATTGTTCATTTATTATTGATCACACCCTTGCACACCTCATTCATTGATATCCGTTGTTCGCAAAGTTCATAAATCATATCGTACATGATGTCATGCATCATCACATGCATGCATGCAGGAATATGCAGGCCTCATCATTTATACAGATACAGCGACGATTAATAATAAATGCGTTACAATGCAATTGACAAAGCCTATACATTGAATCAACAGTTCAGTTATTTCAGAAAATAAATGATCTATGGCTACATGATAAATGATATGTGTATTCTTATCCGCTTCACAAATATAATGAACAATCATGCAGATGCACTGACGAGTCTTGTGTCCTAGATGCAGGGCGGGTTCGTCTTCAGGCTGCTAACTTTGCTCCTGTAACAGAAAAAAGGAAGTTAATAATCGGGAACAAACGAGATCGCAGATTTATTGACTTGATTACGTTACCGCTGGTATTCGTTTCTTACCTAGTTCACTCAATGGATTCGTATTTTTAAGGTTGAAATGTATTGGAAAAGATGTAGAATGAGAAGTTGAAGAGATTGCCTGAGGCTTGTTGGATCAAGTCTGTTGGCATGGCAGTTCCATTACGCCTCCTGAATTGCAATTGATATTGTTAATGTAGGATTTCTGATATGGACAGAAATACAATGGTATCCATGATACGAATGATCCGTCATTAAATTGTACTCACACCTCGTTAAATATTCCATGTAGTCGTAACGTTGGAAAGGCAGAAGGCATCAGCCTCGTTCCTATATCGTTCCAACTGATCACTGCATAATTTGCAGCTAACATCAGCATACTCTGGTCCCTTCTCTGGTGAGTCGAGTGGTCCGATGGCATGTACTCGTGTCAACCACCCACAGCGATGACAGACATGGAGATTTTACAGGACACTTTACTGATAAAAAAAGATGCTGTTATTGAATCTAAGCAAAGGGCAGCTAATATTCATTAGAATAACCACGTATCACCTGTTGATGCTGGTTTAATATGCAAACAGAGGCCCTTTGCCTCCGGTGACAGCTCTCTCGGGTTGAGACCAAAACCCTCTAGCTACAGCTTGGAATGCTGAGTAGAAAGATTCTTTTCCTGCTAGCGACTTGAGTAACAACATCTCTGATTTTTCCCCGATTTTTCCTGATTTTTTCCGATTTTTCCTGATTTTTTCTGATTTTTTCTAATTTTTTCTGATTTTTTCTGATTAATTAAATGATTTTTCACTAAGCTCCGCCCACAAAGCGCAAAAAAATGGCCCCGGTGGCGCCATCTCTCGGAATTTTCCCGGAACTAACCCCTATTTTTTAGGCCAAAATTACCCTCGTGGCGCCATCTCTCGGATTTTTTGCTGGAACTAACCCTCAGTTTTGGCTCAAAATCGCGCTCGTGGCGCCATCCCACGGAATCTTCGCGAACTATTTTTGTAAACAAGCCGCCATTTTTTTTCGAATAAAAATGGCGGACCAAAATGGCGGACCAAAATGGCGGCTTGTTTACAAAAATAGTTCGCGAAGATTCCGTGGGATGGCGCCACGAGCGCGATTTTGAGCCAAAACTGAGGGTTAGTTCCAGCAAAAAATCCAATAGATGGCGCCACCAGGGTAATCTTGATCCGCCATTTTTATCCGCCATTTTTATCCGGAAAAAATGGCGGCTTGTTTACAAAAATAGTTCGCAAAGATTCCGTGGGATGGCCCCACGAGCGCGATTTTGAGCCAAAACTGAGGGTTAGTTCCAGCAAAAAATCCGAGAGATGGCGCCACCAGGGCAATTTTTTCGCGCTTTGTGGGCGGGGCTTAGTGAAAAATCATTTAATTAATTAGAAAAAATCAGAAAAAATTAGAAAAAATCGGGAAAAATCAGGAAAAATCGGAAAAAATCAGGAAAAATTCTAAAATAAATCCTAGTTATCCTAGCTTCACTCGGATATCATTGGCCGCTTACAGGGGCTGGGTATTATCTAGTAATTAATTAAAAGAGTAATTAAAAATCCTGAAAAATAGAAAAAAATAGAAAAAAATTAGCAAATCGTTAGGAAAAAATCAGAAAAAAATCCTCAATGATCTAAGCTGATGTCTCTTTGGCTGCGTATCATTAGACACTATCAGAGATTAAGAGAGATGCGTTAAATAATTCAAAATAAATAAAATAATAGAAGAAAATACAGGAAAAACGAGAAATGAATTATAAAGAACCTTGACAGTGCGACAATCTTCTGTATTTCGACTGAGGAAACAACAATCTGATTACAAAATCACACTACGACTAAAAGCTATGTAGATATATAGCAAATTAATGATTTTCGCGGTGGAAAATCAATGATAACTCGAATAATATTACAGGTAAATTAATTCAATCAGCATATGCGCATTCCTAAGCTCAAAATACATGGAAGACCCAGGAATCAGAAAATGAGATGCTATTTCCGGACTAGAAATTGAAAAAAAGCGAGAACTACAGTCTCGTAGGATTTTTGCGATTGCACGAGTACAATAAGAAATATGTTTTTGATGTATTCTGACCGCAGGAACACAAATCCGTCGAATTAAGTGAGCTACGACTCGAAGCTATGGAGCTATTTCAATTTATTCGCTCCCTACGGTAAAAGATTGGCGATCACTCGATCAATTCGATAGATAAATCAATTCAGTGAGCAGATTCGGATTTCCGAGCTCAAAATACATGAGACACCAAAAGGAAATAATTTAGTCGTGATTTCTAGTCTCGAAATTGAAGACTATAGTCTTATAGGATTGCCGTTCCGCAAATTCGACGTAAAATACTTAATAAATGTTTGCAGCGAACGTATTTCTACGTAGTTTGATTCCAGAAACACGAATCCGTCGACTCGACCAAGCTACGACTTAAAGCTATCCAGATATCTCAATTTCTTTCACTGATATATAATATATCAGTGATCTCTTCGATCCGAAATGCGACAAAATGGCGACAGCGTGCGAAATTCGTTCCAAGACGAGTGCGTAACCCGAACTTGCGAAGAGCTGTCAACGAGCAGTATCGTAAATCAACCGGGAAACTCTACCGATCTTTCTGAAACGAGAGAAAAATGTTTTAATGCTTGTAAATTTCCAGAGGCCGATCGAGAGAGCCAGAAATCAGCTCACCATCCTTCGTTGAGGTCCTTCTCAATCATATAATCATGTATTCCATCAGATTTCATAATCTGTTGGTAGTTTTTTCTTGTTCGTTCAATGTGGATCCACGTCTTGATTTGTGGGCCTGTGCGAAGGTGTAGACATCAATTTTCGCGAACCAAATCTTCCGGTCGAAAGAGTGGCGGAATGTTTTTCTCTCTAGGATATTTGCCGAACTGCAGCCTCGTACGACCCATCTGCACTCAACGGTAGGACTACATACAGTCTTCTCCTCTGACAGTGAGTTGGTGATGAAATGTCATCTTCACTTGAATGGTCCATTTGGTTGTACCTATAGTTTGACGTTTGATCTCAATACCTGATTGTTTATATCACCAACGAGCAGTTTTCCAAAGTCCAAGTCCGTGATACTTAAATATCACAAACAAAGTTCAAAAATGTACATCGAGAAATTGAGGAATAGATATTTGCGTTGACTGAAGAATGGGATTTGGAATGACTTGTTAAATAAAATCATTCGGTTGATTAATGCTTCAAATTCAGTATCTACGTGTACCCCACACCATTAAGTAAATATTGATATATACCATGAAATTTGAATGAACCTTATACTCTCATATCGTTGACTGAAGAATTCAATCAACGACTGAAATAATATTCCGTCAACGGTCAACGCTTCATTTAATGCGCGTTTAAACTTTGCCTCGCTCGAACATTGCATCGCGTCTGTTGTACTCATTCACCACTGTCCTGTGTTTCTAGTATGGAGGATTTCTAGCACTGTTAATTCCATCTAGGCTATGTTTCTACGAACTAGGGATCATTGGAACGTTTTGCGCATGCACCATTCTGTGATAACTCTCATAATAATTTACAGTGCAAAAAAAGACTAAAGAGAAAAAGACCAAAGCAGTGGATGAAAGACAAAAACGATGACGTGTGATGGCCACTTGATTACTCAACGGAGGATTGAATAGTCAGACTGTTCGTGTGCACTGGTGTGCACTTTGCTCTCTGCTTTGCTCTATCGTAGCAGTGCTTAGCTTTCGTGTTTTTTTATCGTATTGTTCTAATTTCAAATACCAAAATCGACGGCATCGTAATAATAAATTACATATCTCAAGATGATACAAATATCGAAATTCGTCAGTCAAACTCCAAGAAATTTTAATAAATTTATTGAAATAAACTCAAGGTCAGTTTTTGTGACATTTTACGTGAAACGTGTTGATTTCATATACATAGTAAAGAACTATTCGCTGTGTCCTTTGATGAAAGTTTTCTAGGTCAACTAGCTCTTGCTTCTCTTTATTTTCGTTCACGTTGCTAATCACTATTTTAATGAAACGATTGACTCGGAGTTCAATTCTATTTTGTTCAAAGTAAAAACAAAGTTTATGAAATAACCAAACAAATTGTTTAGTCAGTCTGCAAGTCATGGAAAAATTGATCGTTGTTCGCCCTTGAACGTTCTTCTCATAGGTCGGAACACCAGCTGTTCCGCCAATCCATTACAAAATATATTCGATAAAATCTTAATGTTAGGCTTTAAAATAATTCTTCTAACCGAATCATTGCCATGAATTTCTCTGAATATAACTGAAACACGTCCCTAAAGTTAATGGTGAATCGTTGCATAGTTTGCGTTTAACGACCTAATTTAACAATTATTGATGAATCAACATTTTTCAGATGTATGGCGACTCAGGCTGCAACAAAAACTGTCAAGTCCGAACGCAAGGCAGTGGATAAATCTGTCAAGGATTCTCAGTCATTTGTCATGAACATATTCAGAGGCCAAGTTCAGTCTAATCAACTGTTTCCTTACCCAGAACCCCTTAGTACGGAGCAGAGAGAAACTTTATCGATGTTTATAGATCCGGTGCAGAAATTCTTTGAGGTAGTTATCGCAAAAAACTAGAACAATTATTTTTGGAATTTCATAAAACACGAGTTTTCTTCAATCAATATTTAGGAAGTCAACAACCCTGCTAAGAACGACGACACAGCTGCGATCGATGAAAAGACAGCAACAGCTCTTTGGGAACTCGGTGCATTCGGACTTCAAGTACCCATAGATTACGGTGGCTCTGGTCTTACCAATACTCAGTATGCAGCTTGTGTGGAAATAGTCGGAGCCCATGATTTAGGAGTGGGAATAACCCTCGGCGCCCATCAGAGTATCGGATTCAAGGTAACTGTTCATTATCATTGCAATCGGCGAATTTAAAACTTATCGTAACATTCGTTATCAACATTATTTAACAATTTCAAATTGTTCAGGGTATTCTTTTGTACGGAACTCCTGAGCAGAAATCTAAATATCTGCCAAGAGTCACCTCTACCGATTATGCAGCATTTTGTTTGACGGAACCGTCGTCCGGTTCGGATGCTGGCTCAATTAGATCGCGAGCTGTAAAATCTCCGGATGGCTCACACTACGTTCTTAATGGCAGTAAAATTTGGATATCCAATGGAGGAATTGCGGAAATAATGACTGTCTTTGCTCAAGTACCAGTCACTGACCCGGTTACTGGCACAACCAAAGACAAGGTAACAGCTTTTATCGTTGAAAGATCGTTCGGAGGTGTCACCAACGGACCGCCGGAAAGAAAAATGGGCATCAAGTGTAGCAATACCGCAGAAGTTTATTACGAAGATGTCAAAATTCCAGCTGAAAATGTTCTTGGACAAGAAGGAGAGGGATTCAAGGTTGGGATGGTATTTTCTTCTCAAATCTTGTATCATCTGTCGTAATTGTGTGGGTTTTTGTCAGGTCGCGATGAATATTCTAAACAACGGTCGTTTCGGAATGGCTGCTGCGTTATCTGGGACGATGCGTTCTTGCATAAAAAAAGCTACAGATTTTGCTACTCAGAGACTGCAGTTTGGACGTAAAATCGACAGCTATGGATCAATTCAGGAAAAACTGGCACGCATGTCAATTGTTCATTATATAACCGAATCCTTAGCCTACATGATCTCCGGAAACATGGACAACGGCAGTCAGGACTATCAACTCGAAGCTGCGATTTCCAAGGTTGTTTTTTCTCGGTATGAACTTGAAAGGAGGGGACCAAATGCTACAATTTTCTCTTCCACAGTGCTTTGCTTCCGAGTCCGCGTGGAGTGTTTGCGACGAGTCGATACAAATACTCGGAGGGATGGGATACATGAAAGATACGGGCTTGGAGCGTGTCATGCGAGATCTTAGAATCTTCAGGATATTCGAAGGAACGAATGACATTCTTCGATTATTCGTCGCATTGACCGGGATTCAGTTCGCAGGTAGCCATCTCAAGGAGCTCCAAAAAGCTTTCAAAAATCCCACAGCTAACCTGGGTCTCATATTTGGTGAGGCGACCAAAAGAGCAACGAGAGCTGTAGGGCTCCAGTCGCCTCCGAATTTCTCACACCTGGTTCATCCGGACCTCGCAGATAGCGCCATTCTCTGCGCTAAGGTGACAATTTCTTGTTGAATCCCTTTCTTTCTCAGATCGTTCGATTACCGTTGATTTTATTCGTTCGTTTCCGCAGAGCATCGAGGCTTTTGGACAAGCTATAGAAGGTGCCTTGATTAAATACGGTCGAGGAATAGTCGAGGAGCAATTCATTTTGAATAGATACGCACAAGTTGCAATGGACACTTACACAATGGCGACAGTTCTTAGCAGAGCTACGATGAGCCTCAATAAAAATTTGCCCACAGCTGCCCACGAACTTGCAATGACTCAAGCCTGGTGTTTCGAAGTGAGTTTACGTTATTTATTTTGACAGGTGACGGTCACGGCCAAGTTAGTTTTATTTTAAAAAAAATTTCTCTCAGGCTTCCGCAAGAGTGGCTGACAATCTTCGAATAGCGAATTCAGCCAAGCATCTGGACCTATTCAGCAAATTCGGTCAAATTTCGCGCAACGTATGCGAATCTGGCGGTATAGTTCAGACGAATCCTTTGAATTTGTAAGATGAGGTTGTTCGCAACATCGAAATCTGGTCCGGAGACAGCTAGGACAATAAAGGAAAAAAGGATCGTCGACACCTTACAAACTATCGAATGAACAGAAAATGCCAAATTTAATATTATTACCCGTCTGTGCCTTTCCAATGAAGATGAAAAGATAGTTCGCGTACAGAAAAGAAAACTGTTCTTTGGTTTTATCCAACGACTAGTAAAGGCATGGTAAGAATGACAACGACAAAAAAATAGTATTTTTCGATAGAAGTCGCAAATATCAATGCAAAATATCTGAAGTCTGTAAATTGAATAATAGGTTTTGCTTCTACAAACCAAAATCAAAGGTGCAAACTAATCAATAATTGTAAGTTTTTCAATTATAAAACACACGTACAAATAGTAATGTAATATTAGAAAATAATGTATAATTAAAATACGGGAGACAAAAACTGGAGCACTGTTATATAAAATCAAATATGTATGATCGTGATGATTGTTATTATTATTATAAAGTAAAAAAGTAATGAATCCGTTATGGTTCTGTTCTCATTTTCTCCCCTTATCATTTTATTTCCTAATTAGTTAAAGTTCCAGTTGTAGCAGGTACAATTTGTATCAAAAATTGATAAAACCTTTTTTTTCATCAACTAGATAGATAAAAACCATATCCAAGGTGATGAAGAAATTCACGATTAGCCAAGTTCCAATCTAGATTCAAAGTTCAAACTCTTGAAACAATTCTCTCGGCGCAAGTGAACAAATCTAAACAATTTACAATTTTCTTTTTTTCTCTCGAATACGTGGGTTTTTTTTTGGTAGCTCACATCATACGTATTTGTAAAAATTCATCATCAGAGTTGTGGGGAGAATAGATATTGATTTCTATTATCACTATTATCATTATCATATAAGTAATCTTCGCTCGATATTTACATAACTATATATTAATTATACAAATGTCAACGGGTAAATATCCATACAAGCGGCAGTACTTCGGTAGTTCGTTTGGAAGACAAACAAATAAAAGAACTGTACACGTATCACAACAAATAACAACAACCAGGAAAACGATAACAGTAATAATAATAATAGTAATAATGATGTTGATGACGACGATGACGATGATAATCATAACAACAACAACAACAATAATAATAATAATAATAATAATAATAATCCATTGAAGGTGATCGGATTGAAATCAACTATCTGTACGTGTTTCTACATGGATTTATAACAATAATGATTAAACATTAATCATAATTCCCTGGTTTTATAAATTCTCCACTACTTACATAAGTACACAAATTTCGATGAAAAGACAATACCACGCTGCTTTTTTTCCTCCTTATGTTGTTTTTTGTTTTGACCATAATCTAAATTGATCTAAGTACATGAGTTGTAACAAAAAAGAGAAATTAGAATAACGTTCTTACTGAACTTTTGTATAAAACTAAGTACCAAAGGCACGATAAGGTGGGGCGAATTTATCCCCCCGATCAAATTCAATTGAATTTGACTTGATTCGATTGAGCTCCGATCGATCAATTATCTGAAAAATTTCTCGATTAAATATAATTACAATATTTGGTCGATGCAGCGAACTAACGACTAGCAGCAACAACGAAATAATGAGAAAATCATAAAACTAATAATAATAATCACAATAATCATGATGACAATTATTGATAATAAAATATAAAAACTATATAACATGCATTCTTGTAAATATATGTATGTGTATGCATGTTTATATATACTATCATAATTTACACGTTTTTTTTCGTGTAATTTCTACACACAATCAATGTAAAAGTGTAAAAGTTTCCGGCGTCTATGTATTTGGTTTCCATATAACCCTTTGAAGTACATTCAATATCCTGTTTCGTAGACTGACTGAATGAAAAATTGAAAATAAGATTTCACCTTATGAAGGAACTATCATTTTTTCTCTGTAAGAAATGAAAATATCAGAAAGAGTGATGAGCCATTGGAGAAGAAGTCCCTATCCATTTTTGGATAGCGATATTTTAATATGAGATAATTTGAGACTTTGTCTGTTTTTTTTTTAAGTACCGATTGAATTCAAGGATCAATAAACTTGAATGAAAACAAAGTACACGGTGATCGCATATTTGGTAACTCGTAAGTACTTTGCTTATTCAAATTCTACGCGTCGTTAGAAGAAACGCAGCGACGATATTATGTATTAGTTAGCATAGATCATTTGATGTGAAAAGAATGAAGGTTATCGTGATGGAGTTCAGGAATGTTCGGAATATCGAAGTATATTGTTGGGATCCGTTTACCATGCTTTTTCTTCGGTTTTTTTAAATTCATTTGTATCGATGAAATATTCGCTATATAAAGAAAAAGGAGAGAAAAGAAAAAAACAAATCTTTACTTCGGTAGCTGAAGACAGATTCTTTTCTGAATTCTCTCTCTCCTTCGTTCTCGCTCTCTCTCTCTCTCTCTGTGTGATAAGTTAAGATGAGAAAGATAACTGTTGGGTGGATGAATTTAACGATGCCTGAAAAAATGAACTATCATCGTTTTCGGTAAAATTCAATTCTAGTCGCCCATTTTAGCCTCGTAGGCTTCTTTGGCAACTCCCGCGAGCTGCTCGTACATCGCGCGACCAGTTTCTTTTACCATAGAATTGAAAGCTCCGTATTCATTTTGGAGTAACAAATGCGGGTGGTCATATTCCTGGAATTGCAAATTCATTATTCTTTCACGACCCGTTGTAAATGAAATTCTTGTTCATTGATATAACGACTCACCGCCATCCTCCCTTTATCCATTAACAGAACTTTGTCACTGTCCATAATAGTGTTTAGCCGATGAGCTACCGTGAGAACGGTGCACTTGGCAAATTTAGTTCGTATCGTGTGCTGAATCAAAGCGTCGGTGTGCGGGTCTACGTTGGCAGTTGCTTCGTCGAGCATAAGAATTTTATTATTTCTTAGAATGGCTCTGGCTAAACAGACAAGCTGACGTTGTCCGACGCTGAAATTGCCCCCGCCTTTTAGCACCCGTGTTTCTAAACCGTTCCCTCCCGATGTAACGGACTCTTTCAGCTCAACCTGTGATTCAATTTCATGGGTTAGAAAATTGTGAAAATTGCCCCCCGACCCTGCATTTGGATGAAATAAAACACTTACTTCCTCCAGGGCCTCCCACAATTGGCGGTCGGAAAATTCCTCGAAGGGATCAAGATTGCGTCGTAGAGTTCCTGAAAATAAAACTGGATCTTGAGGGATTATCGAAATCCGACCACGTAAATCTTCCAGACATATCGTGCCGGTATCAATGCCATCGATTTCTATCACACCCTCGACTTTTGCTAATCTAAAGAGCGCGGAGATTAGTGATGATTTTCCAGCGCCAGTTCTACCCACAATGCCAACCTACAATTTTACATCCAAAGTTCGATAAGTTCTCCGATTTTGTTTTCAAATTTATTTCAGACACGATGAAACTCACTTTTTCACCAGGTCGAACGACAAGAGTGAGACCTTTCAGGACAGGTGATTCATCCTCGACGTAACGCATGTAGACATTGTTTAATCGAAGACAACCCGCAGACGGCCAATCTTTCGGAATCGCAGGTGGAGACGAGGGTCGTCTTCCTTTTACAACCACAGCTGTATCCCGGAGATTTGGTTCAGGTTTAAGCTGTGTGTATTCGATTACTCTTTCGACGGACATTAATTGATTTGCTACTTCCGCACTCTGACGCATTCCCCATTGGATGATGAACGTTAAAGACATGCTCTGGGTTATAGCGAGGCCAACTTGACTACCGGAAAAACCTGAAAGATCGCATCAAAGAAACATCAAAGTTTCAAAGATTTGTCCGAACGGTCAAAATTCTCTCCACACTTGTATTCGATTTTTTTACGCACCTGAATTGATGACGAGGAAGGAAAACATGACTACTGTGATAAACAAAAAGCAGAACACGTCAAGAAAAAATCCAAACGCGGTACTGGTAGTGATGAACATGTACCACGATGAGGTGTGAAGATCTTGATGTTTGTCAAACTCGTATTTTAGAATATCCTGCGCGCCGTAGGCCCTGATTGTTGTAAGACCATTCAGCGTAGCGTTCAGATGGGTAAAGACGGGAGACCGGGCTGAAAGTTTCAAGTTACAAAAGTTGCGAGGATAAATCCTTTCTCTCTTTCATCTGATTGTGTACTCACTCATTCCTTCGAGCCGTTTGATGTTTTTGCTGGTTTTCAGATAAACTTTACGCAGTAATGCAAAACAGACGCCCATGATTGCGATGAGCACGATAAACTCTGGTTTTACCGTAGACGTGACGATAAGGGAGCCAGTCATCATCATTATTACTTGACCGGCGTCCAAAAGTGCCTTTGGTAGGAATTCGTCGACAGCTCCCATGTCTTTTGAAAATCTATTTAGAATTCTGCCGCTGGGATTTGTATCAAAAAATCTCATACTCGTTCGTATAAGGCTTCGAAACATACGGTCATGCAGGGATTGACTACTACGCATGCAATTTTTATAGAATATGAGTGATCTCGTAATCGCGAGGACGAATAATGCTACCAATATCCCAGTGTAGATGTGCATGTAAGCGTGTGTCGAGAGTATTCCCAAATAACTCGAGTCCTCCGATGTTATATTTGCCGTAACATCGAGAGTGAAGTTTGCGTCACTTATCCCATAAATACCGCTTTCCGGAACGGCGTTGCGATCGGTTAGATTTCCCGTTAAATTCGCAGTCGGTCGAATGTTTGCGAGATCTAAAACTAACTGGCGAGTCTCTTCTTTTCCGACCCTATAAACCAAAAACTCCATTGAGAAAGCTAACTTAATCTGACATCGGATAAATTGACGGGACGGTTGAAATTTTCCTCACCAATAGGAAACGAACCAGTCGTTGAGACTGGCTGCAACCTGGGTGATCATGAAAAGCAAAAAGACGATAGACCCCAGTATCAGACTACCACCGGATCTGGCGTAGTGTAGAAAGATTGAACCGGTAATGGCCCCTCGGGACGTTCCCTCCTGCATATCTAAGCTAGGGTCTTCTTCTTCTTCATCGTCCATGTCGGTATCTATACTACCGCTGGCCTCAGGAGTTTGACTCTGAGTTTTGAAAGAAGATTTTCAGCAGCAGTTACTCTCAGACAGGGACATTGCTTTCAGAGAACAAGTTGAGAGGTTTCGTTGATCAACTCACCCGATTACTGGTGCTCGAATATTGGCGGCGCATCGAAACTTTCTCTGCATTAGCTCCCTGTTCGTTACCAGCTGCATCGCCGTCTCCCATTGCTCCGAGAAGTGTTTTGTAATCAGGATACGACATTAGCAAGTCGTGATAATTAGCGAATGTTTCCGCTCTTCCCTGGTTGAATAAGATGATAGCGTCAACCCCTTGCAAGTACTGCAGCTGGTGCGTTACAAGAATCCTTGTCTTACCTGCGAGGTAGCGTTGTATACACTCCTCGAACAGATGTTTGCCGACATGTGCATCGACCTGAAAGTAAACCTGATGAAAACTGTTTCTACGAAAACTACTCCTACGTTCGCTTTTCTAATGAAAAATCTCTGATTACCGCACTCAGTGGGTCGTCGAGCAGGTAAACATCCGTCTGTCTATAAACAGCCCTTGCTAAATTAATCCTAGCTCTTTGTCCTCCGGAGAGTGAACTCCCCCTGTCTCCGACAACGGTAAGATCTCCTTGAGGAAGTTGATTAAAATCACTCAATAAAGCGCAGGCTTTCGTGACTCTGTGATATCGAGTTCTATCGAATGCTTGACCGAATAAAATATTCTGTCTAACCGTTGCTCCGAAAACCCAAGCATCTTGGCCCGCATAGCTGAGTCCACCTCGGACCTTGACTTCGCTGTAATCTTTGGTATCGGCAAGCGGTAATTCCCCAAGTAAGACCGATAGCAACGAACTTTTACCAGCTCCAACCATTCCAATAACGGCACAGAGTTTCCCTTTTCCCACCTCAATGTTTACGCTGTCCAAGGTATTTTCTAGTTGACTAGGTTCCCATTTTGCCGTTGCGTTGACAAGTTTCACACAGCAAGCAATTTTTCCTTTTGGCTTACCTGAAATTTGTATCCAAAATTCTCAACCACCACCCCAGCCACCTATCACTTTTTAGCTTCATATATCGTAGAACAAAGGAATTTTACCATTAACCAGGTCAGCGGTATCTTTGATTAGATCGCTGGCCAGCAGCGCCAAACCGTTTGACTTTTCTCTGCCATTGTTATCGGCATGCACAACTTTGTCCGTTAGGTCATCGTCTATCCATGGAACATCTGATTTTGGAATTGTATTAACGCTCTGCATAGATTCACGCATACTCGTGTAGACCGAAAGCTGAGAACCCTGAGGTTTCGGTGCTCCTTCCAGCCTCTTGAATTCATCGTACATCATGAAATACTGGAGTCTTCTTACAGCCACCATGCACTCGGCGGTTTCAGCGATACCGCGCACAAACATTCCTGACATAGTCTGTGCGAGTATATTGAAATACGAGGATATCACAAAAACACTTTCAGAAGTTAAATCATCGCCAAGCAAAACCATGGATATCAGAGTACTGAAAAGAGCCATTCGCGTTGTGAAAAGATTGAACGACATGTAAACACCCCGGATATAAGAAGTGTTTGTGACTATTCTGATCTCGATTTGTCTTGCTAGCTCGATCAAGGCACAAAATGGTTTCTCCCAGGCATACATTTTTATTACTTGAACTCCGGATATTATTTCATCCATCAGCTGCACTCTCTCGTCAGTTTTTAAGGCCGTCTGAAGCCTGTATTTTGACGACAGCTTACCCAGATATGCTACAAGTTCAGAAAAAAAAACAGTACATTACTAACAATCGGTGAAAGAAAGTCGTGTTATTCAGTTTTAATCAAAATTTTACCAACATTGTATTGGAACTACAATGAAGACAGCTGCGATTCCAATGATACCTGCCCATCCGGCTTCTTTGTACAAAAAGTATGTAATAATGAGAGCTGCCATGGGCGCAGACCAGAGTTGGTGGATAAAAATAGAGACGAGATCGAATCTGTTTACATCGTTTGCAACGAGATTAACAACTTTTCCCGGTGCTGTTTCTCCCAGTGCGGTTTTACTGAGTCTCAAAGCTTTCCTGTATATCAGAGAGCAGACGGCGATTCTTATCCTGCCACCGACGTGAAATGCTCCAAATAGAGACTGATTCAACGTTATAACATTAATTAATGACGTTACTGCAATCCCAGCTGCGTACATTAACGCCATTTCATACTTCACTGTGGTATTGGGTTTAAAATACCTCAGCAAACCGCCAAGAAGAATCGGCGTGCCGAGTCTATTGACATGAAAAGCGATTATTTTTGTATTTTACATTTGAAAATTGATCGAATGACAATAGTGTTCTTCAAGGATTAACTTACCGAATGATGAACTCGTTCAGGATTTGTAAGAGTGCAAGGATAAAATACTCCCATCGAAAAGTGATGGAGATTGTTCTCAATAGACTTGGCTGCCGTTTTTGCTTTTTCGAGTTCTTCAGCTCGCGATTCCATTGTCTAAAAACAAGAACATCGGATTAGACACTCTTGCTACTATTGGAATAGTATAAAGACAGAATTTGCTACTCACGCCTCTAATCTGTCGCCTAATGCAGTTGATCTGTCACCCGGGAGAGGATCGTGAAGATCATCTGTGACCAATACTTTCCGATAGCCTTTTTTGAATAGTTCTACCGTCCACCTAGGTTGAGAAATATCTCATAATTACGTTTCTATAATCTAAAGATACGAACTAAGCTTCCCATGAAAGCATAGTATATTATATCTAGAGCCCTTATGAAGTTATCCTCACTACGCGTAGCTACAAAACTACCGGCATTAGCAGAGAACGAATCGTAAGAGAATGTATAATACGATAACGGGTATTAATACTGAAACTAATAATTAGGGAAAAAACTTACCACCATGTCAACACTGATACGATATTTGCTTTTTGCCGGGGATTCGGTGTACTCCTTGCTTTACTTGCGTCCATATCGCGACTATTGCATTCCACTTGACGATTATTTATATTTATCTTTTAAATTCAAGTGATAATCGCGAGTATAGCGGAACGCGACAAGATATTCTTTATTAAGTATATTATGCCACGAAAAATATCTTCGAAATACGATAAAAAAAATTGGCTATCTTTAATATATTATCTAAAATTGACTAATGGTATCTTGTATCATAAGTTGCCAGAATCCGTTTATAATCTGAGTCCAAGTCGATTTTTGGGTATGCTCCGCAATCAAGATTCAAAAAATACTGGCTAGTTTAGTAATAATGACACAGATACACTCGAAGCTTGATTATCAGTTGCCGTTCCTCCAAGTTTCAGAGCTGTAATAAAATAATTATGTATATTTCAAGTATATAAATATATATGTATATCAAGCAACCAACCGTTATCTCAAATTGTAATGTTTCTTATTGACTCTGTTCTCTTTGTCAGCATTAACAGTAAATTACGCACTTAATTTTTTCTCTCCCTTTGATTGTATGAGCTTGTAGTTAGTCGATAGTAGTATCCTATAATAGGAGATTAACATAACCTTTTTGACTAGGAAGAACTATCTTCAAAGAATTGAAGAAAAAGAAAGTAGTTACGAAAAAAAAATCTAACACAAAGCTTTTGACAGTTCTATTACATGATAGGCCTAAACAAACAATGGGATGTACCACGCCTCATCTAGTAATTTCTAGATGACACAAAATATTTCTACAGAAGTTGTTATTAGATGAGCTATTTGCAGCATTATATGGTATGACGTGTTATTTGAGCACGAATGACTTGCAAGTGTTGTTAGCAGTTAATCGTGACTCTCATGAAAAGCGTACTAATGATAACAGAAAAACTAGGACAAAAAAAACTCCAGATTCGATCTCCGATTATTTGACTCATGACAGCCAAAGAAAATATGTGTATACCTGTATTTTTGTCATTCATCCATCTTTGATTTTGCAAAAATTGATATACCTACCACTTTTTCAAAGTTGATTTTCAAGCTATTGTTCCCACAACTGGCAGCCTTTATGGCATCTCATTTGAATTGTAATTTTTGCTTTTTACTTCCTTGCTTTTATCAACTTGTGTATCTGAAAATGCAAACGAAGATTATTGAAAATAAAATGAAGGTATAAAATATGTAGGGCAAGGATCGTTGATTCAAAGTTTCACAATCTCTCCCGCTTGTTAAATAAGTCAAAAGGAATTCCTAATTGATACGTGATCTTGAGTAATCAACAAACTCATTCGTCTAGTGCTTAATGAGCTGATCAGGATGTCTATTAGAGAGGAAAGTAAAATATTTTGTAACAGAAAAGAGAAGAGAATGGAAAAGAGAAAGGCAATGTTGACGACGAGGTTAGTCTGTCGTTCATGAAAAAAAACAATTTTTAGGGTTTTCAAATCTAAGACGTTTGAAAGAGAAGGAACGATGAGAAGACAAAATGTATGTTTACATCGTCCAGATCAAATAGAGTCAATTTATTTAGAAGGGCGTCATTTCCCGCTCGAAGGCCACGCATAAACGACGACGGTCATGATGTTACCTAACTACTCGCATAATATTTCAATTGGTATGAATAGTGGTTTTTCAGAACGTTAAATCACCGTGAAATAAATTATCGAGATAACACGTTCTGTTGTCGATTAAAAAGAGGATAACCTAAAGCCTTCGGAATTTTTATAGCAAATTCTTCCCCGTGTAGATACGTACCTGATAATAATGTAATAATCAAGTTGAGATAAGATGATCATAAAGTTACTGAAAAATTCGATGTGCTACGCGTCTTGGGATGCGGAACGCCTCGAGGTCTGATAATTGTACACTGGAACAAACAATGTGCCACAATGCCGTTACAGTGCGCTACAAATAATGTAACTCAGCTGTAAATTGGTATTTTTTTTGTTATGTTTATCAGACACGGATGTAGTTACCAACGTATAAATAAAGTAAGCAAATGATAAGAACTATCCATGGATTTTATCTACGTATTAGGTAACAAATCCCGATAACAAAATTTATTCGAATTTTTAGTTCTAATATTATAACTTGACGGCAATGAATTGTCATACAATACAATTATACAATATACATGCGATAAATGTTATGCGTAGGGTTAGGTTAAATAAATGTAGTACACAATTTAATGAACTCTGATCGAATAGTTTGCTGCAAGAATTCTCATTCTACTTTGTCTCTCTTCAACTCATAAGCTTGCAATGAGGCATCGAAAAGAAATGGAAACAGTTAACGAGAACCAATTAGAACCCTCATAACAATAATTGATATCGTAAACAGCGACAAACAAGTTGTAACACATGGTTATAAATAATGACGCAACTATAGTCATAGTATAGAATTAATTTTGCAATAAATAGATCTACAATACGGTCGCTAGCTTGGAATACGAAGCTTTTTATTTTCAACATCAGATATCTTAGAGGATAATAAAAAGAATTTCAATCACTGTGAATAAATCAACAGCAAATTGGACATTCTCACGCTAGATAGCTTTCAATAATTCAAAACAACTTTTGATATTTGAAAAATAAATGTTGCAATAAATGTAAATACCTTTCGACGACGATTTCAATTATCAACTATGCTTACAAATGTCAGAAAGACCTATCCGACAGTGACAAAAGTTCGCAATAATTTGCTCGCTCATAACCCAAGTATTGAAGAAGTACAATTTGATAAATAAGTTGACTCGTTGTACGAAAGTTGTTAATGTTTGTCTGCGGTAGTATCGCAGTTAACAAGCATAATAATATTTTCATGTAGTACATACATTTAGTGTAATTGAAGACAACGATGAGCTGTTCAACGTCAGGTTAAGTATCCTTCGTTGTAGTTTGTTGTTTCAAATCTTAAGGCTGAATTGAATGACTGGTCGTTGGATCTATCCGTTCTATCGTTCGACACCCATACAAGATGGGTAGAATTTTTCTTTAAAATAAACAAGAAATAAAAAGTAATAGTTCCATTCGATTATATTTATAGAGAGACGATGTAACCCGCGTTCCACCGTCGTTGGTATGCCACTAACGACTGAACCACTGAACACGACTACATAATTGCTAAACAGCGGAACACGAGGCCGCACTAGACGTGAATGCGTCAAGAATTGCCGTTGGCTGATCCCGTCAATCAATAACTATGATCGCCTTTAGAGAGAATAAAGAACATAACGTAGAACGAAACCGAAACGAATTACCAAAGTCATTCTCGTTATTTCATTTTCATTTTATAACCTTTTTTGTAGCCGAATGTGAAGTCATTGATAGCGGTTGTGATATTTTTGTGGTATTTTTTCCCGCGCTGCACAGTCGTTCTTATAAAATTAGAAATTGAAAAAACACGTTGTGGAGGAAGAACCTGCGCGGTGCAATCACATTGAGGAAAAGGAAGTCAGGTACATACTTATTATCCATGGAGATGAAATCTTCAAACTTAAAAAAAAAAACAAGCGAATACAAAAAAAAAAACACGAAAGCTAAGACCAGACGACGCGTAGCAGCCGACAGCAGGCATGAGATCGTTGAGAGTGATAGGGACGCTTTGGTTTTGACGTATGACAATATAAAGTAAACACCAGGTGAATACATACCTGTGATAATCTCCTACATTAATTATTATGTGACAACGTATCGGTTGGTTGGCGGGCCGTCACGAATAATTCAACATTTGACCGCTTTGGATTAGTTCGTTAGCGTCCGTTACGCAGTGAGGTTCAAATGTATCGTGCTATGTTTTGGTTCAAAGGAATTTTGATTTATTCTTTAAAAAATTAACACTTTATGCTTCATCGGAACAATTAACCAGCCAGTTTTTCAGATTAATCTCTACTTGCGGAGAGTTTGAATTCAGTGTTTTTTTTTTTTTTTTTTGTGCTTATCTTTATCAGAATAGGCGTTTTTCCACGTTTTTGTTTTTCGATCTTTCAAGTAAGTATTATATACAATTGAAAAAACTTTGCATTGGGTTTGAATTATTTATGCAATAAAAGTAAAAACAAGAGAATAATATGATAAAATCGAAATGAACCTTTTGAAATTCTAGAGATTAGTATCTTGTGCGAATGAAAAGGACTCGCTTCTTTCTGCCACTGAAAGCCTGAAAACCGATTTTATTATAAAAAATCCATGAGATTAGAAAAATTTGCATCATGAGTTACGTCGACATGTTAAAACTTGTTGTGGTAATTCCTATCAAATTCAAGTCATGCTGAGATAGTACTTTGCGCTACTTAGATTCGATGATGAAAAATTATGGCAGGATTATATAAACAGTTACTGAATCAAATGTGTCAGATATACCGATTGACGTTATCTTTCTGCTAGATAATGATTGACGACTGCTGTTCATATCAAGTTTTCAAAATCTTAATTCAAGTGAACCAGTAACAAACGCCTTGAGGTTTGTCTTGATTTCAATTCTAAGCTGCAAATTATTTTTAATCTTATCTTTTATCTGCAAACCATATGTACAATTCTGGTGATCGATATTGTACCGAAACTAATTTTTCACACGCACCTAAAATTCAATAAGGAGTATTCTTAATCCCGGCTAGTTCACCTCGAAAAACTTTGGAAAGAGTTGCCCATTACAAAAAAGTCTTTTTGTTTTCTTTTATTTTTTTTTGTTTTTAATGTGAAAAACGTGCATATAATGAGATCTTTATTTTAGTTAATTATTTCTTATCTCACAGGACGTTCCCTTGTGAAGCCCTAATCTCATAATGGATGGAAAGGAGCAACGAGGGAAAGTGAAAAATCCCAGGGCATCGGCAAATATTTTCAGTAAACTAACATTCGCGTGAGTATGAAAAAGAACCATCACTCGAAATCTGCAAACTCTCTTGAATTTTATATACTTCTCTTGAACTCTCTGTAATTTTTCATTCTTTTTCCCAAATTGTATGCTTAGTTGGATACTGCAGACTTTTTGGGTTGGCTATCACCGCGACCTTGAAGTTTCGGATCTCTACAGTCCATTGGATGAGCATACGAGCTCGATTCTTGGCAAACAGATATCATCTCAGTGGGAAAAAGAGTTGAAACGAGTCGCTGATGTTAGAACTTCAAGAAAGGGAGATGATAAACAGATCGAGGATGATGGGAGCAAACCTGTTTTACCCAGTCTCCTAAAAGTCTTGGTGAGGTGCTTCGGAGCCAAACTCATGCTTTACGGTATCATTCTCGCTGTAATGGAGATCTTACTGAGGTAGGTGTCAAAAAAGTGTCACGGTATTGTTCTCGTCTCTTATTGTCAGCTTCATCAGAGAATTAAAATTGAAGAATAATTTACGTGAACCTTAGGTTGCTGCAACCACGATTTCTTGCACTCCTGATACGGTACTTCAAAGATATTGAAGAAGTAAATTGCCACGGTCAAGATGATCGCTTTCAGCCCCCTACCGTAGTCGTATCTGGCAATATTTCCAATCTGCAGATCAAAGATTACGACTACAGATCGTTAAGTCCCTTTCAGCCATGCCTTTTTCATTTAATTTTCACCCTCTAGTTTGCTTACTCCTGGAAGAAATTTACAACTCGAACTAAACGATTTTCAAATAGATTTCAGTTTGCGCCTGAGACATACCATTGACTTCTTTTCCCACTAAAATTTCCAATTCGTTACACCATTTGCATTCATTTTCTTGTTTAGGGTCAGCCAACCGCTTTTTTTGGCTGGACTTCTTCGTTACTTCAGCAGCAGCACGCAAACGGAAATATCTAGGACAGATGCACTCCTTTATGCCACCGGAGTCGTTTCGTGCTCTGCAATAAATATCTTCGTTCTACACCCTTACATGATGGCGATTATGCACATGGGTATGAAAATACGGATCGCTTGTTGCACGTTGATGTACAGAAAGGCGTTAAAACTCTCAAAAACTGCGCTGGGCGAGACGACTATTGGCCAGGCAGTAAATCTTCTCTCAAATGATGTAAACAGGTTTGACGTAGCTGTGATTTTTATTCATTATCTGTGGATCGGACCTCTGGAAACGATAATTATTACATACTTTATGTACACCGAAGTCGGAATATCAGCAATCATTGGAGTCGCCTCACTTCTTATGTTTATACCTATGCAAGGTTCGGTTTTCTGAATAAGGATTATCATGATAGTTATGCATGTAATAGTTAAGATGCAGTAACAGTGGTGCAACTTTTTTTCAAGGTTTTCTTGGAAAACGATCGTCAACTTTGCGGTTACGCACCGCGATAAGAACGGATGAAAGAGTACGGTTAACTAACGAGATAATAACAGGTATTCAAGCGATAAAGATGTACACATGGGAGCAGCCATTTGGGGACCTCGTTGAAAGTGCAAGAAAGTAGGTTCCGATATCTTGGTGTTTGATAACTAGAGTAGCCACGGAATAATTACCACTCCTTTGAAATGACACTGTTCCGTTGTACTGTATGGCAGACAATGCCGAATGACCGATTTTCTCTGGCTTTTTTTCCATCCATTATTTGCGATTCTAATACTTTGCAGACGGGAGATCCAGGTGATTACAGCGACATCCCACATCCGGGGTATCATAATGTCCTTCGTTATATTCACCACGAGGTTTTCGCTTTGCATAACCATCATCGCTTACGTTCTACTTGGCGAAAATATAAATGCTGAAAAGGTTTTTATGCTTACCGCCTACTACAATATCCTCCGACAGGCGATGACGGTTTTTTTCCCACAAGGTAATAACGGCAGTCTTGATCGAGCATAAAGTTGAATCTAATATCAAAGTTACTGTGTTTCTCACACAAATTCTATCGCAGGTGTTACACAAGTCGCTGAGGCTCTTGTGTCGATCAAAAGGCTCCAGAATTTTATGCTGTACAACGAAGTTTCCATCATCAAATCGCAAGCAGGTGATGCGGATAAATCGTGTGATCTTGCCAATGGTTCTGTGCACATGGAAAACGGTTTCGCCAAGTGGATCGAATCTTCCGAGGAAGACACGCTACGTGGTATAAATTTGAAGATAGATCCTGGCCAGCTAGTCGCAATTGTCGGGCAAGTCGGCTCTGGAAAATCGAGCCTACTGCACGCGATTCTACAGGAAATGCCTCTGACATCTGGTTCGATGAAGGTAAACAAGATTCCAAATGTTTTTGCTCCATAGTTTAGATTGCAGAGCGAAGGTCGAACGAACGTCTCTTTGGCTCAAATGACAGATAGGGATCGATAGGCTGGCCCCTTACTCATCTAATCAATTTTTTTCCCCGCCAGGCTCAAGGAATTTTGACATATGCTAGTCAGGAACCTTGGCTCTTTGCAGGGTCGGTTAGACAAAATATACTTTTTGGCAGAAAAATGGACACTCGTAGATACGATCACGTCATTAAAGTCTGTCAACTCCAGACAGATTTCACGCTATTTCCCTACGGGGATAAAACCGTCGTCGGAGAACGTGGTGTTAGTCTATCAGGAGGCCAAAGAGCAAGGTAAGAACTCTGTTCGAAAAACAAATCGAATTTGTTAATATCGATATTCCATGTTTCAGGATTAATTTAGCAAGAGCGGTATACGCGAGTGCTGATATTTATCTCATGGACGACCCGCTAAGCGCTGTGGATACGCACGTGGGTAAACACATGTTCGATGAATGTATCGCCGGATTCCTAAATGGAAAAACTCGAATCCTCGTAACCCATCAGTTACAGTATCTGAGAAACGTTGATCGAATAATCGTGCTGAAGGATGGTGCTGTCGAGGCTCAGGGGTAATTTGAGAATGTTAATTTGCAGCGCCCGGATGAAGCTAAGTGTAACCTCAGAATTTGATACTTTCAGAACCTATTCAGAGCTTCAAAATTCCGGAATTGATCTAGGGAGACTTTTAGAATCCCAAGACGAAAGCAGAACCGGCTCTCAAGCCCCAAGCAGATCCATGTCTAGACATTCCAGCGTCACCTCTGTCGACTCATCCAAGGGTTCGGAAGGTTTGACACAGGACGAAGTGCCCGAGCAGGTAATAAATTTTAATTTCTGGGTGAATTTTTTTCCGACAACTCGACGAATACATCAATTTTTGAACTTTTACTACTTTCCATCCGGAGGAGGAGGCGGAAATCAGAGGCGTTGGTAGCGTAGCGGGTTCGGTATATGCGGATTACTTTCGTGCTGGTGGAAACTGGTGCATAATATCAATAATTCTTGCGCTCTGTTTGCTGACACAATTCCTCGCCAGCGCAGGCGATTACTTCGTAGTGATTTGGGTTAACTTGGAGGAGCGTAGTGTAAGGATATTCGATGTTTCTGTTTCACGTTGATAACTCATTACGCGTTAAACCAACATTTCATATTTACACTCGACATTTCTTCCGCAGCTTGCAATGGTAGACGGTGCACCCGTTTTAATTTGGCAGAGTAATTGGTTGACCCGAGATATTTGTATCTATGTATTCTCGGCTTTGACGGTACTGACAATTGTTGTGACGGTGATTCGCTCCTTTGCATTCTTTCGTGTCAGCATGCAAGCGTCGAAACGTCTACACAACACTATGTTTAGAGGGATAAGTCATGCAACGATGAGATTTTTCAACACAAATTCATCCGGTAGGATTTTGAACAGATTTTCAAAAGACATGGGAGCGATCGACGAGCTTCTTCCCACTGCTCTAATCGACTGCATACAAATTGGTCTCGGACTCATCGGAGTAATCGTTGTTGTCGGAATCTCAAATCCCTGGCTAATGATAATCACCGTTGTCATGGGCGCTATTTTTTACTGGCTTCGTATCTTTTATCTATCAACGAGTCGTAGTGTGAAGAGATTAGAGGGAGTCAGTAAGTTTT
This sequence comes from Athalia cordata, assembly GCA_963932425.1. Classification (NCBI taxonomy): domain Eukaryota; kingdom Metazoa; phylum Arthropoda; class Insecta; order Hymenoptera; family Athaliidae; genus Athalia; species Athalia cordata. The sequence goes on along the minus strand of OZ010628.1, from coordinate 328,755 downwards.
CTTATTCTGAAAATTGTTCGTCAGAAACAATTAGCGAATAACAAAATTAACATTTTTCCCCTATTCAGCCCGGTCTCCCGTGTTCGCTCATCTCAACGCCACGCTGCAGGGGCTGACAACGATCAGGGCTTTTGAAGCTGGGACTATTTTAACAACAGAATTCGACCACCACCAGGACTTACACTCGTCTGCTTGGTTCATGTTCATTGGTTCTTCTCGGGCTTTTGCTTTATGGCTGGATTGCGTTTGCGTCGTTTGGATAGCTCTTGTCACTTACAGTTTCTTGGTCATTCCTAATCAGCAGGATTCGCCGGGAGGCAACGTTGGACTCGCTATAACGCAAAGTATCGGCCTCACAGGCATGTTTCAATGGGGTATGAGGCAGAGTGCTGAATTAGAAAATCAAATGACATCCGTAGAACGAGTCTGTCAGTACAGGTGAATAATTTTTTCTTCTTTTTCTTAGATTGCAAGTGAATTGGCAATATGAAATTCAAATTCACTTGTTGATTTCAGTGTTGTGGATCAAGAACCTCCGTTGACAACCATACCGGAGAATATACCGCCGAACGATTGGCCATCGTCTGGTAAACTAGAATTCAAAGACCTTTCTATGCAGTATGGTCCGGCGGAACCACCAGTTCTCCGTAATCTGAATTTTGTAGTTGAATCATGTGAAAAAATTGGAATAGTGGGTAGAACGGGTGCTGGAAAATCATCTTTAGTGTCTGCGTTGTTCCGACTTGCGTATTTGAAGGGTGATATAATAATCGATGATGTGTCAAGTGGTCGTTTGGGTCTCCATGACCTCCGTTCTAAAATAAGTATAATTCCTCAAGAGCCATTTTTGTTCTCTGGAACCCTACGCCGGAATTTAGATCCATTCGACGAGTATCAGGACAGTGCTTTGTGGCAGGCTCTGGAAGAAGTTGAATTGAAAGATATTGGACTCGAGTCAAACGTAGCAGAAGGTGGATCCAACCTCAGCGTAGGTCAGCGACAGCTCGTTTGTCTCGCGAGAGCGATTGTGAGAAACAATAAAATTCTTATTCTCGACGAAGCTACAGCCAACGTCGATCCTTATACCGATGAGCTCATACAAAAAACGATTCGTGTCAAATTTTCCAACTGCACGGTGTTAACGATTGCCCATCGATTAAACACAGTTATGGATAGCGATAAAGTTCTTGTAATGGACGCTGGCAATGTAGTGGTGAGTATTTAATTCTCTTTATACTTGGCTACTAAATTAGATATAATGTCGAATGACTCTTGCACTCTCACCTCGTTTTTCAGGAATTTGACCACCCTCATATCCTGCTGCAAAAGGGTAACGGATATTTGCGTAGCATGGTTGATCAGACAGGTAAATCCATGGCTGCGACTTTGGCCGATGTGGCTAGAAATCATTATAAAATCAAAACGAATGAGTCAATTGGCTGATTCGAACGTGTTTACACAAATGCGACGCACTCGAAACATATTTTCCCTTGATTATATCGAATGTTTATTATTTGTATTTTTCTCTGTCCAATTCATTCATATTTTTGAATAATTATTAAGTTGAGATGTAAGTTACATGTTTCAGTATATAGTTGGATCTTATAGATCGTGTGCTCGATATGCCAAAGGAAGAATGAATATATTATCAGTGAAATTGAGAATTGTAAACCTCGTGCCTTGAAAACTTGAGTTTCAGCTGTATCGAAAAAGGAAAGAAAAAAAAAGAAATGAATAAACTACGAGGTACCTTATTTTCTATTATGAAAATATGACCAGTGAAACAAGGATAATAGTAACATATGGTGCTGAATATTAACAAACCAGTGAAAAAGGAAACAAAAACTATTTTATATGAAAAAAAAAATACTGCCATTATCTATGCTACTGTTGTACAAGAGTATTGCTTTTTTCTTTTTTTTCCTGCTACCAATCAGACATGGTGTTCATTATCTTTATGACTTCGTAATTTTATTTCAATTTTGTTCCCCAGAATGAAATAAGTACCAGTAATAATTAATTGTGTCGCATGCACGATGTTAGGTAGTGTGAGATATATGTGCGTATTATAGGCAGGATTAAAAAAAACGCACAAACAATTTATACTACTATCGTTATAATTATTGTAAACATTATCGATCGTTAATTATTGTAATGAGTTGTGTATAGGTACAAAAATAGAAAATAATTAATATTCATATGATGAAGATAACCAACTCGTTTCTTAATTATTCATTATTTACCTTTTTGTTCTGTGTCATGTTTTGGTTTTTATTCACATAATTATAAGCCATCGGACCATTCTTTATTTGTCATATTTTTTTTTTTCTTTTCGCAGTTACAAATAGAAATAGAGAAGAAGAAAGAAATTTAAGTGTCATTTTTGTTTCTTCTATTTTTTTTCTAGAGACAAAGGGAAGCGGAGAGAGAGAATTCCTAAATAGCTCGATAAAATTATTCTTGCTCAGATTTTTTTTCAATAGTTGGCTAATTTTTTTTCTATGCCATGGAACGCACCGATCATTAATTTTGAATGTTTTGTTTTCACAAATTCTAACCGCTATTTTTTGTTTCTTTAAACTCATTTATTTCTAACGAGAAAAAAATGAAATTGTCTCGCAGGAAAATAGGTTTCATTACTTAAATTACAACGATTAACTTGAGTGGGGGAGAAACTCAATCGAAGTTGATGCAAAGTTATCGGTAAGGCAAAAACAGCATCACCTTACCTATTCTTACTATTATTATCATCGTTATTAATATGATTGATATTTTTTTTCTTGCCATATTTCAGGTGTTATAATACTGATAGTAAAGAGACTACCATATACTTAAATCCTATTCATCGTTTGCATGGTATACGTATAAAAAAAAAAGTAAGAAAAATTAAGTCTAATAAAATAAGGAAAGACGAAAAATACGCAAATTTATATTCCATCTAGATGTATATTTTTTGAGTTTAGATGGATGGAAAATACTCTTGAGCAAGGGGGGACTGTTCAATTTAGAAAACAACAATAACAAAATAATCGGTGCTAACGTGGCCATGATTAGATTAATGATAAAATTAAAAGATAAAGTGAATAATCATTAACCTTCCATGGGTAACCGATGTGGCTTTCAAGCGTCCGGGGTTAGATAAATTTAACTATGAAAATCAACGTCGTTGTGTTTAAAAGCAATAAAAGAAAAAAAATCAAGTGAATATCAATGGCTATTAGCATATAAAATAAAAATAATTGTTACAATCTGAGAACTTTGTCGAGTCTAAATCTATTTTTATTTATATTCAAAATTTTGTTCTTCTTGTTTTCTAAGCATAGGGGCCAGTGAACTCCAGACAGCAAGTTGTAAGATCTGCCAGTTGCTCTTGTTTTTTCTGCTTCGTTTTATACTAAAGAATACTGAATATCACAAAATACTAATGATTGATACGAGATGTTTCCGTTTGTTATAGTTTAGAATTAATTCTTTTTGTTCTTCAATTTTACATAAATAATAATATAGTTATCAATAAATAGAGAAATCAAATTATTTCGGCTCTACATTTTGAATTTTGTTTCTGCTTTTTTTTTTTGTATTCGGTATATACAGATAAATGAACCAAAAAAACGAAACCGTTGCTCCGTTGTTAAGTCAAAATTGGATCTGCATTTTTTTTTTATAAGAGCGAAAGACCACGTAGAGTATCGAATGTACCTGCTCATGGTATAAATTAAGCGAATAAACTAAGTTTTTTTCGTCCGCAAACGGCGAATCGAAAGAACAGTGAAAAAATTAGAGATTCTCTAATAAATTTAATAGTCTGGAAAGGCTCAAGTCTTCAATTAATTATTTTTTTTTTGGCGACTCTTGTTTTTTCCTAATACGTTATTTATAATACTATAGCGAAGTAGTGGTATATGTACAGATGTAAATAGAAAAAAAACAAGAGAAGCTCGCAAAAAACGAAAGGGCATCGAATACGTCAAATTTCTGCTTTTTGATAAAAAAGTGAATTTCATTACGATTCTCCCGACACTAATAATTACTTTATTCTTTTTCCTTTAATTTCCTCAAATATCTAAGGCGATTCAAATTATTTACTGCCCGTTATAAAATACGTAGTTTACTCCAAATTTCAACTCATAACCTCGTTAGATTTCAAACAAGAACTTCGAGGCTCTCTCTCGACCGAGCTTTCGGTTCAATTCCATTTTTTGGCTGAACAATCATTGCCAAAGATTGTTGCGCCCTTCTGCTACCTGGCCTGACAGGTGGTAGTGCGAGACGAAGCTTGTACCAAAATTTGTGCGCCTCATTATTATTATTATTAATATTACCTTTTACTTTAGCGATACCGATTGTCGAAATCGAATTATTTTTGCTCTCGTACCACCTTAGAATTTTCAATCGATCGATGTTAATTTCTTCTTCGCCGTATCGAACTGGTTTTGGAATTGAAGCATTGAACGGTAGCTCTATCAAAGGTACTGCAATTACACGATTGCTCGGAAGATCTAACGAAGCCAACTGGTTCAACGCCGATGCCACAACGCCTTCGCTCCAAGAACCACCTCGCATCGAAGATTGACTTAATAAAACTATAACTCGACGAGATGTTTTGCTGCGAGGACCAATCTCCAAAGACCCTGAAAGGGGCGAAGAGACATTATTTTTGTACTCCGACGGGTTATTCTGTAAGTTTTTTCATCGATTATTCAAAGATTGATATATACAATTGTTGCTTAGCTGCGATAGTTCAAGCGATGCGCATTTATAGCAATGTCTAGATTCCAATGTTGGGATTATCACTCCAAGTGCGAGACTCGCATCCTTCTCGTGGTAACAAACCAATGCATCACATTCCTTGCCATCTGTCAAGAAAAAAAATTAAATAAAAAAGATTATTAACAAGAAAGGGTAAAATATAGTCATTTGAGTAAGTTGATAATGATCGTCTTTGTTTCAACACTGGAAATTCCGATCTCGTTGAATTGTCTTTGGCGAACAATGAACTACGTCTACAATAACTCTTTCTTTATTTCAAATGAAATTCTCCGACGTGTAATTTTCCGAGATATGAAACTTTATTGTCTGTTCACGTATTTTGTCTACGTGTCACGTGTTTTGCTTGCATGAATGAAATACAATTGAAACGAATAAGTAAAAGAAACACACAATTACTCACCATTGTCTTCCGTACTCGCAAATCTATCTCTTATGAATACGGCAAGAGGTAATGAACAGCGTAGATAGAATCCTACTATCGACAGGGTAATCGCAATGACAAGGGCTGATAATAAAAGAGCCTTTCGCCAAGATCCGTCTTGCAGTCTTTTCGTAACTTGGGGCTCTGGAAAATAAAGATAAATAGGTATCGGATGTAAGTAGAAGAAATCGTAGGATGTTAGCTAGATTTAAATTTAACGAATGACTTGTATTTTTTCACCTTGTTTCGATATGTGGGCTGTCATTGGTACAAGTTGATTGAAACTATTACTGACTTCACACCTGTATTCTCCGTAATCCTCAACTCTCACATCTTTGACCTCAAGATAAGCGCCGACGATTTTATCATCCTCCCTTGAAGAATTTTAAAATGAAAACCGAACCACGTATACAAAGTAGAGTCAATGCAGGATTTACTAATACACTATCAATTACTTAAAATTTCGTCCTGCCATTTCGACTAACCTGGAGACTTTGTTTTGAGAAACCCTGCCTTTAGAAGGTACGGAATCGTTGCTTCCGATTTTTGACCATACCGCAAAGTTTTTAGCATCAGGAAGATTGACATGTCCGACGTAAGCTTCGCAGAATAGTCGGACCGAAACTCCTAAAGGTACATCTTGATCCTCAGGTGTATACGTCGGCAAAGGTTCTCCGGTGTACACCGAATCTTTTTCTAAAACATGTAAAATACCGCAATATTATCAGAGGAAAGTGTTTAGGTACGGTCCAGATGTAATTAAAGTTGTTTCGTCATCAAAAACGAGTGATAAACCGTTCAGCTGATATTTAATGTCCGAGAAGGATGTGACGCCGCGGAGGTATAACGATGATATCTAATGAGAGATATCTCGCCCTGTCGTCTGATGAAGGACCTATCTCTCAGCGCATCTTCATTTTGATATCGTTTTACCGTCTTTATTTATTTCAAAGCCACCTGTACCTCAATGATGTATCTGAATATTTGCAATGATTCAGTAATTATTCGAAAAGACTACATCCATATCCTACTGCATCTATCTTGCGCATAATAAACGACTCGCTACATCAGCATTTCTTCTTGGTAAGAGATAAGAAAGCTCCGCCTATTTCTTATTGTTAGTGTGATTCAATTCTTTGTATTACAATATCCAACACACCTAATCACATTACACCACTTTCGAAGAATAATGCCACAGAGAACAACAGAGCGATTGTTTTTTTAATATTTTCGGAGATTGAGATATCCATTTAGGTATTTCAAAGTGAATAATAGAATTTTAAAGATTCACCGATGACGTTGAGTGTGATGTGCCCCGTGAGGGTGGTGGTGTCATTACGTGCTTGGCATGAATATCGACCAGCATCCGAGGCCCTCGCCACCTGGGTGTAAATTGTCTGATTCGCACTTTCCGGGTAAAGAATAAAATGGCTTGCACCACCCGGCCAGGGATATGCCTTGTTGTCCTTGTACCTTCAACAAAGCAAAAGAAAATAATTAAACACAATTATAGAATCAGATGACAAATGCCAGGATAGAGGACCAAGTTTTATCGGTTCGATAGTTATATGGCGATTGTTCAGCATTGTAGGATCCCGTAATCAATTTCCAGATCCTCTGGTGCAACTTGTCAGATTTATAGATTACTCGATTCTCGCGGTCATCAATGGTTTCCATGATAATATAATAAATTTAAATTCTATACCGTTCGTAAGAAGTATGTATGACGAGGATGATGCTGTTAATTTGATCCGCACTGTTGACCCTTTTTCAACTCGTTTTACTCGATGTCTCTCTAATGATTACACACAGTATGATAGACTGGAGCTATAGCCGTACATAAGGTATACCGATAATACCGAGAATTCATGTCACAAAAGATTAGATAATGATCGTGAAATTGATTCATGGAAGCGAATCAAAACTTTTTTCCGGGCCCGAGGGGGACCACTTCACCCCGTACGCGTCCATATCAACATCGAACGAGAAAGAAAAGCAACACGAAAAGCAAAACCCACCGGATCATTCCGATGATTCAAATTCTGCGATCTACGTTGCTGATGATGCAGAAAAAAGTGATTAATGTTTCTTCGTATACTTTTTTTTATTCGTTTGTCTTCCTCTTTTTTGTTCTGTCGTACAAAGTCTAACAAGATATGTAATTCTGAGTTTAGCCCGAAGATATGGGGACGCAGCATAATATTTTAAGAAATTAGAAGGGGTCATTAAGACGATATGCATGTTTGAGTTTTCTACCGATCATTAATCATTTTATAATTAATTGAGCACTTTACATTGATTTTCAGATAACAAGTGGATAAATTGACTTTATCCAGATCACTATGATGTCCGACATTTAGTTTACTTTAATAAGAATGAATTTTTGGAAACGATTATACATCGTGATAATAACAATTTTTAATGTATTATTCTGGGTTTGTGATTTTATTTTCAATGATTGATGAATGGAGAACTCGAAATACAATAGAAAATTAGAAGAGTAAGTATGTGGCAGAAGTTAAGAATCGTATAAAAAGGCCATTTTCTCCATTCTCATTCCAAAATAAGTCAACTCATTCAACTCATAAGTCAATTTCACGGAGCTGTATAGCTCTTGACTTTTTTTCTAAGAGCTATTATACAAGCCTCCAAATCATATTAAATATTTAGATCAATCGTTCCAGTCAATCCTGAGCCATTTTTTTTTTCCCGATTTTTTACATATAATTTTTTTTCTCGAAAACCAATTGAATCAGAGATCTGAAACTCTCACGATCTTAGTAATTTATTAATACCTACATACCCTCCAAGTATCATTTACATATGTTTCCGGGGCCGATTCACCCTGCTTATACCCCTAGGGCCTCATTTTTCAATTCTATAGTCTTTTGACTCGTTTTCTTTTTGTTTTTACCGCAACGATCATCTTGATCGTTGGAATGTAATTCAGTATATAAAAGGTGACGCACACATCTCTTATTTGCAAACTCGTCGTTACAGTAAAACTGGCGGCGCGGTGGGGCGATGGTTCCTTATTCCAGTAACTAAATGCATAGCGAAGTAAAGTTGTCTATTATCATACCTTGATAGAGTATACGTCTCGTACACAAGCTACGAAGGCGTTTATTTTCTACCTGACTTTTCATCCATCCTTTATCCAACTATACTACAATAAATATACACGCTCCTCCTACGTTTTCTTTGAACCACAATTTTCAACTCTCAACATGCCTATTATACTATGTATACAGAATACCTGTAACTGAGTTCTGTAAGCAAGGATGAAAGAAGAAAGAAGAATGAGGACCATATATATATACCCCTGTATGGTTAAAAGATTCCAACAAGATATTGTCTTTTTCTTCCTAGATTCTGTTTTTTTAGCAAGACATTTTTTCCCTTTCTAAGCTCCGATGATACAAAAACAAATAATTAAAAAACCAAATGAATAAAAAAGAATTAAGGAAACTCTTACAGGAAATTGGTAGAGAGAAATAGATTCGTTAGTAGCAATAAAGAAGAAGAACAGCAATAACAAGGTGTCGAGACCCACCTGGTCGTTGCTGCTGCTGTTGCTGTTGCAGGTTGTTAGAGGTATAAGAATTCAGGTACGAGTGCACGACCCAACTCTACTTATAAATATAGGTATACATGGTGGCGCAGACCAATTTGTAGGGACAAAACCAAACCTTGAAATTTTCTTTCTCTCTCCTTGCTCTCTCAACTCTTTTACATTCATACGACAAGATAGAATAGTATGCGCTTTTTTTTCTCTGTCTCTGAAATTTTATTCTTGTTCTCTTCGTGTTGCCAGGGATGCGCGGTAGAACGTAATATCTATGTCTGGCTATACAAATTGAATCTGTGTGTGAAGACAACGTTTTGCTGTACAACAGGGATGATGAGCTCGTCTATTCGTCGAATGGTCCTATAATGAAATTTGCCATTTTGCAACGGTGCGAAAAAATAGCGATACGAGAGCACCGGAAGATGATAATTCAGTCTTCGGTATGGACAGAATCAACCCAACCCGGTGTACTTATGATACCATTCTATTCAAGGCGTTCTGGTCAGCAGACTGCAGGCTGCAACAGGCAGGTATAAAGGAGAATAGAGAGAGAAAGATAGAAATAAAAAGAATAAAAGGACCAAGAGAGAGGCAAAGGTGGGTGTCGGGATCTATAGGCATAGCTATGTATAATATAGGTATTACGATACAACACACTCTCACTGATCCGACTCTCTGTCTTTTTCTTTGCTTTTTTCCCACTCTGTCTGTACTTACAGGAAACGGCGTGCGGCTCTTACATCCGGTAAAACGATTCTGCGGAGCCAACAAAGTATCTAAAAACTAACTGCATCAAACCCAACAAAGCCAACTCATTGTCAGGCGTCATTTTGAACCGTTCGTTCGACCGACTACTTGACGACCACCTGTCCCGTCTTTGCAGCCGTCGCATCATCTCTTTTTATTCTACAAAGGAAGACACCTTATGGCTTCTGCACGATCATTAAATTTCAATTAGAAAATTCTTCATCGATTTTTAGTCTCATTATTATTAATATTATTACGGCTAATACTACTACTACTGCTATAATATCTATATAAATATTACTAATATGCGAATTAGAATTTCGATTATTTTTGCACAAAATTCAACTGATCAATTCCTTTCGATATGGGGGTCAGAATTTTTCAGCTTGTGACTAAATTACGAAAATAATATTCGTTACTCATAACTATCGTACATACATGTACATACACACGTAAAATTCCAACAAGTTTTGACAAATGTGAAATTCTTGTACAACGGCCGGGACCGGTTGAATCAGCGGATCAGCAAACAGAGCAGAGCAGAGAGCAGGAAACTGCTTCGCAAAAACTCACCTTATGCCTGTCTCTAAGATCTGAGGAGACGACGTGGTGAACGGATCAGACCGGTCGACGCGTCGTTTGCTCTCTCTTTCTCTCTCTCTCTCTCTCTCTATATATATATTTCTTTTTCTTTCACCTCTCATGATCCCTCTTTTGCTTTCTCCTCCTTGCAATGGGAGGTCGCGGTTGCGTACGAATGAAGAAAAAAAAATGATAAAAATAACAGTCATAAAAAGTGAAGAAGAAAAGGAAAAAAAAACCGTTATGTACACGGAGGAATACTGAACGTGTGTGTAAGTACAAACGATAGTTCTGAGTTTGCTTTGAAATAATATAACTGCACGTGTATATTATCATTAAGCGTGCAGTCTGCATAACGGCGCGACGCCTCTTCAATTTTTGTACATTATAATATAATATCTGTATTGTTTTTGCCTTTCCTTGATGCTTTCTTCTTCTTATTATATATTGTTTTATTTTCATTCCTTGAGGTATGGATATATGTGCCGAACATTTCGACGAAAAAAGGTTCGGTTCAGTTTGCTTCTCCACAGCCTGCATATCTTGAAAAGTATAGGTCTCTCGTCCACCACTTCTTTCTCTTCTTCTCGTACTTCTTTTTCTTCTTCTTTCTCTCAAGTCTCCAAGCTTCAGAGCCACATCGGTTTATATATCGATGTATATCGGTTCATCGATGTATTTTGCCGGACAATAAAGGGTGGCCAAAGGCGAATAACGAGCGTAAAATGTATAGAAAAATAAACAAAAAACAAACAACAGAAAAGTAACTAACAATAAGTAAAGAAAACCGGACAGAATCTATCGGAAGAGAGAAGGGCCAATGTCTGATGAAATGATCACGATGCAACAGAAAAAAGGAGAAGGAAGAAAAGGAGGTGGAGGTTAATAAGTACTATAGGTGGAGGAGAACCAAGTCCCAAATTTTCTCTCCTGAAACTGATCATCGAACGAACGAACCGCCACTCCATACCTCCATGGTCCTTGATTTTTAGACTGTTAGAAGAATGAGAAGAAAATAAGAAGTAGAAGGAGAAGGCAAACTTCAAAATACTTACAAAAGGTGGCCCGGAAAAAAAAAAAAAAAAAAACCAACGCATTTTAAAACGAAAATAAAAATTGTTATAAACATCAAAAAAAAAAGAGACCGATGAAGATTTTGCCATTTTCGCTGGAGAAAAAGCACTATACGAGTGTGAAGCTGTACTACTCTCCCGTTCATAGATTCAAAAAATCTTATAACTCACTAGTTAGGTCATTACTTCTCGAAATCGATGTAAAAAAAGGCAGAAAAAACAAGATGAACGAATCACTGTCATCCTCAAAATTCGCCACATGGGCCGGTCGATTGATCTGTGTTTTCTGGTCACCTTGTAGTTCGTAGATTGCTCACTCTCATCTATCCATCCATTACACATTCTCGAGAGTAAAAGAAGAGGAGGGTGAAGAAGAAGAAGAAGAAGAATCCTCTTTAACATCAAGCTGCCTGTTTTCTAGGTATAAAACGTTGATTAGATGATCGCTATCGCTCGCTATTTAAGATGTTGAACATTTATCCAAACACGGAAAATAAAAATTCTCAGATTATGTTAGCCGTGTGCCTACAAAAAACCAAAAATCAACAACAAAACAGGCAAAATGAGAAGAAAAATAAATTAAAAGAAAGTGTTTGCTTTACCTGGAAATCGATTGAGGAAAGAGGATAGAAACACGTCACTATTATCATCATCGTCATCTTCTTTTGCGTCGAGAGAATATTGTTTTATAAATGAAGCGAGTGTGTGTGATATAAATGTCTAATATACAATCTCATGAAATTCGTGGAATATAATAAGAGAGGCAGCGGGACGCGTTCGCCGCTTGGAGGTCGAAAAGGTAAAATTTAATTTTTCAGCCAACGTTTTCAAGAGACGTTGCTGTTACTTTTAACATTTTTGTCAATTTTTCACTCGCATTTCTCAAACGACATTCATTTTTGGTGTGATTGATCAAAAGGAGAGAAAAAAAAAGAAACGTCCTTACTCCTTTTGTCTTTCCTTACTTTTCTCATTTCATTTAATTTGTTATCAGGGGCGCTCTCGCCGGATTCAGTGTCTTTTTTTTGTTTTTTTTTTTCAATTATATCACGTCATCACCGTTCGTTCCCGTAATTCCTCGTCGATGACGTAATTGCACACGCAATGTAACACACGTAGAATAAGAATACACGGACTGTATCTATGTATACCTGTTTGCATGCGTTTTCCTACCTACCAGTTGCGCAGAAAAGTAATAATGGTAATAATAATATGAATAATGAAAACAGTGGTATAATAGTAACAAGATTAATAATAAAATTAACGAGATGCCGAGGATGATGAGATGGAGAATGGCTCATGATTTATAAACGGTGGAAAACAATCAAAAAGAAAAAGGACGAAAATGGGAATAGTGGAAGAGGAGGGAATGAATTTTGAAAACTGGAAAGTCCCGAGAATTCAAATTAACCGACACCTGTGGAATAACGTTACGGGGTTATGTAGCTAATATAACATCGATAACCGTATATGAGCCACCAATAAAATTAGAAAAAACATGGAGAGCAAAAGAATATAGATTAAGAAAAATATTAATAAATAAGAATAATAATAACGATCATAATCAAGGTAATTGCTCACCATTCTATGCTCCTGTAACCCCTGAGGCAGCAATGAATGGCCTTGAAAACACCGACACTTGCGTATTCAGTTAAAACGTTTTCCTTGGTGAATCCTAATCCTTCGGGAAGCTCGTCGAATTTATTGAGGGAACAATAATCCTTCAAATCGTCGGCACCGGGGCTTTGCTGCTGTTGAGATAATAAAGATGAAACCGAATCTGAGGGTGTATTCGTTGACGAAGATGTCGAAATAACACCCAAAGATAATTGCAATAAAGCGAATAAATAAATGAGAATCGATGTATCTTCCATCATTTACGTCAATTGATCGGATGTTAACTGTTTTATATTTAATGTCAATAGTTGGTATGAAATTATTTTTTTCCCTTGATTTTTAGACGCTCGGAAGTTTACATTTTTGGTCACGTGGTATATAGTTTTGAACACTTCTTCCGATCGACTGCAATTTTGAATTTGTGAGTTATTTTACCAAGTTTTTTTTTTCTGTATTTTCTATTTATTTTTCTTCTTCTGACAAATTTTAACCGTCGTTTTTACGGAGAAAAATTGAGATAATAAGAACGGCTTGTCGTCGTGTATCTAATTGGTAAGACAATCGGCGAGATTTAATCTCAACGGTTCCCACGGAAAACGGTGGTGTGTAGGTTAGCTTTCTAGCTTGGCTCGTCTTTTTTTTTTCTTCTTTCTCCTTTGTTACGTTTTTTTCTTTTCTTCTGTATTCACGTCACTTCTCACTTTACGTTTGTTCTTCTCCCGACTATATTTTATTGTAATGCTATATACGACACGAACACAACTCCTGAAGAGAGGGTAGTTTTTTTTCTTTTTCTTTCCTGTCTCTTCTTTTTTCTTGTTCGTCATAAACGCTGTTTGAATTTCTTCTTCGTTTTTGACAAAACGAGATAAAGGCCGACAAAGATGATTTATATTGAATTGGTTCGAAGATATCGAACGTACATAAAAAACCAGTTTTTTTCCAGTAAAATATTCGGGAAAATTGAAGTTTTCTCTTTTCGCACTGTACAAAGTAACACAGATCGTTGCACAAAGATATGTTTTACAGAAGCGACACACTAAAACAAAATACACAATATTCATACACAGAGAATTTGATTTCGGGATAAAATGAGAAACACTTCCGTTATTGCTTAGGGTAATCTGCTTTCAGCGAATTTCCTCGGTCGGATTTATTTTTCTTTTACGTTTTCTCTTTCATTAGTTCTACCACAAACTCCGCCCTGCTATTTATATTTATTTATTTTTACACCGATCAAGAATCGATGATGTCATGTGAGTGATTTTATGTTCGAAAGTATTTTTTTTACGTCGGTCTTGCACGGGAATAATTTCGGTGACACGTTACCTTACGGTTAGAAAGCCGGTGGCGTACTGGAGACTGGATGTGACTGGAGCGCTGTGCTATGATGTTGAGTTTGGTGGTTGGAATGTAAAATTTTCTAATTTCTTACCACGCCGTCTCACCAGAACCGACCAAGGCGTGGTTGTGACGTGCATCGAATCGACGTCACGCGCCACCATTGTTGTGTCCCGCGGGAAATTTCGAACTCATGGAAAGTCGCGCTGTAGGATGAAAATGATTTTTTAAGTCAGTTTTTTTTCTGTCTGATGGATCTAGTATGTTTCTTTTTTTTTTCTAAATTTTGGAAATGTGGACATTACCTCAATCAATTGGGATTCACAAACACTGCCATATTGGAGAAGAATCTCGAAAGGCGAAAGATGGGGAATTTTCACGCTTTCGGAAACACATTTTGTGGTTTGAAAATATCTTTTGGGAGAATTCTTTCAAATTTGACAGCGTTACGCTCGCTTTATACCATTCAAGTCTGAACCAAACAGTGCCGCCATCTTATACAATTGAGATCAAGCGATAGAAGCTGTGGGGGTTGGAAAAACGAGAAATTTATTTTTAATGTGAATACAAAAAGAACATTTTGAAACACTCCATTTTAGGCATGGTTTGTAAAATTTTCGATCCGGCACTTGACAAGTTGAATTGTTATTAAATTGTACACCCAAAATTGAAAAACTGTCAAACAAATGGAAGGGCCCCAATTAGGAAGAATGAAAATTTCGCACTCGAGACATTTCTCCCGATGTTCGAGATTTGACCAAATGAAACAAAGTTTGAATCACTTTAAATGATAATTATATGTATATTCGAAAACCGAATATACAGTGAAAAACGCTCTCATTTGATTTTATTGTGTTCATTAGTATTATTATAACATTTCGATCAAGTTTGATAAATTAGCGTTGAAAAAAAATGCATATTTTTTTTTTCAATTTTAATACCTCTAAATATTAATCATTTTAGCAGAGCGAGAAGTTCAGCCAATGTCATCGTTCCCAGATACTTATCAGCTGTTGTTCTGATCAGTTCATTAAGTGCACCAGTGATTGGGCTCTGATAATCAGTAATCAAGTCGGGAACGACGTCGCTAATTACTGCAGAGATCAGTGACGAGACATCATCAGAATTCAAAAGTCCGGTAACGTCAACCTGATAATTTAATAAAACAATAATGATAAATAAAAAAAAACAAGTAACGAATAACGAATAAGGAATGAATAATGATGAATGATTGGCAACACATCAAAATTTCAGGTCAGCCCACCTTGAGGTCATCCAGAGCAAGAGAGGTATCAGCCGACTTGACGTAAAGATACTGATTCTTCGAAGAAAGTTTGACGGTTCCTGAGAATACGATATTTTTTACCGTCGCGCTGTTTCGACAAAAAACGCAAAAAAATTATTGATTGAAATCGGTGTCATTGTTCAACCGACGATTGAATGAAAAATTAATTTATGAAAGAAACTTACGAGAAATCTCCATCACCGTATAGCGGTATAAAGTTAACGATCTCACCATTTCCCGCGTAGCGGCCGCTAAGAGTGAGTTCCGGCCATGTGAATGAGAATGTGAATTTAACGCCGATAACGGAGAACGTCAATTTGTTTATTACGAAATCGGTGAGACTGTTGACGACGAGGTCTTTTACGTTGACGTCGATTCTGCGAAAATGAAGAACATTGTCGATGACAGCTAAGAAACGAAGAAAACTAGCGTGTCAGAATTTCGTTGTTTAATCTACGGATCGTTTCAAAGGGTTGTGTTTTTTTCTGAGATCACTGAATTCCAAATTCTAATTGTAGATAAAAACCGACATGATATTCAAATATAAGGATCCGAAAACCTGGAAACACCTATCACACTCCTAAAAACATACGGTATATACAAGGTACTATATGAAAAGAAGAAGCTAATAACAACAATTCTCAATCTTCACGACTGTCATCGGAAAGAAATTTCTTGGATCCTCCCGAAAATAACTGCTCAAAGAAAACGCACAAGGAGGAATCAAAAGTATCTCACGATGCAAAATCTTTGTCGAGCGCGAGCTGCAGTTCATCAGCCACAAGGGGTTCCAAAGAAGGAATTCCTTTCTCCTCGTCTCCTGTTTTCAAAGTCTCCCTCAATTGTTCCACCAGTGCAACGAGTTTATCATTTATCGATGATCGAATCGACCTTTCTATAAAATGAAAGAAAAAAAAATTTACAATAAATTCTTATAAAAGTTCTTACAAAACTTTGATATCCATTTTTTTTTTTTTGTACTTTATACATATTTCTCACCTCCACTCTGTTCGCTCTGCGCCGCTGATGCGAGAATAAGAAGAACTGTGAGCGCTAAGAGTTTCATTTTTGCTTTTTCTCTGGGTTTCTCTAGCCGTAAGAATAAAAGATAATGAAAACTACGTCCACCGGAATATCATCGTCTCATAAAATTTTAATAATTAGTATATTATAGTCGTTATCTGATTGCATAAACAACGTAATTGAAAAATAAAATAGGCAAATGATGCTAATTATCAATTGATAATTAATATCATAATTTAAAAAAATATTATGAATATACTAACGCGTTTGATTTGGCGCTGACGTCCGTATTAAATCTCTGCCTTTGAAGGTAAAGCGAGATTGGAGAGGATTATCAAGTTAAAATTTTCGGCTCTTAACTGTAACGACCTGCGGGATGGATACGCGTATATATAGACGTTGATGGCTCACGCGATAATCACGCACCCGATGAAAGATACAGATCGTTTTTTTTTGGTTTTCATTTTTAATCCCTTCTTCCCACCCTCCTCCCCGCTCTCCCTTTCCTTAGCTTTACATCACCACCCCGCGTGGCTTATCGTCATCGTGATCGTCATCATCATCGCGATTGCGTGGTAAAAAAAATTATCCGAACAGTCGATACTTTTTTTCTTTTTGTTTCAAGCTACAGAGACATATTTTTATAACGTAAGTCTTTGACAATTTAATCATATACATCACATTGGCACGTGCGAAAAATCATTATTTTACAACGATTAATAGTTTTATCAAATTTTCGAAATAAATCAGAAAACAAAGGAATAAATAATTAAATTTTTGAATCATTTGAAAAAACAGATTGAAAATCGACATCCAATGAAACGATTTTGTCAATCAAAAAAAGTTTTGTTTATCTATAGGTACGTATATAGGTATACATACCTTCGGGTGTGCAACGCGATTACAAATACATTAAGACTTGTTGACTCTTTTTTTTGTTAATTATAAAAAACGAACAAAGATAAAATGAAATCTGAAAATCTTGCAATCTTTATCAGAATATACCTATAGCATGCTGTAATGTAATCACGCTATTATACCTTTTGTTAAGATTGATAATCGATAAAATCGAAACTTGAAAAATATAAAATGAAATTAACCAGACGACGGGGTCGTTGAAAAAATAATAATAATACGGTTACATTCACGTCCTTTATACGATATACACATGAGCCACAAATGATTAACAATAAGATGATGAAAATAACGCAATCGTCTGATAACCGGTGAATCGAAAAAAAAACCAATCGAATAAATGAAATTGGAATTGAGATTTAAAAAAAAAGTCACACAAACAGGTGTGTAGTCGTCGTCGATAAGAAAAAAAAAATTAATTCTCATTTAGGAAATTCCCCGCCGGTTCATAAGGACGATATTTTTATGACGATGACGATGATTATGATAACAATAATAATAATACTATCATTATATTTCAATCGTTCACAGGTCGTGACAACTAGGTCGGCCATTTCTCGAGTTTTGTAATTCAATATAAAATTTTTACCTCAAAGGGCAGTGGGTGGTCACGAAAAATGAAATTAAAAAAAAAATTAACGTCGCCTCAAAGACTAGGATATTATGCATACGGTGAATCGTTTCGTCTTCCTTTGCCTCCCTCAACAACTGTGTCCAAATTCCAAATTCATTGTCAGAGGGAATCACCGCAGCTCTGCAACAGACCAA
This sequence comes from Athalia cordata, assembly GCA_963932425.1. Classification (NCBI taxonomy): domain Eukaryota; kingdom Metazoa; phylum Arthropoda; class Insecta; order Hymenoptera; family Athaliidae; genus Athalia; species Athalia cordata. Next base: position 310,645 of record OZ010628.1, on the reverse strand, counting down.
AATGATTTTACACAACAGGCGATAAAAAATGGAAAAACTGAAATAGAAGACTTCTATTTTTGTGCGTTTCTATAGCAATAATGTGGTAACGAAGAATTATGAAAAAATATAACATTTAACGACGAAGGAAAAAATCATGCAAGTTAGAAAAAAAATCTACGACTCGGGGGCAAGAGAGTCACCGGGAGCTTGTGGTGAAATAACTGATTGTTGGCTTGGAAAGCGCGATGATATAACATACTACACATGAATATATATCGAGAGAAAAAGAGAAAAAGAGAAAAAGAGAAAAAGAGAAAAAGAGAAAAGAGAGGGATTGTTGGCATTTCGTTGGTCGGAAGATTTGAGCAGGCGTACCGTTAGGGGCGCTGTTGTTTGGGGGTTGATAGAGGGTTGAGAAAAGTCTGAGAGAGAAAGCAGGAGCGAGAGAGAGAGAGAGAAAGTGAGAGGATGATAGAAATAGAAAAGAGAGAAAAGAGAGAGGAGGAGGCGGTGGTCGGGGGTTGCAGGGGTAGACGTCCGGGGGTGGAAAACCTGGAGGGCGGAGGTTCAGAGGTTGGCTGCTCTCCGCAGTCAGTGTGGCCCGAACAACCGGTGTAACCTTATCGCGTGATACTCGGGCCGTATGTTTTCGGAAAAACGCACACACACACGTATATACATCTAGATAATACAATATAATACAATATAATATAATACAATACAATATAAATGTATTTCAAAAGATATCTTCCTATTTTTTTTAAATGAATTTATTTATCTGATTCACTAATTCCTTTCCTTATCTCTATCCTGCTGCTTCCGCTGCTGCTGCTGCTGAGAGCAACGTAAATTCATCTTAAAAATAATTATTCGGTTCAGATATGACCTTCGATTGACAAAATCTAAACGATCCGACATCAAAAAAAAAAGAACACGTATAATAAAAATAACAATCAGTATAATAACAACAATAATTATTATCATTACAATAATATCTCGTGAGTTAAAATTTTGATATTGTACTTTTTTTCGCATCTCCTTGTTCCAGCGCAGAGGTAAAAACGAGAAAATAAAAACCAACAAGGTTCACATTTGTTAATTGTACAAAAAAATTAATAAATAAAGATCGATTTATATACGTCAAGCGTACAACAGAATTTTTTTTTACATATAAGCGAACTGCGTCAGAAACGCATCGAAGGCGCTGGTATTGTACATCTACATACAGGTGAAGTAGATAAAAAGACTTTTTCAAGGCACGGGGTGGAGTAGTCCAAAACAGAGAGAAAAAAAATAGAGGACTCAAAAATTTTCGCATAAGTTTTTGAACATTTCAGAAGAGTAAAGAATCCTGTCAGAGGGGAGGGGGGGGGTCGGGGTTGGGGAAATAAAGCGGGAGATAGAAAGGAAGAGTGAAAAACGTACCGGAGAAACACAGACTTAAAAAATCTAAAGAAAAATATTTGATACGAAGAAAGAAAAAGGTATACATCGGTATACGTTCGAAAACTTGCGAGAGATAAGGAATTAGCGCGGAGAGTGTGTCCGGCAGCAAATTTCCTTTATTCCCGTCAAATCCCGGTAAAAAAAATCCATAGTTTTGAGATCTTTTGAAAATTTAGTGTAGTTTTTTGTGTTTTTCTCTTTAACAACCGGTTGTCACCGGTATTGAACGAACGCTTCTGATTTTTCCTTCCGGTCTTGTTTGTTTTTGTTATTCGTCTCGTCTACATCGATTGCTCGGTGTTTATATCGTTTGATATCGTTTTTGATTTTGTCATCGTTGTTTGTTTCTTGCCGTTGTTTTTTTTTCCTCTTCGTTTTTTTGCCACTGCCGCTGCAGCTGCTGCTACGTCTACCGATAAACCGCACATCCCCGGCCGCTGCCCTCGCCCAGGGGATCAGCTGTTGCCAGGTGATTATTAAACACTGTTGTGTATAATTGTATGTAAAATGAATTTGCATGAAAACTGTTATCGTTGTGTAACGTTACGTTGTTGTTAATGACAACATTTTTTTATCCTTTATTTTATTTCAATTTATTATTATTATTATCGTTATATTATTAAATCAATCGTAGGGCATACCTGCACCTCTTACGAGTTTTGCGGGTGAAATCATGGTACAATTCTAGCGAAAAGTTATCGAGAAAAATAACTTCTGCTATAGGTCCAACAACTCTTGAAGTTTTCCAGCTTTTTTTCGCCCCATCGTCACCGTAATCTATTTTTTCGCGACAATTCTATGACAAATGATTCGTAGTATATTTGGAAAACTACTCGTCCTTCTTCACCTTTCTTCTTTCTATTCCAATTGTTCGATAGTCCAATCTATCTATAATACATGAGTATAATACAATTATCGATGAAACAATTGATTATTTGTTGTTCAATTTTTTTTTTCCACCAACAATTTTAATTTCTCTATTTTTTAATCATAGGAGCCAGCTAGATGAACGTACCTGTACAGAACCGGTTCGTTCCTACAATAATTGTACATCTCGTTACATAATATGGAAGTGTTCGGATCTTCGGTAGGGAACACACATTGCCCGCGGTACAGTTACGGGAATGGGAAGGAAAATATGGGGAAATGGAAAACGCCGACACGGCGCTGGCGCGTCACAGCTTGACCCGAACTCCTCGTTTTTCCCTCGCTCCTGCCCCTTGCACCAAATGCCGCTCCCGAACCCGAAGGACTCTCTCTCTCTCTTCTCCCCTTTTCTCTCTCTCTCTTTTCTCCCCTTTTCTCTCTCTTTACGCAACGGGAACGGGACGCGCGGTGCGACGAACACCCTTGATCCTACACCTGGCCGGTTCTGGCTTTCCCGCAGATTTCTTACGCGGACGTCGACGCCGCCGGATGCGGCGACCACCCTTTCCCCCTACACTCACTGCCATTAATCACCCTCTTAGAGTTAGCTAGTATACACATGCATGAAATACCTTTACCTATTTACCTATTTACCTATTTACCTATTTACCTATTTACCCATTTACCTATCTACCCACCGACCAACCAACCGACCGACCAACCTATAAATGTTGGCGATTACAATCTTCCCGTTTCACTACAACATAGCCGTATACCGTAGTACATATATGGCGAGGAAATGGGGTTGGGTTTGAAGTTGGGGGTAGGGGAGGTCGCTCTGGTGTGCAAAAGCGTGACAGCATCGGCATCAGAATCAGCATCAGCGTCGTCGTCGTCGTCGTAATACTCGTAACTCGTATAATTCGTACCAGTATTATTTCAAGTGGTTCCACAAGGTATAAGTTGAGTCAGTGGGAGTTTACTTGGTTATTGGACTGCAGAAGTTGGGGAGGTTTAGTAGTTAGGGTCGGAGGTTACGGCGGACTTTACAAGCAAGGGAAGTGGGAAAAGGGTAAGAATTTCAAAGTGCAAAGAAAGTAAATGTACAAACTGTGTAATAATATCATACGTGATCGAGGGGATCTCGCGACGTACGACCGTGGTATGAACGGAGAAAGAGGGAAAATGCATAAGAGAGTAGAAGATTTTCGAAAGAGAGAACCGTTGATGAGATTTTCTAAAGAACGAGCCTATTTTGAAGGGGCCTGCTTTGCCCCGGTCTCTTCTGTCCATTATTTATTACCATCCGCATTGCAAAAGTGAGAGTTGTTCGCGATAGCGTCATATAAGTTTGCAGTCGTCACAGTTCCATAGTTTTAGTCCAGGCTGATCGTAACTCGAGTCGATTGTAGTAGTGTCGAGTTAAATTCTTTTTTACCTTACCATCTACCTCCTGCCCCCGCAAAGTAGACCAAAGTTGTACAGGTATAGTAGATTAGTAGCTAGATGGATCGAATTAAGGAATTTGTTCAGGCCTTTGTACCTGCCACCTCCTAGTACTATTCGATCTTTTACGCATACTATATAATACGTGTACCATACAGGTATACACCTGTATGTAGAAATATACATGTATTATGTGTAATGTATATATAGATATATATACACTACACATATATTGTGACAATGAATTATTTATCTAAAAATAGCTGAATGAAGTTTAACTACGGCGTACCGGACTGCGAAAGAAAAAAAGAAAAAGGGAATGGAAAAAATACGGGGTAACGAATAGTTGAAACTAATTAGGTTTTTTCTTTGTTACGCTGACAATTAGTTGTGTCGGTTACGCCCTTCTGCATTAATCCTCGATGTGTACTCTCGTTGTTTCGGTATCACCCTGTACGTTATACGTTATACATATGTATTCGGTGTATATAGACATCTACATATACATATGCAGTAGATATGTACGTATTTATGTACGAGACTGCAGATACTCTGCGGTTCGGGTTACTTCCGTATATTTTACCTATGTATGTACTGCATACATACGTACGGTTATATGTATAGGTATATACTTATAGCTACCGAACTGTAGCCGCGTCATCCGCGTCGTTACCTCTTTTTTTTTCACAAAATGAAATAATAAAATCAAATTGAAATGAAAAATAAGAAAAATTGAATAAATAATACAGGATAAAATGATCTAACAGCTCTTCTTTGTGAAACCTACGTGGCGGTATAATACATCATATGTAAAGGGGATTGCGAGTTAAATTAACCGCGTATAATTCGATTTAACGCGCGCAGCTATTAATTGATTAATTAATTATTTCCGCTTAACTAAGTATACCTGCCCAACCACCCACCATCGTGCAACCCAGTGTCGTGCCGTATGCATATACCTATAACTATACGTATACCTACATGCCTATATATAGTATATATATATTACATCGTTAAAAGGGAAAATGAAACAGGGGAACGGGGTGAAAATTTCTATACATATTGTATGTATACCGTAAAGCGCGAAAAGTGGAGAGAGAAAGAGTGGGTGAAGTAAAATTTAACCCGGTAACGCTAAAATAACACGCTATGTACGTACGTAACTGCTATTGTAACCATTAAATGTCCAAATATCAGACACAACAACCCCTTGTGTCACCCTCTATTCCTTCGGTATAGACTCTTTTTATTTTTTCTATGTTCTCATGTGTTTTGATCTATCCATCGTAATGATCGAGTTATCGCCAATCTTTTGCTCTTCGTGGAAAAACTCGCATTTTGTCGCATTTCCAGATTCGACTGCGCGCACGAACCTTTTAGAATAGGATAGATTTTTAATACGCGACGGCTGCAGAAGCAAGATCATTGATCAAATCGGAAATACTTTTACACATATGTCCAGGGATGTGCAGTGTAGGGGGTGAACTGGGTGAGAGGGCGGGAGCACTTGACCCGGTTAACTTGAGCGACCCATAAATATTGACCCCATCCTGTACGATAACGCGACGAAACGAAACGAAAGAAACCGGGCGCGGGACGGGATGGATCGAGACGCGACGCAAAACGCCTTTGACTGCAGCAGAACCGAACGAGCGGAACGAGCTTAGATCTTCACCCCTCCGCGGAATCGGCGAGGTCGAACCCCGCGTGTCGCGTCGTCATTGGGATTCGGGAGATTCGGAATCTGTGGTATCGATTCTGACTGTATTAATTTCAACGAATAGCAGGGAAACGATTAAAAAAAAAGTGTAGTAAAGAATTGCCGTTATGCAGATTGTCGGAACGCAGCTGCGCTGCTGCCGTGGATATTACCCATTTAAGCTTACGGGATTATTGTCAGAATCATACATGCAATTTATTTTTTTGTAACGGAATATACTGTACGAAACGCGATGGTGCAGCGTTCGCCAGCCAAAAACCAAATATCGAGACAATCTCGCGATTTTCGCGATACTTTTTGCCACCCTCCTTCTACCCCACTGCGTACACTCTTAGATCATGTATTATGTACAGAATGGTAGGGTGTGATGGGGCGAGGCGTGTACGATGGTTGAGGATTGGGGGTGGATATAATCATAAAACGGACGACCGGCGAGCGTGCAGGTATCTCTCTGATATATATGTGTATAAAATATACCAGACGTATATAGATGTATATAATTTATGTACGGGGTGTTCAAAAAATTTTTAAACCTCACGTTGAAAAATATTTATCACATTTTTCAAATTCTGTTCACTATCCTGTTTTTAGTAGAGCTATACGCCTCGTACATAGCAACTCAACCTGGAGCTGATAATCGGAAAAAGTGAAACGGGCTTTCCTACTTCCTGACTAATCCGACCATTCCAAAATGCGACTCGTAGTTGTTTCGAAACCACGCTCACGATTCTCATTAAACTTTATATTAAATTTTAAAAAAATCTACTTACACGAAGAAACTGAAAACCACTTCAACGAAATCCTCTCTCCATCTTCGCATCGTCATTTTTTATGCACCGGGTCAGATCAAGTTCGGTGTAAAACACCCTGTAGATATTATAGGGATAGCAGAACGGGCCGCGGCAGTGTCGGGGGGTTAGGGTTGGGGGTGGCGTACGTCGCGGGGTTATGGATGGCCCGTGGGCACGCTAACCCAGTGACATCTCTAGGTCATCTCCCCATCTTCCCTCCTCCGGCCGACACACCATCCCCCATTGGGTACGTTAGACTACCAACGTCTAGGTATATCGCGTTGATACCATATCCGCACCCTTAACCATCCTCTTCGTTTCCTTTGCTCTCCTTTCCTTTCCTCCGCATACCCCCTCAATTTTCGTTCCCTGCAATGAATATCATAAGGTCTTTGATTTTTTTTTGTATTCTCACGCTTTTCTGCAGTTGAGATATGTGTGTAAACTCCGCATGATTTTATGAAATTTAAACTTCACATCGCTGCCAGAAGAGCTTATGAGAAAAAAATTTGAAATTAAATTGAAATATTCTGAAAAAACATTCACCTTCACCTCATCACATTTCATTCGAAAAACCATGATTCCAATGATGTGATCTTCTTTGTATCGTTCATGTTCGTGGACTTCGTTGCGTTTTTGAATATTTGCAAGAAAATTGCTTGAAATTACAAAAAAGGAGGATTACGACCCGCTGGTTCTCTTGTCCCACAAGCGAGCCCACGATATACTCGAGCCGCAGCTGTGCATACTATTCATACGGAAAGTGGAAGTACCTTCGCCCACCCATGCATGCATCATGCATGCAACATGTATGTAACTATGTATGTATAAATACATACGTGTCATGTGTATATTGCACATATATATATATTATGTGTATGTAAATATATAGCTACGTCGAGTCGTCGGGAAGTGAAGCTCGTAGGCGTGTAGGCGTGGGTGTTTGGTAGTACTCGCGTACTACTACGACACCCCCTTTCCCCTTTCTGCCCCTCGCCGACCGCAACCACGACGTGGAGTAAGAGGCGTGGGTGAAAACAGCTGTTTTCTCCTCTCTCGTCTCTCTTCTCTTTCCTATTTTCTCATTACGATCTTCCGCACCTACATGCTGGTTTTCTTTCCCTGTATGTGCTGTTTCATGAAGGTTCAGATTTCGAAAATGCCCCCTCGTAATATAGTTCAAGACGGAAGCGGCCCTTGTGAAAGAGTCCCAACCTTTAGAATAAATATATATACTGTATGAGCAAGAGTGCAGTATTTTTATGAATTGTCAAGATTTCACTTTAGAACAAAGTTTCTTCGATCAACGCATAAAGGTATAACCTTTTCAAATAATGTAAGGTACCGTTTTATCGTTGGTACTTCTGTAATAAAATCTTTCTAATGGCGAACATATTTTCGTGAATTCAACGACCTCGAAATCCTCTAAATAAGTATCATATCTTCTACAAATCCAATCGTGCGATTTTAGAAAAATTCGGTTCTGCGTTACCTTGGATCCGTCATTTTGATTTTCCAAATTCTGCGATCTATTTCGCAAATATTCGAAATTCGTTCTTCCAAAAAATGGAATTTTACTGTTTTGCGTCCGCCGTCATGAAGATCGAAGCTGCCGCCATTTTGGATTAAGTGATCTCAGCAAAACACTCGAAACTGGCTGTTGAAAACATTTTCCATGTAATAACGTTTTATTCATGCTCGTTAAAAGTATCAAGTTATAGAATACTCACAGTATACATATAGGCTGCAAATCAACAACCCTTTCAAGTATTACTTGGCAGTAGGCAATACATCCAACGATATAAGAATAGCGCGCGGACTCCAAGCGACAAATCGAGGGAAAAAGAAAACGTCCTTCACGCAAAGTATTCTATTATATAGTTATACTACCCGTTTAAAATGGACACAGTTGCAAGCATTTTACATACCAAAGTACCTATAAGTAATCGAATGCAATTGTATGTGGACACGATGAAGTGCATCGGCAGTCGTGAAACAATTGCTTCATACTGGTCTGCTAGTTTTATTACGTGCAATTACAAGCTATAGATGTCGCAGCTGCTTGCAGCAACAAGTAAAAACAAAATCAAAAAACAGCATCAAGTATCCGAGCTTTTTTTGATTGAGATGATTAAAAAAAAATAAATAAATAAATCAACTCTATTCCAACGATTGCCGATTATTTTAATTACAAGTTAATTTTTGTATTTACCGCAGATCATTTGTAGAAGAACGACGAAAACCCGGTTGTAGAAGGTTTCCCCGTACAACAATGACTGCTCGGATTCAAAAGACGCAATTTCTTCTCAGGAGAACAGCATCGAGTTCTCCTGGTTCTCCAACATTATTAGCGACTGTCGTCCTCTTATTATTCCTGCTTATTCAAGTGGATACGTCAGTTTCTTCCCCTCCTCACAGGGGACGCCGTCATCACGCGGCTTCTGACGTATCACATGAGGAGGATATTAAGGGTGACTTACACTCCCTTCCTAAACCAGAATCCCTCAACCTGAATTCAAATGATGATGATATGGTGATAAGAACCAGGAAGGGCAAGGTTAGAGGAATAACTCTTACAGCAACAACTGGAAAAAAAGTCAACGCATGGATGGGAATTCCTTACGCTCAAAAACCCCTTGGTAAGAATATCTGGAATCTAAAAATCAAAAAAAATGGTGGCATACCTAATTTTGATTTTGTTCTGTTTCTTTTTTTCTCCTATTCTTCATCGCCAGGACCATTAAGGTTCCGACATCCTCGCCCAGCGGAACGTTGGGAGGGTATTTTGAACACGACCACGCCGCCCAACAGTTGCGTACAAATATTGGACACTGTTTTCGGTGATTTTCCGGGAGCTACGATGTGGAATCCAAACACGCCCTTAAGCGAAGATTGTCTTTACGTGAATGTCGTCACTCCGCGCCCCAGGCCAACCAACGCTGCCGTTATGGTCTGGATATTTGGAGGTATGTATGTTCAATTTTTTTATTTTTTATCTTGTTTCCAAAAATGACTTGACAAAAACTGACACCTCACGATTTACCTTAGATCGCGTTACGTCAATTCAAAAACAAAACGAGCCTTCCACTTTCAGAAAATGCCGGTGAAGTAGTTCGACAAGGGCCAGTGACGGCCAAGTTCAAAATTAGGATCGAAATGATCAAGAATGATTTGTGATGTTTTTTCCGAAAAGAAAAACCATTGTTGAAATTATTATAATTTTTTTAGCATTTTTTTTGTAACCGATTGTTATTCAGGTGGGTTTTATTCCGGAACGGCAACGTTGGACGTTTACGACCACAGGACAATAGTTTCTGAAGAAAACGTCATACTAGTTTCCATGCAGTACCGGCTAGCCAGCCTTGGTTTTCTGTATTTTGGAACTGGCGACGTTCCAGGAAATGCAGGACTCTTTGATCAGGTTTTGGCTCTGCAGTGGGTACGTGATAACGTCGCAGCTTTCGGTGGTAATCCGGAGAACGTTACACTTTTTGGAGAAAGCGCGGGAGCTGTGTCAGTTTCGCTTCATCTTCTTTCACCGCTCTCCAGGTGAGAATATTAAAAAAGAAAAAGGAAAAAAATCGAAAAATTTGCACGGCAATTGAATTTTGCTTACAACAATGTGACTTTTTGAATCTGACGAATATTCTCCCTCAGGAATCTCTTCAATCAAGCAATAATGCAATCAGGCTCACCAACGGCACCTTGGGCAATGATATCCAGGGAAGAATCTCGAGTCCGAGGTCTCCGTTTAGCAGAGGCGGTTGGCTGTCCACATGAAGAACATTTGATATCGGAAGCTGTTGAATGTTTACGGGGGAAAGACCCATTCGATCTAGTGAACAACGAATGGGGTACTCTGGGAATATGTGAATTTCCATTCGTTCCAGTGATCGATGGTGCATTCCTAGACGAAACACCTCAACGTTCGTTGTCTAATCCATCTTTTAAACGCGCTAATATTTTAATGGGTTCGAATACAGAGGAAGGATATTATTTCATAATTTATTACCTTACGGAATTGTTCAGAATTGACGGTACCGAAGATGTTAAAGTGTCGAGAGAGGAGTTCCTGCGGGCTGTCAGGGAACTGAATCCCTACGTAAATCAAATCGCGAGAAACGCCATTGTCTACGAATATACCGATTGGCTGAGGCCGGACGATCCTTACAGAAACAGAGACGCCCTTGATAAAATCGTTGGCGATTATCATTTCACATGTAACGTCAATGAGTTCGCTGCGAGATATGCTGAAACAGGAAATACAGTTTACATGTATTACTACACGCACAGGTCAGTTTATATTCAAATTTCAAAATTTGAGAAGGTGCTGTGTGCTGTTGATGGTTGTGTAGAAAAATCGGCTATTTTGAATTCTGATAGGAAAATTGGCTGTTTTGAGTAAATGTATAAAAAAAATCCATATAACTTTCAAGTTTTATTGTTAGAGTGATAGTTTCGAACTCAAGATGTAAAATTCATGTTTTCTTTTTGCCTTTTTTTCCCAAGGTCAGCAAATAATCCTTGGCCATCATGGACCGGTGTAATGCACGCCGATGAGATAAGTTATATATTCGGTGAGCCTTTAGATCCTTCTCGAGGTTACACAAGAGATGAAATTCATCTGTCTAAAAGGATGATGAGGTACTGGGCTAATTTTGCCAAGACTGGGTGAGTAGAAACAAACAAAAGGATAACAGATCCTTCCAAGATAAAAGGTAAAAAAAGACGAGTAAATATCAAGATCGCGACAATCGAATTATTAATTTCTCACGTTTCCGTTCTCCTTGTATTTTTAGCGTTGTTATTTTGTTCATTTCCTTTCAAAATCTTGCCTTTTCATACATTTCAATCAATGAGTCATCCTTCTATCTCGCAGTAATCCGAATATGGGTGATGACGGTTCATGGGCTGAAACTCTATGGCCTGAGCATTCGTATTCGAAGAGGGAATACTTAACACTGGCAACAAATTCGAGCGACATCGGTTATGGGCCAAGGTCAAAACAGTGTGCATTTTGGAAGAAGTATTTACCACAACTATTAACCGCTACCGGTGAGTGAGCACCACGATGAAAAATAATAATTAGTATAACGAATAATTAATCACAGAATAGATTCAGTATTCTACACACGTATATAAACGTACAAACACAAGGCGATTCTCATACTTGGAGTTTTATTTTTAATACATCATTAATAATGATGGAGTAATAATAACGAGTGGCACGTCGGGATGAATTTGGGGGCGAGGGGGGCGACCCACCCTCTTCGGGGGAGGACCGACCGACCGGCCGTTACGGTACGGGGTCGCTATTCAAACGTCAATTCCGCCGCTTCCATTCCGGTCTATAGAGCTTGCGGAGAGTAGAGTGGCTTGGGAGTGTAAGTATAAGCTGCAAGTATAAGCAGGAACGCCGACGTCGTCTGGGACGTTCGCCGTCGGTTCGGACTCTAGGCTAAACTATCTAGATATACATTTCGCAAAAGTAGAGCGGCGAGAGACGCGGAGGGAACTGGGGTCGGTGGTTGGCGGCTAGGGGTTCGGGGTTAGGGGTAGCTGCGGCATATTCGCGATGCCAAAGAAAATTTAGGTCGGTTCGTTTGCGAAATGTGAATGTGCGCTGCGGTTAGATATTATCATCATCCGATTTTCACTCGTAAAAATAGCATTATGGAATGTACGTTGTGTGTGTCTGTGTGTAATGTACCACGTATGTACGTACGGTATACGAGTATATAGTTATAGGAAGCGGAGCTGAAGTCGCATTTTGCAGTTTCAGCTTATGCATATTATATACCTCGTGTTATGGGATATCTACCCCTGTTATAGTATGTTGCTGCACCACCCATATACTTATACATTTACTTTCCAAATATCGGTATGTTACCTATTTATGTACATTATATCTTCGTACGGCTCGTAAAGTGTCGCTATTATATGCAATAATATACAAGCTTATATACATATGTATATATTCTTGCTATAGGTATATTATACATCGTTACGGGCACATTGCTGTATGGTTTTATGATTTTTCTCTACCTAATATACCTATGGTGTGCATGAAAATTATTCAGGAACGTTTCTATGTAATCAGGTAGACATTTCTTAATATGAAATTGCATAATAATGGCGGTGCCTAACTGCAGCTAATGAATTACACTCACCATACGGTGCAAATGCAGTCAACCCTCGGCCAGTCAATGATTGTTCGTTCACGTCGCGTATGTATCTCGGGTTTGCGGCTCAGGAGGGTAAGGGGTTGAGTCCGTTGGCATTGCGTTTCGTACGACGTTGTCGTTCGGGGTTCCGGTTGAGGGGTCGAGTCGTGATTACAGTTTGTGCGCTTACGTTACTAAATTTCTCTACGTACACATCGCAAATAAAAAAATACATATGGACGTATGGACCAGATAAAAACGTACAAAATGTATATCTCACGTAAAGTTCGCTGTTTCACATAAATAAAAAACGCAGAAGACGTGTGAATTGGGGGGCAGGGAGACGGGGGTGATATTCCAACTGGGTTATGACGTAGTACGGATAGAAACTGCATGCTGCTCAATGTGCGAAGTTAGCTGCAGCAGCTCCAGTTTGCAGTTGCAGTTGCATTGACGGAAAATACACCGTGTACGTACACATGTATGTATATACACTATGTAATTTACATTATACTACGTCGAGAGCGGGTTTTCCGCGTGACGTATCATTGGGTCTACATTGTACATAATACATCCCGATATATTACGTATCTAGGTATGCTACGAGTATGTACGTACATTTGATGTATCCGAAATTCGAGTATGTGGTTGTAGGTAAATGTGGATATACGTAGATCGCATATATTTTGTACCTATGTACACATGCTGTAGAACCATCCACTGAAACTA